>JAVIWB010005362.1:0-729465 GCA_031893035.1 Dermolepida albohirtum
GAACGTTAATATGACAAATCTTAACTTAAACAAATCGAAACTAATTGTAAGATACTATTCGATTACATAAGTGTATCGTTCCTAAACTTGTTCTTTTAATAATTTATCATTCATTGCCGGATTCAATATCTTAATATTATATAGTATTACACTTTGGTATAATGCTAATACTTACTTAGTTGATAAAGTTCAAGGTGTGCTAAATCGAAATATAAAATCAATAGAGGTGTTGCTAGTTATAAGTTTATATTTAAAAATCTTAGTGTGCTAAAAACTAAAGAAATGTTTATTCTTCGTGCTATTATGAACAATTAATTTGTTCACTTTAACATAAGTATACCATACTTATGCAACTAGAGGCAAAGAGGCTAGTGTCTTTCAAATACCTAGGGCAACAAAAAAATTCGATTGATAACTTGTATTGACAGAATCCTACTAAAGTTACTAAATAAATTGCTTGTATGCTTTCAAAATATTACAATTGAAATTCTTAAAAACAAATAGCTTGATGATTGTATTATTCTATTGTTATATTCATGAATGGTGAATAATTCATTATGCCCCTGACAAACATCATAACTTAGTGGCAATGAAGACATGGTGTATTGGTTTATTAAGTTACTGACAAGCATCACAGCTTAGTAATAATGTTAATATGGAGTACTGATTTATAATGACTGAATTTATTAATTTAGATAAGCTTGCTTTTAAGATAATATTATGATGGGATTAACACTACTGTATTTGGTAATTGAAGTAGCCCAGGTCTCAATTATGATGAATAACATAGTTTAAATATTATTTATCGCGGAAAGATAAATATACATTTTTCTGAAATAGACAGACTGTTAGCTTATAATATACATGTATTTATTTAATTCAAAGTGTTACGTTTCGGAATCGCTAATCACTATGGAAGGAATACTCTTTACTTGCGCTCACTAAATTCTAGGAAAGTAAAAGGGTGGTGCAATGCGTTTATACAAGTAAAATTTACTCAAAATTACTAAAACCCTCGAAAAGTGACTGTTTATGATAATGTATTTACGGTTTTCGTTTAGTGTCTTATTGTTAGATTAGTGGTACTCTAATTTCATGCTTCATACATTTACAACGAACTTATGCGCCATTATTAGGGGTTTTGATTTGTATTTCCAAAGCGAAGTTGTTAGAAAAGTAAAAGTTTTACCCGGAACAGTGGCAAGAATTTGCAACACTTATCAAAAAGAAATTTGCTCTTAACCTCAAACAATCGCCGATATTGTAATCCGCTACCCGAAACTACTGAAATGTTAGTTTTTCTCTTTAATATAAGTCGATTATAGCCTGCTAGATTAAGACGTTGCCGACTTGCGAAAAAAATGCGCTTGACCGAAGCAATGAAGAAAAAGGTATGGTTGGATAAGATCCACTAACATTTGACTGTTGAAGAATGGAAAAATCCTTTGAATAAAATTATATTGCAAACATTTTCAAAACGTTTTCTTACATTATGTGTTAATTGCTGTTGTTAATTTCTCAATCACATGTTATATTTAGTGACGAGTCATCACTTGAAGGGGTTACAGAATCAAATTTGTGAGACGATCACCTTCGGAAAGTTATCGAAAGGGATGTGTAGCGTAAAGTGTTAAACATCCTTCCACCGTGATCGTATAGTCATGCATTACTGGATCTGGAAAAGGACCTCTGTATTTTGTCAAGAGGACCATGAACCAGTATCAATAGAAATATGTAATAGAAACTATTCTGGTGCCCTTTATTACTTCACCAGATGCAGAGGAAAATCCTTCCATGTTTATGTAAGATGGCTCCGTGCCAAAGAAATCCAGAGAAATCGGTCCAGAATGTTTCTCGCGATTTGAGTATACTAGTATTGTACTGGCCTGGCGGAAAGTTTGACCAGCAACTGAAACATATCTATCCAATAGTTGTAAATATAATCTATACTGACATGTGTAATATAGAGGTATACCATTTAGATTTCATGTGTCTGAATTTTATTTCGTTAAAGCTAGATTTGTAGGATTGGCTAATTTAATTACTAAGTACTGTATTATATACATATACGAACTGAATAAGAAGTAAACTGGCTGTAACAGTAAACTATTATTATTGTTGTTATTATTAAAGTAAGAAATACTTTTGTGCAGTAATGTAGTATATATTTTCGATCTTCAATAAACTGTTATAATCTTTATTAGAAAACAAATACGAGGATGCTTCTGTTCCTCTCCTTAGATGTGATGTGGTAAAGGATTTAAGGGTGTAATTTGTTATTGAGTTATCTTTTAATATCCATGTTACCAATGTAGTTTCATCGGCATATGATAAGATGGGCTTTGCATTGCGAAATGCTAAGCAATTTAATAATATATCCACATTGACAACTTTATACATTTCGCTAGTCCGTTTGAGATTGGAGTATGGCTCGATAGTGTAGAATCCTTATTACGAAGTCCAAAAAAAAGCTATAAAATGTGTGCAAAGACGATTTTTGAAGTACTCTTGGTTTAGAAATAACTGCGTTTACCCTTACACAGACTTTCCCTGTGACACCTTATTGAGTACTTTTGCCATGGCTTCATTGGAGATGAGACGGGTTAGGTCCGGTTTGTCTTTCCTACAGAGGTTAATCCATGATCGGATAGATTCTCCGGAGCTTCTGGGTGGACTCAACTTCTATGTGTCGCGTCTTGCTTCTCAGAATGTTCAGACTTTCTTTACTCCACCAGCATGCACTAATACACTTGTTAAATCGCCCATTTCATTCATATGTACTTCATATAATAAATTTGTGTGCCGCAAGATGTATGCATGTATGTATGTTGTGTTTTGTAATGGTTAACTGTAAGGATTAATAATTAATTTTTTTGATGTAAGCTTCTTGTTACGTATGTATATTAATGATTTTGATATTTGTAGTCTTTATTATACATTGTCCTGTTATTAGTATATGTATACTGTCGGGCAATAAATACTTTATTATTATTATTAGTAATCTTGCATCAAATGATACCAACCAATGCATTTTCTTCATTAAGACGTAAATTTATCCACGCTTTTGAAAGCGATTTCTTTGTCATCATTTCTTTTAATGCATAAGATACTTTGCCTAAATTTATTTTATTTATGTATCGCCTGCTATTTCATTTTTATGTCAATCCTTACAAAATAGACTTTTTGAAAATACTTTCTGTTGTTGTAAAATTAAAACTATGCATTCACTTTCATTAATTCTTTAAAGTAATGAATTGGCGACCTTTCGAAAATTATAGAATCACCAGTGCTATTTACATAATCTTTAAATAGTCTTGTTTCGCGGACAAAATAAAACAATTTTAATCTAAGAAATGCGCCGCTTAATTCCAACAAGACGTATTCATAAATATTAATATCTCCTAAAGGATTAAAATATATTATAAGGCGCTTACATAATTCACAAACATACTGCTTCGATTTGTATTTCATATCCATAAACGTCTTCGTGACTGGTCTTATTTTTTTAATATGAAAATAGTGCCATATTTCAAGCCCACACCTTCCTATCGCCAAGCAGGTATTCTAATAAAGACACAATTTTCACCTACGTGACTATTTTTTTCCTTCATGTTTAAGCGTGACATCATTCGAAAATTGTTGTTTGTGAATATAAACACACAGACATACATATGCTATTATGACTTTTGCAATAATTAAAATTAATGACCCCGATAGGCCAAATCATACATATTCATGTTGATCGAAGTAAATTATGTCGGCGACACTATTTTACTTTCATTAATCGACTGTTCGAGATGTGTGTGAATTCTCTTATATTTACATAACGTGGTATTTTCGCATTCGACGGCGATTCGACCGAAAACATAAACACCACATCCTCCTCCCCTCGTACATTTTCACTGGCTGGCGAAAAGATTTATTCTGGCGAAATAAACATGGCATCAGAATTTAAAATTAGTACCTGCGCTGTCTTTAAAATATTTTCGACTACTGACAGCGCCTACGCAAATGAATTTTAACGGCAATGTCGTGTATTTTAAGTGTGGTCATGATAAAATAAGAGGAGGAATTCTTTTGTTGACGTTACATACAAGTTATATATGTATATTTGATAATATTTATCAGTTGCTGAATCTAGCGAAATGTATTTGTTTCTCTTTAATTGTACACGTACGAGGGAGCGTTTTTATATTCGCGGAATGGGGGACAAGGGATGGAAATAAAAAAACCAAATTATTTTTCTTTTTCAATATATTCACCTGTAAGACGGATACATTTTTCACATCTTTCAATTAATTTATTTATACCCTCATAAAACAATGATTTCTCTTTATCTGCAAAATACGCCGAAACTGTCTCCTTGACTTCATCATCGGCAGTAAATTTTTTACCCCGCAGCTCTTTTTTCATTTTCGGAAACAGGTAATAATCACTCGGGGTCAGGTCTGGGCTGTAGGGTGGGTGATTCACAATTTAGAAGCCCACCTTATGCAGGGCAGCTAACGCAACGCGGCTCTTGTGGACGGGCGCGTTGTCGTGCAAAAGCAGTACACCTTTTGTCAATTTTCCCCGTCTTTTCTCTTTAATGGCTTCTTTTAGTCGCTCTAATATTGAAGCGTAATATTCTCCGGTTATAGAAACACCTTCATCTTTATAATCAATCAACAATATTCCTTCCGAGTCCCAAAATACCATTGCCATGAGTTTCCCAGCTGATTGTGACACTTTAAATTTCTTGGGAAGTGCTGTGCCCTTTTTATGCCACTGCATGGAGTCTTGTTTGGACTCAGGTTCATAATGATGAACCCAAGTTTCGTCTCCAGTAACAATTCCACTCAATACACCATCCTTGTCTTCATTACAGAGGTCCAAAAATGCACGCGAACACTCTACGCGCTGTTGTTTTTGCGGCGGCGTGAGCATTCTCGGCACCCATCTTGCGCTGACCTTAGACATGCCGAGATGGTCGTGTAGGATTTTAAAAATTGTTGTATCGGATACTCCAACCATTTCTGCGAGTTGTTTCTTCTTTAGTCGAGCATCTTCGAGTACAATTTGTTCAACTTTTTGGATAAGTGCTGGCGTGGTCACCTCAATGCTCCTGCCCGGCCTCGGGACGTCTTCAAGGGATTCCCTTCCTTGTTTAAATAAACTATGCCACTTGTACACCATGGTTTTTCCTGGACAAGAGTCGCCGTAAACCAATGACATCTCATTCATTATGGTCGCGACTGATTTTCCTTGCCTGGTAAGGAACTTTATAACGGCACGATATTCGATTTTTTCCATATTTCACTTTTCACTCCTGATTATGTTACTTGGTTGACGATAGTTCAAAGACTAACTGTCTAATAATAATGAAACTTCGTATTTATACTAATCATGAGTCGCTGCACAGGCCACGCCCCAAATGCGCCTACTCACCCCTCTACAACCCGCTCATTCCGCGAATATAAAAACGCTCCCTCGTATACTTCACAATAAGATTACTTTCCTATATTTTGCCAACAGCGAAAGACTAAACAATGAATTACAACAAAATAGGCAATACATTTTTTTTGTGATAATAGCACAACATCTACAATAGTAGTCATTTATAAAATATAAATATTTCTGTGTTTCTTACTTGAGCAAAATTGAGGTAAATGTGAAATTGTCTTACTAGAAATATACTCCTTCTAGCGCTGTATAAAATAATTGAAACCCCTTTAAACTTTTGGAAAACCTGAATAATATTTATTCATCTTTCCTGATAATTCTTCGTCATTTTATTTTTCCTAATATGAGAAAGAGAACTCCTTATTAACTCATTGAGTAACTCCATATCTTCCAGTAGAGATGAAATACCTATTAGTATCTATATTATAATCTTACTCGGACAGTTACTTAAGATCCCCATTTATCTAAGCATATCTTTGCTAGACGCACTTTTCCAGACTCCCGTAAACATACTTTAGATGTTCCATTATTTAAGACAGGTAATCCTTGATTAATTGATTTGGAAAATTACAGACCGGTTAGTCTTTTCACCGGCTTTCGAAATTATTCGAGAAAGCAGCTTATTCCAGATTAACAAGTTTTATTTCCAAACATGATAAAACCAATAAATATCAACATGGTTTCATCAGAAGCGAAAGCATTGTAACCGCTTTATATTTTTGCGGAAGAAGTCCTGAATGCTTTACATGATAAAAGAATACAATGTGGTTGCTTATTAGATTTATCTAAAGCGCTCAACACTGTAGATCATACATTACTCTTAAACAAACTCGAACGATATGGTAGAAGGGGCACTGCCTTCTCTTGATTCGAATTTTAGCTTGTCAGTTCATCACAATCTCTGTGCTTAGATATCGATGATGACAATATTTGTTCAGATGCGGTAATGGTCTCGAACGTTTTGGTATAAGGGGCACTGCCCTTTCTTGTTCTGAATCTTAGCTTGTCAATAGATCACAATCCCTGTGTTTAAATATCGATGATGACAATATTTATTCAGATGCGGTAATGATCTCTAATGGTATTCCGCAGGGTAGTATTCTCGGGCCCATTTTATTTCTCTTGTATTTTAATGACATTCACTATCTTGATTACGGATATAATAACCAATGCTTCACAACTAATTATGCTGACGATACTACGCTTTTCGTTCCCGGCGTTCTTTAGGTCAGGATACTGACAATAGTGATTATATTAGGAATAGTTCAGAACTGTTTGGCATCTAATAAGCTGAACATAAACAAGTCGAAGACAAATATAACACTGTTTAGATGCAATGAAATTCCTAACAAAGTTGGCTATTTCTTGTATATCTTTTACACAGTAGCATTCGCTTATTGAAAGTTACGATCGATGAGTCCCTAAAATGGAAGTACCATATCCAGGATTTATATAAGACCGTAACAAATGTGTGTTCTCGGATTCACCGCTTGAGAAAACTAGTTAGCGATCAGGTCTTAGAATGTTATTGTTGTAAATGTTTTTATTCCGATGTATGATGCATTACTATCATATTTTGGGTAACAGTACTGATTTAGATCGCATGTTCATAATACAAAAATACTCCTCAGAATAATGCATAACATGAATTTTGATCAATCACGCAGGAGCATATTCAATCGTATCGTTTTTGGAATTTTTATGTACCTTTTTTTATGTACTTTGAGAAATGTATCGCTATTACTCCACAAGACATAAAACTAATAACTATTATCCTAAACTCCCCCTGATCTTGATAGAGTGGACTTTACTACTCTTCTACTACGTCTTTTATTCACTCCCCAGAATTAATTAAAGAAATTAAGGTATTTTCAATATTTAAATCAAGTGCTCGTAATTTCTTAATTGACTTAGAACCTATAGTGTATATATATATAAATGGCAATTCTCTACATTAAGATGCATTATATTTTAAAACCCATATACACATGTAACACATCTATGTCATAACGTTTGGATTTTTTCTTTTCCATAAATTGCAGTAAATTTATTATTATTACTAGTACGCAGTTGAATTTATTTGAAATAAAAATAATTGAAAAGTTAGGAAAATTGTTACTATTATTTCGACGTTTATTAGTATTAGATACAGTATTTTAAGGTGTCTCATATAAACTTTTTATATAAAAAAATAGTGTAAATGATATACTAATATCTTAAAACCTTTATGATAAAGGTGAACTTTAGACAAAAAGACAAAATTTTAAGCTACATTAACTAATTCCTGTATTTAATTCACATTATTTCATTACTATAATAAGGAATGTCGTATATAAACTGCTTTCTATTTAATTGATCTTACTCATAGACTTTTCAATTGTTTTACCTTATTCTTCCTTTTGTTTTAGTGTGGAGATTGGATTCAACTGAAAATATTAGAAGTGACACCAGAACTTACTGCACTAGGAAATACTCTTTCAGAAGCACTGGAATTACAGAAAGCTCATGATGAAGTTTTACGTCAATTACAGGTAAATCCAAAGCTCAATTAATTTATCTTAGAAATATTAGCAATGAAAGTATTTCAATTTCTCGCTACGAATCTGAATTTAAATTTCCTTTTTTTGCTTTTTCTCTAAAAGCATCTTCGCTGTTGCATTTTTTAAAAGAATATTAGATTTCACACCAACTATCCAATTCTTATTCAAGCTCTACTAAAATAAACTGTTTTATGTCAAGGACAAGTAATTTTTTTATTACTAACACTTTATAACAATATTTACTTAAGAAATTTGCTTAACGTTTCTGTTACGTTGACCTAAGCGCATTTGAGTATTTGTGTTCATAAAGATCAAAGGCAAATAATCTTTATAAAAACCGATTTATGTACATTTTGTAACATCGTATTTAATTAGAAATATATACATTACATGGATACACATAATTCACCACGATAATTATAATTCTAAAGAGTCAAATATTATTTTTAACTATCGAAAGTTTGGTCCACAAATATAGCAAACGTAATTTTAAAAATTGGCTACTAATCTAAAACTAATTAAGTATTTATCCACAGTTTATTTAATAACAAAACTAAACTTGACTTAGTTTATAATTCTCCAATAAATTGTCGAAAAAAAGTTATTTTTAAGATAATTATCGAAAAATTATTAAAGGACCCTGTTTGCTATTATTATTCATCATTTTCAAAATTATGATTACATAAATTGCTCAAAACAAATTATATTCTATATAATTCATAAGGAAAAGTGGTGCTAATTAATATAATACCTATAAATGTTTCTGTAAAGTAGTTTCAATATTTTTAAACAAAAAAGCGCAAGTAGCTTCAACAATAATAATATAATAATATTATGCTTAATAATGATCCGCAATTTTGGGTGTCACACGATTTGCTAGAAACAGAACTGTAAAGAGTCATAGATCAATTGGAAAGTGAGCAAATACATCAGAGTGATACCGAAGTGTTGGGAAGGTGCTGGACAGTAATATTCAAAATTCGAAATTACTTTTTGGAAACTGTAGTTTTCGACAAAGCAATGTCGACACTAGGCAACGATCAGTACTTGTCGCTCTTGGAACATAAAAATTGCGTTCTTAATGCGAGCTAGATTCGAAGTTACTTTTCTGATGCCTCTAGAAGATTAATATCGATGCAAACAAGAAGAAATCTGTCCCCATATTTAGCTTAAATGTACAAAGACGGTTTGTTCACATTCTTCTTACTCCATAACATAAAAGAGCCCGACGAATATGGAACAAATGAGTGTATTAATTATGGTGGTAATGAATAGAATCGATTATTAATCAGATTTATGATGCAGTAAAATAATAGACGTATTCTGATTTGACGTGAAACTGATGCACCACCTAGAATTGTCCGAAAAAGGCCTCTATGTGGGAGTGATGATATAATCGTATGAGTCGAGACAAGTAGTGAAGGATACACTGACTTTTATTTACCTCAGTGAGATTCTGAGTGCCTGTTCTTCCGTATACAACATCAGTGCGGAAGAATTCGTTTTTATGAACAATAATGTTTATGGCCATTCTACAAATATCATGAACAACAGGATCGTTGTAGTTGGTACAGAGAAATTGGAATGGCCAACCAATTTCACAGACAATAATCCAATAGAATACGTTTGGAATGTTCTAAAAGACGTATTGCTGCACAAAATACCAAAAATGGTTCATATACTACTACAAATAGCTGCCGGGGGGGCGAAACAATATTAATATATATTTTTTGCAATAATTATTGCAATTGAACTTCTATAAACTTGAATATTTCTGTATTCTGTATTTTTCCATACTAAATGGGCAACATTTTATCCATTTTCAACAAGATTACATTACAAATTGTCCAGGCAAGTTAAAATACAATAATGTGTTCAGTCGCTTGCGCAAATAGACTGAAATAAAAAAAAATTATCTAAATTAAACTTTTTTCTAATTTATGATCATTTTCATATAATGTTCTTTAATCGTTTTAAATAACGTAGTATCCCCTTTATGATCTACTTGTTTGTTGCACATAGAATGTCCAAGTCAATGCGCAAAACCGAAAATTACACAAAGCTCGCTCAAAGCAATTAGGCTTTATTAAATATATAAAGAACAATAATTTCACTACTTAAACTGAAAATAATAATAATTAGTTGGTTTTTAGCGTTTCCGAAATATAAACTATGCTTAAAGTGCTCGGCGCTAAGTTACACGAAGTTTGTTAAACGTCTTTAGAAATAGGTCAGTGCATTCTTCTGACGTAGATTATAATCTTTTCATGTAGTTTCTCAATGGACGCAGGTAGGTTTTCTCGAATCTTTTAACATACTCCAAATGTAAGTATCAGAAGAAGCGAGATCAAGCGATTAGGCAGGATATGGAAACTGTACCACGGAGAATTATGGTGTTAAAATCTGTTTTCTATATCGCTACTAATACACAGTAACGGCAATTCTATTTTTTAACAAGATAAACCCAGTATGCCGTTAGTAGACACCGCGCACCAAAATAATTGTTCACAAAGTACCTACTTTTTCAATTTGTTAATTGTGTGATATGAAGATAGTACTGTACGTTTCCTTGAATTTTATCTCACGAAAACTGATTTATCTCCACTAAGGTTCCTATGTTAATACAACTTGTTTATGTGCGGTAACCTCACGACAAACTCCGTTTATGTTTCGAATTCCGGCTACCGAGTTATGCTCATTAAAATTCATTTTCTATTGTAATGCATATTTTTCTGATTTTCATGTATATACTATATAGTACTATTCGAAAAAGAACGACCAATAAGGAAGTATTTGAACAAAATAGACATTAGTCTGGCAACTGGCTTTTAGTAGCTCTGAAAGACATACGTTTTGATATGTTAAAAAATTGTCATAGACGAATACCTTTTAATTTTTCATTTAAGGTAATATATTTATAATTATTTATTTATTTATTATACAATGAAGAACAGAGGATGTAAATTCAATAATTCTCAAAATGTAAGACAGAGATTAACAAGAATATAATGCATATAGAATAACAACTAACATACAAAATCTAGACTATTATAATAGATTCAAAAAGATATGTTCATATACAAAAGTAACCCTTTCATAATTCATTAGCAGCACATTTTTAAAGACCGTACATATTTCTGCAGACACCACAGCACCAGGTAGGTTATTTCAAACACAAAATCCTAGATTTATCGGAAAATATTGCACCTCAGATGTTGTAAACCTCTCACGTGATAATTTTAATAGATGGCCGCGAATTCTCTACTCAAAGTTGAGAGTAAATAGTCTTGAAATATCAGCAGAAAAGTCACTGAGGAGTGAGCATCATGTGAAGATAACCTCTCTGTGCTTGACGTTGAATAAATGTTGGCTGCCGATAATGACTGAATAATCCAGTCCTATAGTCTATGAACCCCATCTGGTAGCACGACGAAGTATCTTTTATTAAATGAGGAATCCAGATGACCGCAGCTGCTTCGAATGGAGATGTAGCGTAGGTTGTGTCAAGTTTTCTCATTTTATAGAGGACCACATTAATCTCCTTGACTACACTGTCGGTATGCGAAAACAATAACATATCGGAAGTCAAGGTGGTACCAAGTTACGCAGGTGATGTTGCTTTAATTTTTGAGAGCCCATAGTAGGTATGTTACGAATTATTTTTGCCAAGATAAAGTATTATTTGTTAAAAGTTATGAACCATTCATCACACCAGCCGGAATAATCATACGACTTGTACCACTGCTCGTAGTATTCTCCAGGCAAATTGTTTTACAATACAATTCTACAGAAGATTGTGTAAATGCTTATAAAATTTATACAAAATTTTAACTTTCATCAAAACGTCTGTATATGCGATATCCAATTACTCCAAACGATGCATTTCTATTTTAACTGAGCTGAACATACCTTCTCATTTGGTAGTTTACTTTTGATTATAATATATTTTTTAATGAAATACGTATCCGACTTAACAAAAATACAAGACATTGTTTTTTAAAATTTATATTTATTTTTCCATATAGTCTCTTTGTAACTCTACACACTTCTTCCAATGATGCTCCCATCTCTTTAACTCTTCTAAATAGTACTCGACGTTTTTCTCTGCAAAATAATTGTTCACAAAGGTGATCGCCTCCTCATTTGACGAAAATCTCTGTCCTCCGAGCGTAATTTTTAGATGAGGGAACAAAATGAAGTCGCTTGGGGCTAGATCTGGTGAGTAAGGTGGATGGTCAAGCAGTTCAAGCCGTAATTCGTGGATTTTCGTCATGGTGTGAGACGGCGCGTTGTCTTGGTGAAAGGTTTCCATTTTCTGCAAATGTGACCGTTTTTCCACAATTTCTGCCTTCAGCTTGTCAAGTAATGCGTAGTATCCTCCTGTAATAGCTTTTCCTATTTGAAGATAATCAATTAAGATAATTCCATGACTATCTCAAAAAACAGTCGCCATTACTTTCTCAACCGAAAAAATAGTTTTTGCTTTTTTGGAGCCGGTTCCTCTTTTGCAGTCCACTGTTTTGACTGTATTTTTTTTCGGACGTATAGTGGTGTATCCAAGTTTCATTTACAGTAATTAATCGGTGCCAAAACCAACAGAGCGTTGGAAATATTCATTCGAATACGTTTTTCGTCTAACGTTATCAAACACGGCACCCAACGCGCGCACAGCTTTCTCATGCCTAAATCTTGATTTAACATATCACAAACATGTTCTTTGAACATATTCATAGCCTTTGCTACCTCTCTCAGTTTAATTCGACGGTCGTCTAGCACCAATTGGTGAACTTTAGCGCTGTAGTGTCAGTAGTTGCAGTTTTTGGACGTCCCGAACGTTCATTGTTTCCCAAGCTCTTACGGCCACGTTTAAATTCAGCTGCCGAATATTTCACTATGGTAAATGATGGTGCAGTGTCCCTGTACACAGAATCCAATTCATCTTTGATTTGCGTACGCGTATCTCCTTCCAAAAACAAGTATTTAATGACACCTTGATACTCGATTTTTTCCATTTTCACAAAAAGACTCACATCGACTCACTCAATCGACTGTCAAATAACGACTGCGCGTCCAAAATGGCTGGTGAGTACCTGACAATAGATACACAACTACATTCCTATTGATGAGTGCTGCCATACTACGTTGAGGTCGGAAACTTTTCAGACCAACCTCGTAAATATAAATCGTAATTAACATACATGTCATATGAGTAGGTTGTCGATGGCCATGATTATGATGAATGAGTACATGGTTCATTTTTAGTTATGTGGACATCATTTTTACATTAGACGACGAGATTCCTTGTATTCTAATTTCATAGTCCAAATTTCACCTATAAATTTTCAAAAAGTGAGGATTTCGTTTTTAGTTCAAATCAAAATTTTTTTAAAGCGTTATTTGGTATCAATTTTGTACACAAATATAACACTCAACTTACAGTTTATAGTATATATAAAAATGTTTTAAATGTTTTAAATATTACCAATCATTTATCACATAAAAGGGTTTAATAGAGAAGGTCTCAATATTAATTAAATATTTTGCTGTACGAGATTATTTATCTCATCAAGTAGATTTTATTCTCAGGGTTTATAGATCCGTCCTCTATAAGGAAGCGGGTAAGTATTATCTTCATATCATACATCTCAGCATAATATGTATGTATGTGGCAATGGACGATAATATCTAATGCATCTGACTTTCATATTTCATTACAAGTACTTTGTATTACATCGACTGTAGGTTATGCTGTTTCTTTTATTTATATTAAACAACAGATAACAAAAAATCTTACCGAAAGTGAAATACTAGTAGACTATTATTCTTGTTTTAGATTATTAAACATGAATGATTCACTATTGTAAATTAAGAAAATTTCCTAATATTCATAAATTTTAGAAAATATGACTTTATCTCAAAGATATATTTATATCATTAATTACGGAATATTGCTTTCTCACAAAGAAAATCATTTAAACATCCTTTACATAATGAATACTTTAGGCAAAAGGATATTGTTAAAGAAAGCACGGAATACCTTTATCATCTATAATTACTGCCATTTGTATAACACTAAAGTCTCTATATAATTACCCTTATTAATTTCAAAAGAAAATTACTTTAAACGATAAATATAATAACGCATATATGCACGATGTATGTACGCTTAACAATCACTTTTTTTTATAATTAAATACTTAAATATATGTTAGAATAGGTACGTATAACACGAAATATAATTATGTGGTAGTATATGCATATATAGATGGTTATGTATGTTTAATGCATGTACATATATAAGTCTTAAAGTGCCTACTTTGCAGTCTTATGACAGGAGATGAGATTAGAATGATTGTCCGAGCCAATGCGGGTCTGTGCGATTACTAACTTTCGTTTCTCTTGTGCAATATGAGCTTTTAAAGAACGATCACATTTACATCCATTTAGTTATCAGGTTTCCGACCTTTTGAATTATTACTATATCGTTTGTCTAACTAAAACGTCTTGGGAACATTTTAAAATTTAGGATATTATTGAGATATATTGACCGGATTAACGTATAAACTATGTAAAATATCTTATCACATTTAACCCTTCTTAGAATTTTTTTTAAGCGAAGTACAGGGGATTAATTATCACTGAATATTGCAAAAAGCAAAACCACAATATTTATGAGAAAACAATACTATTTCGTTATATTATTTTTATAACATACAAGGGTGGAGTGAAGGTAGATGTCTGTCAGAGAAACAAATTTTCTGAGCTTTCTCTCTGTTACCATATGATCTGCCAATCGTCATCCATATTACTGTATATTCAACAGTTTTTTATTAATTTAAAGTAGGCAACTGTTATACATTCGTCTAAATGTAACAAAATAAGCAATAGTTAAATACTTGATTTAGAAAAGTTTAACAGCTACTAAAGTAAAAAACTAAGGTGAATTAAAAATTTGGCTATTATATTCCTTCCAACAATAAAAGTGTTGGCGACAAAATTTAAGCGTGATTGTACACTGATTCAAAGTTTTCGACCAATCGATGATATTGAAAAGCAACAATGCTGTTTTAAATGATCACTGTATTAAATTTCGGGAACTAGTTGAGACTGGATCTTAAATTAAAGGGCAAAACATGTCTTACATAAGGATTACACGAATAAAAGTTCCCATCCAGACGGATACTGCAATTGCTGGCTATCATCTGTAATTGTGTTTGCCATCTTGTTACACTGCTTCAGCAGCGCGGGTACTTAATTCATTGATACCTAGAAAACATCATGGATGTAATAATGCAACGCATAAAGTTGGTCAAAATAAAAATAAGCACTTTACGTATATTAACCTAAAACTGTTAACTCCTATTAAGAGCTTTTAAGAGATTTCTTTTATTTAATAGAATAATTATGGAATATCATAGAAAGAATTTATTGTCAAGCCTCCAAGACGTTGCATTTTACAATTACAATCTCGCAATATTTTAATAACATATCTGCTTTAGAGTGTTTGTACTGTGCTTTTATTGTCAATAAGTTAAAGTAAAGGGTGTTTCAAATTGCGCATTTTTTTAAGAATAAATGAAATATAGATGGCGCACTGAATGTGTCTGGGTGTGTGGGCATTTAAATAGTGTATGACATTTATAAAGTGTCTTCGTACATGGTACAACAACGCCTTCAAATTGTTGAATTTTGACAAAAAAATTTTAACAAAAGAGTGGACGTCTGTGGAGCTGCAAGAGGAGATCATTTGGCAGATATTATTTTTCGAATAAAAATGTCATAACTGATACTTCAATTACCAATAAAATGTTTTTGAAAGTGAATGCAAATTATATGTTTTATTTATTCTTTAAAAAACCGTGAAATTTGAAACACTCTTTATATGTGTTTGTTATTTAGTATATTTTATATTTGACGCATTAGTTCTCTTTCGAACATCCCAAACGAACTACTAACCTCATTTACAGAGAATATCTTAGGAAACACTCTTCGTATAAATAGCTTTTATGTCAACATATAACAGTTTTGCTAACTAGGATGGCAATTCTTTCAGAAAATAATATCAAACCTTGTTTACTATTCTGCTTATTTTCCAAGATAAATTTCAATGTACCACGATTGTTTACTAGATGCTTTGTACGTTTGTCATGGGTATGACAACAACTAATACATTAGTGTTGCACCATTTTGGCTTAATATTGTTAGACGTGTTGATAGTGATGCTTTCATTTGCAGACTAAACATTGAAGATTAAAATTTAATTAAATACTCATATAGTCTTTTTTATATTATTCAATGTCTTTCCAAACTTATTATTTAGATTACGATTTCGATTTATGTAATACATGAGGTATGATAAAAAATATGATTAACACATTTATGACGAATAAAGGAACTAGTTTACGTCAAATTTTAATTAATCTCCTTCAAAGTACTCTCCTCGGCTAATCATGCACTTATTGGCATTGATTCCATGATTCAAAGAATTTCTGGAATTTCTTTCGGAAGGGCCTTCAACTGCTTCAACATGACCCTCTCAATATCGGGAATGGTATCAAAACGTTTCTCTTTAAGCACGGTTTTTGTTTTTGGGAAAAGTCGGAAGTCGCACGGTGCTAAATCCAGAGAATAAGGCGGATGTAGATAGACAGGAAAAACTCGCGAATCAAAAGCGGTAAACCATGGCGCATTGTCGTAATGAAGGAGGAATTTGTTGGCCCAGCTTCTGGTTTTTGCGTCCATACGTAGTTTCGCAAAAGCTCTCGAATTATCAATCGCCTGTTTGAGGAAACGGTTTTGCTATTTTTTTGCACGTTTTCGTCTGTTTTTTAAGACCGAAGGACGTTCCAATCGTTGCTCATTTTCAACAGACTCGTTTCCGTTTTTAAGTCGCTCATACTACTTGGAAACAGTCTTCAGAATCACCACATTATCGCCATACACTGGTTTTAACATTTTTTTGGCATTTTTTGGAAACTTATAACAAAACCTAATGTTAAAGCGTTGTTCGAAATTCATGATGCGTAGTAGACACGGTAAACATGGCGTCACTCTTCCAGCTCTGAGAGCCGACTCACATGCCACAACTTGCGCTAACGTAGCATTGACTATCTCAACGAATCAGGCTATCGGATTTATTATTTCAAATAAATGTATCATCAGAAGTTGCTGCTATAAAAATTAATTTACCATATTTTTTGGTCTCACCTCGTATGCATATACGAATTGTATTTATTATTATTTTAAATTTATCCTGTTATTAAGTACTCTCTGTTGGCTAATAAAATATGTTTGCTTATTTATATTAACCTATTTTTTATTTAAATAACAAATTTTCCTTCATAATTTAGTTCTTCATATCGTCACACATCACTATTTGTACAGTTCAACATATGTTCGCTTCAATGCGAACAAAATTACGTTCTATAGAAGCTTCCTTTCTATCCAAGAGATGGACGTATAATCTCTCTCATTATTTTATATTATCGTTTTGATAATATCATAATAACCATCAAGTCCGTATAACTGCTGAACAAAATCTGGCTATCTGGTGAGCTCTGGATTAAGCGAAACAATTGCAGTCATTGCTTTATTCAGCAGCAGTTTCATTATGCATGAATTTATTCACTGACTGAAGCTAGTTATCTCAAAGTTCATTATTCGTTTAGGTATATGATTATTTTAGATTTCAATTAGGATTGTCAAATAAAGTAAAAATGCAATACCAGCTAGGTAATACATTTTATTTACCTGTATCTGTTTTAAACAACTTATAACTAACTAATACAATGATATTGTTATATCCATTCATTTAATATATTTGTAGACAAATACCGTATATGATCGACATATTCGCCTGTAAAATATGGAACGTACAGCCTATGCTGATATCCTCACTGTTACGTTTTTAGTTAGTAGTTTTTGTTAGTTTGGTAATACGATTAATTGTGCTAGCGACACCGAGATTTCCGAAATTTTTTAATTTAAAAACGAGTATACAAGTTAAGACAAAGCATTGTATTATCTTCTATCTTTACTACGTTGGAAATTTGAATTTAGTGTATCATCAAGTCGTTCAACCAGGGTTTATTTATTTCAAACTTATCAATTTTAAGAAGAGATAAAAGAATTAAAAGAAAAGAAATTCGAATCGTATTTTGATTAAGATAGCTTTGTTAGGAAACGTGCCACGATTAGTACCAAGTGGCGACTTTAACATTTACAAAGAAAGATTGGAAAGATTTTTCGATGCTAATAATACACCAACAGGGAAAAAGATAGTAGTACTAAATACAGCATTACGTACAGTAAAGTATATGACATTAGGAGATTTGTGTAATCCAAAAAAACAATGCGAAAGCTTATTATTTATTGTTATGTGATATCCTAAAGTCAGTAAACTAAGAAAGTATCAACTTTTAACAAACGAAAAATATTTTACGAAGCACACCAGGAAGTAAACGAGAATATAAATGGTTGATATGCACGATTGAAGAAGCTAGCTGTAAATTGTAATTTGTGTAACAAATTGGACGAAGTGTTGAATTACAAATTCGTCACAAGTATGAAAAAGGTTTAAAAGTTTTAAATCGAATGTGTAAGAAAGACCTTACCAATCAAGGCAATACAAGAAGCTCATGGATATTGATGTAAAAAAGAAACGTACCTCAAATTAAGTACAAAAAATACTAACCAAGAACACATAACACCCGCAGTTCAAGGTTTTGTTCCTCTCTGATTTTCCATATTTTTTTCGACGGTATTTTTGAAAAATGATTATTGCAGTCCACAAGTACAGATTAACATATCTTTTCTAAATTAGTTTTAGTGCATATTTTTAAGTGGTAAACCCTTTTCTCTCTTTTACTATTAAGAACTTTCTATAATACCCGTAGTTCCAGTAATACAATATCCTTCTATTTGCCATAAAGTAGAGAGAAATATTAATCTTTCGTACAGTATTATTAAATATTTAATTTGAGTTATACATTATCATTACTTATATACACACGTACATAGAAGTGTGAGAGGGTGTATGCATTTGTGTGTAAACCAGCGTTTGGCTTATTTTTGCTTTTCATTATTAGAATACATTTACACGTAACATCAGCAAACAGTTTATTGAATTTGCTGTTCTAATTTTGTACGAGATTTACCGAAACATATTACTGAGTGTTCACTGTACATTAATACGTCAAAGAAATGTACAGCATTGAACGAATTGATCTATAATTAGTACAAACCGACTGGTTTAAAATTTCAAGCGGTTCCTTTCCAGGCCTCATTTGCAACCCACATCCTTACCGATTACATGCATGAGGCCGATCGCTTACTAAAACATTTTTGTATGTTCTAGATGAATCACATAGAAATGGTGTTGCAATAGGCATGAAATTAAAGGCTCCTTTCTCTGTTGTTTCGACTACTCAGTATTTTACTACAACGTCAATGCTCGTTAGACGTGATAAATAAGAAAATTTCAATTATTTTCAGATTACGTAAGCTGGTAATATGTATGGATACATAAATAACAAAATTTAAAAGAGAACCTTGTCTTTACGAAGATCAAATCGAATATCTTAACAAAATTTTATAAAAGTAAAGTTTCGATAAAAGAAGCTGTTACTTTTATATAAATATTGTGGTTTACATAAACTTATATACATACTTAACGCACTACTCAATGTACTGACATATTTGCTATAATTTTTGTATTTTCTAAAACTTTTTGATTTTATTTGAACATAATCTAGTAGCTTTGTCTCGCTACATAGTAATTTTGACATGTCTCGTAAGTTTTATTAAACAATTTTTCTTGAGTCATTTAAGTTAAGTCCAAGCATCATTTAAGTTTTAATTACGAGTTTGTTAATTTTACGTGTGTATAAAATTTAAGCTAATGAAGTTTAAATTTAAAATCATAAACCGACCTCATCATTTAACCAATGATGAAGATCTTCAGCTTTGTTAAAAGAAGGACGTACAATGCGTTATGTATCTAATTTGCTAGGCGTTAATCATGCGACACTTAGTTGAATGTTTGAAGATTCAGAGAGACCAGATTACAACTCGAGAAGGCGTGGTCAAGGTAAAAAACGATTCACAAGTGTTACGGATTATCGTCTTTTGCAACGGCAAGCTTTCAGAAATAAGCGAAAAACAAGCACAGAACTCAATAAGCAGCTTAAGGCAATCAGATATGTCAGGTTTTTGCTTTAACTGTACGGGGACAGTTGAGGGAAGAAAGACTGAATAGTAGGCGACCTGCAATTGGACCATTACTTACCGTAGTACACGGAGTACGACATTTGAAATTTGCTAGAAATATACATAAATAACCAGTTCTACTATTTGCATGAAAATTAAAGCAAGTTTCTATCATCGCTAAGTATAAAATATATCTTAACTAAGTGTTTTAACAATACTATACGATAAACTGGCCATGAGGAAAGTTTCAGGTAGATGAGCTCCAGGATTTTTGGCTCTCAAGCAAAAACTACTTTTAGACGACAAACAATTTCGCATTTTTAGATACAGACGATGACTTTTCCCTAAAATATTGACAGTCGATGAAATTTTGGTACATCGATAGGATCCAAAAATAAATTAGAGTCCAAACAATGGCTCCATAAAGATTCTCCGCTTCCAAAAAAAAGGCTTACCCACAATCTTAAGTTGGAAAGTACATAGCCACCACCTCTTCGAACGAAGCAGAAATTATTTTTGTTATTCTTGTTGAATACGTGACAGAAGGGTCCTCCTTCTTCTTGACAATGAACGAGTTAGCGAGACTGCCAAAATCCAACTCATTCTCCGTAAATGTAACTTTAAGCTCTCGACTCTTTAAGCTAGACCACCCACCATATTATTCGAATTTGACTCTAATTCATTTTTATTTATAAATTCGACAAAGTACCTCAGATGATATCCATTTGAAATAGAAGATTGTTTTCTATTTTAAAGACCTATGATAGTAATATATATATATATATATATATATATATATATATATATATATATATATATACATATATATATCAATAGTTGTAGAAACTACAATATATATTTATTCGAATATAATATCAAAGGCATTCAAAACTGTGTTAAAATGCAAGAAAGAATGAATTTTGCCCTTACAAAACTGGGCATCCGAATGGATCTAATTTGTTAATAATTACCAATCGATTTAGAGAAAAGATTCAGACTGCTATCTAACAAGGATCTGTTAAGAGTCATTGCAATTTAGAAGCGAACAAAGCATTCTGGCACAATGTAAAGTGGTGGAATTACGGTGGAAATTCAATCAAATTTCTCGGGTAAAGGCTTTTGAAAATGAATATTTGTTAAATATTTACAAGAAGAATATCTAAGACAGTTAATTTCTCCCATAAAATTCAGACCAAATATCGTTTGTATAATGCAACGTGTAAGAGTTATGTATTTCGCTTTCATATCAGCACTGGTTCACAATCATCCAATGTTTCTTTCGAATGTATGGTTTCTAGACATACATATACCATATCAATCGAAATGAATTTATCAATCTGCAAACAAATCGGTTTATTTGAATTTGAGCGGCCAAACATAGTCGTAGAAAAATCACATTTAAGATAACACCATTCTTGATCTCCGCTGCACTGAAAACGGTGCTCGAAGCCCAGTGGTTTGAAAAAAATGGGGCACTTAAAGCAGGATCAAAGAATCCTTGAGAATTTTCTATACCCTGCTCATTCTACTATTCTCAGTCATGCTAATACTTACGTAAGTGGTATACTAAAAGCATAAGCTTTTCAAGATAACCCACCGAAAACCATTGACTTAATAATAATAATAATAATAATAATAATAATAATAATAATATCTTTATTGTCCAACAGAAAAGCCATTTAAAGGACAAATCAAACAATATGTACAGTGTGCAAGTATTAAATGAAACTAACTTAAATATATATAAAAATTAATTTGTGAAAAGATCGCAAATAAAATATATCAGAATTAATTATAAATTGAAGTTAATTCTATTACACAGTGTTATATTTACCTATTACCAAAATTCAGGTATTTAAGTCAACATACATAGGTATTTTTATATGACGAATAAATAAATCTTTTATTTCCATAGTCTTTTTTATTCCTTCGTCATATTCTAAGGTGCCATTTACTTCATCAATATTTAACACTATAAACATCTGAAGTATCTAACAGTATTAAGCAAAAGAAGAAGAGTATTCTTAAATTTATAACAGCTGTCAATAACCTTTTCAAATCGTAACGAATATGAAGCAAGCGCTAAGTGTTTGATATAAAAAGTATCACCGCAACGAATTCGATTACAATTGCAATAAAAAAGTTCAGTGTAAGAAAATCAAACTCATCGTTATTAGTTAATGCAGAGTCAACGTTCTATGATAACCATGAGATATGCATGATAATCACAACTCATCATTTATATGCTATTATATAGAGCGGTGCATTATTTGCAATAGTAACTGCATGTGGAGAGCTTAATGATTTAAAGAGAAACGGTTAGATAACTATTAAAGCGAAAATAAAAGAGTTCAATTATTTATTTGTCCTCGGAATAATTATAATGATATAATGTTACACAATGACTATTAATTAAAAGTTTCGACTGATAATGTCCATTAATTTTTTCCGTACATTTTCATTCGTTGACAATTTATATAATTAATGTCACATCTTTAACTGTTTCTTAAAATCATTACAGGAAATTATCATTTCTAAATAAAGAACAAATAAATGTGTGATTAACTAAACACTACATAGTGAACTACATTGATAAGCACTTAATTGCCGAAAGAACAAATTCCAAATATTATTTAATTGTATTTTAATCATGTATGTACAGATTTTGATAATTGACACCATCGCGTTCCAAGAAATTTATAATTCGAAGCACTTTGTATTTGAATATATTTCATACTTTCGATTGTAAATGTATTTGTTATTAAAAAAAAGATGTATTCCTACAAAATACAATACAATAATTATACTATTGTGCAATGCCCTTTATTACTACAGTATTGCCCTGTTTCAGATCAGGTACCTGTGCACCTTTACAAACGAGAGTTATAAAATGTGTGAGAACTTGTGAATAATATCTAGTTTTAGTTTATCTTTATACCCCTTTGTGTTAAATTTGTGAAAGAAATTGTGAGTTTCTAATTACATTCTATATGGGAAAAATAAAAGATGATCATAGAGAAAAATTAAATTACAAACATTGTCAAAAATAAGCCTGTATTCACATTCAATCGCAATAACGCAAAAGTTTTACGGCGCACAGTCGATTGGATTGCCTAAGTTGTCGTAGTGACTGTTATGGTGTTCGTAAAAATGATGAGAGAGATGTTAGATTTCTCATAAATTTATCACTAAAAAAATCACTACATGAAGAAGAAGAACTGTATACCTTCATGCAGTATGAGGCACCGTGTCATGTAGTGAAATCGATCCAGTATTTGTATGAAACGCATAGCATACCTATTTTGCCCTAGCTAGGAAACTCATTAGATCTAAACCCCATCGACAATGTATGGAGTGTCTTAAAAAACGTCACGCACAATTACAATTTTTAAAAAAAATTGACAGAAATTGACGAAAGAATGCGATAGTAAAAGAAGTGGTGATAAAAAGGTATCTACAGCATGCTAGCCAAAATTAAAGCTATTATCAACGCCAAAGAAGATTCAAAAAGATTTTATTTCATATACATTTGAAATGAACTCTTTAATACCTTCGTCATGGGACCACCTTCCAATAGGATCAGGCCATGTAAAAGTGTCCAACATTGAACGCTATCTACATACATGTATTAGTCATTAAATGAATAGTGACACACCAAATTCACACGCCCCAAATTACAACTGATGAAATATTTGAATTTGTATATTTTATATACAGCGGGTTTCAAAAAGAATATACGTATTACAAAGTATTATTTTGTTCAAACTATGGATCGCTGTGCCTCGGCTCGGCTATTGGAGAAACGAATACATAGTCTAGTTTATTTAATAGCCGCTAGATGTCAGTTGCCTTCTGTTTTTCTTGGTAACTGTCATATGTTTAAAATGGCTTCTCCGCAGTAGAAATCATTTTATGTTCTCGCGTTTGCGAAGTGCAATTCCGTGATTACAATGTAAAGACGTTTCAGGTTGAGCTACCAAATTGATCCTCCGAATGGGTGGAACATTCGCAGATGGTATGGACAGTTTGTAGATACAGGATATGTATGTAAAGGAAAGAGTCCTGGCCGCCCTCGTGTTTCTGAAGAAAATGTTGCACGAATTCAAACTGAATTCCAACGTAATCTTTCAAAATCAACTCGTCGTGCTAGTCGGAAGTTACAACTGCGTACAACAACAATTTTACGTGTATTGAGACGTCGGCTGGTTATGAAGCCGATAAGTTACAGTTGTTACAAGCTCTGCGTCCTGATGACAAACGGAAACCTGTGGCATTTTATAACGAGATTCATGATGCTATTGACAATGATAGCAGTTTTTGGCACAACGCATCGTGTTCAGTGATGAAGCGACTTTCCATGTTAGTAGTCTAGTAAACAAACACATTGTTCGAATTTGGGGTCTACAGAACCCACATGCAGCCATTGAACATGTACGAGATTCGCCTAAAATCAATGTGTTTTGTGCGGTATCCTGATCATCTGTTTACGGCCCATTCTTCTTTGATGGAAACAGGGATATCGGTCAGCAGTATCTAGTTCTACAAAACTGATTGTTTCCGAGACTGCATGAAGACAACTTCATTTTTCAACAAGACGGGGCACCCCCTCAATGGAGTCGCCAAGTGCGTGAATATCTGAATGAAACCCTATCGAACAGTTGGATTGGTCGTCAAGGAACTGGCGACTTAGCATGTCTCAGCTGGGCTTCACGGTCACCGGATTTGACACCCTGTGACTTCTTCCTGTGGGGTTTCGTTAAATACAGCGTTTATGTACCATCACTCCCACAGAACCTGGTAGAGTTGAAGAACCGGATCCGTACTGCCATAACATCAGTGACGAAAGACATGCTTGGCCGAGTATAGGAGAAATTTGAGTATCGATGTGATATTGTTCGTGTAGTTGATGGAGGACATATTGAGCATCTGTAATCTGAACTTAAGAGGTTCCTAAATATGTGTGTAAAGTTTCATATTCGTATGTCTTAAGTTTAATAAATATATGCATTCGAAATACGTATATTTTTTTAAAAGACCCTGCATTTTCCTATTATGAATAATTTTATAATGCTAAAAATATCATGACTATTGTATAACATGCATTTCATGCAATAGTTATGACATTTACATACAGAATTACAATTATAAATTCTAAAGCAGCTATAAAAATATGAATAGTTATAAAATCATACTTACATACTGATTTAACACATTTATAAGAGATAATACAAAAGATTTAATGTAATAACTTTGGAGACAGTTAGATTTAGTGTATCTAACTTTAATTTTTAGATGCATAACATATGGTAATAATTGCAATATTGCAAAACATACACATAGATAAAAAATTATCCTACCAATGATTAAAAATGAAACAATTGCTTCCATTAACAGAAGGATTTGTTTCATCAACACAAGACGATGTAATCACCACAAGGAACTACAGAAAGCATATAATTAAATAAACTGCAGAACAAATACGAGAAAGGTGTAAACTTATTTGGTGGAAAGGATTATATAGAGAGACAATTTGCAGCAAAAATTATACACTAAGAACTTACATTCAAACATAAACCCGGATAAACTAACACGGTATATTACAGATACAACCCAGAAAATATCTTTGAAAATGAAGATTATAAACTATACTGGGAAAACAATGGTCAGAATATTTCTCAATCAACAATAGACGATCTCATTATCCGAGTGATCATTCGATCTACAAAATCACAACTATGATAATAACCTTTAAATGGGCACACACAACATTATAAAATTTGTAGTGAATACTGCTTTGTGACGGATAAAGGCGTACAATATGCCAAACCCATAGATATGTAGGCTGAGTGAAAAGTTTCTCGGTGTTAGACTGAGAAAGCACGAGAAATCTTTACCATAATAATAACAATAATAGTAGCAATAATAATAATCGATACCTTAACGTCCTCCAACAGCTTAACTCCAATTACAGGAAGCATTAGCAGATGATGAGTTATTACGGTCTGGCCCGTGGTGAAAAGATATTTGGCTTTCAAAACTACAAAAAACCATTCCAGAGAAGCCGTCGAATTCGATTCCAAGGCTAGTGATAATTCAGTAACGTAACTCTAGCTTACTACCGGAGGTTACAGGCTAATGCTGACTATCCATTGTCCATCAACCAATTGAGATAGGCTATTTAAATTAATCTACTGTTGATGACTGTAGAAAAGGCGAACTCGTAATATTTCATAGACAAAGATACCTTCATATAATGGTTAAATACCCCATGTATTTCTTGAGCTTTCTAGATCGCATTTGGTTGAGACAGATCAGCCTCCATTTTCATGCTTCGTATTTTCCTGCTTCGAGTTCTCCATGGCATTTCGTTTCTCCATCCTCTAATCACTGCATGTTGTAAGTACCCCTCCACTTCCTGCAACCGTCTTGCTTACTGAACCATAATCCTGTCAATATAAGTAGATTAGATTCATTTACAAAATCCAAATTGTACAGATGCTATTAAACTATTGGATATAAAGATTTTCAGTAGCTTATTACGGTCAGCTGCTGCATTAGTCTAAGTTATCTTATAGTTATGCAATACAAAAATTAAAATTGTTTATTTTTTGGAAAAGTTTCAAATCTATATTACAAGGAATAATGAATTTCTGTTGCTAAAAAATACTTGAAATTTTTAGTATCATATATAATTTCATTTTCAGTTTAAATTTGATCAATTTTTGTTTTAAATATCAATATATAAAACTTCTCTTCTATTTATAATTCAGCGAAAGTAATGAATATTTTAAAGTGAAGCCCGTTATGTCCAATAAAAGCTCTCTTTTTCTTTATTTCATTTTAACATAAGTAGCTGAAGATTACCTAAATGCTTTTTAACATGTTTAAAATACTTAGAAATTACATTTAATTCTGTATTCCTTAATAAAGTTTTTGTAGGCAACCACTACGAGCAATAAAGCTAATACCAATAAACAAACTAAAGCCTTAAGTTAACGAAACAAACATTAAAAATACAGCGAAAACATCTTTTTCAACACCGTTGTTCTAAAGATGTATACGCTGTAGCAGCGGTCGCGCGTGAAATTAAATAGTTTCTTATATCTACTTCGTCACAGTTTCAACATACAAGGATCGTACAAAAGCACGCAGTCATTGCATACACATTACAACCAGCGTATTATTCACTAGGCATCTCTCTTTTTTTTATCTATAATGCACACACGATTAGATGGAGAACAGGTTCTGGACGCTATTATTGAGTAAGGTATTTTCTCTGTCTAACCGCAACCGGCCCAATGTGATAGGCTTCTCTTATCCACCGTTCGAATCTTCTTTCTCTTGTCCCTTTACGAATGTAACAGGCAATTTATTCGTTTGTTAAGCAATGCAATGTATTAGATAAAGACGACCGTGTGTCCCATTCATATGTAAATGTACATTTTGTACAAAAATACCTCGACTCCTTTCCTTTGACTATAAAGTGTGTTGCTGGTGTTCAAATTTTAGTTGGACACAAGCTGTAATTACTACCTGTCTAATAATTGACGGCTTTCGGAATTTAACTGTTTCGAATAACATCCAAATACGTCCAAGTTTTTTTCTCCTAATCTTAATAAGTTGCCGCATTTTGAGCTGCATTTCTCGTCGTGACAAGCTGGGATATTTCTTTGGTTAATTAAATTCCTTCGTCCAAGGAGGGAAGACATTTTTCGTTAATTTAGAGTAATAATTTACATCAATTACAACCGTTAGACTACTAAAATAACCTTTCTATTTAATTCGTAATGAAGAATCCAATAAGCAAATATACTTTATTTCCCAACAGATATCATAATATCTAGTCACAAGGCAAAGTAAAAAATCTAGTAAATACAGTTCGTCTACGTATTACATATATCAAAATCAAACTAATAAATTTAAGAAAGAAAAATTAAAATCACGATTAGCGCACAAGTAATTGAATAATATAAAAGAATATATTTAATTAATTCTTATCCTATATGCTCAGTCTGCCAATGAACACGTCAATATAGTGTATCACACGATAGTTATGCATGTGGCACAGTGTGTTTGCACTAATGCATTGGTCTTCAGCGTAATGAACGTCCTAGAATAGACATAAAAATTAATTTTGGACAACAAGAAACAACATTTGATATTATTTTGTGTAAAAATTTGACACTTAAAAGTCTTTTCTACTAGTTGTGAAACCATTCCATGTTGATCTAAAAACTTCGTACTAAAAATAATCTCAAGGATGCACTTCAATACTTTCAAAAGAAATAAATTCCAAGACTAGATGTAAAATATCCTCCAAACTAAAGTACTTCTTCAAATATAATGGACACCAGATAACGGACTCATAATCCAATTTACTCACAACAAAGGCATAGTAACACAAAGACTTTCAATCGTATATGCTATTGAAATATCTTGATATCCATTAATTTCGAAGATGTTGTTTCTCAGTTTTTCTTCTGTAGTTACTTGCTTGACTGCTTCTAACTTGAACAACCGAACCTACTACGTCTCCTAAAATGGTTTCATTTCAAATACTTTTACAGCGTCTTCAGCGCACCATGGGGCTCTAAACTGGAACCTCTTCTATTTAATATTTATATGAACAACCTGCTGTCCATAATACTTGGGGATATTCTGCTTATGCGGACGATCTGAAGATTTTTTCCAAAATTGCATATTTCTCGGATTGTGTTAAACTTCTTCAAGAGGACATCAAAACTATTCATAACTGGTGTAACGATATTTTTTGTTCTAATGGGTTAGCGACATTTACAAATATATTACTAGGTAAACTGAGATAATGGATTTGGCTATTATATACTTGACATCCGCCTCCAATTTTCTAGCCACATTACTAATATTTGTAGAACACTTAGTTTTATGATTAGATCTTATAGACAATTTTCTAACTGTTCAACATTGAACACTCTATTTTTCTCTTTAGTACATTCGAAACTTAACTATGGTTTGGTTGTCTGGGGCTCACACTATTTCAGCAGCTTACCCTAGAAAGAGTTCAAAAAAAGTCTTTCAAATAATAGTCTCTAAAATTGAAAGCGTCTGCCCACCTCTGAGAAGTGATATATAAGTATAATTCATTACTTCTACGCCATGATTTCCGCAACTTAACTTTTCGAAGGGATTTAACTAACTTAACTTGTAAATAGTAAAATTGCTTCCCAATCACTACTTTCTCAGGTTTCTTTTGTTCTTCCTACTCATAACGCTCGCTCTTCAAATGCTTTTTTTATTGAATCGGTTTTTTTTCTCGTTTATTTTGATACTGTATGAATACATTCTTTTTTATTAACTTATTTAGAATTGTCTTATACTATTTTGAGATATATTGATTCATGTCTTAATTTCTAGGATAAATTACCAATTTTCTCTCGTTTCTTCTAATATTCTTTAGTACAGTATATTATTAAAGTGTTATTATATTTATTTATATTTATGTACAGTTTGCTACTATTTTAATTGAAATGTAATTGTATTGTCCTTTAAATAAGTTCTATTTATTGATCAACAAAGATTTATTACAGTTTACCCTTTTCCAAATTAATTCAAAGACATGTCAGTAAAGATGCTAATTCACTCTTTGAACTTGAGGCAACCATTTTTTATAGACGATCCCCTGGATAATCGAAAAAGCAAATCAGAAAGCCTTAAACCACCTAGAAATCTTAGCCCTTGGCAAAACGCTCTCTACATAAGTTTAATTGTAACTTCACACAGGTTTCCAGTATATTGTGCCCTAATCTGAACAAAATATAAATTAATCGTTTCAGGAATTTGCCACTTATTTTTAGAACGCAATAAAACAATTAGGTTCACAAAAAGAATGCTAGAGGCCACCAACTGACTCGAAACAGTTCGTAATTGTAGTTTCACACAAGTTTCCACCACATTGTGTAGTAATCTGACACAAAACTTGATGATAGAACGTCGTTGTTCGAATTCATTGTGACCCTTTTCTAGAACTCTTTCTAGAAAAATTCGATTCACAAAAAGAACGCTACGTGTTACCAACAGACTCACGGCAGTTCAAACTCGTAATTGTAATTTCACACATGTTTTCATCATGTTGTGTACTAATCTGAAACAAAACTTCACAGAGCGCCGTTGCTGGAAATTGTTGTCACTCATTTTTAGAAGAACACAATAGAAAAACTGCGTTCCTAAAGGCATGATACAGCTCACCAACAAACCCTAGGCAATTTAAACTAATGAAAACGCATCAAATATCGAGCTGCCTCCCTGCCAAAGAGTATGGCAACAGTCTAATTGAAAGCTACGCTTCTAGTCTCGTGACTTTATTTACATACCTCGTACGTACATATGTACATAAACGACAAACAAATAATTGCATTTAATAGTAAGTAAAATAAGAAGATAGTAGTTTGCATTAATTTAGGTATGACGAGTTTTAAAAGGTAATTATAACAGAAAACTTTAATTCTTAATTTAGTTAAACATTATACTTGGATTACACTTTTAATTAATGTTGCATAATTATTTTATTTTATCAATTCCTGTTCATCATATTTACATATTGTTTGATAGAAGTTCAGAATCAGATATCGTACCAACGTTGTTACTTCTATGTTGTGCATAAGATTATGCATCCTACCATAAAATAAATATTATTTTATCTTCTTTCAGAACAAACAAAGTCCGGTCGAAGAACTATTACGACAAGCCGACCAACTTATATCAACGCAGAAACCACGAGCTGAAGTATACGCAGCAATGGCCGAATCATTGGGGCGTGCATGGAAAGACGTCAATTTCCATTTGGAATTGCGTAAACACATTTTGGATCTTAACGTACAATATCACAGTAGAGCGCAAGAATTCTTCGATAAAATATCGGCCCTGGAGGCATCCTGCACGGACACAGTAATTCCCATCGAAATTGATGCTGTTAAAAACTTTCTCACAAATATTCACGAACAACGGAGAGCCGTACTGGAAGCACTCGTGGGCGCATTACACTCGGGCAACGCACTTATCGCTAAATTAAAAGAACTTGGAGCCAAAGGCACACTCGACTCGCGACCCGATCGAATCCGAACTTCTGTTGAAAAAGGTAATAAAATAATACTTTACGCTTCTTATAAATTCCATTACTGAATTGAAATGAAATTAAATGAAGATATATCGTTCTTTTAACTTTGATGAAGTCTCGGTCACAGTAAAAAAACTTCTTATCAAAATCTGATCTGTATAAACATTGTGCATTAAATTGGTAGGTAGCTGCATTAAAAATAATCTTATATTTGGTCATTATCGTTCAGTGAAAGAATTTTCATATTATCTATTACAAGATGCAAAGGAAAATATTTTTACCTTTTTGGGAATTTTATAAATAATCAGTAACAAATATGGTTACAACAAAGTGTACAAACGTTTCACGTACCATTTCATTAGAAGTAACTACATAAAAGCTGATCTATTATTTTGTATACATTAATAACTGATTATATTCTTCTATGGTAATTAAACCAATTAACTGATATTTTAAGCAATAGATAAAAAGTAGTGCTGGTTAATATAATACCTACAAATATTTCTATAAAGTATTTTCATCCTATTTAAATAAGGTGGTGTCTTTAACATGTTCACACATGCATTAAAGCGATTGTCGTTGGAGTGTATAAAAGCGCACCCTCAACACATTTCTGGGTCAGTATCCAAAACTTCACCTTTGTGGTTAGTAGTAAAGGCTTACAATTTTGAATGTCGTCCGAAATTGAAACACATGACGACCATCAGAGATAAAGACACGAGGTTGATAGATCGGTCGACATCAACAATATGAAGAGACGATTAATACTTGTCGCAATTGACACGTAAAAATCGCACCTTTAATGCAACCCAGATTTGAAGTGAGTTTAGTGCTGCCACTGGAAAATTATCAATGCAAGCAATAAGAAATTTTTCATACGTCTGGTTGATATACCCGAAAATCGTTCATTTGCATTCCTAGTACCATAGAGGGTGAAAGAGCCCGTAGAATGTGAACATATGAGGTCATAATGAATGAGGCCATATCCATATTTATGTTGCAGGCACATAATAGATACAAATACATTCTGATTTTGCGTCAACCCGCGACACACGGTAATCCAAAATTTGTTCGGGAAAGACCTCAATAGTGATATAGGCTGGAATAAATATGGAGTAATTTCCAACATTTATTTTAGAAAAAAACTGAACTCTCACTACCCAAAAATATCTTGATGCGACTCTGCGACCTATTGTTTTTTTTATCGACAGTAATGCTCAAGCTCATCGAAAGAATACCGTGAACAACTGGATTGATGAAGTTAGTATAGAGAGAATAGTGTGGCCAGTTAATTCCGTGGATAGTAATTCAATAGAACACACTCGAAATGTGCACCACAATCAAATACTTACTGCTTCCGTATATAATACATCTGTAGAACCTGGAATTGAAATTGTCGAACAAAAAATTTAAACTATTTTTCCAGAGGAAGTACTTCAAGTATCTCAAATGGGTGCATTGGTGCAGCAGGTAATAAGCGATGATTCGGTACGAACTTGATCTAAACCTGAAATTAAAAATAGTCCTACAATTGAAACAAAAAACAAACATTCCGATAAAGTACTAAGTATAGAAAACAAAACTGAGACTAGAGTAATGAGAAATGATTTTCCAAGAATTGCTTAAAATGTTAATCCGGTTCACATCAATAAAGCTTCTGTAAAAAAAGTAATTATTAATAAGCTTTCTTCCGTATCCGATCGAACAACAGTTTTTTGAAAGTTGCTTGCTTGACAGTTCACGTATACTATAAGTACTTAACCTTTTCTGGAATTTTTCGACAGCATAAGCAGCAATTTGAATGCCCGTAAGACCAAGTTAAAACTGTCAATTACGTGGCAAGATTTATCAAGAGATATAGAGTTATTCTCTAGTTTTGTATATATTTCATCCAAGTCTCTTAATTTTTGGACCAGAATTATCGTCTTTATATTAAAATGAACAATGAAGAGATTCTTGAAACCTTGTTCCGCATTGATACTAACTATTGATTTATTCATACAAATACAGTTATTTCCAGCAAAATCTGTACTAAATTTATTTCCGTGTCCAGAGTTAATTTTTCAGTAATCTAAGAATTTCTACTTTTCATTCTATTACTAGCGACCAATTATTATACATTTACATAAAGACCGAGCATTAAAATATTTCTCTCTCAATTGTTAATTCTTTTAAATGAAGAAAGCGCCTTACTATTTGTTGTCTTGTCAATAGCTGCTTTCGCGAACATCATACAGAAATTACTCCAGGTTACATAAAGTATAACTTATTCTTTTCGACCTCAACCATGCGAAAATCCAGGGTTTTTAGCAGCACAATGGATAGGCGCGTTACCTTAACAAAAGTACCACTAGATAATTTTCGAATTCGGATGTAAATGCTTCAATGCTTCGAAAAGTTGGAATCAATAGGTTTCAATATACCACTTCGAGGTCTTGTTATTCTAACATCACATTTACCACTAAACCAATCTTGCAAAGAAACTCAGCACCATTTCCCAATGCGTCGTACTATTTGAACTTGAGTTGGTCGTTCTTCATCTTCAAAGTCCCATAGCTTATTCTACCTTTCAGGTGGCACATAATAATAAAGTCAACTTTTATTACTAATTACGATAAACAGTACCTCGATGCTGTCCTAATTTAAATTATTTTATCATTTTGTTGCACTATTTGTCCATTAAACAGTATGGTAGCTAAATCTTACAAAGTTTCTGTACTTAGAAAAGCTTACAATCCAACTCATATTTCTTGGACATATACGCAGAGTCTTCTCTTCATTCTTTCTGATCACATCTTCAGATATTGCAACGCTTTTTGGAGTCGTCAATTCCGCAAAACAGCTCGAACTGAGTAATTTTACAAATTGGACGCAACACATTTAAACTTCAAGTACCGTTGCTCAACTGTTCTTAACAATTTAGAAACACATTCCTTGCTAAGCACTAAGAGTTCTCTCTATATTAATTTTTCTTCATTACCACAAGTTAAACATGTAGGTAGAAACGTTTAACACTTTGCCAATTTAGTCTTTATCGACAATTTTGTGACAATAAAAAGAAGACACGTTTTTTATAAACCAAACTGTAATATAATATCTGGTATTTTATATAATAAAACAAAAAATATCATATTAATATTTAATACGTCGAATAACGTGTTGAGCCACCAAATGACAATTATTCATAATGCTTTTCCAACAATAAACCAGCTGCTCTACTATAAATGTATCTAACATCCTTAACACAGCTGGAATTTTTTTCTTTTTTTCTTCTTCTATAAATGTCGTTTTACTAAAGTTATTGCCTTTCTAAAATTAAGTAATATATAACAATAGCCACACCATACATTAAACGCATATAAATTACTTCATAACACTTTCGAATGACACACGTTATGCCTAAGATTTATAGCATACAAAACTTTTACTACAATAGAATCGAAACGATTGATTGATAAATTCAAATACGTATTTTATTAATGCTAATGTGAACATATGTTTGTACATAACAGCTGGTGTGTATTTTATACACCCATCAAAGTACGAGGCGGTGTAATTCGCCATAATCTATGTACATATGTAATTACATTGGGGATAATTTAGGGAAGACTGCACCATACTGATCGCTTTTCTTCCACTTTCTTTTTATTTAAAGAAATTTCGAAAAAGTTTGGGAAAATGTTTCGTGTTAATATTTTGAAGAACGAAATTCTATCTTCTCAACCCCCCTTTCGTACTTACTTATGTCTTAATCTTGAACAATTTTATGATACGAGGCGAACTAAAAGAAAATCAATCTAAGAGAATGGAATATAATGGAATATAATAGAAATAAATAATAGTACGTTGCCTAATGATGTTCAATAGTGACACTTTTCTATGAATATGGCAAATTTGATTTCAATTCGTTCATTATTTTGTTCTTTGTAAAATGTTTCGCAACGAAAAATTAGTTTCTGGAATGTAAAACATCGCAGTGTCATAAAATATTTAACAATGAAACGAAATTTTCCTAAAACTATTTACGAACGAAGTTACGGTGTATGAAGACTAGGTCCATCATATTCTTGAAATGGAATATTGGCCGAAACAGTAGGGTGAGCTCGTAAATCCATCAAGAATTACTAAAAAGACGGAATGCTTTCAGACGCAAATGTATAAAAGTTAAAAAATGGTTATCAAAGATCGTCGTTTGGAAGTTTTCATTATAGCCAAAAACCAAATATATCTGAACCAAGGAGCGTTTTAACAATTCTACACGATAAACCAGGCATAAATAAAGTTTCGGTAAGGTGTGTTTCAAAATTGATTAGTCAAAAAATTTCTCGAAACAATTTGGCGGTTTTGGATACACACGCTTTCTAAACTAACAGGCAATGAGACTTGAGTAGTTCACTAGAATCTAGAAACAAAATTAGAGTCCATAGAATAGGTCTATAAAGGATATTAGTCCACAAAAAGCGCCCTCACACGAACTTTAGCTGGAAAGCTCATGGCCATCTTCTTTTAAAACTAATCAGAAGATATCCTTGTTGTATATATCCCAAAGCGATATGCAATAACAGCAGTTACCTGCGGTAATGTGTTATTAAAATTACATACGGTTATTGACCAAAGATATCCTAGCTTTCCTAACAAAGAAATCTTCTTCATGACTATGCTCAAATTCAGAGGCAGCTCAAAGTTCAAATCATCCTCCGTAAGTTTAACTTCTTTGAGATAGACCACCCACCATATTTAATATAAATTTGAAAGACCATCTCAAACAACATAATTTTGTAGACGATAATCAATTAAAAGATATTGATTCCTATTTTAAAGGTCAACAAATCAATATAACTTGTGTCCAAACTTTTGCATGCTGGCATATATGTAGATATAATGCTTCTTCTCATTGTGAAGATATATTCCATCCATCTGCATACCATTTATTTCTATCAATGACATTCACGTGTTTTATTTTCCCAATGCGTATGGGATAAAATTATTAATAATACTTCAAACGTAATTATTAGAGCAGACATATTCTGTTTGTTTTTAGCATATCATTAAAAAGCAAATTAAAATGATTAACAAATGCATTTTGTATACAAGTATAATTACGTCTAATATCATGCGAATTCGAAGTCAAGTATTAATAACAACAACGGTAATAAGTAATAACAGAAATAATATTTATGAGGGTTATTATGTGATAATTAACAACAAGAAACGTATCTTACATTGCATAAGTGGACAAAAATATGTACATATTTTGATATCTAAGGCATATAAGTATATGTCGTTTGTACAATTCCAACTGGAAGCTACCATCTCGGAAAACGTTGCATAACTATCTGTCATCTTCACGCGAAGTAATCGAAGTACAATCAAGGCTGTAATAAAAAAATAGTCAGTTGTGGTTATGCATTGACGAGATGATCGTAAAAAAATTCTATTTCAAATAGAATAGTACTTATACTGGAACCAATTAAACCGACATTTCAAATTTTATTAGGTATCAAAAGGTTATAAAAATGTACAGGTGAAGCGATTACGACAGTAGTGTTGGATACGCTACAAAAATTTAAACTTTCAACAAATCAACTGTTGTTGGTCGTGAGTGATGGTGCGCGACAATGCATTCTGTAGGCCGAACTCTTAATGAAGACGGTCAGAGACTTTTACATGTGACTTGCAAAGTTCATGCTTTACGTATTATGCCCTCAATTCAGCAAAGTTATAACCTGACGTCCTATAGTTATAGGTTGAAAACACCTCGATACACCATTATACACCCGAAACGATGCTACAATCGAAACGATGGACTGAGGCTTACACAATTCCTCCACAGAAACTGTATATTCGAAAAGGTTGCGGATACCGTCTTCTAGAACTTCAGTGGGAGTCTCCTTATTAATTATACTCCTTAAAACGCCAACAGGCGAATACTATGTACATTTTAGATCAACTGCATGATGCAATATCGCACAAAATATCCAAGTACAATGCAAACGATCCAGGTCCAGGTTCTAAATTAAAGAAGAAACGAGTGCTTTTTCTACAGGATAATACACGTGTTCACACTTCCACTGTTTTAAAGCAAAAATTCCTGAACTACATTCCGAATCAGTTCCTCGTCCAACCAGTTGCTAGATTTAACCTCTCAGACTTATTCTTTTTTCCTTGCCTGAAATTTGGCTGTGTAGTAAGAGATTTGGATCGAATAAGGAGATAGTTACCAAAACTAACGCATATTTCGAATAGATTTAGATAATCTGCTTTTCTGAGAGAATGATAAGCCTTGAATATCAGTGGACTAAATGTAATGAGTCATAAAGAGAAGACGTCGACAAATAAAATAATGTTTTATCAAAAAGTACCTAAGCTTACTAACTACCGAGCCATCCTCGTATATTAATGACAATTTATTTATTACACCAATTGTAATATTAAAATATTTGTCCAATTCATATGTATTTGTATTCATACAATTACAGTGACAATGATTTATATTAAATAGCGGCATCATTCACATAAACATCCCACAACTGGTATATACAATTTTAGCATAGTATTTGATTTAGACAACGTCTACAATAAAAATAACCTGCTTTTGGCAACAAATTATCGAACCGAATCTATGTATATAACCTAATGTTCAACTAAAATACCGTTGAATATTCGCTATGAAGTTCGGACTCCATTTAAGGAAAAGAACGATCCGTAGAAAACTTCTTCGAATTTAACTTTAAAAGGTAAAGGAAGTTTCAAATTAAAAACATATATCAAGCGTTGTCATCTTAAAATTAATGCAATAGAAATCATATTCTAGGATCTAGATAATATTGTGATGTAGGTTATATTAAGTAACAACTAGTATAAAACTGTGTAAAATATGAATATCAAAGCATGCGTCTGAGAATAATTCAAACGTTAATAATCTCCTGATTACGACATGTTGCGAGTATAAACTCTCATCAGGTAAATTACGATGTTATTAACGAATCATTTTCTATGGAATATCGTACCAACTGTGATACAGCAAAATAATGAAAGAACAATACCTCCCTCTCACGTTCAAACATGCAAATATTCGAACAAAAGAAAGTTTTATTTATCCCGATAAATGGCAATTAATGTTATCACGATGCGTATATAGCCAGAACACTTTAAACTTGGCATGTATAATTAGGTGAACGTCTGAGAATAATTCAAATGTTAATAATATACTGGTTGTTGTTATTGTTACTAACGCCTTGGGTATACTTTTGAATAGAAATTTGATCGAGAGAAACTGCTTTAATATTTTGATAATAAAATTTCTATACCACTATGTAAATACTTTAGTCATCTGCAAAAATAATTTTTGGTAGACAATTTTGTATACGAGATGATGCTTAAATGTTCCCGAAATTTGGATCACGCGCATGAATGAATGCGACTACAATCAAACACCGCTATGCCCTTTATGAGTCAGTATCCTAACTGGCTTCATTGTAAATGGAGACGTTATTTGTTTATGAAAAGATTATCATTGTTGTGTCCGCTTGTGTTTGAGATTTTCCTATGACAGATTTGATGGAATAGCGTATATGTATAATTTCTATTGTAACCAGTAAGACTGCCACAGAAACATACAAAGTATTAAAAAAGTATTCACGGATGACGCTTTTGCACAAACGCAAACTTACATATGGTTTAAACATTTTGAAAATCTCTCTAATGTCCATCTGATGACAGTACACATTCCGGCCGACCATCAACCGGCATTATACCGAACACATCTGTGCCGTTCAGAGTACAGTTATGAATAATCGTAGATACATGACATTGTGATAGGTGAGAGAGCGCAAGAACGACTGGGTTCATCACCATGACAACTTGAGACCATTTACCGAATTGACTATATAGCAATTTTTGTGAGAAAACAACATAACTGTTGTTTCTAAACCAGTGTATTCCATAAAACTCAAGTTGAAATGGTGAAGCTTTGACACAATAGAAACGATTGAAAATAAACTACGGACGGCGGTGAACATATTAATAAAGCATGACTTTCAAAGTACATTCCTTTCGTGGCAGAGACACTGGAATCGATATTTGCAGCCCTAGGTGAACTGTGAAGTTGACAGAAGTAATTGGTAACTGATATTCTACAATTTTATATACCACCAATTTCTGAAGCTTTTGAGTCCCACCTCGTACATACTTATATAATAACTGTCTCTTACTACAGTTATTATATAAGTATGTTGCGAAATTAGTGGCAGAAATTACCCTATAGCAGCATATCGCAACAAAATTGGCGCAAAGAAAACTATAGTTCGCGATAATCATCTGGTTATTAAAACAGCAAAAAACAGACAAATGTCATTTAAATGGATTCATCAAAACTTGACAGAGAAGTATTTGAACGTATCAAGACGAATTGTTCAAAGATATTTGTACGAGGTCGAACTAAAGTGCAGGCGCCCGTGAAAAGAAATCCAAATTGACGGAAGAGATGGAAAAAGCAAAGTACGGTTTTTCCAAATGGGGCAAGGTATACAACAGTACTAAATTTTTTAAACCATTTTTACGTATTTACTAAAATTGCTTAACAATTTCAATGTTTTCACTCCTTCATGGGTTCCCTTTAGTGACGAATCAAAAGCAGAGACGTCAGCACAACATCCTCAGTATATAAGGAAATTACTTCTGACTGTCACAAAAAACATACCAGAAGAACAGTGAAACATCGCCCTTCTGTAATGTAAACTTGCAGTTATTAAATTGGCTTGGAAATTCTCCCTGCATTGTCCTACTGAAGATGTATACAAAACATTAAGAAATTTTCAAGCATCACGAAACTACACCAGAAAGGATTTGATGAACTTGAAGATGTTTGACGGAATAGGAATCAAATTACGAACAATATCATTGCGGCAATTGAGAGTATGCCAAAAAGAATTGCTTCTCTCATTAAAGAAATATTAAATAGAAATAAAAATACTTTATAGATCTACGTTTTTATAATAATTTATATAAATATTTTATTGGAGCTTTATATACATATATGTTACACTTGATGTTTTCGCGGACTTACAGTGAAGATGCATATTATCGGGATCTAAGCCGCGCCTGAGTTGTCCTGAGAAGGACCGGTCTCTCGACGTTTCAACGAGATCCTACTCGTCATTTTCTGGATCTGTTCTGTCGCTTACTGATGCTGAAGATGATCTTCTGCGTCTTAAGTTTAGGAATGAGATCTGTTTTGAAACGCTGAGAGAACAGTTCTTCTCAGGATACAACTCACACCCTGTTTAGAACCCGAGGAAATACATCTTCATATATATATATATATATATATATATATATATATATATAAATCTAATAATTTTCCAACGTGCCAACGACTATATATATATAACTTGTTGTTTTATTATACTATTTAATTAACATTGCAATGTCGATGGTTTGAAATTCCTATATAATCCTAATTGTATTGTTTATAATAAAACTTATAAAGCAAATAAGTAACTTTGTTTAAAAATGTAGCATATATTCATAAGATTAGATTTACTTCATATTACTCAATTTTTAACTCATGACCAGACTAAATGTATACTATTAAACGGAGTAGTTTTTTAATGAATTTTGAGTTTCGATAACATACTTGCAATCCTTCTTTTAAGCTACAAGGAAATGGTATTTTTCTAAAACTTAATATTGAAAATAATCCGAGATATGTTTGATATAAATAATATGAAAGTATTTTGTAGTAAACTATTAAAATTACATATATTAAAAAGAAAATAATTTTCTGTGCAGCTATTTTTAATCATCAAATGACATTTTCGTCTCTGCATATACATACATCTATTTTTACAGCAATAGCTCAAGTGCAAGGTTGGATGGACGAGTTGCACATACGCAGAACCGTTTTAGAAACTACCTTCACTAGAAGGAAGGATCAGCTAGAACAGTGTCTCGCCTTGGCAGTCCTAGCCGCAGACATGAGGGAACTGGAAGAGACGGTGTGCGAAAGAAGAGAATTACTAGTGAACACCGACCAGCTAGGTAAATATTATTGTTCCACTTCCGTTCAAACGCTATTTCGTTCACACGCATCATATGTCGTTACAGGTGATTCGTCTTCTAGTGCGGAATTATTGCAATTCGAACACAAGAAATTGTTACCGGAAGCCAGACAACTGCAAGAGAAAGCACTGAAAATAACGAAAGCCACCGAGAAGCTCTTAGAATCCGGTTGTTTTGCCGGCGAAGAGGCCACAAAACAAGCTTACACAGTATTATCAACCACATCAGATTATCTTACAGATCTGCAACAACGCGATGCACTCCTTGACAGAGTTATTGATTTCTTCAGATTAGCGCAAGCAGTAAGTATTTTTAAGACGTACGAATACAGTTCGGAAATATGTTATGTTATTTTTCGCTTCATCCAACTATGTGATTAAACAAGTGATCTCGTAATGCGTGTAATACTTAAATCGTGATACAGTGATGTCAGCGGTTATTGTGATTATGGGCCGTATAATTATACGTTGACTAGCAAAGATGATCGCGAAAATTTGAAATGCCATTTAGTTACAAGAACTGCAATTCTTGTAATGCACATGTTTGATTATTTTTTTTATATACAATTACGAAATTTTTTTATAAATGGAGAAAATTTTTCCTGTTTATAGTATTAGTAACATATTCATTAGTAAATGGTTATGTATATGAATTTTTAATTTAGTAATGATTATACAGGACTAACAAACACACGATGACATACATATATCTACATCTTGCACATCTTACATATACAGTAACTCACATTCCAAATAGTACAGTTGCTCCGGGTGTGGATAATAAAAACACGTTTATTGATATAAGAACTTGTAAATATATGTACTAAAATATACTTGAATATTAGCAATAACAAGTTAATGACCAGCGCTCTATTTAAAAAATTTACATCCAGCTCAGGGTACAATTTTTGTTATATTTTGATAAAAGGAACTTTAATAATATTTTTTCTTTGGATAATTTTGGAAAGACATTTTAACAAAAAACATAATCACCAAATTAGTAAACACGATTGTATTTATGAATTATGTCTACCACATATCATATTGGATAAATACCAAGAAAGTTTATTTTACCCTTTATTAAAAAAACTAAATCAGTAAATGCCATTACTAAGAAAAAATCACATTCCAAATATACCAAGAACATAAATTCTTAACATTATTACTTAATGAACAAATTATTGTATTCAGTATTGTATATCATATTTTCAGAACATGCAGGGCAAAAGGAATATATTTTTTATCACTTCTTAATCGCTGATTAGCATCTTTCTCTTTCTGAATACATTTCTATATCAGGTTGAACACGTACGTGGAGTTTGCTTTTCGTCTATAGTATGCATTCGATTTTCAATTTTTAGGTTGGTATTCTACATCCAAAAAGACACAAATGATATTTTTGCGAGACTACGTTTTTACTAATTATTTCTTCGAACGCAACCATGGTATTAGCTATATCAAGGTTCATCAAAAGTTCAATAACAATATTCCAATACCATTTAATCTTACGGCATGTAGGAGAACTATAGAAAGCTTTTTGGTTTAATAAAAACAATAATATAATAGAAATCTTTATATATATATATATATATATATAAGATTTCTGTTATATATATGTATATTTATATATATATATATATATATATATATATATATATAAAGATTTCTGTTATATATATGTATATATATATATATATATATATATATATATATATATATATATATATGTATGTATGTATATATAAGATACGTGCAGTAAAAAAAGTCATTAAGTAAATATAATATTAAAAAAAATAATTTTAAATGTGAAACAAATCAAAGCAATAACAAAAAAGAAATAATGACTCCTGTATTTAAAAATGTTTATTAAAACCTTTGACCGTGTAGTATATTAAACTCTTCTTCAGCATAATGTGGATTATTAGTCTCGGGATAGGAAGTACATTCTCAAAATGGTTTCCACATGAACTCTTGATAGGGGGAATTCTTAGCTTTAATCCTGTTACAAGTTTGAAATATTTTTCAGACTTTACTGCGCAATTCATACTAGTTCATACCTAGTTTCATATAACATTAAATTGTTAGTGTACTAATCCATTTGGTTTATTGTCTAGCTTAGGCACGTGTTCATATAATTCTCGTCATCTCTTATGAAAAATAATTTATCTTTCTTAAGAGAATAAGAATAATGCTATAAAGCATAGAATACGAGAGGAACTAGAGAAAAATCTACCTGTCCATAATAGAATCAACTAATTATACTTCGCGTAGCAGTTTTTCGCAAGAGGAAACAAGTTTTGTGAAATTAGAGCATCGCAATATCATAAAATTTTTGACAAAGAAACAAAATTTTCTTAAAAGTATTCAGAAACCAATGATTACAGTGCTTGAGGACATGACCGATTTAAAATTTTAAAGTGTAGTAAAGTAAAGATCCATTGAAGATCATTCTTATTGAATAATATGCTAAAGATGATAACAATAAAAGCAGCTACCTACGGTAATACGTACAGCTATTCCAGGTTTGTGTCAAGAAGAAAGACTCCCTTCTTTATGACTATGCACGAGTTCACAAGGCAGCCAAAGTTCAACTCATTCTCCGCTAGCGCAACTTTCTTTAACTGAACCACCCTCCATACTGTCCAGAGTAGGCTCCGTCCGACTTCTTTTATTTATAAATTAGAAAAAGCCTCTTAGGGGACGCTATTTTGCCGATGATAATCAATTAAAAAGAGAGATTGATGCCTACTTTAAAGGCTAATAGAAACACCATTATTTTCTGATGAAATAGAATCGTTACAGGACAGGTAGCACAAACGCGTTGAAGTTAGTTGTAATAATATACCTTTGCCTTCACATCACCAAACAACTTAACGCCAATTACTTTGGCAGACAATGCGTTATTATTACGCTCGCAGTCGTGATGTGACTCAAGATCTTTGCCTGTTAGCATTAGCTTAAACGAAAACTCCGAAAAATCTTCCCAGACAGCAGGCCATCGGACTCGAACCTGAGAGACCCGACATGATGATAAGCCAGTGACTTACCACTGAGCTATCAGTAGGCTTAAAGTTAAGGGAGATTCCGGTAAAAATTAAAAAGATCGTAGTTTTTGCTTCATTGTTAGGTAGAAAACTTTTTCTTACTTCCCTTCGTATCTTCGAATGTGCGAAACAATTTTAATAAAGACAAAAATTGAAATTGATGTTTCTAGAATTACACCCCAGTATTTGAAAACTGACTGCTGATATAATTTCAGTTAAAAATAATTAGAAGTGCCTATATTGTCCAAAATTTAGAATTTTATTATTGGATAAAAAAATTTCATTAAAAGAAATTATTTATATAACAAAACGTGCAAGTATACAAATTTTTTTAGCAACGGACATTGTTTTGTAAATAAATCTGTGAGAAACAAAATTGAAAGCCTTGCAAATACATATTCAGGAAAAATTTATTTCAGGTGGCTCATAAATTCTCTCTTTTCCATGATTAAAGTATTTTTCTAAACAGCAGTTACATTAGAATTCATATCTAAATAAACTTTATCAATCTTAAAAAACAATAGTCATGCTATTGATGCTTTCATGGATATAACAAAGTAATTATCATTCTTTGATATTAAACTACTCTAGCATAAACGACGAAAATATGCTTAATACAATAGTAAAATCATGGTTAAAACAATTTCAAACAGTTGATGTTACATCATTTCGGAGAACTTCTAACCACAGAAACAGTAGTGTTCATGGTCGACTGTGTATACGCTGCGAGTTATTTCATCAATTACAAAAATTACAGTTGCTCTCACAATAAAAATAGTTTTGACACAAATAAAGGAAATAAGAAATATCGAACATAAATAAACTTTAGAAACTTAGGCGTCCTGTTTTGCATATTCAAATATAGTATTATGTAGTTAGTTGTTGAAGTAACTATATTCACGCTTGCGGAATACCTGATAAGTAATATATGTGTATTTAAAGCAATTATAACTAAAGAAAAATAGGAAATTTTTATTTCGTATCTTCAAATTAATAAAAATAACTCTATATTTTCTCTTATTTCAGGCATTAACAAAACTAGACAAATTAGAAATACAACTAACGACAAGCGAATTACCAAAAACATCGCCACAACTGGCACAATTGCACGCACAGTGCGCTAAAACAATAGAAACTATAACGGAGGAACCGTTAACAGAAGGCCATGCAATATTGGAAATGGTGGGCAGAGGCAGAACAGGTACGGAAGGAGTTAAACGTATGGTCGAAGAACTGGAAAATAGAAAGATTCGTTTGGACGGATTATGTGTGGCACACAAGGAGGAAAATCGCAGAATAAACGAGGTGCTCAACAATTTCCTCGAAAAACAAGCAACGATCTATTCATGGTTAGTGGATATTGCAGAGGAGTTTCTGAAAAATCACCGAGATATGGGAAGGGACTTGCCTACTGCTAAGGATTTCTTAAACTTGCATAACCAATTGCTTACCGATTTACAAGTAAGTATTAAAATAAATAACAACTCTGTATAAATATAAACAATTTTTAAAATGTGCCGGAATACATTTAATGAAAAGCAATAGCATTTTTAACCGTGATATCGGACAAGTTTACAAATAAATTATGTAGGACTACAAATAATGTAATCTTTTTTAATTAAGAAGAAACTTAATCAAATACAGTTTCGTAGTTAAAAATCAAAATGACTGGTAATAAAAATAAAAAATGGTGCTTCTTGTATGGAATTCCCACAATATTCTCATAAATAATTTTCTGTCTACCCAAAAATGATTACTTATCGAGGTTTTATACTAAATATTAAAGTATATTAATTATTAAGGTGAGAATTACATATTTTCTTTTCTCTATTAGTAAGAATTCTTCATATTGTAAAGATATCTACTCTACATATTTCTATTGGAAATATTTCTCTAGTTTACATATCATTTCCAGACTGCCCTACATAGATTGTTACTGTGTTATTTATTGGTCATTTACTTTTCTCATATCAAAAGTACAACTGCGTCTTGTCGTGAGTTCAATATTTGTCTATACATGATTTACCTGACTTTCCATCTGCTGGGCGGCGAGTTATCATGTAATATTTAATTTCGAAATAAATGGGTAAATGGTTATAATTATCTTTAGCGCAAAGTAATGCTGTATCTCCATTTTAATAATTGAAAAAAAAAATTCAATTCAATTTGTTTATAGATTTTCAAAAGTGTAAGAAAATTTTGACAATCCACGCAAACCACCAATGTAAAACCTGCTGATAATATTAGAAATACATAAATTTACACTACTTTGTAGTATCGACAACATTTATCCGTCCAGGATGGATATCTTCTCATAATTAATATATTCAAATAAGGTGTTCTGAATATTAGCTTCATCATCACTACGAAAATTGTTAACAATTTAAATTTGTTATTAAATTGTTTGAAACTACAAATTATTTTGTATTCAATAAAATAAAATTGCTTCAATCTTTATATATAATAAAAAGATTTCTCAGTGTTAATAATAGGCCGAGGTGGTGGAGTTAAGTAACACTTGTACAGCGGCGTACACAAATGAGAATACAATAAATACAATGACGATGTGCAAGCTATTAAAAAGAATTTCTAAATTCAAATTAATCTTTAATTTTTCAGAAACCATCCTTGCCATTAACCATCTTCAATGCTTCAGATCAAGATCTTGCCTATAAACGTATATTTGTTATGCCATAAGTAAAGGCACGATATCTTCAATGTTATTTTGACAGTTCTTCTTTTCAAAGTTGTTTCCCTTAAAAAAAGATGGTATATGATCATTCTTTGCCTAAATTGGATTTTTGCACGTGAAATGTTGTTTTTTCATTGAACCAATACTCACGTCATGAAATAAAATATGCACAATTTATTCCTTCTACGATGATGGTTCGATAACAACGCAGGCTAATGCAGAGATGGTGCGAATTCGGCGGAATCTTCTTTACCATTCTGCAAAACTATCCTTTACTATGTACTGTACTAACGGTACAAAGCGATATGTCAATTTGTCTGTGTTTGACAATGTATAAAGGTGAACGTCTCGTGTGATTTTATAAACAATAGTTGCAAATAATGATAAAATACTTTCATTTGAAAGACTAAACACCAACTGAAATCAGTATAGAGCTGGATTCAACATTGATAGACTCCATTCCTTTGTTTTTTAAAGGATACAAATCGGGTTTCTGAATTTACATGTGCAGAAAAAGACAAAGCCGTTTTGTCACCAGGAAAAGTTATATCAATTGTGCCTTGGGATCTCATGGAATTGTTTGTCGACTACATAGAAAAGGAAAAAACAATCAACGACGAGAATTATGCCGATTTCTCGCAACTAATTGAGTAACGAATTAAAGAGAAAGGGCCACATTTGCTAAAAATGTAAGTGCTTTTCCATCAGGTTAACCCTTCTGCGATCGCTGTGGTCAAAACTCATGAACTGAAATTTGAATTAGTGTTTTGTCCGCCCTATTCGCCTAATTTGACTCCCAAAAATTATCATCTTTTTCCAAATGAAAAAATGATTAACCGGAAAGAGGTTTTCGTCCAACTTCGAGGTAAACGCTTCTATAAAAAGCTATGTCAAGGACTTGAATTCATCGACTTTCAAGGTACTTCTAATTTGGAATATTGTTGAAATAAGCGTCTGGAACGAGCAGGATACTATGTTGAAAAATATAAATATCTTTTTTCATTTAAACTTTGTCGAAAATAAGAAAAGCCCTGCCTTTCATAATGAACGTAATTCCTAAACTCCTTACATTATGTTCCCATTTACGTATTTCTATAATAATATTTTAAAACATTACGTTTCGTCGTTCAACTATAAGGTTCGCCTATTGATTAGGCTTTTTTAAACACATACATTTCAAGAATAACTATTAAAAGCAAATTTTTCAGCAACATACATACATATATGTATACTGATATAACGAATCCAACAAGAATGAGTTCAACATCATTAACATTCTCTTGCAAATCTCATTCTTCGTAGACATTGCATTAATTGCTAGAAATAACTGAATACACAGCAAACGTAAATTTGTATTAATACAGATGTACACATATGTGTAAGTCGCACTTACTTTGAATTTCAATTATATGTTAACATTCTATTCCATTGAGTAAATAACGCTTATTTACGGTTTACACATGTCAAGTGAAAATTTTCAATTAGCTACGCGACTAGTTTAGAGAGTATGAATTAACAAACACTCTCCATAAAAATGAGTGATTATTAAAGTTGAATATATACAGGGTGGAGCACGAAAAGCAAAAGCTTTTGGAATGGTTAGTACTCGGCCACTAGAAACGGGAAGGGCGTGCGGCAGGTAACAACCCATTCCTAGACTCTTAACATTTCACTTTAAGTTGACATCATGAAGCCGTGAACACTAGAACAACGTATATTTGCGTATAATTGCGGCGCCTATGGTTCAAAGTTTAGAAGAAATTTTAGGTGTACTACTTTCTGAATGGGGAAAACTCTATTAAAATTAATTTATGTATATTAAAAACTGTATAACAATCATAGTTATTTGTCCAACAGTATACAGTTACAGGAGAAATAGAAGAAATGTACATATGTATCACGAAAAATACATGAAATAAAAAATATATACGAGATATGACTAGGAAATCACATATCGAGCGTGTTATCACCTTCAATAAGTGCCATGTCTGTTAGTCCTTGCACAACCTCAGTAGATGCCCTTAAACGGTTTTTGTCTTAACGGCATCTACTGAACAAAATCTCGTTTTCTTTAGTGCAGACGGTGAGCGATCTATTATTGTGACGCTATGCTTCGCTAGAAGCGTTCTAACGGGCAACGCGTTGCATGACGACGCATTACCTTAATGAAGGATCCACGAGTTGTTTTCTGTAACCCGTTCCTGAAGAGTCTCCAAAACCCTCTTGTAGTAAAGCTAGTTAATGCTATCTCCATCTGATACCTAACCGACATGAAAAATGCACTTGATGTCGAAAAAAACAATCATCAGTGCCTTGAATTTGGATTTGCTCTGTCGTGCTTTTTGAGTCTGACGAACTGGGGCTCTTGCAATACATCAACTGTCGTTTTGTTTTCAAGTTGTATAGGAAAAACTACAATTCATCGCAGGTGATCTCTACAAGGTTTGGGTCATTTACGATGTTTTTAAGGACACAAATACTAATTCTATTCCTCTTCTATTATGGGGCTGATAGCTTCTTCACCGCTTTCGCGCACTCTAGCTAATGTTTGATTTTTCAAGAAGAATTTGACGGACATTCTCTTTGTCAATGTTAAACAACTCAGCAACAGCTCGAATACTCAACCAGCGATTTTTTCGAAGGATTTCGCCCTCCTTTGAACAATCGAAACCACTCGAATACTTGAGTGCGAGAACATTGTTCAGCCTTCTGTAATAATTTGTTAGTTTCTGTAGCGGTTTTATTGAACTTAACGACGGACTTAACTGACGGACGTCGCTTGGTCCAGATAAGATACGAAGGGATCGTCAAAACATCTAAAAAACAACTCATTGCAGTTGATTAATAGGTTCATAACATTATAAAGTGCTTTAGCATTGCTACACACTGAGGTAGGAGGACGACTATGCAGAAGAAAATTAGTTTTGGAAATTGTTCTGGTAAAAGTAGGACAGGAGCGAGAGGATAAACCGGCTATAAAAAAATTAATAATGAAAAGTAATTGTGTGGAGTCAATAAAGCCGTGAATAAGCTTCCACAGAAATCTTGCACATAATGTCTTGTTAACAAACTATAGCCGATATTGCGTTCTGTATAGACATTATCAATCCTGTGACTTACGTACTTATAAAAACGTAGTCGAATCTTTTTTATAGCCAATTGTAAATAGCTATAATGTGACGAACATACGGATGAAGCATATTCTTTTCTGCTAACAGCAAAACTAAAGAACGCTTTTAACCAAGGCATGCTTCCGAACAATTTGCAAATGTACAGTACAAAAGCTAATGCTTTGGATGCAGTAACGCAGATCTTGTTAATATGTGGACCAAAACTGGCTTAAATCAAACATCTTTTATATTATCTAGTAGGAGTATTTTCAAAAACAATAGTCATTTTTTAATTCTAATTACTCTGGTCTTCTTCTATTCCGAAATTTTAGCAGCAACTTTAATACATTAATCTACTTTCAACTTCGAATCTAATATGTAAATGCACGAAAATTTTCTTCTTAAGTTTCTACAAGATAAAATTAATTTAAGATGGAAAGGATTCAAACTCTTTATATCTGTTTTCCTTCAGAGTATGTTTCTTTTTATAGGATTCTCAAAGAACTAGATAATAAACTAAATTAAATTATATCGTACAAAGTAAATAAATTCTTTTCTATTGTTTCGGGCGTTTTCGGGACTTTTCTTGCGTAGAAATATTTCAATCTTGCAAAGCTTCAGTTTTATTGAAACGTCATTTGGGAAACCGGAAAAATATAGTGAACCAGTCAATAAGTACACTCAAAAGTGTCATTTATTATCCAAAGTTTACCAGCGTATGTTTTGAAAATTATACCATGGAGATGGCCTCCTTTTAAATCAATGCACTGTTGTAAGCATTTCCGGAAGTTGTCTTATACGCGCTTTCATAATTCGCGATCAATAGTCGTAACTTCATCAGTAATGGTTTGTATGAGTTCTTGAGTATTCGCATTACGCTTCCGGAACACACGCTCTTTCAAAAATTCATATAGAAAGACATTTGGAACAGTAAAATCGGGTAACCGAACAGACCAAGCGATGTCTCCAAAACAAAACTTCTGAACAGTCCACGAATAATGGCCAAACTCTTTTTCACAGTTTTACACCGTACTGCTGGAAACAAAGGGTCAAAAGGGACAATATCAAGTCGTCATAAGCAAGGTTCGAAAATTTTTTCTAACATAGCGCTATATCATTCTTCATCATTACGATGCAAGCTACCGGCAATGCCTGCACACGCTCACCCCATCGGTTCCTGTCGCTGATTACTCGGAGGATTGTTCAACCTTCATAATCACTTAATATTTTTAAATTATGTTTTCGTGTCAAATGTTTTGTTTTATTAGACATTTTCTTTTCTTCTGTATTTGCAAATTTTAAGTGCCTATAAAAAGTTATTTAATTACAAGTCAAGTGTTTGAAATCTTAAATATTTGCCGATGACATAATTCTGGTCGTACGAATAATGTTTGGCATTTCAACAACTCATTGCTAATCGTTATGTCACCAATATTTGCATAAGTAATTATCACACCACGAACAATTTTTTACCAAGGCAATTAATAACTGTATTTGTACTTTTTTATATTAATCTGTGTACAGAACAATGTGTTTATTCATATTTAAATGTTTACACACCAATAAATCTTGAGATTTACTTCGTTATATGAATATACGTATGTATATATAATTTGTGCTATCATTTCATCGAATTTATGAATACAAACTAAACGCATTTTTAAAACACTGAAAAGTTTCGAATTCCTTGGAAGACACATTAATAGCCAGCGCCTGGTCCACTAATAACATTCCTTCATAGCTATAATAAATTTAATCAGAAGGTCAAGTTATTTGAGAACATTATGTTTTTTATAGTTTTATTGATATATAAAGCAAATATATGTCATTAATATCACATTTCATCATCGTTAAATATGTACTGATATTCTTTTTAACTTTACATAAGTATTAAATAAAATTGGAATCTATTTTTTGAATTTTGATGTATTTAAATTTTAGATGTTCAAAAAGAGAAAAATACACTATTAATAATCCCTATATGTAAGTTTCAGAAATAATATTTTAATTAACATAAAGAAAAGAAAAACATTTTGTTTCACTTATTTATTATATTCTACCAATAATATCGTATTGCTTCGGTATACTCTACCAATATCAAAGTGATTCATTCAACTGCTAATAATTGAGCAAACCGAAACAATATTCTTGAAATAATCTAAATTTTATACTATCATATGCTAATTATTTAAACACTGTTTCACCGAGAACCGTCCGATATACCCATCAACAAAAAAATATTATTTTGATGAATAGATTATTTTTAAAAATTGTCCCCGGCTTCTCTAGATTTTATGTAATATATTTTTATGTGGTATAACCTTATGATGGTCGAATTTGTCCAACAGGTGGCTCATAACAATTAACAATCGTAGTTATAGGAGAAAATTCTGAATTTATAAAAAATATTTATTAACTCTAAACCTGCCAAATTAGTCTATGGATTCGACTTTTATTTGATAATAATTCCTATAATAGTAGTAATAGTCTCAGTCAATAATAGAAGGTCTCATAACCTGACTAATATCCATTATTTGCAACAAAACAATCACAGCTATGATAACCACTTTTAAATGGATAAATAAAACGTCATAAAACTTATTGTAAATACCGTTTTGTTATGGATAATAAAATTGTACAATATCATCCGTGTACAGTCCGAGCTCAAACCCATAGATATGTAGGTTGAATAAAATATTTCCCCGTTTATGCTGAAGAAGTGCGTCTACACTATAATAACTTATTAGAGCTAACATACAAAAGCAATTAATATAGGTACTTTAAAAAAATGAAATAAAATAAATGCTTTTTGGCGATTATCAGTTATTTTGTGAAGACAAAAATACTCCATTAAAAACAAATAAAAAGAAGTAAAATATAAGTACACACACAGATATATATATATATATATATATATATATATATATATATATATACATACATATATATGTACGTATATCACAGCATCACAGTTTAAGACAGCACAGTAAAATCTTTAGTGAACTACACTTCAATAGCATGTAAAGACTGCAGTTGAATTTGATGGAGCCTGTGGTTGATTGACTTGATCAATAAGGTTGATATATAACCCCTTTCCACAATTAACTATTTGTAAATTCTGTATACGCATTTCGACAACCAAGTTGTCATCATCAGCAGATAATTTCAAAGTGTCGCACCTGGTAAAACACGGCGAAAAAATTGTACGAAAAAACAAACTCCGTACGCGATCCGCGCCGTTGAAAACCAAGATGTGCACTTCAACGGCGCGGATCGCGTACGGAGTTTATTTTTCGTACAATTTTTTCGCCGTGTTTTACCAGGTGCGACACTTTGAAATTATCTGCTGAAGATGACAACTTGGTTGTCGAAATGCGTATACAGAATTTACAAATAGTTAATTGTGGAAAGGGGTTATATATCAACCTTATTGATCATGTAAAGACTGCATCATAAACCATTTCTTCATCGCGGTATGGAATACTCATCGGTACAGGTCTCTTATCTCGCTCGCTATCTTTTTGTATAACTTATTACTCATGTAATTAGAGATTAATTGCATTTCATTTATTCATTTTATTTATTTGTTTCATCGGTAAAATGTAATTGTGATGTTTGTCCCATTTCTGGAGTTGTACTCATAAGAGTCTTTATTTTTAGTGAATTTTATTTGCATTATATATATATATATATATATATATATTAAAGGCAGCCATGAAAAGACATGAAATTGGGATGATATTGTAAGTATATTATGGTATCTAAACAGATATTTGCAGCTGGTTTGAGACTTCACTTAAGACTTTGGATTTTAAACACTACTCCGGTCTTGCACTAAATTTCTTACAAAATGCCATATGGTTGGCTTAAATCAGTTTACTTAAGTCATATACCGCAGCCACTGGTTGCTGACGTAGTTGGTCGGCAGGTAATTACAGCTGAGGTCACCAGCAATATGCATTCTCAAAAACCTTCAATTTAGTTAAAACATGATCCACAAGACAATATACGCCTAAAATGCAGTAGCAGTCGAAACAATGGGGTGTGACTTATATGTACTCCGAAGAAGGCAAAGAATGTAGACTCAACTAGAATGAATGTGGCTACTAACTTTAGGGTAAAAGGTAAATAATAAAATAATAAGCGATTACGAGACATCCATTTTAATTAAGGTACATGATGCAACACAACACAAGTTCTTCTTTAAGATAGTGCTCATGTTCACACATCGGCTTCAATGGTCAACACCCATGAACATTTCGAATGGCTTCCGTATTCAGCATATTAGCCAAACTTGAAAACTTTTGGGTCAGATGAGGAAGTAACCAGTGCAACTAGCTCATATTTCAAACAGTTTGATATAGTTTGTTCTTTTGACGAAATGATAAAACTTACATAATCATGGACCAAATGTAATTAGTTACAAGAAAAATGCATTGAAGAATAAAATATTTTTTGCTAAAGTTGTTAATTTGCCATATATGTATAAAAATCTATTAACCTAAAAGATTCAAATCAGGAAATATAAAAAAGTACCAAAATTTTATATACTAATTCTAACAAGATTAAAATTTGGGATTCCACAACAGTGAAAATTTTTTCAATAAATTTGCATCAAACTGCTTACCGAATATGTTTGTAGTGGACAGATTATGTATAGTTTTTTTAAAATATAAATATAGACACAAGAGTAGCTGTAAATGTTAAATCAGAATAATTTTCGCCATGAAAATGTTCATTTAGGATACAATATATACTTCAATAAGACTTTTACTTTTTTATTACTAGTGATTGCATTTCTTTTTCCAAAAAATTATGTTTTCGATGAAAGTAACAACTCATAATCTATCGACTGTCAATCAGCTACTTTATCAATTACGATTGCGCGTTATCTTAAGTATTACGTACTTATATGAAATTATGTCGTTAACCAAAGGATACGTCTTTCTTGCTTTTTCAGACGAAAGGAAACGAAATTAACGTTTTACTACTAACACTGCCACCAATATTAGAATACCTTGATGATAATCAACGACAAGAAGTGGATAGATTGGTGGGAAATCTTCACGATCGATGGAGAAATATTAAAGATATTCTCGAGAAACGTCTGGATCTGTCCAATATATACGTCAAATTCCACGAAGAAGCCCAGGTCGTCAACAATGAAATGGATAGATTGGAGGACGTATTACAAAGGGGTTCAGGAAATCTTTCCGATGGAGCGATTAAGAAAATCGAAGAAGACTGGGAATCTCTCATACCTCTGTATCAATCAGCCAAAAATACCGGTTTAACATTTAAACAAATCTGTAAGGTAAGCATTAGCATAGCGTACTTTTTTATAGAATACGAAATGATAGATTTTATATTGCTATTTGTAATTATTTTTGTCATATATTGAGAAGGTGATATTTAGACAACCAATTCGTTGTCTTGAAGATTCGTTATCGAATCGTTATGTTTTTAATAAACAAAATCGTAATCAATACATCATAAACATCACAAAAATCCCGCGTTACTACATAAAATGAAAGGGCAATCAATTTTGTCTATCATTATTTGTATGTATACGAAGATAATTCCATAAATTCTAAGATACTCATCTATTAGTACACAAATAACAAAAATTGTACTAAATATGTAGCTAGTTAGAAGTCGCACAATTCTAAATCCAATGAATACGATGGATGTTCCATCTCTATAATATTTTCACCCCTCGAAAAGCCAATTGTTAATTTTTCTGTTTGGGATGACACGTTATCACGACGAAATGTTAAACCACATATTTACACATCTGTGTATCTAGGAAGTACTTAGTTGTGGCATGTATGCCATTGAGTATTTACTATCTTCTGCTCTTCAAACTTAACAGCCCTGATTAGACCTGTACTTCTAAAAAATAATGCATACATTTTTACAATTTACTTTCAATGAGCGCCGTTTTTCTTGCAGTCACTGGAATTCGGTTGCCTTCATATATTCAAATACCCCCCGTATAATTAATAATAAATGTACATTGCTACTACAATATCAAAAGTGTTTACCCGCTCAAAAATGACTATGCATTCATAGTGTTTTTGTGGATGTTGGAGTTGATTTTCGCACTTATCTGTTTAGATCGTCTCATAACAACTCTATAGAATTCAAGTCGAAGCTCTGAGGAGGACATTTCACAAAAACAATAATTTCTTCCCATTCTAATTCCTCTAAATTCCCCGATACAATTGGACGTTGTCTTTATTCAACTCAAAGTTTTCTCCTTTCAGAAGAAATAGCATTCTATCCAAAATTCTATTGTTAGAATACCGTCTATATTAATAAGATCACCTACAGATGTTAGAGGAAAACAACTCTAATCCATTACTGATCCTTCTCTATGCTCAGTGATGGATGCAGTCCATCATGATCGTTCTTCCGCTGATCTTCAGACAAATGTTCTTCTTTTGAACCGAATATCTTCAATTTGGGTTCGTCAAAGAACTTTTTTTCACTCTTCCAGCATCTAATCCTTGTGTTGTCTGGCCCAAACTAAACGTTTTATTTTATTTTGCAACTCTCCAGAACAATTTTTCTTTGCGTAAACGCCTTTCCACCGTCGTAACACTAGCTGGTTTATTCCGACTATTGTCTGACTCCGGTGCAGTCTTTCGTCTATTTCTTTTACTTAACATTACTATAGCTCGATCCTCTGCTGGTATTGTTTATTTTTGGTCCGCCTAGCCACTACCAGTTTCTTCATATTTTGTAATATTATTTTCCATAGTTCCGCAGTTTCAATTCGGAAATTTGTCGTATATCATGATGAGTTCTTTTTTACGCGACATTATTCAAAATATCGATTGTATTTTAAAATAATACACAAACACTACGACACGAAATCGTTGCATTTCGAAAATTAAATGAAAAGTAAATTTTTATTCAAATACGATAACTTTCGTTCCTTGATTTATGGCCTAATGTAATAGTATTTAAAATTTTCGAGAAAGGCCTTTGTTTAATTGCCTTACCTAGACTGTAAAATGGTCATTTTCAATAATTTAATTTTAAAGTACTTGAATACGTAAATACCGAAGAATATGCATGTAATAAATTGATAAATAAAATTTAATAACATTTTGGTTTTAGTTAGGCTAGATATTACTTATTTGATTGATATGAAAACATGCACGTGGACAAACACTTATGGCCGCTAGAATATATAACACTTAAAAATTTTATAGTAGATACCTTCCACTATATATTATATTTTAAATTATAAATATATACATACCGTTTGATAATAAGAGCCCATTGCTATAAAAGCAGCAATGAGCAGGTAAAGTATGTATATTATTATATTAGATAGCTTGGACCATAATTATCGCCAATCTTATTAATCTCGTAGAAATACAAATGACAACATACAAAGGGTACTAGGAAAGTTTTGCATTATTACGCAACAATGAATCGTTGGAAGCTGCTTGTTGCTGCATGTTGAGACATGTTCATACGTCCATAATAGCCGCCACGCCATGTCGATGGGCTCAATTATTCATTAGCAGTGAGAGTGTAAAGTGCTTGCGATGGCATCGTGGTCACGAAATGAGATAAGGGCAGTTTTGCGTTATAATTTCGTGCGTGGTTTAAACATAGACCAGTGCTTCGAAGAAATAACTCTTGCATTAGGTGATGTTTGTCCATATCGCATAACGATATTCAGGTGTTATAGAGAAATCCAAACGGGAAATTTAACTGTGGAGGATGCTGAGAGGCCGGGAAGGCCACGAACGTCAGTTACGAAGAAAAACGTTACTACTGTGAGGAAAATGCTTGGCGAAGACAGGTGAGTGACCTACCAACAGATAGAGGGGGTACGCCAGGCCTAAATGCACCAGCAATTCGTTCGATTATGCATGATCATTTGCACGTGAAGAAACTTTGTTCTCTCTGGGTGCCGCATCGACTGACTGAAGAGCAGATGACATGACGTGTGATTTGGTATCGGGAGATGCTAAAAAAGTTTAATAAGAGACAGTCTCGGTATGTGAACAACATCGTGACAAGTGACGAGACCTGGATGTACTATTACGGTGTGCCTACCATAGCTCAAAACCAAGTTTGGGTTTTTGATGATGAGGACACACCCGTAGTTATCAGAAAATCCTGATCTTTAGAGAAGAAAATGATAGTTTTGAAATCGAGTGGAATTGTGTAACGCGTCATTTTGGACACACAGAAGACAGTCACAACTAAGTGGTATACTGAACAGTACCTGCCTAAATAAAGGACCTGCGGCCAAAGACAAGAATGGACACCTGGTTCCTCCATCACGATAATGCTCCAGCTCACCGCGCCAAAGCCTTCACCGAATACTTGACCACGACAGGATTGAAACTTCTCGAGCACCCTCCCTACAGTCCAGATTTTGCTCCCTGCGACTTTGCACTGTTCCCGCATGTAAAAACGAAGCTAAAAGGGAGACGGTTTTCCAGTGATGAAGACCTTCTGCAGGCTTCGGGCAACGAGTGTGCTTTACTCCCTAATGAAACTTGGCAGAACTGGTTTAAAAATTAGTTACGGAGGATGGAGAGTTGTATTGAGTGTAGAGGAAATTACTTTGAAAAAATTAAATAAGCAAAGTTGTATTGCAAAACTTTCCTAGTATCCTTTGTACATGTAACGAGAGCTGAGATTAGAACGAACCTTTATTAACTACATTAGTATTTTTCCTTTTAATCTGAAGAAAAAGTTTATTATACCAAGCTTTATTTCGTTAAATCAAGAGAAAAATACATATGCACAACTTTTATTACATGCAATGGTTCGTTATATAAAAGTGCCACTGTAATTATAAAAAATGTTAAAATGGGATAATTTGGAGGATTGCTACTTCAAATAAACTCAATTGTTACATTTTGAATCTCATTTCTCATCAAGTCACTCCCATATAAGTCAAAAACATGTACACATATGTATACATTTCAAAAATTTATTTTATCTACGTTTATGTACGTTTATCTTCATTTATTCCCTTGCATTTTCCAGTATTTCCGAGGCGATTAAACGAAGAATATACACGTTAGAGTTTAATGCGTGTTATATACACATAAATTCCTAACGTGTATGCTCTTCATATTGAATATTTTGGAAAGCTTACGTTATATAAATAAATATATAAATCCTCGTGAATCTTCAGTTCGTTTTTTGTTAGAAATAGAATATTCATATTATTGAATCAGTAAAAATACATAACAACGGATAAAACAGGCATTCTTCACTGTTTATGCGCTGGTGCATTACACATATATTTTTATTATTTCGCGTTTATAAAACATCTTATAAACTGGACTATAAAAATTAGTATTATTGCGTCCAAAAAATATAAAAAAGAACGATTCTATTTGTAATTACCCTATAAAATCTCAATAACGCATCATGAAAATAAAAAAATATCGACGAAACAATATGGTAAGACAAACGTGCCAAACAAATGTATTAACATTACCCATCAGAGCATAATTTTTCAATGGTATCTCAGTAATCAACGACGCGTAAATATAGTTCATCGTCGTCTTCGCGAACAGGGTAACGCAAGTGCCCCTCCACTTAAAGCGGAAGACATTTCTAATGCATTATCCCGAATCAGAAATACCACAACTCGATAAAAGGAACAGTATACAATACACAAAACGTGTCTATACGACTTTTGCGACGGTCTTTGCTGCGGTTCTTAGTTACTTCTTATACTACGACTGCTCCTGCTACTACCACCGATCTATTTTTATTATTAGGTGTCTGAACCGTACCTCGACACGGAACGGGCATGTGTTTGCGTGGATTCGGTCTTGGAGGCACTGAAAAGCAGACAACTCGTGGTCACCAGAAACTGGCAGACTTTCCAAACAGATCTCGAGGAAAAACGAGAACTCCTCATCCGGTGGGAGGAAAATATGGTAGAAAGTACAAGGGTGAGTTTTTACCTTCCAAAATTAAGTAACAGTATTTTCTAGCCGTTATTCAAATGTTTAAGCCTTTTATTTTATTTGTGTTAGTATGTGTGTATTTATTAGGTCATTTGCTACAAGAACTGGATATATTATGACTTATTTCACGTTCGTAACACTAATGCTTTCAGCGTAATTATAGATTTTAATATGTTTTGTGTGCGCGTTACTTTATATCAGACTTAGGGATAAAAAATTTTTTCGATAGTTTTACTTTAATATTTATAACTAAAAGTCATAGCGGAACAGAAATCTTTGTTTTCTTAATCTTAATAGAATGAAATATGACTTTTAAAAAAAAATTTTACGATAAATTATATTTTATCCATGTTAAAAAATGTATTTCGTATAAATGTATGTAAATATTCTTCCAGCAGTTATCTTACTTCAAAAGTTATTCTTCAATATTACGTTTTCAAAATTATTATTTAGATATTTCGTTCTTTACAAAACAAAGCTAAGTAAATTACATATATTCGAATTAAAAACTTAAAATTAAGATTACTCGAACAGTTACCATTATGATTTTTGAATTTATTGATTTACAGTTGAAATAATAACTTTTTTAGAAAGTATTATTATTATTATGTACATAATTTTTAATATTATACATTATAAAAGACACGTTTTTATGGAATATTAATAATAAAAGTTCGATTATAATTTTTTTTTCAAAGATAGGAAGTAATAATAAATCAAAAAAAGATATATAGATTTTTCTTTTTGTTCGACAACATTTGCTGAAAAAGGAAATGTACGGAATGTGGAAATAAGTTATTAACTATAATTTTATTGTAATTTTCTGCAATAAACATTTGAAAATCTTTTCCGAGTTTTATACTATTAAAAATGTTCGAAGTTTGCAAAGAAATCTTAACTTTATTAAAACTTTATGTGATGCGTTTTAATTAAAATTAAATGGCGATAAGTGCTGTGTTGTTACTTATATAAAGACACTCAATTTTAAAAATTTAAGACAAAATTCACGTTTAAATCACACATTGAGCGAGTACTTGCTTCTACGTGCAAGTCCCTTAGCTTTATTATGTCTATTTCATGACACTTTGGACATTCTAATCTTCTGAAGTCTCTTTATTCTGCATATGTTATGAATATATGTTATTACCCCTGATATTACACGGTATCCCATCTATGCGTCTCACTCTACGTTGTTGCCTATTCAAGAACAGAGTGAGAAGCATTCAAGGAAAGTTTTTAGGACTACTTTATCTTACAAGATGGATAAAGTATTTCCAACTATTGGAACTAATGAAGCGCAATTACATTCGCGTCTCAATATGACATCCCTTTTATATAGAAGAAATAAACAATATGCGAAGTCTCTGTGTAGCTTGATACACAGCAAAATCGAAAGTGAATTTTTATTAACGGGAGTGTCTTCCTTTGTGCCAAGAGTTTCTGCCAGGTTCGGGCACATTTTCCATTTACGAGCGGCGGGGACTGATGTACTACAACGCGCAGCTTTAACAATTATGTGTAAAAATGCAGATAAACTCCTTTCTGACATATTTTTAGAGAAAAAATTATGTTGAAGAAAAAGGGCATGTTCTTATTCTTATAATTATTAATATCGATATACTTATTTATTAGAATAATTTTTAGAAATTGGAAATGGGCAACGAAAGGTATTAATTAAATATCTTTCAACGATTTTTAAGAGAGAACACATTGATAGAGTTAACGAATGATATGTTTATTCTCTCGTACTAAAGCATTAGCTCTTTAGTAAAAGTGGGTGACTAGATTCACCAAACACAAATTAACAATTAAAGTACTTTAGGTTGCTAGTTGTATCAATGTGTGTTACTTTTGTGTTCTTTTACTGTTTTTATATTCTATAATTATAAAATTTGTGTACTATTGAGAGATTTTATAAAATTAACTTTCTTCATATTCCATTTTGGGTTTCCTCAATACTCTCCTTTGAATGCTGGCGAAACAGTTTCTTATGGAACTTTGGCCCAAACTTACAAAGAGCCTACTGAATAGAGACAGTAAGTTTTGTTAATATAATAGTCGACCTACTAACAAGGAACTCAAAGCAAACATAAGAGTAATATGGCAAAAGAAACCATACGTAGATTCTGCCAACACAAGAGAAAACTGCGATCCCGGTGTTGGTTTTTTCAAGTGGAAGATGAATATCCTGAAGCAAAAATGTATGTACATACACAGAAAAACTACCCTCGAAACTGCTAGATGTAGTTAAAAGAACGAGGCTATAAAGTACATACTTTAATGAAAGACATGAAGACCACGTTAGACCTGGATAGGTCGTAGTGGATTAGTCTACATCGACACCTCAGAATCTAATCTAATCCTGTGATTTGTAATCAAGTAGTTAAAAAATGTTCTTTTTGCCAAAATTTCACTCATATTTATCTGATACGGACGATCAAATTTTACATCATCCTTAATAAGATTAATCCTTTTACTATTTTTATCAACGATTTTGCTGATGTGACTGAGTCAAATAAACTTCTGTTTGCTAATGATTTGATGGTACATATATCGTCATGTCAGTAATGTAAGAAAGTGTCGTCGAATACAGATCAATATACTACATATATGAAATTGGTGCAAAAAAACAACTTGCCCTTGAGTAAAGTAATTACGTTAATCAGAAGATTGGATACTGTTAATTATGACTTGCTTGAACAGATTTATCAGGCGCGGATTGAGATTGTGAAAGACTTGGAAATTACGTTTGACACGAGACTCCCTTTTAACAACTTTAATTACAATAATCTCAGCAAGCTAGTCCAACTTGGAATTTTTCATATATAACTGCTGATATTTTAAAAATAATATAAATAATTCATGACTTTACATACATCTTAATTTGATTATTATGCTTACGCTCGTAGCGCGACTTAAGGTATTTGGCTGTCAACATTCGCTTAAACGGGAAAGAAAAACTACGAAAAACCTTCTTGGACAGCAAGTCATCGGATCATGAAACCTCCGACGTGATAGAATAGTGATTAATCACTGAGCTATTAGCCGGCTAAGATTTTCCAAACGTCGGGTTATTAAACACGCTATATATTTTGTTGTCGTACTCTTGGAATCTTATCCCGAGAGTATTAAATGATCACCAAAAACTCGGCTCTGCTAATTCATTAAGTTGTCGCTGATACTACATTTGATCGTCTTAAATTGAGAAAAGTTCCTTTAAAAACCGCTCAACTGCTCTCAGATGAAGGCTTTGATTCGGTTTGCTCATGGATGACTGAATGGCGAAATTGCGCTTCGGAAGAGTGACAACCCTTATTGAATATCTAACAGCCTCAGCACGGATTTATTCTACTGGGGTCATGGTAGATGCGGCTACATGCTACATAAATGAAGCATATGGCCGAATTCTAAATGTGATTATGGCACGGAGAATTAACAATCAGACATATAGTGTACGAATGTGGTTGTCAAGCATTCCCTGGCATACACGAAAATTTCTGCAACCGTTCAGTAGCTCCAAAATCTTCATTAAGAGCTGTGATTTTTACTAGTCTGAATTTATATATGCTTGTATTATCAACTTTTTTTCACCTTTTTCGTGACTGTCTTTATATGTACTTTGTCATAAGCTATATAAATAATTAATCTTGTTAGTTAGGTAGAAATTTAAATATTCTAGTTCAATCTGGTATTTTTCTTATGTAACTCAAAAACGTCAAGCTAATAGAGTGAGGTAGTTTTGATCGGTGAAAGTAAATGGCCCTTATCAACCAAGAAGTTCTTGTCACTCATTGCTTCCTTCTCATTTTGGAACGCGTTTACTCTGCTCCTTTGAATGCTTCTTTATTAACCTTTTCTTTACCAACTATTTCACAAGTTCGGTCATCTTGTTTGATTATCAAGTGCCGTAATATTTTACTGTTTCTTCTTCTGTTTTATTACCTTACATTTTCCAGAGCCAATACGATAATTAAATTTCCCATCTACGTAATGACTTTCAGTTCCAATGAATTCTCCTATAGACATACATATTAATTCTCCTTAGCTTTCCGAAATTTTTTTATGATTGCAACAAACTTGCCTTGTAGTAAATTTAATCTTTATATTTAAGCTTGCTTATGTGCTAATCTTTATGATTTTTTTTCCATTTCTTTTTTTTAATTGTTTACTTGTTGATAAATTAACTTTTATTAGGGCATTAGTAATCTAAATTGATTTAGTATTTATATGTATATTCATATTTTCCTGTTGGTTAAACGATGCTATAGGATTTAAATTTTTTGCTATTTTTATTATTTATTATTTTTTGTTTCTTATTTCTCTACAATATTGAGTTTCTTTTCGTTCTTACTCTGTAAGTGGAATTATAGTATTCTGTTCGACAAATAAATGAAAATTTAAAAAGCAACATAAAGATGAAAATGGTAAGATTTGTATAAATAAAAAGAAATACGGAAACGAAACTATCTTCTTGTTTATTTGTAATGTTAAAGAGTGATCGACCTCAGAAAAAAAATATATTTTGAGAAAAAAAAATTCGTAATGTTGCGTTGGGTTTGTATTACAGAATGACTAATGAGTTTCTTTTTCAGAATCATTGTCCTTACGTTATATTTTTTCTATAATTAAAAATGAACGCCAAATAGATCAATTATCTTCAAACATAAAGCCATACATTCGTCATCCTCTAAAATTTTGGCAAACTGTTCCAAGATTAATTATACAAGTTAACAAGCTATTTAAAATTTTTCTTAAAAACAAAATACATTAAAAGAACATTTGAAATGTACTTATTACATAAGCTGCATTAAATATTTATTTTTTTATTTATTAATTTCATTACTCATTACTAAGAGGTGAACCCCTTAAATTAATAATAATAATTTTTAAACGAAATTACTTTGTTTAGTATTTTCAAATAATAATATTAAAACCTCTGAACACTTTCACATGTAAAGATGTTTCAAATTTGGCGATTTTTTTAAAGAATAAATAAAACACATAATTTGCATTCACTTTCAAATACTTTTTACTAGTAATTGAAGTATCAGTTATGACATTTATATGCGAAAAATAATATCTACCAAATGGCCTCCTCTTGCAGATCCACAGACGTCCACTCTTTTGACACATTTTGACATAATTGAGGCTCTATCTCACCAATCACACGAATAATTTCATCTTTCAAAGCAGGAGTTGATTGTGGATTGTTTTTATAAACTTGACTTTTCACATAACCCCAAAGAAAATAGTCTAACGGTGTTAAATCACATGATCTTGGCGGCCAACTAACATAACCGTTTCTTGGGATTACATGTCCAGGAAATTTTTCTCTCAATAAATCAATTGATTCGTGTGCAAAATGAGATGTAGCGCCATCCTGTTGAAACCACATATCCTCTAGATCAATATTCATTAATTCATCATAAATTCGGTTATCATCCGACGATATCGATCACCATTAACAGATACAGTTTCACCGGCAGCATTTTCAAAGAAGTAAGGTCCAATTACACCACCTGACCATAATGCAACACCAAACAGTAACTCGTTTAGAATGCACAGGTTTCTCATGAATAATTCGTGGGTTTTCCTCACCCCAGATACGGCAATTTTGTTTATTAACATAGCCACCAACTTCAAAATGTGCCTCATCGGAAAACATTATTTTTTGAGAAAAATCAGCTGGTTGTTCATTCATGAAATTAACAATTAAATGATCTAATGGCTTCAATTCCTGTGTTATTTGAAACTTATATGCCTTCAGAGCTAAATACATGTGTAAAATACGCCATGCTATTGATCCACTAAGTTCAAGTTATTGTGAATGACGTCTAATGGACATTTCAGGATTTTCAGCAACACTTTCACGAACCAAACCAATATTTTCTTGTGAATGACCACTACGACTGTATTTTTTTCTTTTTTGATCTTCCACGGAAGCGGTCTCATGAAATTTTTTAATAATTCGTTCAATAGTGCTTTCAAATGGACGATTATGTAAACCATAAAATTCACATAATTTTCTAAAAACTCTTTTCACAGAACGCTAATTTTCATAAAATAATTCAACAATTTGAACGCGTTGTTGTACCGTGTACGAAACCATTTTTATAAATGTCATACATCACACTTTTTAGATCCCCACATACCCAGACAAATTCAGTGCGCCATCTATATTTTATTTATTCTTAAAAAAAACCGCGCATATAATGCAAGTCTAAGCAATCATGCATATTATCACAATGTAAGAAGACTGCCACAAGCACATGCGTGCATAAAGTTTTTACCGACCGATCAGAATCTACTTAAATAATGTTTCTAATATCAGAGCGACACACAAAATGCAATCATATTTATTTTTGACTGAGTAGTTTTTTATTTTGTTGTAGTTTCTGTGCATCGCTTTAAATATAGAAACTATTCCAAGTTATGCAGCAGGGTTAAGAGAGAATACCACTCATGATTTTCATTGTACAGACTGCGATTGTACACAAACCGTTCTGTCGCTTAAAATGTTTATTTATGAAATCGTCTCAAGACACATTATAATTTTTTGGAAATGTTTTTACTATTAGTACAAAGCACAGGAAGTTATTTTCTACAGCAATAAATTCTTCATCGACTACTTCACACATTTATATCTATGCATATATGTATATGCTATAACACTTATATAAAAATAGCTCTTTAAATCTATAGAAGGATAGTTGCTTACACCTTATTTAACGGAAATTGATTTTATAACAAATTAATAATACTGAATTGATGATATGGACAATATTGACAAGTTGTTCACAGAATTGAAAATATAAATTTTATATTATGTTCAAATTTACCATTTTAACAATAAATTCCGTCTTAATCTTAAATAAAAGCATAAGCTTTGTGAATATAACGAGCATTCACATAATTTTGTCTCTGTGTACTTTGTAATATACATGGTTTTTTTTTTTTTTTTTGAATGCGGAGGACTTTAAATTGAAAACTTGAAATAAAATACAGAAAATGTTTTTAATAGTCATGAAATTGGCTTTATTTAAAAGATAATTTTATGGCATTAATGTTTGAATATCATTTCGGGCATGTGGCCACCGTTATAGATTACGCTATGTACGTTCCATAGCGTAAACTGGAGGTTCACTTTTCACACACTCTTCGCAGTAAATCAGGCTATATTTTGGCAATAACGCGTCGAATGTTGGCTTCCAAGTGCTCAATTGTTTCAGGTTTGTCGCTGTCGACATGCGACTTTACATATTCTTAGAGAAAATAATCTAAGGATGGTAAATCGCACGAACGAGGTGGCCAGTTAACAGGTTCATTTCATGAAATTAATCGTTTGTCAAATGTTTCTTTAAGTAAATTAATTGTACAACGTTCTGTGTGGCATGTAGCGCAGTCCTGCTGAAACCACGTGCCTACTACATTAATGCCTTGCAATTGAAGCATGAAGAAGTTAGTAATCATGTCTCTGTACCGCTCACCGTTGACTGTAGCATTCTGACCATCATCATTTTTGAAGATATATGGACCAATGATTCCACTGGCACATAAAGCATACTAAATGATGACTTTTCTGAATGTAATGGTGTTTCGACAATGACTTGTGGATTATCATCGCTCCAAATGCGACAATTTTGTGTATCGACATAGCCATTTAACCAAAAGTGTACTTCAACACTGAACAAAATTTTCAAATGAAATTTAAAATGTACGGCGCGAACGACGATCGTGTGGCTTCAATTCCTGTACAAGTTGAATCTTGAAAGCACGTAAACCAAGACATTTACGCAAAATTTTCCATAAAGTGGATGGACACAGGTTTAATTGTTGAACACGATTACAAATTAACGCATTTGGATCATCATCAACACTACACTGCACACCATCAATCGCTTCTTGTGTGCGCACTATACGACGTCTTACAGGATGCGTATTATCGCTTAGAGTAAACGTGTTGCTAAAACGATCCATAGTTTCTCGGATTAATCGATCTGATAGACGATTATGACCACCACAAAGTGCACGTAATACCCGATAAGTTTCTCGAATTGAACCTTGTATTCAAAGTAAATTTCAACAAATTACAAACGTTGCCCCGGCATAAGTCTATTCATGATGAATTTCCAAAGCAAACTAACTCCAAAATAATCGAGAACTGCCAAATCGGCCAATCCAAAAAAGAAACACTCGGTATATATACAAACTTGAATGCTAGGCTAAATTTTGATTATCATCTCTTATAAGCCCTCTTCAACAGCTTATCTTCATTTCTTCCTTAGACAGCTTCTCGAAAAATATTTTTTATTTGTAGTACTTCTTGAACTATTCTTGGGTCATAGTGAGAAGCTTTAGTTAATATTTTGACATCCAAATTTAATCGACGCGGTATTCTGCAGCTGGTCAAAATATTATCTAGAACTACACACACACATCCTAAGATTAATACTAGAGTAGATGAATACACACTAAGTAACCCACAGAACTTGACACTACAGGAAAAGAAAACCAACATGCCACATGGACACGCGGATAATACGGATAACTGAAGTAGAGTAACAATAAGATATATTAAGGAAGCTGATGAAAGCAGATAGAAAACCAAGCAGATAAAAGACTATGGCAATACTTAGAAAACTTATCTACAATGGGCAAAGATTGCAAACGTTTACATTCATCTACTGATAGAAATTTGTTAACTGAATAAAGCCAGTTGGACGACGTTTAATTATTCAATATCTTTCCCATTGCAATCTTCTGCCAATTCTTGTTTGGTGTTGATGCTCTGAGGAAACTTGTTGAAATTGACTTCGTAATTCGTATATCCTAATGCGAAAATTACTATCAATCTAATCTCTATTGTTTTCTGAAAAACAAAATGGCAAATATTTGGCAATCGATCTCTTGCCCTCTTTTGAATACAGGATGCTACAACTAGTCATAAATGGTTAGCGTACACTTTTAATCTAAAAATCTTACGGATTAAATACTTATGTAAAGCTGCTCCATTAGTTTACTTTATTTGCATCTGTAATCACTGATTCTCAAAATTTAAGGTTATGCTTACAATTAAAGTTACAATACTGATATTCTCATATATTTACTTAGAATGAAGACAGACATTTAAAGATCTCACGTCATCAAGATTATATGAACGAATGAAATGTAAATCGGTTTCAATAAAACATTTATATGTAGCAAATGAACTAATAAAAATATTAAAGAAATAATATATTGTTCTTTTCTATGAAAATCAATTATTATATTAATTATTTGTATGTTTGCTAAACCTTACGAATTTCATATATTATTTTAAAATAAAAGAACGCAAATTGCAGAGATATTAAGTCCTACGTGTTAAAGGATTACGTTTTTAACTAAAACAAAATCCACAAGGTATAAAAATTATTGTTATAATAATTTCCTTAGTGTTTCAAATGTTGAATGTAATATTTCATGTTTCACTTTCAGACAATAAACTGGGTGTCAAAACTAGATGCTCAACTCTATCCAGTTATTACGACAACTGCCACTTCACCGAAAGACATTGCCGAACACGTTCAAAAGAAATTAGAGACAGTATTACCTGAAATCAAGAGAGCGCAATGCGAGGTCGAACAGCGCATAAAAACAACAGAAGCTCTCATGGCAAAATCACCCCCCATGGACGAGAAATCTCTCAACGTCAAAAACAAATTAGCAGAGATGAACCAAAAGCTTATCGAAATTACAGTCAACTATCAAATCCTCTTAGAGAGACTAGCCTTATACTTTATCAATCTGAACGAATTGGATAAGACAGTAAATAGTGTAAATAATAAATTTAGTAAGCCATTACCTAGAAATCTAATCGAATTAGATGTAATTATAAAAGAACACGAAAATGCCAAGGAAAATTTGATAGAAATGTGTAGATCATTGCAGGCTGATTGCAATCAACTCGTTGATAGGATAAATAAACAGGTAAGAACTTATTGCAGTTATCATTTTTATTTACTTCTCCTGTGAGTTTATTAATAATTTATAATTTTCCAATTAATTTTTAAAATATGTGATCAAGTATCAAGTAATGTTATGTATTTACGAGACGAGTATAGATATGATTTGAACTTTCTTGTACATAAAAATAACGAAAACAGATAACAAAACGTGCGTTAAAAAGTGTTATTTTCCAATATAATATTATACATTTGCATTAAAGTTCGGGCAACTAGCGAATACCACTAGAAAAAGAATCATTTATTTGCGTGTGCAGCCAAATACGTGCAACTTGATTTTGTTGCCTCCCAAGATTTGCTTAAGTGGTCACAGGGTAATAAATTTGGTCTATGCAGAGATTGATACAACATTTCCCACCACAACTTTTCCAGCATTACTTGCGGGCAAGATATGAACCAGCATTGTCGTAGAGAAGGATGGGGCGTTTACACAATAGTGAATGTCGTCTTGTCCTTCCAGAATCTTTGACATTAAAAAAAACTTGACTCTAATATTCTGCATTAACAGTCTTCCAGTCAGTTAAGGAATATACCAGAACTGGATTTTGGATATCCCAGAATACTGTAACCAACATTTTGTTTATTGACGGAATGGTTTTGAATTTTTTGGTTATAATTCGAATGGTATCGTTTCATGCCGTGTATCCTAGATGCATCCGCGGTAATTATTCGAGTTATAAAACTATGGCCTTCATTTTAAAAATGTTGAATAGATGGCCAAGTTTCAAACGGTTTTTTATGATACGCCGACAAGTTGTCTCCTTAACAACGTTAACTCAAAAATTTAATTTCAGAACGCTACGTTTAGTTTCCCTATGACAACAGCTAAATTAGCGTCTCAAAGTTTTTGATGAGCTCAGTAATGTTGAAATTCATGCTGTTACTAAGTACTTCTTTTGAAATACTTATCACGAGCAAATATTCGTAACGAGATGAACGATGATCTGGAGAAATCGATTTCTTCATTTTTCCCTAATGATAAATGGGTTCGTGAATTCTAATGTGCTACGATTTTACAACACCACTTCAAAAACGTCTGAGCTAGCGAAGGTTGTAAATTATTCTAGAAACTGCACAACATCAACATACATTTTGAACAGAGATATGATTATGCAGAATCTGTGTGGGATGAGTGCTGTGATTGCTTTGTTTTGATCAAAAATTTCTCGTAAATATTTGTAGTGTTTTCGATAAAAGCCAAGGTAGATTTTATGTGCCGATTGATCACAAGAGATGAGACTTGAGTATATCATTATACGCCCTAAACATAACAACAATCTAACCAGTGGTGGCACAGTGGTTCTCCTCTTTCAAAAGAAACACTGGTTATTTCATCTTCATAAAAGCTAATAGTAGTTTTCATTCTTTTGACAAGCCAAACCTATTCTTCTTGTTATCTTACAAAAAATTTAACCATTAAAAATGCATATTACTTGATCTTCTTGAAAAATTCAAGCAAAAAATTAATGAAATACGCCAGACAAGAAAAAAAGTCATTTTCAAAAGTTAACAAATTAAACTAAGATTTGTTGCCGCACCCGCCTTACTCGCCTAATGTGGTAAACGAATAACCACATTTTTTCACATATAAATGGATGAAACCATGCATGCTAAAAAAATTGTTATGATTAATACATGTCCGAAAAGACTTAGTTGCTTTTTTGTTTATGCAGTAAAATATTACAAAAAACAAACGTAAAATACATAGAGCAATGCTGTTAGAAGTTGTAATGTTGGTGATTCAAAAATGGTTAAAGCTGGCGAAATACTAAAACAATCTTTTGCCAAACTGCTTTACGTAACACATTTGTTTTATGTAATTCATCTGGTAGCACAGTACAAAGGGTACTAGGAAAGTTTTTCAATATGCAACAATGAGTCGCAGGAAGCTGCTTGTTGCTGCATGTTGAGACATGTTCATACTTGCATAGTAGCCGCTGCGCCATGTCGATGGGCTCAGTTATTCATAAGCAGTGAGAGTGTAAAATACTTGCGATGGCATCGTGGTCACGAAATGAGATAAGGGCAGTTCTGCGTCACAATTTCGTGCGTGGTTTAAACATAGACCAGTGCTTTACATTAGATGATGTTTATCCACATCGCACAACGAGGACTGGCGAGTGACCTACTAACAGATAGAGAATACTTCAGGCCTAAATGTACCAGCAATTCGTTCGATTCTGCATGATAATTTGTACGTGAAGAAACTTTGTTCCCTCTGGGTGCCACATCGACTGACTGAAGAGTAGATGACACAACATGTGACTTGGTGCCGGGAGATGCTAAAAATGTTTAATAAGGGACAATCTCGGTATGTAAACAACATCGTGACAGGTGACGTATGTACTATTACGATGTACCGACCAAAGCTCAAAACAAAATTTGGGTCTTTGATGATGAGGACACACCCGTAGTTGTCAAAAAATCCCGACCTGTAAAGAGGAAATGATAGTTGTATTTTTCAAATCGAGTGGAATTGTGGAACGCGTCGTTTTGAATACACAGAATACAGTCACAACTAAATGGTATACTGAACAGTGCCTGCCTAAAGTCATTGGATCTATGAAGAACCTGAGGCCAAAGTCAAGAATGGACGCCTGTTTCCTTCATCACGATAATGCTCCAGCTCGCCGCGCCAAAGCCTACACCGAATATTTGACAATGACAGGATTGAAACTTCTCGAGCGCCCTCCCTACAGTCCAGATCTTGCTCCCTGCGACTTTGCACTGTTCCCGCATGTGAAAATGAATCTAAAAGGGAGGCAACAAGTGCTTTACTCCCTAGTGAAACTTGGTAGAACTGGTGTAAAGATTGGTTTCGGAGGATGGAGAGGTATATTAAGTGTAGAGGAAATTACTTTGAAGACATTAAATAAACAAAGCTGTATTGCAAGACTTTCCTAGTAACCTTTGTATATTAGCAACAGGTATCTAAAAGTAGAAAATTTAATAGTTTAGTGCATTATTTTGTGGAGTAAAACTATAATGTAACAACTGTGCTTAAATTTTTTAACAATATACATTTTAAATACTATGAAAATATTCCTATAACTAAAACAAAAAATAATTTAGCTTACTAAAAGAATATTCTTTACATTAAACGGTATTTAGGATTAATTAGAATTGACGATTATAAATAGAATTGTATTCACGACATGAATTAATAAATTAATTGCTTTCGATGATTAATAGCAAAAGTACTAACTTATCTATTCAAAGTAATAACATCAAAGTATGGCAGAATATACAATCCGTAAATATAGTAATTATTAAGAAATAATTCATTCGTCAATCCTAAAACTAATCCTATGTAATATGATAAATAAATTTAAATAATTGCTTATTCAGCACTCATTTCGCGAATTTAATTACTCTATTTCTTTGTTAATATGTATATCGAGTCAAAAAATAAAGAAATTAATTGCTTAATTACTATGATCACATACACTGTAAACGTACACTAAAATAACGCATTACCGTTCTTGCGGTTATAACACATAGACTTCATTTTCTCGCACAACGTCGCAGGAACCCCGAAGTGCAGCAGACCAAGACGTAGCGAAACTGCAACACACGGTGCGCTTGAGGCGTGATAACTGGGAACGAGAATGGAGCAGAAGACGTGACGACCTGGAGGCCCACAGGCAATTATGCCAATTCGACTCGGACCTGCAGCAGATAAACGGTACACTGAACGATCTGAGCCGTCAGCTGGCCGGTGTCAAGGGTCAGTACGGAGAATCTCTAGAGACTGCAAATACAATTTCGTCGAAATTTGTTGATTTCGAAAAAACAATCGAGGTGAGTTTATTGGCACGGGATGCAACATCGCGGAACCGCGACTACGAACAATTAAACGCAAAAATAACCGAGTATGTCCTTTCTAGGAATTAGAGAAACGCATCGAAGCGTTTGTCAGGAAGGGCGAACAAATGTTAGATGAACAACATGTTCATTCACCACATATCAACCATCACGTGAGGGATCTTCAAGACAGATGGAACAAGTTCAAACAGCAAGTAGCAGAGACAAGGCGATTGATCGACTTGAGTATCAAATATTTCCAATTAGTTGAAGAGGTACGTTTATAATGCAATTTATTCATAATAAAAACTACATTTTAATATTTAAATAGTTTAAAATAACATTTTATGTAACATATTTTTACTACGATTCTAAAAAGAAACTTAATCATCTGATTGGATATAAATATTTAAAAATTCATGATATTGTGTAGAAACAGCATTAAATATCTTTCTAACATTAATTCAATATTAGTGACAATTGCAAATAAGAGAAAAAATACGAGGATAGTTCAATAACTAGCAAAAAAAAATAAAACAAACATTTTATTTTTCAATATAGACTTGTGCTTGTTTAACAAACTTATTCCAATGATACTCCAAATTAGCATTGGCTTTATTTTAGACGAATGCCTCAAAATAGCTATTTACAGTAGTGATTACTTCAAAATTGAACAAAAACCTTTCTGCCTAACCATTTCTTCAATTTTGGAAATAGATGATAATCGCTGAGGACCAAATCTGAGGAATAGGACGAAGCGTTAGAAACTTTAGTTCATGATTTTGACCGTGTCGATAGCAAATTTCTTTGCCAAACGAGGCCATTTGTGTCTGATTTTATTACTGACAAATGGTCATCCAATGTGACGGACTTTTGCAATCATACCAGAGGCAGTAGCCGTTTTTGGCTATTCACAGCGGAGTCCGTCGCTGTGCTCACACGACTCGTCTAAATTCGCAAACCCAATTTTTAACAATTGCAAACGAAGGAAAGGACTCTATTAGTACCGAATTAAACTCTGGTGCTGCTTTGATTTCGGTTGATGTTAAACCTTCAAATAATCACTACTCACAACTCAGCATTCTCCATTGTTTGCAAAATAGCACAAGATGTCTATTTTAGCGTATCATCAAATATAGATCAGTTGATAGATTGCTTTGTACTGCGATATTTAAACTAATAAAGAATAGTATCTTCTTCTGGGCTTCCTAGCTGGAACCGCGTCACTGGTATAACTGCCGACGTTTCGTACTCACTCGTATGGGATATCTTCAGGGCTCAACTACTGCTACTGTCTGTCGCACCGAAACGTTGGCAGTTATACCAGTGACGCAGTTCCAGCCCGTAATCCCAGAAAAAGATAGTATGGACCACGACCGCGGAAGTCTACGTACCAGATTAATAAAGAATGATTCTACATAGTGGTAAAAAAGGTTTCGCAGAATTAGTAAGATCTCTGCCTTAGGTGACATGGTTAGCAAACCATCCTCGATTTGTTCTAGCAAGATGTATTATTAAGTGGCATATATAGATTTATATACGTTCATCATTAAATAAATGGAAATAAAAAAAGGCAAACAAACCTATACCTAAAATATTTCTAACAGTGAATGTTTAAAAATTGTATCAACATAAAAACTTATTGGTAAGGAACATTTTTAAAGATAAGCGACCTAAACTTTGTTATATGGTAACAGCATTAATCATATTGGAAGAATATTATTTTCTCATATGTATAATATGTGCTGTATGTATGTATGTTCACTACTTTCTAAAGATTCCTTTAACGATTTGACTAGTTTAAACAAGAGCAGCAAACATCAAAACGATTTTTTATGTTCCTTCGAAACAATAGAAAGAAATCTGGATTAAATACTGCACTTTATATATGTATATATGCTTCCAAAGGACATTATAATCATTCCATAAAGAACGAAGTTAGTTTGCTTCCTAAAAAAAATTTTCATTTATTCTTATAGTACAATTTAATTGTCATCATTTGCAAAAATAAGCGAATGTCTTGTTGATACAGAATTGTAGTTTTCTACGGACATAGTATATAATAGTACTAGGTTGCGTCAGTATCACTGGGAAAGATGTACGGTCTTGGGAAAATATTAAATGGAAAATATTTTACTTCAAAATTATTATTTTAATTTAAAATAGGACTTGTAATTACATCATTATATTATCTAAAATAGCACACAAGCCAACAGAATATTATTGCTTTCGTTTATTATAATTTTGAATTGAACCAAATGAGTGTTAAATGAAAAATCTGAAACTGAGACTATAGACATTCATCCAACAGCTTTATATGTACACAAAAATTGATATTGAATGACAATTAGGATATAACTGTATGTATGCAATTGAAGAATAAAGGCTATTGATTGTAGAATAAAGAAGAATTTGCAAATTTAAACAGGTGTTCGAAAGAGAGGAAAGCTACAGCAACATATTTAAAACATTCGTGATATTTACTTTAAAATATAATCCATTAAGACCGTGTTCTTCTTCTTTTGTATATTGTAATTATATTCTAAATCATTACATGCTCACTAAGTGTATTTTATGTTTCAATTACGTTTGTTTATTTTGGCGAATTTTCTGTTTCCAATTACAGGCGGACAAATGGTTTGCAGAAGGTGGTCGTTTATTAATGACCATAACGAAAAAAGCAACAATGGTTAAAAAACCTGAGGAGGCTCAAATTCTTCTCAACGAAATCGAAACCTTCTTGAAACCAGGCGAATCAAAGCAAGATGAAAGAATTCGTCAGATCTCCATACTGTCGGCTGAAATATTCGGTCGCGAAAAATCGCCACGTGACGTTGTATTGCAAAATACCGACATGCTTGAATCTTTCTCCGCCATAAGCAGAGAACTTGAAGATTTAGCCAGAAATTTACGAGTGGTTGAAGAGCAAAGAGAGAGAGCTCGAAGAGAACAAGAAGAAGCTGACGCAAGGTTGGAAGCTGCTAAAGCTGAAGCCGCTGCTGCTAAAGCTGCTGCACAAGCCGCTGAAGAGACACGTAAAGCAGCTGAAGCTGCAGCGAAAATTATGAGGGAATCGACGATATCGCATAATGTAGAAATTGTGGAAATAACAGATTTTAAAGAAGTACCAGTGACAGACGAAAAGCCCGTTGAAAAGACCATAGAAATAGTAGAAATACAGCAGCAACCAATGGAACCACCAAGATTTATATCACCTTTAAATGACGCTGTTATTGAAGAAGGTATTACTACTTTATTAAAGTTTTTATTACAGTTTTTTTAATAATATTTAATTTTCTAGGATCCAAATTCACGTTTGTATGTAGAGTTACGGGCGTACCTTTGCCAATAGTGACATGGTACAAAGATGGAATTTCGATTCAAAATTTCCCAGACTACGACACTTCTTTCGATCAAGGACTTTGTACTTTAACAATCGACGAAACCTTTGCCGACGATTCTGCCAGATACATTTGCAAAGCAACCAATGCTGCGGGTTCAGCAGAAACATCGGCTGCGCTTTTAGTTAAAGAAACTGAACCTGAAGAACTACTTTTGCCACCTACCTTCGTTAAATATCTTCAACCAGCCAATATCAAAGAAGGTCAACCGTTTCAATTTGAATGTAAAGTTGAAGGAAATCCATTACCGACAGTGCAGTGGTTTAAGAATGCGGACTGCATTGACAACTCTCCTGATTATGTGATAACTTACAATAACGGTGAAGCTATTTTGAAGTTTGATAAAGTGTATCTTGTTGATAAGGCAGAATATTGTTGCAAAGCAGCTAACGATTTAGGTACAGCACAGTGCAGCGCTACTCTTAACGTAATACGTAAGTAATTTTTTTTTTGCTTAGAGGCTGTTTCTTGAGTATTGTATCTTCCTATATAGAATTGAATATTAAATATTGTAATACTAAATTTATAATAATCAAGAAGTCCATAAAGAAATTAATTTATAATTGCTAGGCGACGTTATAACCCATTAAAAGTTCTAGACTTTCCAACAACTCTATATTCCTATCCTTGCATCTTCTTCTACAACCTCTTAGATACATTTCTCGTAAATTAACCTCAATATCCTCTGACAATCTTTTTCTCATTCTCCTAGTAATGCTTCTGCCACCAATTTCCACTTTAACAAATTCTTTGACGATCTTCGATTGTTCGGTTCTAAATATTTTTCATTAAAAAATTCGCAGACTTTGCTCATAGTGTTGTATCAATATCATATTTGTATATTCGAATAGGTCTTATAATGCTCATGTATATTTTTAGCTTCAACTTTGTTTCTCATTGAGGTACTTACTCCAATTATAATTGCCGTTCTGTACATATTCGCTATTATGTACAAGTATTAACAACTCCAATGCATTTTAGTTTGTCTCTTTAATCCGTAAACCTTCTTCTTATTTTCTTCCACTGCACGTTTACTATTATGAAGTCATCAGCAAATGTAAAAAACCGTGTAACGATTGTTATCTACATAGCAACATTTACTTCTGGAACTAGGTTAAATAATAAGAAAGATACTGCATATTTTTTATCAACAGTGTCACTAAGGTGAACACGGATGTATACTGGTTGTTGATTCTTGTTATACTTCCCACCAATCGATATGAGATGAATCTTCTTGTAGTTATCAATTCAAAGTATTTTAATAGAATGTAATTGGAATTCAATATAAACATAATAAAACTTAATCTAAGATTTATATTTTACAAAAACTCTTGATGTATTGAATAATGTAAATTTTTATACATATTTTAAAAAACACCTTTCATAATTATGCAACTCTATTTGTCGTTGCTATTAATGAACATTATCTCCAAATAATAATATTTTCGCTATACATAGCATAGCAAGATTTTACACGTATATACATTATATATACGTATAATCCGCCCTCCTCTACTATCTTTGTATTGTTTTCAATTCATTTCAACTCATTTTAACTTATTTTTTATAAAAATTAGAATACCCTTTTATTCCACATTCTCTATTTTCTATTTACTTCAATATCCTTTTCTCTAGTCTTTAGGTAATGTGGCCGAATCACGTAAGTTGTCTTAACTCGATCTTGTCAAATACTGCAACAATGTCAAATCACTCCCTAATGTCAGTATTCATTTTTTTATTTCTTTCGTTAAGCCTACTGTTTCTCCTTAACACTATTTACACTTGCCAGCATTTGCTTCTCACTCATTCGTTTAAATTTCGAGCTTCGCAATCATAAGTTAAGACAACTACATATAGGGTGTTGCTTTAGTTTTTTGACTCTTCGTTTCTTCTTTTCCTTACAAATACTTTATTTCCAATATTTAGAAACTGATGAATAATTAAATTATAATATTTCACCGCCAATGATAGTTACTTCATCAAATACATATATCCTTCCATGCAAATTAATAAAGTCGTCTATCTGCAAGAATTGTTTTTTATAAGTAATAATCATATATTTTCTGTTTATCATACATTCAAATACAACTCATCCAGTTTCTGTCTTTGATATACTATTCAGCTCTTTTGCAACAGGTTTTCCTATTGCTGTTTGGTCTAATCCCTTCTTGGTGTTTCGTGTCCCCAACAATAAGCCACCACTTTTCGCGTATCTTGTCCTTAGTCTTGTATTGTATTCAAAAATATTTTATGTTTTGGTATTAAATATCCCTTCATTAAATATTTCGTCATATATTTCAATGGTATAAATATATATAGGTTACACGTCTTACTAAAACTTTTCTTTTCCTAGGCTATATAGTTTTCGTGTATATTTTTTATTTATCGCTACACATATTGCTGGATGCTTCCTTATTTAAACACCTACATATATGTATATTGAAACATCATAATTTGATTAATCTAATTCGTCATTACTAAAGAAGGGAAATTGAACTTTGCCCCATGGACATGCAATTGATAGTATAATAGATATAAAAATATTCTTATAAGCAGAAAACGACTGTTCTGCATTTAATGATGTAATATTTGCATAATTGACTGATTTGTGGAGACATCTTTTTCTATTCTTTCCACTAATCCGAAGCAATTGTGAATAGTTCGTAAATCTGTTTTCACCTATCATGAAATTTCTGAGTTTTCTTCCCTCATTCTTTTCTAACTGCACATTCTTTTGGATTTAATTTTAAAACCACCTCATTTATATCCTCAAAATATTTATGATAGTCAAATGCTGCCTATAATCATGTTTCCCAATATATAAGAATCGACTGTGATGTTCAGGGATATGGGAGCACAATCTGTGAAAGTCCCAAGTACGTTTGGAGGACTTGTGAAATATTGCCTGAAAAGTGCGAAAAACTGCCTTACCTGTACTTGCAATTAATGGCATTTACTTCTGGATATCATTTACGCATCGTTTCTTCCAAGAGGCGTAAAACAAGAATTTTACACGAAATATACAAGAAATTATCAAAGTCTTCATTGAGAGTTGGTTTCTTGAAAATTAAAATTTTTCTAATATGTATCTTTAACAACATTTTTAATATTACTTCTTTAGTACTTTTCTGTACTCTTAAGGAAGCTAGTCAGATTGAATATGACGGTTGGTGTGCTTCCATTGTATGTACCATAACATTAGCAATATAATTTTTTTACAGTCTTTTGTTTCGCCAAATTATTACAACTTTTTATTTTTCAATTCTGATTTCATTCTACTTTCAATACATTCACGATCAGATTATATAAAAGATTGTAACGTATTATGACTAACTAATATACAGTTCGCGTATTTATTCCAAAATGAAGCAAATTATTCGTTGTTTGATAAGGTGAATGGTGAATTACATAAAATAAGTGTTAAACGTAAATTGAATAGAAATTGCTCATCATTCGATCGGACGCCCAATCACTTTTCGTCAAGCACATTAGGTGTGTATCGCAAACTACATATTTAATTCTTGATCCTTCGTAATTGAATTCGATAAATCCGGATACATCTGCGACATTATTATATATAACGGCAACAGTTAATATTTATAAAAGTCTACACATTCGCGCCACGATTATTCGGTAGGCGAGCAAATCATAACTGAGAATCGAAAAGTTACGTTCATGACGTGCAACACAATATTCACATCTTTAGTCATTACTTTGTGTTATATAATATGTATAATTTTTTGCAATAATGGTGATCTACATTTTTTCCTGTTATTATAAATTTCTTCATTATTTTCTATAAATTATTTTCGTTCTCGTCTATCAAAGTTTACGACATATTAATATAATGAGACGATTTTATCTCATTATATTATTATGTTATTTCAAACTATTTCCCAACATTGAGCTGAAACAATTATGCATAATTATTACTATTGCTAATCGTAAAATTATTTTTTTGGAATCGTATAGGAGGCATTTCAAGGTACGAAGGCATATAAAATTCATTTTTCATGTGGCGTTTTATATTCTAGTACTAAAAATAACATTTATAATATTGTCCACTTAAAAATATAGAATAGATTGAAATATAAGTAATAGAGATGTCTTATGCGAATAACAATAGTTACTTGGCAACTTATACCCACGAAAATAGATCAAAATAAATATTATAAGCACACATGCATACGTATGTAAATATAATTTTTTCTACACGTAGTATAGCAGTGATACGAAACAATATGTAATATAATTATTACAGTATACTTAATTTTAGATATTCTTTTGTTTGATTTTATTTGTTTTACTAACTTTTCAAGACATGGATTGGAGTTAACAGAACAAGTATTTGTTTCCTCAACATTTAGGTATCTTTTCCACAGTACCTGAGAGGTATAACACCTTCACTATTACAAATTATAATCTTACTATAACATGATCAACTAAAAAATTTACAAAATCAGATACACCTGCTACAAACATTAAATAATCAAATATATTTGATGAATATTTTAGTAAATTTTAAGTACTTATTCACTGCAAATTTTTGTTAAACCGATAACACAAATAATAAATATCGAATATATATCGAACGTAATTATATAAAAGCTATACATTCGTTCTTATAAAATTTAAATATAGGTGCGCAACTAAGTTCTCGCTGTATTTTTTATGAAAATGCAACTTTATTGTGAAAAAATGTTTACAAATGAATCATTCAAAAGATTGCCCATCGCTAGCGACAACTTTTTCCCATCTCTCTGGCAGACCTCGAATACCGTCACGGTAGAAGTGTTCGTCTTTTGAGACTATCCACGAATCAAGCCATTTTGAGATGTCTTCATATGAGCGGAACTACTGATTAGTCAGACCATGTTCCATCGAACGAAACAAGTAATAATCGTAATATCTGGGGAATATGGCGGGTGGAGTAGGACCTCCCATTTGAGCGTTTCTAAGTAGGTTATAACGGGTTTGGCAACGTGAGGCCGAGCGTTGTCATGCTGTAGAATCACTTTTTCGTGCCTCTGCTCGTATTGTGGCCGCTTTTCGCGCAGTGCTCGGCTCGATCGCGCCAATTAAGTTCGATACCGTTCCCCAGTGATGGTTTCATTCGGTTTCAACAGCTCATAATAAATAACACCGCCCTGGTTCCACCAAATACACAGCAATTCGGCCGAACAGACGACGTAGAAGCATGACCGGGTAGTCCTCAGGATTTTTTTCTCTTTGGGTTGCTGTAATGAATCCATTTTTCATCATCGATGCGATGAAGGAAACCCTTCCTTTTTTGCTGCTGGAGCAGTTGTTCACAGGCGAAAAACGACGCTCAACGTCTCTTGGCTTCAAATCATAAGGAACCCAAGTTCCTTGTTTTTGAATCATTCCCAACGCATGCAATCGCTGGGAAAGGGCTTGGCTCCTAATGCTGAAGCAAGCTCTCTTCGAAGGTTATTGGTCTTTCTTCACGCGAACGGTTGTCAACATCAAAATCACCGTCTTTGAAGCGACGGAACCAATCACGGCACGTTGTTTCACTTAGAGCAGCATCGCCGTAAACTTTTTGGAGTTCTCAATGCGCTTCAGCCGCAAAGAAACGCAAAAACGCAAAAACAAAATCTCTAATGTGTCAAAGCGGTTTGTTTACCATATGTCTAAGCTTGGTTCATGACGTTTTGGTTATGTCACAATCGACAAGCACTTACTACTAGAGCCATCTCTTGAAAAATAGCGAGAACTTAGTTGCACACATAGAATCAATTAAATATTTATAAATTGAAATACTACTATTATGCAGCTTTGACCTACACAAAATTACAAAACTTTACGAATATATATTTAAGTTAAACACAAATACAAGCATTGTCATTTCGTCCTATTTAAATTTCATAACAATATTTACCGATTACGAATTAGTTTATGAACTCGTACAAAACTAATTACATGTTTCGTTTTGTTTAAAATATGGATTCTTTTTATTAAAAGCATTTGGTGGACAATTTTATTGTCAAATGTTCAGTAACTGGCATGTTGTGCGACAAAAATGTATTTTACCATTCAGATCGCCCGAAATCTGTCGATCTATTCCACAACGCAGCAACTATTTCAGTACTAGGAAGTCATTTTCACAAACTTTTTGCTTTCGCATTTCCAATATTGCCCTGTTTTAGTTCTTAAAATATTGTATCGACCGCCCTAAAACACTAGAATAGTTAGTCTTTTAAAATCCTCAAAAATGCTTTTGTTTTTATGCGTAAAATCTGCATTGTATTGTACACGACGATAAAATAATTTCTCATTCCAAAGAATGAATCTAGCGAAAACCGACTCATTCCTTTTTTTCATGTCCTCCTACTACACATAAACCCTATAAATTTTTTACGCTCCGCTTTTCTAACTTTACTTATACTATATATTCACGTATTCCCCTTCACAAGATCTGTAAATTCTTCTTCCCATTATTTTTTCTAGTGGCCTGAAAAAGGGCATATACTCAAATAAGCCCAAACCGTTAGCAAAAGTTATTGAAGCCGAATTGGGTGTTCCAATTAGAAAACAACTGTGAACACTTTCACTGAAAGTTTGGTTCTAAAAAATTCCCAACTTTAACTGCTCATAAATATGCAACCTTTCTTAAAACTATTGTTATTGGTGACGTTATGATTACGAATTTCAAATAAAGCGTTAAAATTCTGAACTGAGACCACCAGAATAGAAGCATTCGAAAATATTGCTTAGAGAAGTTGAGAATAAAAACGATGCTGGTATGTTATATGATATTCGAGAACATTATTCAAAAAGAAGCCTATTCCATTTGACAAAGCACTCAATAGTGAATTTAATCACGAACGTTTAAAGCAACAGATAGTGAGATGTCATCATATACAGTATGAGTATTGTGATTTAGATAGCGGGTCACTTGCCTAGCAATGCATCTCATAATTCGTCACTTATGAGACGCACACAGTATTATTCCTTTTCCTTCCGCCGATTTCATTTGATAGGATGAAAGGAAAGCGATAAAACATCAGCCGAAAGTATCCAAGTGACCACGAGTTTAAGCAGTATTTCAAAAAGCCCATAAACAACTTAACGAGTTAATCGACTAAATGCTGTATTGAAGCCAAGGAGTAGCACATTGATTAAAAAAATGATTTCAATATTGGCTTGTACTTTTTTTATCAAAAGTATTATATTTGCTTTTAGACAGAAGCTAAGTACTCCACTTCATTTATTGTTCACTTCAATCGTTTGCAGGAATAAACTTTAAATCATTGCTTTTTAATCCGTATATAAACGACTTTTTCCCGTTTATTACTAATACAATGTATGTTTTAACCGTTAAGAAAATTTAGATCGTGCTCCGAAAACAAAATTTTCCTAATATAAATAAAGGTTCTCTTAACAATAGCTTGATCAACATATTACTGACTTTTTTTCAATTATTTCATCAACCATTTATCTCTAGCTACTGTAAACATAAAAAACTTGGGATTTCATTCCATTCGAACTTGAACTTTTCACACTATATTACGTCAATCGATGTCCTTGTGTCCTAGTCCCTGAAAGGTAATCAGCACATTCAAACATTTTAAAATTGTAGTGTGGTAGCTTCAAAGAACCGTTGAAAAGTTGACAACTTGAAAAATGGAATTAAACCGATAACATTTTCGCAGAATAATTTTTTATATTATAGTTTTCGAAAACAATTACCTCACCAAGAATGTCTCGCCGAGTTGGCTTCTGTTTTCGGCAATAAAGGACCACATCTGTGAACAATTTCTCGTGGGTATGGAAAATTAGTCTTAGCGACGATCCAAGAACAGGTTCACCAAAAACGGTAGTCACTCAGAAAAACGTCGATGTCGTGCGAAAGATCATCAAAAAATTTTGCATAAAGAATTATACGTAAAAAAATTAGTTTCCCGTTGGGTACCGCATCTGTTGACCGAAGAACAGAAAGCAGCTAGGGTGAATTGGTATCAAAAAACTCTAGATCGCTTCAACGCCGGAAATTTTAAAAACGTGTACAACAATGTCAATGGTGATAAATCTTGGATTTACTAATACGATCTAGAAAATGAACGCCACTCGTCTGTTTGAGTGTTCCAACATGAAGAAAAGCCGACAAAAGTCATCTGTTCTCGAAGTGTTTCCAAAAAAATGGTCGCGACATTTGTTTCGAAAGCAGGTCATGTAGCAACAATTCCTCTACAAGATCAAAGAACTACCTCTGCCCATTAGTATACAACCATTCATTCGCCGCAAGTCATCGTTGAGCTTCGAAAAACCAACTCCGAGCGACAAAGCATCGTCCACCAAGACGATGCAAGTTCGCGCATAGCACACAAGGAAATTGAATTTTTAACGCAACAAAACGTCGTATTATTGGATAATCCTCCGCACAGTCCCAACAATTTCTTTACCTTTCCGAAAATCAAGAACGGAGTGCATGATTATAGGTTCCAGTCTTCAGAAGAGGCAGTGTAGGCCTTCAAAAACACAATTTTGACTGTACCAACAAACGAATGGAATAACTGCTTCCAGAGTTGTTCGAGCGCCTGCAAATGTGCATAATAAAAATAATAAAGTCTTTAAAAGCTAACTACATTTTTGTTCCAGTTTTACATGCAAAACTTAAGACAACCCACTTAATATGTCGGTGACTTCCTTTCTGAACTGATCTCCACTTTCATAATCACCAGCTTAACTACCAGAACTATTTGTGAATTTTTACTGTTCCCTTATTACTGTTTTCCAGTCCTCCATTATCATTGTGTGCCAGTATTTGCCTATCCGACTAAATAAATAACAAATAATTTGTAATACTATCCTGTGACTAGTTGTACAACTGTTGGGTAATAAATATACATACAATATTATTATCTTGCTTAACTCCTATTTTCACACATGTATGTACATATGCACTGTTATTGTAATATGTGTGTTTCTGATAATGGTTAATACTTGGAAATAATACAAATTATTATGAATTACGCAAAATATTATTAATATTAAATATTATTATCGACCATACCATATTTTTTTTTTAGCAATGGAACCAACTGAATCTCCCGCTTTTATTGTACCCCTCTCGAATGTGATGGCCAGAGCAGGACAAAAGATAAAATTGGAGTGTGAAGTTTCTGGTCTACCCCCACCAACATTAACTTGGTCACACAACGGCAAAACTGTGAGGGAAACGCGCGAAATAAAAGTAAGTCTTTCTTTTCATTTTTGATTTTAACTTTTCGCTTTTTTTATTATGAAAACTTAACGTTTCTTATAGTTTCCTTAAAAGAAGCGAGTTATCTTTCAGGAAGAGGCCATGCTTATAAATATGTTTAATAAGCCTAGCAATTAATTAATATTCGCATAAAGATTAAAAAATTTTTTTCTTTAATTTTCCTTAATTAAAAAATAATTACATACCTGCAATAAAAAACGTATAAATAATCTAGAATTCTATGTATGGATGCGCCGACATTCTTAGCGTATGTATCTGAGTGTGTTTAGGCGTATTTTTAAAATTACCTTAAAGATGTGGGCGCGGCAAATTTAATTTGGCAGTATACCAGAAATCGAATGTTTTTATTTTTGAGTACAATGTAACCCAAATACGATAGATTTTCCATGCAACCTATTTTAAAATTGCGTTTTTTAGAGCATTAAATGAAATATCTAGTTCGTGGAATTTAAAATATATCGGAACGTATATTAGCACAACAAGAATAGTAGACCTACAAGAAGAAGATTGCTATTGCGAGAAAGTTCGCGTTGTAAAACAAAACTGTGTTTCAGAATATATACATAAGTATATACACACATCGAGTTAAAAGAAATAATTAAAAAAATTATTATATCTTACAATAAGAATAAACACTAAATAGTATTTGATTTTTTGCAATACTAACTTATCATATTTTTAGAAAAGTATTTGGAACATAAACCCATTACCGCTTCTGTATTTTTTGAAATATTTCTTTTTATATCCTTGTCATAACAAACATCTTGTTTCTAATTTTCTTCGCATATCATTATAAGTTTCACAATTCCTACTTCGATATCACCTACGTTTTGAGTTTGATGTTATAGATAATTTCATCTTTCAATCCCTTAGATCCTGCTTTTGATTTCTTTGTATTTCAAATGTTGTGCAATGATCTTCTTTATTTATTTGGTCCATATCATCAATATACTAAAAGGCATATATCTACGAAGCTCATACATACTTTTCACCTCAAGTCTATAGGTGCGTTTCTGCAAAGACATAAACAACCAACTAAACCATTTCTAGTCTTATCGCAAATTTTGGATTTGTTGGCTTCCGTTTTCGGCAATAAAGCACCACATCAGTCAACAATTTCTCGTTGGTATGGAAAATTAGTCTTAGTGACGATCCAAGTGCAGATTCACCAAAAACGGCAGTCGCTCAGGTAAACATCGATTCTGTGCCCAAGATTATCAACGAAGATCGACATGTCACATATCGCCAGATTGTTTATTGTGGATTTCAAAAAATTTTGTGTAAGGAATTGTGTGTAAAAAAATTAGTTTCCCGTTGGATACCGCATCTGTTGACCGAAGATCAGAAAGCAGCTGGGGTGAATTGGTGTCAAAAAACTCTAGATCGCTTCAACGCCGGAAACTCTAGAAATGTGTACAACATTGTCGATGGTGATGAATCTTGTACTCATACGAGACAGAAAATAAACGGCAATCGTCTGTTTGGGTGTTCCAAGGTGAAGAAAAGCCGTTCTCGTAGTGTATTCAAAAAGACGGCCTCGATATTTGTCTCAAAACCAGGTGATGTAGCAACGATTCCTTTACAAGATCAAAGAGCTTTTACTACCAATTAGTATACAACCATTTGTTTGCCGCAAGTCATACCTGAGCTTCGGAAAACCAGCCTCGAATAACGAATCGTCCTCCACCAAGAGAATGCAAGTTCGCACATAGCACGCAAGACAATTGAATTTTAAACGCAATAAAATGTCGAAATGTTGGACCATCCTCCATGCAGTCTGGACATAAGTCCCAACGATTTCTTTACCTTTCCGAAAGTCAGGAACGGACTGCGTGGTCAAAAGTTCCAATCATTGGAAAGAGCTGTCGGTGCCTTCAAACACGCAATATTTACTGTGCCAACAAACAAGTGGAACAACTGCGTCCAAAATTGGTTCGAGCACATATAAAAGTGCATTAATCTTCGTAGAGAATACTTCGAAAAATAATCAGATTTTTAAAAGCTATCTACTCTTTTATTCCTGTTTTACATACAAAACTCAAAAGACAGGCCAAGTACATATATACATATGTACCACCTAGGAGTAACAAGGATTCCTCTAAGAAGGCTACATCTCTCATTTGAAAGATTCCACTCATCAATTCTAAATGTACATCTCTATTCATGTATTTATATATTATATTTATCGTAATGATCATATTCTTTAACTCATTCATGCCGTATCATGGTACATACGTTAGCTACCGTGAGCTGTCTCTATAGCTTTCATCTCTTATCATTTTAATCTCTTCTATTTTACTTTTTATAATATACATTGCTTTAAACCAACTTTTAGTTTCGGTCAAATTAATACGTTTATAAAATACAAGAATCTTAAAATGAACTTTGAAAGTAATTAAAAATGGTAAGTTCAACAATAGGGCTATTTTTAAGTAGACAAATCTTAATTTGCAAATTATAAATGGAAATCTAATTAATTCGATTCTATTACTGTTTACTCAAACTTAATACATCTCCTTCAGGGTAGAGATGTGTAGTTGAATTAATTTTATTCTTTCTGTACTTTTCTCCACTGCCTTTTATCGATTGAGGCATTGCTCTATCTTACACCTCCTTCCATACCTTTTCGCTTCTTTGTTGGTCTTCCGTTTTGCTTTCGATGAAATTGCTTTGCCTCATAGACTTTACTAAACAACATGTCTTCCATCTTTTGTTCTTTTCTATATCCTCCGTTTTTTGTTATATCTTTTCTAGGTTTTGCTTTATTTATTGTTATCCATAAATCACTCGAATAGGTTAGTATTGATTTAACCACTTTTGCTCATTTCGGCCTTCTTTGTTCTAGCATATGTTTCCTAACCAGAATACAGCTCTTCAGTACATTAAAAAACTAGCCTACTTTGGAAATTTTTTCAATGAATTCGTCTTTTATATGTATTCTTTCGTATTGATAAACACTCTGACGTATTTATGTTTTCGCTTGTTCCATACTACTCGTTTTCCACGTTAATGTTGTACTCTGTATCGTTTATTCTTATTCTAAGAGTTTTGTATTTTATGCTTTTCGTATTATATATTTATTTGAATTCAATTGATTAAACCAACCGATGGTAGAGATTTAGGAGTTCTTTTCAATACGCAGTTAAGCTTTTCCCCTCATATTCGCCTGCTCCTAGCTTTACTATCCACTCTTGCAAACGTTTCTCGAATCGTTGTTCTTTAACGCCACTGTATTACATTCTCCCACGCCCTCAACTTGAATACGTTACCAATGCTTGGCATCCTCATTACGTGTATTTGTATCTGGAACTTGAAAAAGTGCAAAAGAGATTTCTAAAATATCTTGCATTTAAATCTAATGATAGATATCCTTTTCGTGGTACAGATTACATGAGTTTACTGTGCGTATGGTCTTCAACCGCTTCAGCTAGGCAAAAGTTACTTAAAACCTTTTAATCTAATTTGTCAATAATGTAATAGATTCCCTCTCTATTTGGTCAAAGGTTAACTTCAATACTTCACGTGCTTCAAGCCGAATTAATCACACTTTTTTGGCCCCCAAAACGAGAATATTCATCCTTTAACACATATAGGCAAAAAATATGAACGTTTTATTTGAGCATCTATTTCACTAGTAGTTAGTGTCCGCTGCCCCAAGTTTCATTTCGTAATTTTCGCTATTTCTGTTTATATATATTTGCTAAATTTGTGCTATATAAGCTATTTAAACAAATCGAAATTAATTTTTTTTATGAATTAATTATCAAAGCGTCACTTATCAAGATAAGAATTTTGTGAATATAAGAAAATGTATTCAAAATTATATTTTAATTATGGATTAATACATTAGAAGTTGAAAATAAACTGTATAATTTATATCTGTAATATTTTAAAACAATTTACGAATACGAGAATATGATCGTATTTATTAATGTATATAAAAATAGTTGCACCACATCATAATAAATTTCATGTGCCAACATTTTTCGAACTTATTTCAATGTCCAACACAAAATAGATAAGTTTTCAAATGACGAAATCAAGAAATTGCCGAAATGTAATAAAGTTAAAATAGAAAAAAAACAAAAAAGGAAACAAATGATTTACAGTTTCCACCTACCCGTTTTCATGTAATATGTATGTATTTACTGCAAAGCGTTCGCCTATCTATTTTTAACCTAGTACATTAATAAGTATACTATTTATTTTATGTGGTATTCTTGGTTCACGTACTTCAAATAATGAATATTCGCGTTTGCAATAAAATTAAGTGGTCTTCCATAATTTCCTTAATTTCCGGAGATTCATTAATTAGCCCACAAGAAAATTACTTTACTTTAGTGAAATAAGATCAAACGTAGAATCAAATTAAAATATCAGGTTACAATTCAAATTAGAAACTATAATTAACAAAACTGACATAGGCGCGAAATATTATGTGTCTTAGACCAAAGTAATGGCACAAATAGATGTGTCCTCGCGGTCCAGCTATGCAGAAGTCTAAAAATACTTTAAATTTCAGTTGCTCCGAGACGACAAAAAGGCGACTCTACTAGTCAACGAGGCTTTCCCCAAAGATGCCGGTGCGTACATTGTGACCGCCTCGAATATTGCCGGCGAAGCAACAAGCGGTTGCACAGTTTCAGTGAAGGGTCGCCTACCTATCGAAACTTCCGATTCAGAATTGGCAAGCGATATGGAACCAATCAAGCCGTCAATACAACTTCCCTTACAAAACGTCACTACCGTCGAGGGCAAAGAAGCGCGCTTAGATTGTGTAATAGTCGGTCAGCCTGAACCGGAAGTTATCTGGTATCATGACGACCTCCCAGTAAAAGAATCTCCAGAATTCCAGTTGAAATTCCAAGGAGATCATTGCACCCTCATCATCCCCATTGCAGTAGCGGACGATGCAGGCGAATATAAAGTTATCGCGCGAAATTCTGCCGGTGAAGCTTCAAGTCAATGTGTTTTAACTGTTAACCCCGTTATAGAAACGCAAGAAGATATTAAACCAGAGGAAGAAAAACCTGCTGGAGTGCCGCCAAAATTCAACAAATTACTCTCAGATGTCTTAATTTCAGAAGGTGACAAAGTTATTTTAGAAGCGAGCGTTTTCGGAGAACCCAAACCGGAAGTTAAGTGGCTTCTTAATAATCAAGTGATTCAAGCTGGTGAACGTGTTAAATTATTACACGATGAAGAAGGTGCTTTGAAATTAGAAATAGAAAATGTGCTTCCCGAAGACAGGGGTGTTTATACTGTGAAAGCGTCGAATTCTAGCGGTGAAGCAAAGTGTTTCGCGCAGTTAATTGTAAAGTCTTCTAAGCCTACAGAAGTTAAAATTCACGAAGAGGCTAAAACTGCTCCAGTATTCAAAGAAACGTTCTCAGACCGATCAGTATTCCAAAATACGTCCACTAAATTCGAGTGTATAGTAACAGGAAGACCAACTCCAAAAGCACGCTGGTTCTTCAACGATGTGCCAGTATCAGGAAAGAATTTCCTAGTATCTACCTCAGGTGATCGACAAGTACTAACTATACCAGATACCACAAAGGAAAACGCTGGTAAAATTACGTGCGTTGCAGAAAATGATGTGGGAAAAGCAACACTCAGTGCCGACTTAAGAGTAAAACTAGTAAGTGATATTACACTGCAAGATGGCCAATTAGAACTTACGCCTTATTCAACTGACATCCAGCAACATACAGAATCGAGTTACTCTCTTAAAAAGGAAGTATTTATTGAATCTTCATCTTCTCAATCTAGTAAGATCATTTCTTCTACTGGAATAGTAGAACCACATGTGGAAGAACATAAAATTATGTCACACAGAGAACAAGCTGTTAAACAAATAGATCAAAAACCACCACAAATTCAAGAATCTCAAAAGTTTGAAGAGTATCACCAGATTGGTAAGCAGCCAATAGTGTTCGAGAAGTCATCCACATTTGTATCAACGGGAGGTGTTCAAGAAACTAAGAGCCAGCAAACCATCATTCACAAACCAGTAATAAAAGCCAGACCTCCAAAATTCATCACACCCGTAATTGGAAAAATTGTCGATCAAGGTGTGGATGTTGTTTTGGAAGGCATAATTGACGGTTTTCCCACACCAGAGGTGACGTGGACGAGAAATGGTGTACCTCTTACTTCTAGAGAAGGTATTAAAATCACTTTTGATTTAAATTGTGCAAGAGTTGAAATTAAAAGTGTAAATACCAACGACGCTGGCCAGTATACTTGTACAGCGATCAACGAAGCTGGCAAAGCAGACTGCACATCTGATTTAGTAATTAAAAGTAAGTAGTTAGTTAATTTAAAAAAACACTTCTACAACACATGTGCTTCTAGAAACAATATTTCCACCTGTATTTGGACATCGTTTACAAGCACAGGTTATCAAGAAAGGTGATCGAGTAATTATGAATGTTGAAGTGACGGGAACCCCTGAACCAACTGTTACGTGGCATAAAGATGGACTACCCATAGAGCAAGCTTTGAGAAGTGGGTACAAAGTGACAACTCAAGGAAACAGTCACACGCTTGTAATTGAAAAGGGTAAGTTAATATTAAATAAATTTACTTACTTGTTATAACATTATTGCAAACGTACCTAGTTTAACTAATTACAAACAATTATGTCCATGAATTTACACATGTTCGTATATATCCATGAGATTTACAGTGGTTGACATAAAGTTGTACTGAAATAATTTTTCTTAAATTATTCAACCTAATTTTGCACATCCACGTGTGCGATATTTAATAACTTAATTTTCATTCTAATTTGACACTATATTTAACTGTTTATTTTTATAAATTTGCATAGACTTCAAATTCTTTTTTCGGAATATCGTTTTAAAAAATAAAGCAATAAAACATTCGTAAAAATCTATATAAACATGTTTCCCATTACTGTCTCTATTTAATTATTATTGTGTTGGTGTTTTTGGAAAAGGACAAAATAAAAAGAACCGATACTACCGAATAACATTTTCTTGGGAGATTATGTTTTATGATATTTTGTTTCCAGAAGTGTATATATAAAAGGCACATTTTTCATTTACATAAGGCGAAATTTAAGGCTTTACTTTAAATGGTTATTTAAATCTAAACAGAAGTTTAGATTTAAATAACCATTTATTTCTAAAAACATGACTGCAAAAATGGATAAAGAAGCAACTAAAGCTAGCCAACAAATATAATTCAATAAACCAGGTAATTATAGCAAAGCAACATGCTGTAACGACAATTATAAATTTTTGGTATAAAAAACTGACCCACGATAAAACGACAGCTAATTACAGGTAAAAAAACATACATATAGTATTTACATAGTCTGTTGCAGAGAAAATCGAACTTTTTTAAAATAAAAACAAAAGCTTACTATTTTGGTAAACTTCATTTACTTATTTTATTCAAAATAGCTGTCTTCGGCTTCAATAAAATGTTTTGCACGGTTAATTAACATGTCGAATGAATTTTTTATGGCTTCTACGTCGGCATAACGCTGTCCTTTCATCGGCAAATGTAGTTTGGAGAATAAATAGAAATCCCAGGGGGCCAAATCCGGTGAATACGGTGAATGGTTGATAGTTAAAATGCCATTAATAGTTAGAAAATCAGTGATCGATGTCCAGCGATGAGATGGTGTATTATCATATAATGAACGCCAGCTATCATTTTCACAATATTGAGGGCGCACACAACGAATACGCGCCAAAAGACGCTTCATAATACACAGAATTGACATTCTACCTTTCGAATCATAAAAACAAAACAACATTGTCTTCACTTTTGACTTCTCCAAACGATTTTTTTTCGGCCTTTCTTCGCTTGAATGCTTCCGTTCAGAGCTTTTACGCTTGACCTCTGGATCATATTGAAAACACCACGTCTCATCGCCAGTTACAATAGAATACCTGAAGTTTTCGTCCTTTCTTGAGTCTTTAATCAAGTCTGTACAATGTTGAATTCAGAGCAATTTTTGATCATCAGTTAGCTTGTGTGGTACAAACCCTGGACAAATCTTTCTCAGTCCCAAATGCTGTGTCAAAATGCAATGAATTGAATTTTTGGAAATATTTAATTCCATTCTGTAAGCCCAGATTTTTTTGCATCAGGATGTTCGTCGCCATTTATGTCCGTACGAGCATCTTTAAATCGTCAATACTTTGACTACCAATTTTCTTCCTTCAAGATTTGACATATTTAAACCAAAAACAAACTAAACCAAAGATCATGCAAATTATTCTCCTACATATCTTCCATATATAAGATTCCTGCTTCTGTGATAACACCAAAAATCCAAAAACACTTGGCAAAAAATGAAATACTATGCAAAGAAAAGTTTGGAAGAAATTCAGTATAAAAATTTTTTAATAATCAGTTAAGCATTAAAAATACGAGTATAATAATAAACACATATGCAATTCCACTTCTGACTTACTCATTCGGATTCATAAAGTGGTCCGACACAGAGACCCTTAATAGACTCAGTAGAACAAGTCATAAAATATCATATATATCATCAACGTTCATTCTGTAGAAGAACGGTTTACATTACTTACAGATAAAGGAGGAAGAGCTTTTATATATATATATATATATATATAAAACCACCAAAGGATATATTCGAGAGCTCTTACAATTAGATATCGCAAAGCCTTAGCAAACTTTATTTTACTAATATAAAAATAGTAAGAATTTACGGAAACATCCATACCCCCGTATAGTTAAAATATATTTAAGAAATATTATTAGGAGTACTGAATTTCTCTTTCATTACCAAAAGACACTACTCTGTCGATAAGCACGTCTGTCATGAACTTGAATCAAGGTAAAGTAAGATATCTTTTTAGAAACTAATTTCTCAGTGGGTACATATACAAAAGCGTATTAATTTCATTGCAAAGTCACAATGAAGGAGAATACCGACTAGATCTCTGGAAAGTCATGCACACGTATTTCTGCCGTAAATTCTCTTTACGCGTTATGCTGTTCCCTCAAAAGTAATTCATATTCCAAATCTGATAAAGTATATATCGTCGTTATAGAGATTTGTATAAAAGAATATTGCGTTACCGAATTGTAATTATAAATTTGTCATTTTTTAATGTCATGTTTTGCAAATAAGCTAATCGGAATACACATGAAACGCAATGAAATTATTAATAAACAGTTAATAAACGACAAAAGGCAAATGATTGGATAGGTTTGGTAAACACCCATTCTATTGGACCGTATTCTATGGATGGTAATTTGAATGCAGAAGAATATTTAGAGTTATTTCAAACACAAATTCTTTCTGAGAAATTACTCAAAAAAACAGTTTCCTACCTGATGTACTGGAACTTATTCTGGTGTTATATGAGCGCAACGGTTGGCACATTCCCTACTGGATTTCTTTTACTTTATTTTAAACAAATAATTTATCGCGCGGAGAACTAATTTAGATCAGTTGCCCAACAAAATTATTTAGACTTCAAACACTATTAGACACCAAATGTTCTACATCGTCCGAATTAATTTCTATGACAAATTGTAATATTGACTAACTAAAAAAAGGGGTGTCTGCAGATTTTCCTTTTTTTAGGAAAACGAAATTTATGTAGCTGATATTTACAAGTTTGAATGCCCATTTTTCCCATTTCATTAGAATTTATTGAATTTTTTCTTATGACAAAGTTCAATTTATAATTTCTAAGACCAAATTTGTTTGGGTTCTTTATTGGAATTTAGTAGAGCTCTTATTTACATTTAAAGTTTATTTAGTCCATTATGATAAATTTGTTGTGTCTTTTATAAATAAATTTATTAAATCTATTATATTTTGGGAAAAATTACGTTCTTTCTTTATTAAAATTACTTACTTTGCCAGGCGTACCGGAAGGTCATTACCGGTTTTTCTAACAGATGTCGCTAGGCTTAAGTATGCAATACTATGATTTGACACAAATGTTATTTTATTCTACTGACATCAAACTGCAAAGCCATAGATGTTATGTTTTGCGAAAGTAACAGTGTCGCAGATTTATACCTCTTCGAAAATGTCGAGTTTCGTGCTTGAAAAAGTACATTACTTTTCTTATTTAATCGAAAAAAAGCCACAAAAAGTCATCGTTTGCTGGTAGGAACTTACGGTGAGCATGTTTCTATCATAATAACATGTGAGGCATGGTTTCGACAATTCAAAAGTGGTGATTTCGATATGCAAGACAAATATATTCTGGTAGACCGAAAAAGTTTGAAGATACGAAACTACAGGAGTTATTGGATGAAGACCCAACCCAAACTCAAAAACTATTGACAGAAGCATTAAATGTGGCCTAAAGGACGATTAGAGACCGATTACGAGCAACGGGAAAAATCCAAAAGATGGGAAAATGGATGCCACATTAATTGAATGATAGGCAAATGGAAAATCGAAAAATCGTCTGTGAAATGCTACTTCAAAGTTATGATCGTTTCTGCATCGAATAGTGACGCATGATGAAAAATGGATTTATTTCGAAAACCCTAAGCGCAAAAAATCATGGTTATCACCTAGCGAAGCCGGCCCATCGACTCCAAAGCAAGATCGTTTTGGTCGCAATACAATGCTGTGTATTTGGTGGGACCAGATTGGCGTCTTGTATCAGGAACTGTTGAAACCTAGTGAAACAGCAAATACTGATCGCTGCCGACAACGAATTATCAATTTGATCCATGTATTCATAGAAAAACATCCAGAATAGACCCGAAGATACGGTAAAGTGATTTTACAGCAAGATAACGCGCCGTCTCATACAGTAAAACTGGTCAAGAAAGCGTTGAAAGCACTTAGATAGGACATAATATCGCACCCGCCGTACTCTCCAGACGTTTCCCTATACGAGTATCTCCTTTTCGCATCGGTACATGCGCTTGCAAAACAACACTTCGCAAGTTTCGAAGAAGTTAGTAAAAGTCTCGAATGGTTTTGCTCAAAGGACTAACAATTTTCTTGAGATGGCATCCATAAATTTCCTAAAAGACGGGCAAGACGCTTAGAATCAAATGGCCAATATTATGAATAAATAAATTTTTCCATTTTCTTGAATATTATGTAGTTCTTTTACGAAAAAACTGGTAATGACTTTCCGGTAGACCTAGTACATTTTCCTTAATACGCTAAGATTAACTTTGGTGCTTATTTAGTTGGGGAACGTTAAATAAATTTGTTTCTTTATATATTTTTTATTAAATTTCATCAACTGTTTATTACTAATTTCATTACTCTTTGTATGACCATCGTAATGTAATGTATAGCAATTTAAGGTAATTTTGATGGAGCCTGTGGTTGATTAAGTATAGCAATTTCATAATACTAAAAAAATTTTAATTCTATAATTACAATTAGTAACTTGATATTTTTTTATACAACTATCTAGAACGGCGGTGTCTATTTTACCAGATATTTAATGATTTATGAGTGAGGAAGAAGCACATGCGCATTATAACTGTTGGCTTTGCAGAAACTTATTCGGTATATTAACAAATCTTAAAGATAATTTTATTGTCTCACTTTAAAGCTAACTTTACGTCTTCTCTTTTAGCGGATCTTAGTCATACTGGAAAGTATATGGTACGTGCTGTTAATTCGGGTGGAGAAGCACAAAGCATAGCAGACATGGCTGTATTTGAACCTACGCCAGATACAATGGTGGAAGTAGTCAAAACGGTAGTTTTTGAAGACGTTCGAAAACATGAAACTTTAGTAAGTAATATCATTAATTCTTTCTTATAAAATTATCATTCTTTTTCATGACCTAATCGTTTGTTTCTTCACTCTTTGAACAGACTTCAGCTACAGACAAAAGTTCTAAAACAATTTCATCCACAGAAAAGATATCCGTTGAATCCCCTAAAATACCTGTCGAGATTATTAAACCACATGTACCTATTCAATTTGAAAAACCTTTACCAAAACCTTTTGAACAGCCAGTACAAATGGAAACAAAAAAGCATATAGAAATCATTAAATCCGAAAAGCCTCTTTCAAGCGAATCTACTGTAAAATCTTCCGAATCACAATTTTCGGCGTCGAAGACAGAGTTTTCTTCAGTCACTGAACAAAGAATTAAACACGAATCACAAACTTTAAAGGTAGAACGAACTACACCAGTACCATTTATAGAACCAATTCAAATCACTAAACAAAGAACAGAAGAAAAACATATGGATATACCAGTTACATTACAAAAAGAGACAGAATATGAAATAGTATCTGATATTCCCATTACCAAAGTTGAAGAAAAAATAGAGGAAGCTGGTATAGAAACGTCGTCTATCACAAAACAGCAATCATTAGACTTCTTTGTGAAGAAGATGAAAGAAAGTGATGATATCCCCAAACCGAAAGAATTACCAAAAGTTGCACCTATAAAACAAGAACTGTACACTAAATTTGAAGACTTGTCAAAAACGGAAAAAGCCGAAATACATAAGATAGAAGTTCCTGTCCAAGAAGTTACCAAAATAGAAATTATGTCAAGTATTCCAAAACCAGAACCTTTAAAATCTGAAATACTACAACCCGAGATTCCTAAAGTTGATATCCCAAAGCCGCAATTACAAGCTGAAATTCCCAAAACAGAAATTATAAAGCCTGAATTGAAAAAAATTGAAATTCCGGAACCCCCAGTACCAGCAACAGCTCACTATGAGCATTTTGTTACCAAAGAAGTTGTCCAAAGTGCTACCCCAACAGAATTCAAACCATTGCCTCGCTATAGTACAAAAACTGCCACTTATAAGCAATACAGTTCATTCTCTAGTAGTAGTCAACAAAAATTTGAGGAATTAAATTTAGTACCTGAACCCCCCGCGCAAATCATTTATGAACCTCGTAAAACCGATGAAATTTCGGAAAAATCGAAACGCTTACAGGAATCTTACAAAGAAATAGCTAAAGTAGATATACCTACAACATCCAAGCAAGAAATCATTGAACACACAAGTGCAAAAAGCGAGTTTTATAAGTCCGAAACGTCAGGGCCACTATATAGACCTAGCGCAGATATACCAGTCAGACCTGTTTCACCAAGGCCATCAGCAGAAGGCCTAGAAATGGAAAAATTATGGGCAAGTCAAAAGGCGTTCGAAGCTGATAAATCGACTCCTATAATAACATCTACTTATTCGGTAGAAAAGCAGACTGCTACAACAGGGCCCGCAATGGACGCTTTATCCATGGAGAAAATGTGGGCGCATAAACATTCTGAATCTACACTGCAAAAATCGTGGCCTCCACTACCAACAGAACCAGCTAAAACTACACCGTCGTGGTCAACCCAAAGTACTTTAGAAAGAAAAGTGATCCCTAGTACTGAAACGACAACTAGAGAATCAAAAACTGTGCTACAAGAGTCTGTCCAAACTGCTTATGAAAAAAAATGGATACCAGCTAGTTCAACTAAATTTGTGCAGGAAGTCAAAATAGAACCTTTACCTGTTCCACATTATGTTGCAGAAGTAACGCACGAGCATAAAGTCAACGAACAGGAACTAACACAACAAAGTGCCTTCGCTGAACACAAGGAAACAAGAGAAATTGAAATAGTGGATGAAAGAGCTGCAAAAGCTTCTGAGATCATTAAATCTTGGCCACCTAAACCTCTTGAACAAGATACTCAATATAAGCCAATACCAACTATAGAAAGTATTCCCGTGAGACCTGTTTCTGTTCAAGATATCACGGATGAAGTTTATTTAGAACCTGGTCCTCCACCGGAAATAGGTTTTGCTAGACCACCTACTGAGAGAAAGCAATCATATGTGGAATCTATAGAACAAGAAATTGAAAAAAATCTAGACAAAGTACCTAAAAAAGTTTTACCGGGTGCTGTTAGAACCGTACCTCCACCACCACTACCTCCAAAGAGAGAACTTCCCCAAGCGCCTCCTTTACCAGCTAGACCAAAATTTGGTGAGATACCTAAGAAAGTCATAGAAGTAGTATCGAAACCATTTGAACGCTTTCCTGACTTGGAACCGTTTCCTTTTAAGCCTGATCCAGATAAACCCAAACCAATGAGAGTAGGACCACCACCAACACCATCTAAATTCATTAAAGGTAAATTTACGGACAGCGACTACGAAAGCGATTTTGAATCTATTAGAATTCCTGCCAAATGGCGTCCTTACGTTAGTGATACCGAAGAGCCTAGTTATAGAAGAGTACAACCGCCAAAAATGAGAATAGTTCAAAGATCTCGATCAACTGAAAAGGAGCCTCTACCTCCATCTAAATTTGAACAACCGCCACAATTCGAAGGACCGCCTAGACCAGTAATTGATTTTGAAAGTAGCAAGCAAATAAAAAGAGAAGCACAGCAAATTAAAAAGCAAACTAAACACTATACGAAACACATTCAACATGAAACTAAAAAGGAAATTAAGAAAGATATTTCACCTACTGAGTTAAAGCCCGGATCACCGCCAGTTTTCATACAATCGGAATCCAAACCTAAACCGCCTTCTCCTAAAAGTAAGCAGAAAGTAATTGTAGATGGCTATATGGCCGATACAGATGAACCATTTACTTTAAGACATAAGAAAACGGTAAAAAGTGAACGTCATGAAGAGAGAATTGAACATAAACAAATCTACCAAGCTTCTCACAGTAGTACGGAAAGTTCTGTTCAAAAAGTTACCATTCCTGCTACAAAACCTTCCCCTCCTAAATTTTCTCAACATAAGAAACATGTGCAATCTACAATTTCAACGAAGAAGGTTCGTTTGTGTTCGATGTGCAGTTTTAAAATGTGTTCTTTTATACTAACCTATGCAGCAATTGTCGTTTAGTTTTGCATACGTTGTAGTTAGTAATTAATTTTTTGTTGTTATTTGTGTGTGTATATTTCTTTTAAATTAAATTGGCAATCAAAATAAAAGCTCGAAAAGAAATATACATTTTTTTAGAACAGATATAAACAGAATGGTCGGATAACTCACAATCTATAGTTTATTTAACATGCATATGTGAGTTTTGTTTGTATAAATATTTTTGAAATAACAAGATCTTGCAAATTTAATAAATTACAGACAGTTAATTACTAAAAAATGGTCTTCTTTTTAGGAGCTGATAAGTACACCAATAATTACAAGTGTATCCACTACAGAAAAAGTAATCGATCACGGAACAAAACAAATTTTGGAACCATTCCCTTATGAACCAGAACCTAGTCGTCCCAAGAGGATAAGAGCGCCACCACCTCCAAGTCCATCTAAATTTATCAAAGGAGAATTTAGAGAAAGTGATTATGAAAGTGAATATGAAGGTCGAATTCCGCCATTATGGAGACCAAGTTCCGCAGAACCAGAGCCAACGTATAGACCGGTTAGACCTGATTTGACCCCAACAGGAAGAACGAGTCAAATAAGTGAACGCGCACCAACGCCTCCGACACAATTCGATGTACCACCACAAGCGGGTCCTATGCGCCCCAAATTCGAACCTATCGAAAAACCAAAAAAAGTTGTTAAAATGGAAGAAATTGTAAAACCAATAGCAAAACCGGCTTTGTACAAACCTTTACCTACAACGCCCAAACAGGAAGTAACAGAAATAGTTGTAGCAACACCGGCCGCTCCAGAAAAAGTATTACAACCAGGAACCCCACCGGAAATTGGTTATGCTCCAGGTCCGCAAAAAACTCAATATTATCGTTCAACGACAAGTGTACCTTATCAAAACGCTGTACAGACTGAAACATCGAATGTTATGCATTTTAATGAAGCAACCGAGCACAGTCGTCGAACAGTTAGCCTCCAACAGACAACGAAAGTAATTAAATTTGGTGATCAATCGAAAGGAACCTTTCAATACAAGACTGAAAGCGATAGATCGCGTTTTAAGGGTCCACCCCCTCCAAAACCATCTAAGTTTATTCCTGGAGAATTCCGCGAAAGCGATTACGAAAGCGAAGTCGAAGGCACTAGAATAAAAGCTAAATGGGCACCAAGCGGAAGTGACACTGAAGACTTTCATTATCGTAAAGTAAGACCACCATCTGTAACTAGATCCACTAGTGTACCGACACCTCAAGAAAGAGTATATACTCCGATGGAATTTGACACTCGTCCACCTGAAATTCCTACCAAGATATCTACAGAAACGCATGTTAATGAAATCAGTAAACGTTTTGGCGAAACCAGATCTAGTCAACAAGTTGTCAGAGCATCAGATTTTGCTCTGCATCCTGGTTCACCTCCCGAATACGGTTATGTTCCCGATAAGATAACGAAAAGTACGGCTACGAAATTAGCTTCCGAACACATGGACAGTATGACAAGCACTTTTAAGTCCAAAGCTCAGAAGTTCGTAAGCGACATTGTCGGAGATGTTAACAAGAAAACCACTCAAAAGCCTATATTAAAAACGAAAGATGATACGGATGCGCAGGTATATCGTGAGGAAACTCGAGCTGCACAATATGGTAAGCATAAGTAGTATAGGGCAACAAATCGTTCAACTAGCTAGAAAATTTAAAAAATTATACAGCTTATACATGTAATTTTCAATGTAGAAATTCATTTCTTAAATGACGTGATTTTACAATAAATTGGTTACATAATACTTCTTTAGATTCCTTCTCAAATTTATTAAATTTTTGGTAATTTTAACATCTGGTAAAACTGGTAGAGGAAAGTTTTTGATATACTCGTATATTGTAGTTAATAATCTAGACTTAAGTATTTTCGAAAACATACATTTTAGAAGAAAACAAAATAAACTACACTATTTATAAAGGTATGTACATATATATATGATGAAATACTAAGTGATTAATATGAATTATCCGATGCAGGAAAAATAATCTTAAGCATTTTTCATCGACAACGCTTAGACAACTTGGGGAGCAGCTCCTTCAAAAGCTGTACAACAAGCAGTGTTTAATTGAACACATTGCTTCGTAGATAATACTTTATTTGATCTATAACTTTAATCAGCGCAGTCACACCAGGTCATCATCCACGTACGAATTAAATGCGAAGGCAGAAACGGTTCGCTTCAACATATTTCCTTCTCTAATAAGGCAACTGCTGTGAAGCATCTCTGGACTTGACACACAAAGCAATTTTCTTTGCGAACTACCCACATTGTCGTTTAAATTTGCTAGAAGCCATCATATATTAGCTCTATTTTGTTACTCTCCTTAAATTCTTTAATTGTTTATGGTTTATACCCGTTTTTTCAAGTAGCCTCGCAAAAAGAAGTCTGGTGCCGTCGAATTAGGTGAACGCGGAGGCCAAATAAATTCAATATTTTTTGAAATTATTCGGTGACCGAAAATTTCTCGCGGAAAATCCGTCAGGGCGTACCATCCTGTTGGAACCATACTTCGTGATTATCTTCGACAGTTGGGCAGAAGAAAATATTCAAGTATTGTCGTCTTTCTGGCTAGGCTCCCCATTTTCAAAAAAATTGGGACCAATAACTTTTTCAACCATAACACAACACCAAACAGTAGATTTTTGGGAAAGCAATATCCCAAATTCTGGAGTTTTGTTTACTGATGTACCCGTTTAAATAGTAATGGCTCATAGCTCATTATCAAGCTTTTCAAAATATTGTTATCTCTGGCTACGTGTTGAACGAATGGAGTACTGAGGTGCTGCTGAGTATATTCGGGTAGGTGAACCATTTGAATCTTTTATATGTAGAAACATTTTTAAATCCAATTTCTGAATCTTTTGAAGCGATATTCTGACTGATAAAAGCAGAAGAAGCTTTAAAAACAATCAACCATACAGCTTCTACTGCTGCGACAGTACGCACAGTTATCACTAGGTAATACTCTGACATTAAAATGCTGCAGGTATCTCCTCTGAATTGCAATAATTAATCCTTTACTGAAATCAAAGGATTAAATAAGGTTTTACTCGTTGTAGTGGTCTATAACTTTTAAGAAGAGAAATTAAAAGGTTTGAAAATGAAAAGTTCGAACTCTTCATTCTTTCAATGACCAGAAAAGTTTCAATGATGTAATTTTTTCCCATATAACATTATCATATTAAGTTAGTTAACTTGACAATTCAAAGATATACGCTAAAAATCCAAAAATCTTTTCTCTACCAACTACAAAAATTGAAACTGGCGACGATATGCAAAAATAAGTTCGGTGTTAGAATACATAAAATATAGCAATTGTTATAAAAGATTTAACACTTTAAATACACGCTTTACATAATATTTGTTCCTTATTATTTCAAACCAGTGAGTTGTAGATTTCTTTTTGTTGAGGAAAATATTTCAATATTTTATATACGTGCTTATGTTTATTATTAATTTTTACAGTAATTTTAACATCCTGATTTAATAATTATAAGTACACCTTTACAAACAGAAAATACATTATTTTATTATACAGGAGATTCAAAAAATAAGTTACATCTATCATTAGCATAATGACACAAAATATATTTCTATTAAATTCTATGCTATGGAAACATTTTCTCGACAATAAAACATTTGCAATACAAGTGCAAAATAACGCGTATAAAAAAGAGAGATTTGTCTAGATTTTCTTCAATGTTATTTTGTTGAAAGCAGTGATTTTTAGGCCACATCTCTAGAGACGATGAAGCATGCATGCATTCTACATCTCGCCATTTTTATCGTAAAATCGAAAGTGCATCGGCAGAGTCACAAGCACTATTTCCCTGAATTATCATTAAATCGTTTATATGAAATTTACGAGAAGGGCACAACCATTAATGTCGATTTTTACTAATCTCTGGAGCCTTTACATGAATCCGTAAAAAGTAAAGGGCAATGAAACCACAAAAGGTATTGTTCTCATTTACCGAAACATAAAGCGAGATAGAGTACGCACAACTCATTCTCACACAAATTATAGTCCCACATACGTCTAACTTACCAATATCACCAAACAAGAGGAACCTTTACCAATAACGCAGCTATCTTGTCGACTCACCAGAACTCAAAAATACCATCAGTACATGCAAAACTTCAACAATGGTTACATAAATAGAGGATCAAAATCAATGAAAATAAGTCAACACATGCAACACTAACACCGTATAGAATATTGCCCACCAATTAGATTAAACGGTATAGAAATACCGCAAAGCATTTGACAGACAAATATCTAGGGCTATATTTAGATAATAAACTGCAGTGGAAGAAGCACTTTGTCAAAAAGAACCACCAAATAGGCAGTGAAACAATAAACTCATTTGTTAGAAGAATCCAAAAATATTGCAACAAATGGTAGAAGCTCTGTGATACGCAACTAACATTACTCTCCAATCACATAGATACAGACTTACTACTTCAATCATTTAAGATATCATGCAAGAAAGTTATCAAACATCTCAACACCACAGAAGCACAGCCAAATTCTCTCTTAGGAGAGCTAGGAGCAATATAAGACTCAGGAAACAGTTGCCACTAGTCCTAATACGAGATAATAGACGATACAACGTTGGAACTAGTACACCTAGCCCTCTGCAAAAGTAAATTATTGTTAATCAAAGTGTTGATTTAAAAAAATAGTTCTGACCTTTCACCTAGCGATTTTTAAATGTTTGTGAAGCTGATAAAATAATCAGTGGTAAATGATTTTCAAACTATGAATATGTGTATACAATTATTCTGTAATGGTTCGTTGGCTGCTTAGTTAAGTTTCTATGATCAACCATCAAACGTTTAGATAACTCTCTTCGAAAACTGGAAATTAAATTTAGAAATACTAGGATGATTTATGTCATATACATTTTAATGCGTCGTGCTTAATGTGTAATGTGTAAATATTCGCGACCAACATCGAGTAATAAAGAAAAGCTTATTTCTTGAATTCTCCTCATATTTTCTATAAATAGCTTTCGCAATTCTGCATACCTTGAGTAGTTTAAACGGTGATAGAGAATAAGTCGTATTTGTGTGTCTAGAATAATAAGAAACACTTCCATACATGTACATACATATATATTCATTTCCTATCTCAGGCACGAAACATGTCGATCCAGACACAGGTCTAATTTACTTTAAATACGATTTCGGATACGAGTTCGGCATAATTTTACCCGGCGAAAGTAAAAACGGCGAAATTCCCGTTCCGAAGAAAACTATTATAGAACCACCTAAAAGGTCGGCAGACATAGAAATGCCAGTTTATCATGAAACATCGAAACCGACAACAAATAATTACCAACCGCAGTTCAAACCGAAAAAATTCGCTCCGGCCAACAAAAACGTTAAATGGGAACCGACTTCGGAAAGCGAAATGTCGGAATACGAAGGGGAAAGTAAGAAAAAATTACCAGGAACGGGACGCTGGGAACCGTCATCTTGCAGCCCTATTTCAATTTCCCCGAGTTTGCCTAGTACCTCGCCTGCTTTCAATAACTATCTGGGTTCAGGTACTGCCTTCATAAATCAGCTGTATTGTTTATCTATGTAGTCTTTCTATAATAACAATTATTTTCCAATATTGGTTATGTCTAAGAAAAATAAATTGGTTAACTAATTAACTAATTATTCTTTTAGTTAATCGTTCATACATACATATATAACACCTTTAATTCAATTATTAAACGCATGGGTATATTCCATATTATAAAGTAGTGAGAGATTATACAATGTCCATCTCTTGAGTAGTAGTGAAAGCAATCATATCACATTGAACATACCTAACAACATCTAATTAGATTTGTAGAAATACCAACAAAACTAGACTACCTGATGAGCTCTAGAGTTGAGCGAAACACTCGTCGAACTCATTAATTTATTTGGCAGATAATTATTTATAATTTATTAGATTCCAAATTGGTGCTGGCATTTAATCAAAAATGGCTCTTAAATTAGGTGTTTAGGAAGTAAAAGAAGTATATTCATGCATTGATATGTTTAACAAAGTCTTGTCATTGCAACACATTCATTCAATAACTTTATATTAACACGTGCATGTGAAATTCATAAAAATTAATTTTTAATTTACACCCAACTAAGGCAATTATCTATCTAATTATTATTCTACTACCAAATATCTCAAAATTAGCTTCTCAGTTTCTGGTTTTATTTACATTTCCCTCTTAATGTTCCTTCTCAACACAAGACAGATGAAGCCAGACAATAGTAGTTTGCAAAGTCTTCTAAAGAAAGATTCGAAAGTTATAATTAAAATAATTTTCGATGCCGCAAACAAATATGTCATGCAAAAGATTGTCTAATTTCTATTCTTTAAAAAAAACTAATTTTGTTTTAATTGTTTAATTTCGTACCGGAGTCATTTATAACATTCTTCAATCACCTGAAATCTTTCGACCATCCCCATTAGACCTTAATTTTGCAGAAGAAAACCAAAACGTAATTGCAAAGATCTTTTAGCAACATATTTGTTTTGGTCTAAATTACATTAAATTTAAATAATACCTAAACACTCAACGGCAATATTACTTCATAGCTATTTTTAACCATTCATCATAAACTATAAAATTTAGAAATTATTAAAAGTTAACAATATCAACTAAAATAATGTTTTTCTCTAATATATTCCCACTTATTTGAAAAGTAGGTAACCAGTCAATTTAATAATGGATTACTTTCTTCTGAACTAGCTCACATGAAAGGAACAGAAACTCCACCAAGTTGTCCTAGCACTCCTGGAAGTATACCTAATCAACACGTCTCTAATAAAAGGGCACCGTTATTCATAACCGTAAGCTTTATCTATTTGATAATTTGTTGTCGTCGTCTGAAATTTGATTTTTGTTCATACAGCCCTTGAGAGATATAGCAGTCGTAAACGGACAAACTGCGAGATTCGAGTGCATTGTCCAATCTGAACCACTACCAAGCATTTTATGGTCGAAAAATGGAAGAATCATAGAAAATTCGGGCGATCATCAAATATTCTATAGAAATGGTGTATGCAGATTGACAATACCAAAAGCATTTCCAGGTAAATATAATTTATTTCGTCTTTTACGTTAAAAAGTATGAACAATTTAATTTTTTATTAAAGTCATAACATATGTTTAAACTAATTTAGGGTAAATTTTGTAGAAAACTAAAGAATAAACTCGTTTAATATCAGGATATTAAACTCAATCAATATGATAATTTATCAATTTTCATAAGTGACTTAGGAAAAAAATGTTATTCTGCACCTTACTTCCATTTGCCATATTGCAAGTGTTCGTGTTCACATATTCTAAGACCTCTTCAAGTCATCGTTATCTTCATCACCTCTATCCAGCGGGTTTGTGATGCGCCTCTTTCTTTTGTCTTTTCTGGAATTCTTTCAAATATGTCTTTTCGTTTCTCTTTACGTCCCCATTCTTCTCATATATCCATAACAACACATATTTTCTTCCCTACAGTGTTTATTATAGTACTCTATCCCCGTCATTTATCTAATTATTTCGTGTTATAAAGGCTGTTTCAAATTTCGCGCTTTTTTTAAAGAATAAATAAAACACATAATTTGCATTCACTTTTAAATACTTTATATTGGCAATTGAAGTATCAGTTATGACATTTATATGCGAAAAATAATATCTGCCAAATGGCCTCCTCGTGCAGCTCCACAGACGTCCACTCTTTTATTAAATCTTACAATGACATTTTGATATAATCTAATATAATAATATAATAATAGTAATAATCTAATCTCATCAATGACAAGAATAATTTCATCTTTCACAGCAGGAGTTGGTTGTGGATTGTTTTTATTAACCTGACTTTTCACATAACCCCAAAAAAAATAATCTAACGTTGTGAAATCACATGATCTTGGTGGCCAATTAACATCACCGTTTCTTGAGATTACACGTCCAGGAAATTTTTCTCTCAATAAATGAATTGATTCGTGTGCAAAGTGAGGTGTAGCGCTATCCTGTTGAAACCACATATCCTCTAGATCAATATTCATTAATTCAGGCCACAAAAATTCGGTTATCATCCGACGATATTGATCACCATTAACAGTTACAGCTTCGCCAGCAGCATTTTCAAAAAAGTAAGGTCCAATTATACCGCCTGACCATAATGCACACCAAACAGAAACTCGTTTAGGATGCATAGATTTCTCATGAATAATTCGTGAATTTTCCTCGCCCCAGATACGGCAATCTTGTTTATTAACATAGCCACCAAGTTCAAAATGTGCCTCATCGAAAAACATTATTTTTTGAGAAAAATCAGCTAGTTGTGCATTAATGAAATTGACAAATGAACTACGTTTTAAATGATCTAGTGGCTTCAGTTCCTGTGTTATTTAAACCTTGTATGCCTTCAGAGCTAAATCTTCAGCAACACTTTCACGAACCAAACCAATATTTTCTTGTGAACGACCACTACGACGACTGTATTTTTCACTTTTTTGATCTTCCACGGAACGGGTCTCTTGAAGTTTTTTAATAATTCGACCAAGATAAATTGTTATTGTTCTAGTAGATATTAGAAAATAAATATAATTTAACCCAAAAACAAGTTAGTTAGGTAATCAAATTTACCACCAAAGATACGCCTCATTCATTTTCAATGTAATTTGGGCTCCGCTTAGTGAAAATTTATTCTTATATGTTTGTTAATTTTCATTTTTTCATGCAACACTAACACTTCTCGTAAATAAATTCCATAACTCAGATTATTTCAACACCGAGAAGCGAATTTCCAGAGAACACCGGAGAAGAGTTAAAAAAGTGGTCGAATTAACTCCAGATTTTTATTTGTATACTAGAAAATTAATGGGTCTCGTTCTATTTAAATACACTTGATTTACTTTGCTTTGAAGAGGAGGCAAACGAAAGCTGGGAACTTATAGCTAAACAAAAGACTTTTTCTTTGGTTCCAACAGCGTCATAGATATTACTAATATTATGCACAGGATCGAGTTAAAAACATTCTTACTGGGCCGAAAGATTCGCTCGGGGAAATGAATGTTGTGACATTATATCGTTATTTTGCTAAAGAACATTCTGAAAGCGCGTCTAATATCATCCCAACTACATGTACTAGCTCGTTCTATTATTTCTTGAGCCTCATATACAATTGTTATGCATATTTACCTACTTTAAACTTTCAATAGTCTTCTAATGTTATCTAATACATCCCTCGAGCCAATAAAAATTGTATTTCTTTTTATCATATGCTTCTTCGCCGTTGTTTCGCCACAAACTTGATTCTTTAGCCTAAGAGTAACCCACTTATGCTGCAAAGTATTGCCTACGCCTGTCCTTAAAAGTTTCCATGGTATTGTTAATGAATAAGTATATTAATTTTCAATGTTGCTCATCAGAGACACATCGTCCCATAGTATGTTAATCGAATTACAGAGATTCTTTTCCCGGTCATCTGCTTTCATATTCTTCAAATCTTAGCCAAAACTACTACTAATTTGCCTTCCTAAGTTTAATATGAAAAGAAACTTATTACATAAAATGATTATTCGCACTATCTCTAATATATCATTTTTAAACAATTATACTCATAAATTAAAATAGAAATATTATCATAATTAGTAATAGATTATAGTATTAATATTAAATAGAGAAATTTAAAAAAATTTTCTCAACAATCACATCTACGAGGGTAGTCCCAAAAGTACCCGACCCAACAAAGAAAGCACAATAATTTTGGAAAGAAATATATTTATTTTTCAACATAATCCCCTTACAGCCTTATACCCTTTTCCTAGCGATGTTCAATAAGTTCGATACCCTTTTTATAATAAGAACTGTCTTGCTCCTCAAAATAACCATTAACTGCCGACATCGCTTCTTCGTCGTTGGAAAATCTTTGACCACTGTTCCATTTTTTCAAGTTTGGGAATAGAAAATAATCCGAGGGGACTAAATCTGGCGAATAGGGTGCATGAGGTAGCAATTCAAACTTTAATTCATTAATTTTGGCCATTGCAACAACGGATTTGCGAGCTGGTGCATTATCTTGATGAAACAACACTTTCTTCTTAGCCAAATGCGACTGTTTTTGCTTGATTTCTTCACTCAAACGTTGCAATAAGTTCGCATAATACTCGCCATTGATAGCTTGTCCTCTTTCAAGGTAGTCTTCGCCCTCTTTGGAGTCGGTTCTCCCTTTTGAGTCCATTGTTTTAATTGTTCTTTTGGCTCGGATGTGAAATGATGGACCCATGTTTCATCCATGGTTATGAAACGGTGCAAAAATTCTGCTTTGTTGTTGTAAAACTAAATACTCTATTGAAACATCTTCACGACACTGTTTTTGCTCGAGTGTGAGCAAACGCGGCACCCATCTTGCACACATCTTTCTCATGTCTAAATTTGCAGATAATATGCGATGTACCGCACTTTTTGAAATGACTACTATGTCTGTCAGCTCGTGGACTTTCAGTCGACTATAATCCAGTACAGCTTTGTGGATTTTCTTCACCATTTCTGGAGTCGTCACGTCACGTAACGATGACCAATTTTCTCCATTTTTACAAATTCATTGAAAACGTTCACTATTAATGGCTGCTAAACAAATGCTAAACAACGTGGCGTCTTCAAATTTAAAACATATGCTTTGTAGGTTGTGTATTTTCTAATACAGTGATATTTTTCAAACAACTACCGCCATCTCCACGTCAAGCCGGGTACTTATGGGACCACTCTCTTATATTTAAATTTCTTCTCCATTTTTTAAAATTTAATTATAATTATAAAAATATGATTATTCTGCTCAGATAAATAAATAAATATATATATATATATATATATATATATATATATATATATATATATATTCTCTAATATAACGTATAATAATTGTTATTAATTTTTCTTTTCTAGAAGATGCAGGTACTTACACATGTACAGCGACCAACCAAGTAGGAGCAGTTGGCACTACTGCAACACTTCAAGTTCCAGGTGAGCGACGATCTTCGTATATAAAGTAAAACACGGTGGAGGGATTAATCTTTTCTTTACTTAAGGCGAAACCAAATAAAAGCGTCAAAAGGCTACCAAAGTCATAACATATTGAACGAAATATATTGACTTTGAGCGCCTTTTCCACTGCCAAATGTACTTTTTTTAGAATACGAAACGAAACTTTCATGCCTTTAACAGTGCCTTAACATTAGGTATATTTTTTCACATTTTCTTAAATTAGTGTAATTTTTCGTTCTTTAACTGACAACTCACTATCAACCGTTACCGCTTGTGTAAGATTTTGTTTTTCTTTTTTTTTATTTCCTTTGAAAGTATGATATGTATTTATGATAGATAGTGTGATGTACAACTCGCTAAGATGTGTAATTTCTGGTCATATATTTAAGCTTTATATATTTTAATAGTGTGTTTAGCTTCATTATTATAAATATTATCTGTTATTTGTTTATTTAAGAACATTTATTGTGATTGTTAAATTGTCATAATTAAATGCTTTCTGGCAGAATATACTTGGTTTATGTTCTTAGGTCTTTCTGTACCTTTCTTCCTTGTTATTTATTTTCTTGGTGATGGTGCAATTCCTTTAATATTTCTAAATAACCCGAAGTAATAAAAACATTTCTTATTGAATAAAAAACTGAAATAGTGGCACCAATATTATGACTTGTTTTAAAAATATCACATAATTATTTTTGGGTTATTAGTGAAATAATTTTTAAACCTAAATTATTAAGAATAGCACTCTATTGCAAACATTGTGTGCACCATAACAGAAAATTCACTTTGTAAAGACGCACTACTAATATTTAAACACTGAAATTTATTGTCTGTACTTCAATAAGATATTAGTAGGTACCTTAATGATTTTATTTTAAACCTAGTTTTAACAATATTTTAAATGAAGAAGTTCCTTGATTTAAAAATAGAAATAGTAAAGAAGTAAAATCATTATTGTTATTTAGAATTTAGAAAGAGATTTGAACAATTTTTGTGCTTTATTTTCAATCCATCGTTTACAATTGCTTACAGTTTTAGAAATCTGTGAAACTCTAAATAAATTAGAACATGTTAAATAGTTGAAAATGAAAATGTATTATTTAGAGTAAACAGAACATATATTTTTGTGCAATTTTAAGAATGATTATTAGATTATGTTCAACTTCTTCTCTATTTAAATGTTTATAAAGGCAGCTGACTCCAACAAATCTGGTTAATTTATTGATCAACTATTTAAGTTCACTTTTATGAATCAGTTAATTCTCTTGATGTATTTAAAAAGCAAACATTCGAAACTTGTTTGGTAATGGTTTAATAAACGAGTTAACTTCTAGTCAGATGTTAAGTCGATTTTAAAATAAAGATGAACTATATATGTATCAATGAATGCATACCACGCATAGTCAAATACAGAACAATAATAAAAGGTTTAATTTTAAAAATAATATTCTCCAAATGCCGACCATCCTCTTCCAAGCAATGTTGACAAGATTTTGCAATAACTTATCCCATTGTACGGATATTCCTTGTTGTTCTTCGAAGTTTGCCAAGTGGTTTTACTTTTAAAGTCAACCCCATTCTCTTCAAATTGATTATCCATAACAAATTGGTTTTCCTATCAAGAAGTTTAGCATATTGACTGAGTCTAAATTGTCTACGAAATATGTGTTGGTTTGTAGTAAGCCAAACTAAACCAACAGGTATAGTATGCAAAATAAATGGGATTGTTCTTTCAAAATGTTAAATAAATTTTTGAATAGCTTCTAGTGCTACCTTGTCATTTGCGTTTAATAATCTGGAATTATTTCGGCCACACCTTGCGTAAGCATAAAATATGGCAATAACCTTATTCAGTATTCTATTAGAGTGTTCGTTGATTGTATTCATTAGTTCTTTACAGTTACTCTAGAGTATTCGTTGATTTCACGGTAATTACACTTCTATGTAAGTAAATATTGATATAAATAATGAGTTGGAAAAAAGAACAAGAGAAATTGAGATATTAGATATTTGGTAGCTATATCTTTCAGATGAAAACGACAAAGAGCTTTTTCAAGATTCGGCCAACGATTTATTCCTGGCCTTTGTGATAATTTCCCCAATATCGAAATAATTCAAAAAAAAAATCAAAATTTGCTAATAAATCAAATGCTTCCCATACACCTGAAGAAATATCTGATGCCGAAATACTCATAATCATAGATATTTAAAGAAGTATAAAGAAACATACACGTTAAATATTTTAATATAGGTTCCTACGATGTATTCAAGTTATTTGTAATCGAAAAAGTAGTAATCGATAGCGACGAAAATAAACAAACAAGAAGCCCAGAAGAAAACGAAAATCAGAATTTACGAATGGCATGATGTAAATGTTTCAATGGAATATTGACTTGTATGGCTTATGTCAGCATTGTTCTATTATACAAAAATTATCATAATTTCTGTCCAAAACATTACAGTACTTTTAGTAACAACGAAGTAGTCATAAGAGTTAGGCTGCAAAAAAATCTCTCTTACTTATCTATTGATCAAAAATTTGCCAAAAAAAGCATCTTTCCTAAACGCATGTCTGTATAGATGTAACCTCAGTACCGTTTAGTAATTGATTGAATTATCAAAGATATATAACTAACAAACGTAAAGTTTGAGATTGAGGTTTATAAATAATGTTTTGAAAAAGATGCACGTACAATTTCAAAATTTATTGTCAAAGCAAAAAATAACCGAGAAGTATAAGAAAAAAGAAGAAGAAAATAACCTAAAACATATATGTACATCACAGATAGAAGCAATTACTAGTGCCGAAAGTAATTTAAGCAGTGTAGTGTAAAAATGGAAGAAAATTGTAATGTTAATACCTCTAAATGCAAAGTTAGATTACAATAATCATAAAACTTACATTGATTTGTCCGACCAAATGAAAACGTACACAAATTCATTATGAAGACGATTAAAATGGTACACCGAACTGGCCTGAATTTATTACGGAAATTGCTTTGGCGAATACTCATACTCTGCATCAGAAGATAGCCAATTACAGAATTCAAAAATATTTAAAACTAACAAACTTGACCGTCCACTATAACACAACACAAAATAACTAAATTGAGCATGTGTAAGAATACATACACTGTATGTTAGATAAATAACTGAAATTTTAATTTAAATAATAGAACACGTAACACAATCTATACAACGATAGTTGCATTAAAAAGGTATATTTTTCTTATTTAAAATACATCATGGTTCATGTTAGTCAGTTAACAGGTATCAAACTTACACGCATTTCAATGACAATGTGTTTGGTGCTTATGTCGTAAAAACACAATGGAACAAAGAGCGAATATAGAATTTTACCAAAACACAATTTTTTTAATAAAATTCAATATTTGCAGACGTAGGAACTGTTGAAACGATAATTATGATAATGACTGTATGTCTCGTACTATTTGAAAAGTACATGAAAGCATTGTTATCGATGGAAATATGCCTGTGAGAATGTTGGCTGAAGAACTAAATTTAGCTAATTTTACCATTTGGATCATTTTAACTGAAGATTTGAGTAAAAGAAAGGTCTGTGCCTGTTTTATACCGCATCAGTTAAATAAAAACCAAGAAATTATTCACGTAGAGCATCGTAAAGACATCATTAAACTTGCTGAAAGCGACTCAAATTTTCTTGATTCCATCATAACTAGTGATCAAACATGGTGTTCTAAATATGACACTAGTAGCAAACATCAGTCTGCAAAATCGAAGTCGAAAGGTGAACAAAAACCAAAGAAATTGCACTTTCGGAAGTCAAGAATCGAAACAATATTGATTACTTTTTATGATACAAAGAGTACTGTCCACAATGAATTTGTTCCAGATGATGAAACTGATAATGAAGAATACTATTTAGGTGTTTTACATCGTTCGTGGTCGAGAAATTTTCGAATTAGGCCTGAATATCCAGCGGGAACGCATGCGTTTTTATTGCATGGTAATACACCACAGCACGAGACCTTAAAAGTTCGTGAATTTTTGAACGAAAACATTTGTCTTATCGACCATCCATCATATTCGCCTGATCTGTCATTATGCGACTATTTCCTTTTCCGTAAATTGAAAATCTCTGTGAAAGGAGCGTTTTATGAAGACGCAGCCATTCAAAGAAAAATAAGATTAAAAAATCTGTTCATGCACTAGCTAACTGTGCCAGACGTTGTACTGATTCTAGTAAATCCTATTTTAAATAAATATTAACTTCCAAGCAATATGACGTGTATTTTATTATGTATCTAAAAGGTTCGGTTATTTGTCTAACATGCTGTACAAGATCAATGAACTGTCGTAGTTCTTACTGTACTTACTGGTGCGTTGTATATTATAAAAATAACAATTTCTTTTATACCTTGTTCTTTCTTTCACGATAATTTGATATTTTTATTTAGACATAGATACAGACAATTAGTCCTTTTTTTACTAAATAGAACCTTAAAAAATAATTTGTTTATTCCAGTGTATTAATATAAAATAATATTTTACCTATGATTTAATTGCCTTTCTGTGATTCATCACTAAGAATATTCAAGGCCATGAGAAGCAACCTGCAATGAATACAGATACAGGCCAAAATTGTTATTATTCTTTATAGAACCGCGTTTTACGTTACATAAATATTACATTATTCTGAGAAGCAAATGCAGCTTACTCTGACTATTCAAACTTATAGTGTTTTTGAATCAAGTGAGTAATTACAACCCACATTAGGGGTTGTAATTGCTCACCACTTTACTACCTCACGACAGTCAACATGTAAAATTTTATGAAAAATAAACAATAACAATGATTTGATTGTAAAACTGAATACCACAACAGTCTGAGAAGGAATATTGTGCTTAAAGCAAACATTCAATACACCATTCCATGAAACCTGGTATACTCAAAGTATGAAACATTTCTTGCAACGTATATAAAAACTATAAAGAAACTACATTCCTAATGCTCTCAAAGATAGCGAAGAAAATAGGCAATATATAATTGATTGATCTTTTTTATGTTATTATTACCAACAATATAGTTTAAACATGTCAATTAATCATAGCTGTAACAAGGATAAATGTTACCTGCAGGGATAAAACATAAAAATTAATAATCCTGTTTAAAAAAATTGGTTAAAAGAATGATTCCCAAACTTTTGGGACCTCAACGCTTTTTCTCAGTCTAGGTTTTTCTAAGGTGATCCATATCAACTCCTAGCAAACACTCCTTGCAAAATAGTGGATACTTCTTCTGAATCGATTGGTAAGGTAAAAATAAATAAAACCCATATTTCAAATAACGAAAGAGTATATTTTTAATGAATAGAAAGCACTGGATTAGATTCTATCGAAAATTTTAGAAAAAGTATTGGCTAAAACAAGCTTCATAAAAAGTAGAAAATTGCTAGAATACATCCATTTAGTTCAGGAATCGCGACAGCTGCATTTATAGAAAAATGTGTGCAGCAAAATCCAAAATGCAACAATGTTTGGGTGTACAAACCATTAACTAGAAAGAAATGTTTGCGTAAAAAAAAGAAACACGTAAGAAAAAAGAAATCGCCACTTCTATATAAATGTATAGTTATCAAGATGTAACAAGTAATTCAATTTTTGTCTTATAGATGGCGCAAAACATAGCTTATCACTTGCGATTATCATTGTTTAAAAACAGGCCGACTTACAAACGGCCTGACAAAGTAATTTTGTAAAACCACAGTTTACTAATTATTTACCTTTTTGACTACACAATTATTGTTTGATGTTAGATCTGTTTAGAACTCTATTTGCACAAAATGTTATATAAAATAGTATTGGAAAGTCTTTATTAGATGTCCTTCTATGTTCAATATATCTATGTGAAAATTTCTTATGTACCTTCCTTCTAGAGAATTAACATATCTCAGTAAGTAAGAATGTATCCAAATAGGATTACTATTATCAAAATATAATTGAAGTTATTACATTAGGAACGAATTTTAGATTTAAAATTTTAATTCGAAATTAATATAATATCATATCCTCTTTATTGCTTTATGTAATTAATATAAAAGTTATAAATCATATAAACCAGTAGCAGTAAATTATTATCACAGCATCTATTTCAAATTTCACAAATTCCTATACAAATTTATTTCAATACACGTCTTATACAATGTACAAACAAAAACATGAAGGAGAATATAAAAGAAGTTATTTTAAGCACAACAACTATATTCTAATCTTTTGTTTACTATTTGATATACTTAAAATAAAACCAGGTAAATTTTATTGAAGAAGCCTGGTTGATTGAATTATACAAAAAAAGTAAATAAAACTTCTTACCACATCAATGTTCGTATTCTGTATACATGTTTCGACAATTAAGTTGTCATCATTAGTAGAGATTAATCAAAGTATCGCACCTGGATGCGAGGCAAAACTCGAACAAAATAACGCTTCACAACTAATAAATAGACAATTTTTTTCCTATTCTTAAAAACTACTACATGTGCTAATGTACACCCCTCCTTTTCCACGTTCAGACCTTTTTAAAGATTGTATTTTCTAGGAATTCAAAGAGACAAGAATATGTTATCGAACCCTTATTTGTGTTTAATACATTGTTTTTGTTTCCCGACGATTAAACTCTCTGTAGAAAAAGAAAACAATGACACCCTACCTTAGATACCCTAGTGAGAAGTAATCATAAAATAGAAATTGATATTTCCCAAAAAGTAACTAAAGTTAATAGAAATATCACGGTGGATTTAAATCATAGCATGCAACAAAAGATGGCTTCTTTCAATTTTCTTATTAATCGCTTGGTTAGTTTTCCACTAACAAAAGTGATATGCGAAAGAGAATTAAATTTTTATAAGAACATTGCGGGATACAATAGTTTTGATTCGAAAATCATTAATAGATTAGGAAAACTAACTTAAAAAAGAAAATCTAGCTTACCACTTGTTGGTCACCTCAAAACAATCGAGCCAATCATGTAAATTTGTTTCCCATTTCATTCAGTGACAAAAATTTTAAATAGGGTTTTTGAAGATCGAGGATTTCAGGTTTCATTTCGGTCCAAGAACTCCACTAAATCACTCTTAGGAAATGCAAAAGATAAAGTCAGAAATCGGGGATTTACAGAATAAAATGCCTATATTGTAATAAACAATACATCGGTAAGACTAAACGTTCAATAAGGAGCTGTTATAAAGAACATATGCCGCACATCAAATTTAATTGACCTGAGAAATCCAGTTTAGGAAAACACGTGCTAGAAAATAGTCATAGTGTAATCGCGAATTGTCTACGTATTTAATCAAAAATATAAATAATTACCGTGAATTAGATAGCTATGACGGCATATTCATTGCAAAAAGCTACAACCATTTTTTAAATACAAAAGCGGAGCCGATAACATTCTTGCTTCTTTGGATTCCTAGAAAACACGACCTTTAAAAAAAGGTCCTAAAGTGGAACCAGGTGTATACGTTAGGATAGATGGTGGTTTTTAAGGGTAGGAAATATATCAAACTGTGTAAAACAGATTAGTATATATTTGGAGTTTGTTCGATATTATTCTGTGCGACTTTTACCGCGGTACGACACTGTGATAAATTATCTGCTGATGGTGACAACTTAGTTGATGTGGTAAGGGATTTTATTCATCTTTTTTTTGATTAAAATAAAAACACTTGGTATAGTGTCAGAAATTGTGTTTAAATACACATCACTATGTACAACTCGCCTTACGACATATTCAGCAAAACAAAATTAAAATAATTAATTGTAGTGAAAGGAATCTTTTCCGGTAAACCGAGTGAGTAAAGAATTTATAACTAGGGGGTTAATTAACGGTGTTGTAAGCAATTCCATTTGACTACCAAGCAGGACTTGACTATTATCTGCAATTTTATTCTTTTACAATTGTAGGATGTTGAGTTTGAAACCTTTCTGCTCTACAAATAAAACTTCTTAGTATTTTATTGTGCATATACGTCCGCTTTTCTCTGTTTAATCTAACTTATTTCACATATTCTTCAAATCTTTCTTTAAAATCTTGCCTGTCTGGTTTATATACCTTTGAGGACAATCGTTACGTTTGATTCTATATATACCTTAATTACTATATTTAGCAGACTCTAATTTATTCTTGACTAAATAGTGTTTTAAATTATAAAAAATGCAACTTTACAATTAAATTTCTTTAGTTTATTATGTCAATAACAGAACTTTATTAAAAAACTTAATTCAAAGAATAAGGTAAATTGCCTTTCAGATTTAGAAAATGTGATTAACTTGTCACTTTTATACTTAATAATAAATTTTAGAAACAAAAGAAAGGTCTCCCAAAGGATTTTTCCTTGTCCTAGCCTATATCTGAAATTTCTATGAATTTTTTCTAAGAAAAGCTATTCGATAGTCAACAACATCTATAAAATTTTCGTATTTTGGTAGAGATATGAGAATAACGTTATTTATTTATGATCGGGTACGAACAGAAAACTTCATTCATTTGAACAGCGTACATAAAGTCATTTGTAATTTGGACAGCGTACATGAACATATGTACATATGTATACAATTTACAATAGAAAGAAAAAAGCAGAGTGGTATTAGAAATCAGAAACCTGGATTAACAGGTACCGTCATTCCGAATGATTCTCAACATTCTTCATATATAAAACATGCCGCTTTAAAATCCATGATATTTGGGCCAGACAACATGCTGATGACATACATAAGATAATTTTAATTCAGAATTAAACACGATAAAATATATTACCCAAAAAAGCGATCGTTGGGCATTGACAGTAGATATAATACTACAAAAACTTCAAATTTCTACAACAATGAAATCAATTTTTCCGCAAAATAATACAAAGGAAGAGAGAAAAAATGAGCAAAGATACTCCTTCCGGATAATATGATCTTAAAATTAGGTAATAAGTTAAAGAAAGTTAATTCTAATGTATCTTATAATCTTAATATTTAACATATTTAACAATAAGGTAGAGTCTGATAGATACAGTAATTCAGGTATGTACAGAATAACATGTAACGATTGTTCTAAAAGGCGTATAGGTCAAACAGGTAGAAGTTTTACATTTAGATTTAAAGTTTATATGTGACCAGTCAGCTTAATCAAAGAAAACTGCAATTTAGTTAATCATGTGAGCTAAAGCAGATAAATATTCGCAATAAAAAACTTAAAAATTTTACAGGTAGTGATGAAAGGTTACGACATCAACATCCTAGAATCACATTATGTAGAAAGAAAACCAATATTCATGTCTTAAATTTTAATGGGAACTGGCGGTTAATTAAATTAATCAAAACAGGTAAATAAAACACCTTACCACATTAATGTTTGTATTCTGTAAACGTATTTCCATATCTAAGTTGTTATCATCAGCAGATTATTAATTGCAGTGTCGCACTTAGTTTCGCGGAAATGCTTACACTGAAAAAATGCGCACACTCATTCCGCCAAAACCAAAACAGATACTGATGTGCACAAAACATAAGTCAATATTTCTTAGTCTTAAAAACTAACACTTGCACTGATGTAATGGAGAAAAGCAATTATCCATTGCTGTTCCTTGTCTCTATTAATAGAATTTACATTCAAATTAGAAACAAATTTTATGAACAGAAACGAAGAACAGCAATTGTAATTGTCTTTCTTCATTTATGGCGGATTTTTTCACTAATCAGTTTGAGATTGAATTTCAACATAACGCCAAATATTTTCCAAGAGTATAGGTTAGGTATGTAGATGATATTTTCGCGATTTTCGAGAGACATAAATGTAAGTTGCTTATTTCTTTAAGCAATTAAATTTAAAATTCCTGACCCTCAAATTCACGATAGAAAAAGTAAATAATGACAGCTTACCTTTTTTAGATACCATAGTAATTAGAAATACGAAACTATAAAATAGAAATTGGTATTTTCCGAAAAGAAACCAGTGTTAACGGGTTTATCCCAGAATATTGAAATCATTACATACAACAAAAAAGGGGCTCTTAAAAACTTTTTTATTAATTGTTTGCAAAGTTTCTCATTAACAAAAATGAGATACGAAAACGAATTGAATTTTATTAAAAACATTGAGAGATACAATGGTTTTGATTCGGAAATAAACATGATATTAATTACAAAAGCTAATTTAATAATTTAAGCTTATTAACACTTTTTAACATTCTTTAATTGGCATAAAGCCTAGACGTAAGTTTCTGTCTATTACACACTGGAAACATAGTCTCCGATCTATGTGAGATAGAAGCGTTCTTGCTTTGTCGGTCAATACATTTATGTATTGGTCGAGAGAGGGAGATATGATATTATTCATTATTTTCTGTATCGAAATGATATGATAAACACTCTGAAGGAATCGTTCATTAATAACACAAATCAACCTGACGATTCGTGAATTCGATGAAACATATGTAGTTGATAGGGTGTTATTAATAATAGAATGATTCCTTTTTAACATTCTTTAATTGGCATAAAGCCTAGACGTAAGTTTCTGTCTATTACACACTGGAAACATAGTCTCCGATCTATGTGAGATAGAAGCGTTCTTGCTTTGTCGGTTAATACATTTATGTATTGGTCGAGAGAGGGAGATATGATATTATTCACTATTTTCTGTATCGAAATGATATGATAAACACTCTGAAGGAATCGTTCATTAATAACACAAATCAACCTGACGATTCGTGAATTCGATGAAACATATGTAGTTGATAGGGTGTTATTAATAATAGAATGATTCCTTTTTAACATTCTTTAATTGGCATAAAGCCTAGACGTAAGTTTCTGTCTATTACACACTGGAAACATAGTCTCCGATCTATGTGAGATAGAAGCGTTCTTGCTTTGTCGGTCAATACATTTATGTATTGGTCGAGAGAGGGAGATATGATATTATTCATTATTTTCTGTATCGAAATGATATGATAAACACTCTGAAGGAATCGTTCATTAATAACACAAATCAACCTGACGATTCGTGAATTCGATGAAACATATGTAGTTGATAGGGTGTTATTAATAATAGAATGATTCCTTTTTAACATTCTTTAATTGGCATAAAGCCTAGACGTAAGTTTCTGTCTATTACACACTGGAAACATAGTCTCCGATCTATGTGAGATAGAAGCGTTCTTGCTTTGTCGGTCAATACATTTATGTATTGGTCGAGAGAGGGAGATATGATATTATTCATTATTAACACTTGTTTATCATCTCAAAAGAATAGAGATAAACAACTTATATGCTTACAAAATCACCGAGTTACAAAAAATTGAAATTGGGTTTTTAAGAAACGTGGATTTCAAGTTACATTTCTGTCCAGAAGCGTTATAAAATTCCTTCTCAGAAACGAGTAAGATAAAGTCGAAGTTAACTAGAAATTCGGAATATGTAAAGTAACTTATCGGGATTGTAATAAAGAATATATTAACAAACTAAACGGTGAATTGGAATAGGGTAGAAAGAACGTATCAAGCATATTAAATTTAATCGGCCTGAAAAATTCAGTTTAGCGAAACATATCTTAAAAGATAAGCATAGAGTAACAGTGAATTTTCTATACTTAATCAAAAATATAAGCAATTACCACGAATAGGACAGTTACTAAAGCATGTGCTTAATGCGAGCCGAGGTTTGATGCCTCGCTCTAATCTCTATGAGTTCCTGGATGATATTACCATTAAAAAGGCCCGTACGTGATTTGATCAACATACAAAGGGTACTAAGAAAGTTTTGCAATATGACGCAACAATGAATCGTAGAAAGCTGCTTGTTGCTGCATGTTGAGACACGTTCATACGTGCATAGTAGCCGCCGCGCCATGTCGATGGGCTCAGTTATTCATTAGCAGGGAAAGTGTAAAGTGCTTGCGATGGCATCGTGGTCACGAAATGAGATAAGTGCAGTTTTGCGAAGGATGCTGAGAGACCGGGAAGGCCACGAACGTCAGTTACGGAGGAAAACGTTACTACTGTGAGGAAAATGCTTGGCAAGGACAGGCGAGTGACCTACCAACAGATGGAGGGTACTTCAGGCCTAAATACACCAGCAATTCGTCCGATTCTGCATGATCATTTGCACGTAAAGAAACTATGTTCTCTCTAGGTGCGGCATCGACTGACTGAAGAGCAGATGACACGACGTGTGACTGGGTGCCGGGATTTGCTAAAAAAGTTTAATAAGGGACAATCTCGATATGTGAACAACATTGTGACAGGTGACGAGACTTGGCTATACTATTACGATGTGCCGACTAAAGCTCAAAACAAACTTTGGGTCTTTGATGATGAGGGCACACCAGTAGTTGTCAAAAAATCCCGATCTGTAAAGAAGAAAATAATAGCTGTATTTTTCAAATCGAGTGGAATTTTGGAACGCGTCGTTTTGGACACACAGAAAACAATCACAGCTAAGTGGTATACTGAACAATGCCTACCTAAAGTCATTGGATCTATGAAGAACCGGCAGCCAAAGTCAAGAATGGACACCTGGTTCCTCCATCACGATAATGCTCCAGCTTAAGAAATATTGACTACCAGATGTCTTGTGAACGTCAGTGTATGTTTTGGTTTTGGAGGGGAAAGTGTGCAGAATTTCTGTGTAAGCATCACCACGAATCCAGGTGCGACAGTGAGATTAATAATCTACTGATGATTATAACTTAATTGTCGAAATATGTATACAGAATAGGAACATTGATGTGGCAAGGGATTTTTTTAAAGAAGTAAATTCTTACTTGATTATCAAATTAATCTAGTTGTAACACCGTTCATTAATTCTAAAATTAAAAAGATTCTTACTCACGTGCTTTACCGGGAAAGATTCCTTCCACTACCGTTAGTTCTAAGTGTTTTGAAGAAAGATATTTGTATGTAAATAATGTAAAAATTGTTTATTTTAACTTTATTCTCCTGAGGATTCTCTAACTAGAGAAGTACGTTTAATTATAATTTGTGAAACTATACCAAGTGCTTTAATTTCAATTAAGTTAATTAATTAAAATGTTTCCCCAAGAGTTGATACTACAATCAATATATTAAAATGTTAATTAACTGTTTTCAAAATAATATAAAAATTACTATTGGCATTGTGTCATACAGCTTGTTGTATTAATTATTTCTAGTGACTTTCAATAGTTACTTTAGTTTCAAAAGATCCTCATAAAATGTTTTCGAAATATGTGAATAAATAGAACATATTTTTAAAAATTTATAGCAGAGGAACCTTATAAAAAAGAACGAATTGAACATAAAACTAGATATGTGCATATTGTTGCCAAGAAACCAATATAAATGTTGCAGGCTTTTATTTTTAAGTGTTAGCATAAAATTAAAAAAATTATTTTGCGCCGTAATATTTATGTCTTGGCCCACTACATCAATCTTAAGAAAATTTCTCCCTCCGTGTATTTATATTTTAATATTTTACGAAAACAATTGAATCAGAATTCTAGACTCTTTCCACTTATATACGGTCACTTCTGTCACGTTGTTCTATGGAACGGTGCCCAAGGAGGTTCCCAAAATAGATGTCTGTAAACCATAACGTATGTATCCGATCTTTTTATCGAATATAAATTCTATCGATATCCATCTTGTTTTTTACATCGAAGTGTAGAAAATAAATAGAAGACAACTGTATCAAGAAAGTCAACGTACTGAAAATGTGCCATCCTACAAGAGTTATTTTGAAGCAAAAATCATTAGTCTTTTGAAATTTTGCGGTCTACATGTATGCGAACTGGTTAAGAATTTCCTGAAGCTATTTTGCGATGTGCCAGAATTTCGAACTAAATAGGAAAGTTAATCATAAAGCAATAATGAATATTTCTCCTTTCACTTCTACAAATTTAGTAATTTTAAAAATTTTAGTGACAAATAATAACACTTTGAACTCTGAACTATTCAAATTGATTTTCATTTCAAAGCTCTAAAACTTATATTTCAATTATATGACAAACATTCGCAAGAAATGTATAAATATATTCGTACATTATTCTCATGGAACTGGCATATACAGTATTAAACTTAAATAGAATTATTAAAGGTTATTTATGTGTTTACAGTACTTTTATGGACACTAAGGAATTTTTTCTTTGCGAAACGTTTTATTAATTCAATAGCACTGGTCAACAAAATTCAACTTTTGATTTTGCTATTACGTGATGTATACTAATTTTTATAGAAAACTTAGAAACATTAAATAACATCCACAGATCTATTTCTAACGTCCAGAAGTAATCTGCATACATTACAAAATTCAATTTCCGCTCCCAAAATATCGTGGTGGAAGCGCTCGCCGTTCTTATCACTAATTTCTTCCATTTTTTCCAGGCAAATGTCCAAGTGAGAATGCCGAATGTTCACTTTAAGGGACATATTGCAACCATCTCCATGAATTACTTGTATTATGTCCATTACTATTTTATATCAGAAAACTCAGAAAGCTGATAAATTCTAGTATTTTGAACACCCATGCATCTTTCTCTCAAGCTCTTAATTTAGTTTCATATTTTCTATCACGTACTATTTCTCGTCTATGATGTCCGACAAAAATAACTTCTACTCGTTATCCTTTTATTATTTTTGAGAAATTCTCTCGAAGGTATTTAAAACCGTCGCCTTCTTGATCAGGCATCTTAATAAAGCTTTTCCTAGTTTAACATGCAGAGATGGTATTATGATATTTACTATTTCCACCAACGACCGATATCGTACATTGTGGTCTCATGATATAAAATTCTGTCAAAGTAGCCAATTCTACTTAATGCAATGGTTTTTCTTGTCACGACTCTCCCAAAGATACAAAAAATTACAGCATCTGATGTAATCTAATTGCAGACGCAAAATAATTTCAGTGACTTTAAGATCCGCACAAATTTTAAAAAATAGTCTTGTCTTCGTACTTTAACTTCTGTAACAAGCGAGAGCATGACTTATTGGATCTTAAAGCGAACGAATCAGAGAATAATTTTCATAAACTGGAACCATCATGTATCCCAAAAGCTTCGAAATTAGAGTTGGCCAAATCCTGGCCGTGCTAAAGAAATCGACAAGATTTTCGTATCTAATACGAAAAATACTAATTCGTGTTTCTCTTTTTACGAAATTCTGCTTGTGCTTTTAATAGATTCAAATCCACCACCAACTTATTTTGTTCAAACTGAGAAATTAAACATGGATCGCGTTATGTATAGTAATAAAATCAGAATCGATTCATTTATCACCTTCAAAACTAATGTCATTACTGCTTTGACTATTCTCGGTTTCTTTAACAATTGGCGGTTGAGGAACTAGACGATGTTCGTCATGTAATTGGGGTTATTGAGCTGATACTGTTTATAATTATGTGTTCTTTTCTTACGCTTGTTAAGCCTATTTACATAGAAATAGCAATCTTTGACTTGGTTTTTTTATCTCTCCACGCATGAGAACGGTGAAACCTGAAGAATGTTGTTGCTCACATAACCAACTCCTCAAATATCAATTAATTTTAACGGTCACACCGAAGTAAAGTTTACAGGCTCGACAAATACGCAGATTTTACATTACATTCTTGTTTAATGGAATAAATTTATGACACACTTATTAAAAAATATATTAGATTACACACACAAAACATGGATTTCGCACTTAAAACGTACATGAGTCTTGAAGATAAAGAACGTTTTGATCCATTAAATCATGTTACCATTCCAGAAATGATTGAAATTGTTCATGATGTTATGTTATTTAACCAAAGAATGTAAGTGGAAGAGATTACCAAGACTGTGAGTATGTTTACTGATCGTGGACACGACATTTTGTTTGTCGAATTAGACATGTTTAAACTCTCTGCCATGTAGGTGCCACGTTTACTAAATGCAGATTAGAAACGTAAAAGAGCGCGAATGTCCAACGACAATTTGGAGTTCTCTAACATCAACCAGTATTTACCAGAACCAAAACGACAATCCCAGTAGTGGAAACATCATGGCAAACCTGCGTCTCAGAGGTTTTCTTCGCCTGGACAGGTAATGGCCACAATATTTTGGCATTTCTTATCGACTATCTCGCAAAGGATCACATATTATGCTGCCCTTCTGAACAAAGTGAAGGTTGTTATTATCGAAAAAAGAAACCATCACCACCACATTGGCTAGAAGCAAAGTACTATTCCATTATGACAATGCAGTCACACACAAGTCGCATTGTTCGGGAAAAACTGGATAAATTACGATACTAGATTGTAGCCCAACTATTCTGTTCGCCGGATTTGACCCCTTCAAACTTATTCCCAAAGCTCAAGCTTCTTCTTGCCGAAAGGAAATTCAAGACACACGAAAAAGTGAACAATATTTTGACGACTTTAATGCTGATTGTAAGAGTAATATAAACAACATGCTGATTATATAACTAATACAATGCCACTCCAACACCGCTGGTCCAAGTGTATCAATGTTGAAAAGGAATATGTTGAAAAATAGAGAAAGAGTTGCCATAAGTGTTACATTTTAACATTCAGTTAAATTATTCTTTAACATTTCAAATCATAATTTTGTTGCCAAATTACTTTATTTACAATATTGAGCTGAAAATTTAAGTTGGTTATAATATTTTTTAATTAATTTCTCTAATGACAAAAACTAGTCTATGTTATAGTCCACATTACAGGAATTCCTTCATTGTTTTATAACAAAAACTATCCATTAGGTTGTAATAAATAATATCGCCTTGAAGATTACTATAAAACTATATCTATAATTGTAACTTATAGTACGAAGATCTCTTCTTTTCCTTCTGTCTCTTCAACATTCAGTTGTGAAAGATTCGACAACAGGCTTAATTTTATAGAACAGGAAAAATAGCAATTATATGAGTGAAGAAATCATATGGCTTCATTTATAGAAACTGACGCGTTTTTAAAGATAGATGCGCATTATTAATTCAGTATCCCATTTATAAAGTACATGTGTCTGGCATTGAGTTTATCCAAAAACGCTTTATAAAATATCTAGTATGTATTCTTGGCAAAGCAATCCTGAATGGGGATTTCTTTAAAAATTAAAAACTATGTAAAATTAACATTAACGTACTCTAATTGTAGTCATATCTGCGAGGGAGCGTTTTTATATTCGCGGAATGGGGGATAGGGGGTGGAAATAAAAAAACCAAATTATTTTTCTTTTTCAATATATTCACCTGAAAGACGGATACATTTTTCACATCGTTCAATTAATTTATTTATACCCTCATAAAAAAATGATTTCTCTTTATCTGCAAAATACGCCGAAACTGCCTCCTTGACTTCATCATCGGCAGTAAATTTTTTACCCCGCAGCTCTTTTTTCATTTTCGGAAACAGGTAATAATCACTCGGGGCCAGGTCTGGGCTGTAGGGTGGGTGATTCACAATTTCGAAGTCCACCTTATGCAGGGCAGCTAACGCAACGCGGCTCTTGTGGACGGGCGCGTTGTCGTGCAAAAGCAGAACACCTTTTGTCAATTTTCCCCGTCTTTTCTCTTTAATGGCTTCTTTTAGTCGCTCTAATATTGAAGCGTAATATTCTCCGGTTATAGAAACACCTTTATCTTAATAATCAATCAACAATATTCCTTCCGAGTCCCAAAATACCGTTGCCATGAGTTTCCCAGCTGATTGTGACACTTTAAATTTCTTGGGAGGTGCTGTGCCCTTTTCATGCAACTGCATGGAGTCTTGTTTGGACTCAGGTTCATAATGATGAACCCAAGTTTCGTCTCCAGTAACAATTCCACTCAATACACCATCCTTGTCTTTATTACAGAAGTCCAAAAATGCACGCGAACACTCTACGCGCTGTTGTTTTTGCGGCGGCGTGAGCATTCTCGGCACCCATCTTGCGCTGACCTTAGACATGCCGAGATGATCGTGTAGGATTTTAAAAATTGTTGTATCGGATACTCCAACCATTTCTGCAAGTTGTTTCTTCTTTAGTCGAGCATCTTCGAGTACAATTTGTTCAACTTTCTGGATAAGTGCTGGCGTGGTCACCTCAATGCTCCTGCCCGGCCTCGGGTCGTCTTCAAGGGATTCCCTTCCTTGTTTAAATAAACTATGCCACTTGTACACCATGGTTTTTCCTGGACAAGAGTCGTCGTAAACCAATGACATCTCATTCATTATGGTCGCGACTGATTTTCCTTGCCTGGTAAGGAACTTTATAACGGCACAATATTCGATTTTTTCCATATTTCACTTTTCACTCCTGATTGTGTTACTTGGTTGACGATAGCTCAAAGACTAACTGTCTAATAACAATGAAACTTCGTATTTATACTAACCATGAGTCGCTGCACAGGTCACGCCCCCAATGCGCCTACTCACCCCTCTACAACCCGCTCATTCCGCGAATATAAAAACGCTCCCTCGTATACCTTACTTTTTAATCTTTTTAATAGAATATATTAAGTATATCGCTTTTGTTTATTATACGCCATCGCTCGTAAGTTTTTGGCCACCTTTAATTCATTACAGTTTCTATAGAAAAATTGTAATTACAAAATTCATTTCTGTAGTAAGAAATAGTTTAATAGTAAACATTAAAATCTATAAAAGCTTTTCAAAAATAACTATGCAATTGCCCTATTATTCACGATGAATGATAATACCTCCTGGTAGAACAATTGCACTTAAGGGATTAGATTACTTAATTCTTGGACATTTTCGATTATTATTTATTTTAAAGTAGGGTGTTATTGTAAACTATTAAGTATTTATACTTGGATATTTTGGCAAAATTGCAGTTAGTTTTTGTGAGGTGCTCATAGTGATAACATCGTGTGTTTCGAAGAAGTTCAATTGGTTAGAAATGCCTAAACGGAAAGAATCGTGTATAGAAATACGATCGTTTATAATAGCATACCATAAAACTAACAAAAACAACCGCGAAATTGACACAGAACTTAAATGAAATCAGTTCACCGTGGGTTACATCAACAAAAAACACCGCTAATGTGGAAGTGTATTGAACAGAATTCGAAAAGGCAGACCAAGGGCAGCAACCTCAGCAGAAGATCTTGCAATAGTGGTAACAAAGAAGAGAAATAGACGAAAAACAGCTCCAGAAATCACAGCAGAAATTAATGCTGTTCCTTGAAAACCCATAAGTGTTTCCACAGTTAAACGGCGATTAAAAAAGCCGGTCTTCATGGACGAATTGCAATGCGGAAGCCGCTTTTACGCAAGCCAAACAAGCAAACCGTTTAAAGTGGGCACGCGGTCACCAAAATTGGCCCATAGAAGACTGGAATAAAGTATTGTGGACCGATAAATCGAAGATGTGTTTTCGTGAGGAGGTCAGTGGCTGAGCGTATCCAGGAAGAATGCATAGCCCCTACCGTTAAGCACGGTGGAAGTTCAGTCATGATATGGGGTTGCTTTTCTGGATTAAATGTTGGCGATCTCGTAAAAACTGAAGGTATATTAAAAAAAGAACAGTGTAAGCGCATATTAGAGGAAAATGCAATCCCATCTGGAATTAAAATTTCGGTTCAGAATTTTATCTTCCAACAAGATAATGACCTGAAACACACTTCCAAACTATGCCGGGAAAATTTGCAGAAAGTCGAGAACGAGGGTACCATAAAAGTTATGGCGTGGCCTCCCCAGAGTCTCGATTTAAATCCCATCAAGCTGCTGTGGGAAGAACTTGACCAAGAAGTGAGAAAATCGGCCCCCACGTCTGCTGAGGCATGGAGTAAAACAAAACCTGAGACATTACGAAAATTAATCGAAAGAATGCCTCGATTATGTGCTGCAGTGATTAAAAATAAAGGAGGGCATATAAACGAGTCTAAAATTTAAATAAATATATTATATAACAATTTATTTTAGATGTAAAAATATATTTTTCATATACATATGTAAATAATAATAAGATATTAGTATTTCAATTTTAATTTTCGTAACAATTATGAGTGATAGTGTATATGGCAATGTATCATATTGCTATATCGTATGATATACAATACATACATTTTAAGTGTTATTGAGATTGTATAGATTATGAAACATATAATAACTTTAAATTACTAGATCAGTTTATATACTCAAATTTATACGATACTACGTTTTCTTCATTATTCATAATAAACAAATAATATATAAAGTAGTTTATTTATTGTTAAATCAAATTCAAAATGATTAAAATTTGTAAAATCCTGTATAAATAGCAAACATACTGAACATCTTAAATCTCTTAAATGAGATGACTGAACTCCCTAATTGACGTTAACTAAACGCATATAAAAATATCTTGAAAACGTTAATTAGTTAATGCAGCTGTCCAATAATTACCTAAAACAGATTGCTTTGTATGGACTATTCTAAAGATATCCTCACCAAATTTAACTTTGGAAATTATTCATGCTATGTTCATAAATAAAGTATACATGTACTTGAATACCGATTTTAAAACTCATTTAATATAAATATACTTCAACGTTTTACAAACTTTCTCAATTGAAATAGCGCTCACTTGAATGAATACTTAATACGTCATGAATACACTTCATTCACTATTCAAAATTGATTTTTATTCACAATCATGAGTAATTACGATACAGTGAAAAATAGTTTCATACATCATTTGCCTGGTACGTTAATTTAAAATTAATCTAAAAATCTTTTCTATACTTTTTGTCGAATATGGAATAGTATTAATGGTTCTGGATTAGTGAAATAGTCGATGATAAATTTTCTTAATTTACATAAACTCTAAATATTTATATTCAATAGAAGAATTTCTACAAAATTAAATGTTATAGTTGTTTTAATAATAATTTAATCAAATAAAGAGTTTCAGTGAATTATTATACTAAATTCATTCAAAAATTTAAACCGTTTTTTTCATTCTTTATTTTATATTACGAGGGCAGATCAGCAATTAATGAGCTTAGGCAAGAAAACACAAACATTTTTGCCTAAAAATTACTTTATTTTTCAACGTATTTTCCTCGTACCTCATTGTATTTAGTCCACCAATATTTCTTCATTTCTTCAAAACAGTAAGCTTTATCAAACTGTTCGAAATATACATATGTTAGTTTTAGTGATTAGCTTCTCATTCTACCCAAATATCTTACCTACAGCCAATATTTGAGGTTGGCAAGAATTAAAGTCCAAATAGCTTACATCTAGCGAATAAGCTAGATGTAATTCATAAATTTTTGCTATCGAAACAGTCGAATTATGAACATGTACATTATCCTGAAGAAAAAGCATTCATTTTTTCTTTAAATGGGATCTTTTGCATCCTGCATTTGGGATCCATAATATTCGCCTATTATCGGTGTATCTATTTGAAGACAAAAAAACAACAAAATTTCAAAACACGTAGCCAAAATTATTCCAACTTTCAGAACACTTGTGTCAGCCTCAGTCTATTGTTTCAATTGTTGCTTCATTTGCAGTGCATAATAATGATAAAAACTTTACCTCCTTTATTATTCGGCGTCAAAAGTCTTTCGGTTCATATCTTCACTTCGCTAAAATAAGAGCTGAAGTACCCATCTTGCACAAGATTTCTTCATTAATCTATTATGCAAAATCGAAGCCATTATTCCTATGAAATGTGTAGAGTCATCGCTACCTTGCAATATTTTATTCGACGGTCATCTAGTTCCATTTCATGTACGTGTATTTTTTAATAATATCTGGGGATCACATATCTTTTGGGCGTTCACTGTGGTGTTCACAAAATATATTGGTCCGACCACGTTTAAACTTAGATACTCATTATTTTATAATTGCAATTGAATGAAGATGGTCCCCGTAAACAGACTTCGGCTAAGCTTTGATTTCATCATTTGTTTTGTTCTATACAAACAAGAACTTAACCGCTGATCGGTACTTCACTTTTTCAACGTTTCAAAAAACAAACGTTCCTCCGCAAATAGGATACCAACTTCCTCCTCAATTACTATCGAATTGATTCTAAATACGAACACATATTTTGTGTATTCATTAACACACTTTTTACTTTATTTTTTAAAAAGTGGAAGCTTATTATTATAGATGCTTAGTTATTTTGATTGGAATTTTGTTCTTTATTTGCTCTTTATTCATTTCTAAATTACTAACAAATTATTTATCAAAATTCACTTACATTCTTATATTCTCAATGGTCGTAACATTGAAAAAAATCCATAATAAATAAAAATATATTTCTTCTTTTTCCGCATCAATTACCAATTATGAAGTAAACAATTTCTCAACCATAACAAAAAAGTGACACATGCGGAAAAGTAGCATAACCGTGTACAAAGTAAATACTTTTACTCGGTTATACGAGGGTAGCCAGGGAATAGCAAACAAAAAAAAATTTTTATTATCGAAAGTAGATTTATTACTTTTCAAAATACTCTCCTTGAAAATCAATGCATTTTGGCATTCGTTTAAATTAATCCGAAAATCATTGCTGCCACTGTGAAGGCGGTACCTCCAAAATATGAGTTTCGAATGCTTCGACTGCCTCTTTTGGCGTAGAAAACCGTCAACCACGAAGTTTATTCTTCGCGTATGGGAACAACAAGAAATCAGAGGGTGCTAAATCAGGGCTGTACGGCAGATGGCTCATCAATTCAACGTTTTGCACGATCAAATATTCAATTGTTTGAACCGACCTGTGAGAGCTCGCATTGTCATGGTGGAGAACGATCTGTCGTTTTCGGTTTGTTTTCCTTATTTCTTTAAAAACTTTTGGCAAACAAATAGTTGTGTAACATTCGGAATTGACCGTTCTACAACTCTCTAAAGGCACGGTTTGAAACGTGACCGGTTTTTCCGAAAAAACAGGCGACCATTTGTTTTGATGTGGTTCGAGCGTGAACAACTTTTGTTGGTTTTGACTCATCTCGAAATACCCACGCAGTCGACTACTGTTTACTATCGGGCTCATACGTAATAGATCCAAGATTCATCATTTGTGGCGACTTTATAAATGTTCTTTCAAGCACCGCCATTGTATTTTTTGTGCATTTCTTGTCCCCAATCGACGCGAGCCCTATTTTGAGCGGTTGTCAAATTATGTGGTACCCAACGTGAACATATCTTCTTAACGGCTAAATGTTCATGGAGGATCTTATGCACGCTGGTGTTACTAATACCTAGAGATCCCTCGATCACACCTATGTCACATAACGGTCTTGCATTATCACACTGCGTTAATGTTTTCCGACACAACAACATTAGTGGGACGGGACGACCTTCACGAAATTCATCGTCCAAAGAATGCCGTCCAAGTTTGAATTCACTATACCAACGATATACTGTAGTTTTCGATGGTGCTTCACCACCATATAAAGAATTCAGCTCATGGATGCATTCTTGTTGAGATAATCCACGCCGAAAATCATAAAAAATAATTGCACGAAAATGTTCGCGAGTTAATTCCATTTTTTCGCTAACATAAAATTTTCAAGTTACTGTGAACAATAGAAATAGTGACCGGATAATAAAACGATCAAGGTAAATATATTGTCAAAAATGGCAAACTTCACGATGCAATTATCAGATCGGAGGCAACACTAACAGTGTTGCCAGTTCCCGAAAAGTAAACGGCTACCCTCATATTATTGCTATATTCGCTGATAGACTTTGTATTTTACAAATTGACTGTTCCTGTTAAATGATATGCCACATTGTCCAAATAAATACAAAAATATATATTTATATATATTCGCATTTTGTAATTAATCATTGTAGAGAAAATATAGTGTATTGTGCTCAAAGTATACTTCCAGTCGCTTGATTTGCTTCTGCATTCACGATAAAAGTATGGTTTTGTGCACTTGAGGTACATACTATTATTGTTTCTACGTTTAAAAGTACGAGTATAAGCAATATTATCGTTCTCAGGACAAATATATTTTAACAATTATACTATTCGTTCTTTATTAGAATAGCTTTGTTTTCCTATATTAATTATTTACAAGGGATGAGTAAATATTTATTTACATATTTTTTTAAGATAAATTGCAATATTTTTAATTAAAAATTAATTTTACAATACATTAAAACATTGTTTGAATTATATAAATTTTCCTTCCTTCTCATATTTTACTTGATTCTGAACGTTTCTAATATAACACCAAAACACTGTGAAGTTGAGTCGCTCTTATAGCTTTCTAGTACTTTACGTCTTTTGCCCGCTTCTGATTCTTTTCGATATATTGATACAAAGCTACGCTACTTACGTTCTCCATTACACCCTTATTCATATTTCTCTCTTGAATTTAATATCTTCGTTTGATATTTCTCTGTTATTTTGTTCTAGTAACCAACTTCTTTTTTAAAATACGTTCTGTTTATAATTTTACTTCTTCTTGTTTCATTTTGTGTGCTGATAAGAAACTTTCTTTTCACCCTATTAGTTCTGGTTCATGAAATACACGAGTGAATTCGTTACATGTTCAAAACAATTTTTTGTTCATGGAAATAGTGATCATTACTTTTCCATTGTTTCATTATTTCTCTCTAGAATTCAGCAAAACAATTGTCGTCGTCATTATTTTCGGTAGCAATTGTTTTAAATACGTTTTATTTGGTAGTAGTATGCGCACGTCGCTGGTTACTTGGTCAACAATTCTTTTATTTGATTGCGATCAATGTGATATGAGTGCTTTCATTACTTTCTAAGAGATAGGCATGTAGTTCTTTCCCATTACTCATATTATCATTCTGATAATAATACACCAAGTACATAGAACCGCCAGTAAAGCTAGACTATCTAACGCGCTTTGGAATTGAGCGAAACCATCGTCGTGATCATTGCTTTGTACAGCAGTAATCGAACGTTTATGTTTAAAGGCAAATGAACTCTGTCGACTATAACGTACCTGTTCAATGCCTTCTCATTAGTATCAAAAATTATCGCTAAGATTAAAGATACATTCCTCCACTCCAACTTTCCATTAAGAATCGAGTTCTATAATTTGTAGGTTTGAAAATGACAATTATACTTTAAAATCGTGAAAACTAATCTCCAAAATGCCAAATAAACATTTATTTTATAAGCTATAAACTAACCAAGCATTTTTATAACAAATACGATATACGATTATAACATTTTTGGTTATTTTAGAGCTTACAAACATAGAGAGATCTTACGTATACGCGCTTTTATGATGTGATAAATTCCGCATGAGAAGTGCATAACACCGTTCTCTGTGGTCTAAGGGTAAAGACGTATACCCGGTTGGCATGAGATCACGAGTTTGAGGTTCACACGGACAGCAAGAATTTTTTAAAATATTTTTGTATTACATTTACAATATAAAAATCGGTTAAAATTAGAATAAGGAGATCTTATTTGCGCAAATTCACCGGCAAATACGAGGTGTGTTGGTATAAAAAGAACACAAGTGCAATTTTTCCAACAATTTTGTTTTTATAATAAAACCTTCATCTACTTTTCAACATCATTACCACCAGTAAGGCACTTATCACACGACAAGTTTCTGAATTCCATCCATAAAAATCTATCGCTCGATTTGCCAACCACAGCAGCACAGACATTTGCAGGTCATCGTCTCATCATGAAGCTGACCGCCTTGATATTTTTTCATGTGAAGGAACATATGATAGTCACTTGGCTCTGTGGACTATACGAAGGGTGATCAAGTTGTTTCCAGTCATACGAAGGGTGATATCTTGGGGTTGACGATCCACATGTGGATATTTTCAAACATTCTCTCGCTCAAAGTATCTTCTCCATATGCTAATCTGCCATAAATTTCTATCGCTTTCACGCCTTTTGCATGCAAAAAGGAAATCACCGCGCGTAATTCACAATAGGTGGAATTTTCAATTGTCTGACGCTATTTAAATACACACAAATAAACGTATACACGAACGAATACTTCAGTAGTGGTATCTGTAACTAACAAATACAGATGTGTATACACAGTGTGTATGAGCGGAACGACAACTTCAGTGCTACGGCCGCCATATTTAAAAACGGTACTTACTTAAAGATACGCCTCGCGACTTGGACCCAACTGTACATGAGCTTTCACTTTCTAGAAAGCAAACTTGGAATTATCTTTATTTAACTTCATTGCTGTCATGTTTTCAAATCTGACTTTATATATTCGTCCTATCTGACCTTTATGTCTTCTAGAACAAGCGTTACAGATTATTCTGTATATACCGGAATTGCTGTATTTGCGAGATTCCAATATATTGCTGATTAAATGTTCTGCGAAGAGCCAATAATACAATCAATTAATATTTTTCATAATTTTCTCATTCCCTAAATATCTACTTTACTTCTTTATCACACACTTTCTTTCTTAAGTCTTCAAGAACATTCTATACGTCCTGTTATGTCTGAGACGTCTTGAACTACTTATTTTATTAGATCGCGCATATACGAGTATCTCACATATGTTATCTCAATAAATGCTTGCGAGATTCCAATATATTGCTAATTAAACGTTTTACGAAGAGCGGACAATATAATCAATTAATATTTTTCGTAATTTTCTCATTCCCTAGACATTTACTTTACTTCTTTATCACGCACTTTCTTTCTTAAGTCTTCAAGAACATTGTATACGTCCTGTTATAACTGAAATGTCTTGAACCATTTTTTTAGAACGCTCATATGTCTCATATGTCTCATGTGTCTCAATAAATATATTGTCATAATAATGCATACCTCACAAATGGGTCACAAATAAACTCAAAATTATGAAGATATGTAATTGGAACAATGTGTTATTATTTCATCTTCGGTCAATTAATAAATTTCAACAATAATATATAGTGTCCGCAAACCGATCTTTCAGAAACCCGACTAGAATTTTATTTTAACTAAATATTTATGACATATATCATAATTTCTCAAAGAATGTATGTAATATATAACCGAAAAAATGAAATCATTATTTCTGTCCGTTTAAATTTAGACATTCCACTCACTGTTTTTAACGTCTTAACGCTATTACTGGTGCCACCACTAACTGACTCACCTTCTGAATCCACTACTTATTAATAGAAACATGTTCTACATACATATGACAGTTGTCTATAAAAATGATAATATTTACTGAATGCTATTATATAAAATAATAGAAAAAACATTACAGATTGGTTACTGTGTCTAACAGAGGTAATTTCTAAGACATTTCTGGTCAATAAATAATTATGATATAACAAATATTTATTCTTTATGGAAAACTAATCATTTTAATTTTACTGATTTCGCGTATAACATGCAGAAAAATTGGTTTTGGAAAAGTAAAGATCATGTTAAATACAAAAAATAAATTTTGATTTAAAAGTACTTGGCAGTCTAATGTAAAGAAACGAATTACAATTTTGGCAGTGATGCAAAATAGAAATAATTCAGATTTAATAATAGCTTGCTTACATATATGTATGTACCTGAGCTATCATCCACCTTTACAGCTACATGTGTTAATCAAGACATATTAGGAAAAAGGAAAATAAACTCTAAGTTGTATCAAATATTTTCGCTGTTTTCTGACGGATTATTAATTACAGAAGACTAAATAAAATAGTCTTATTCTTTAAGGTAAATGCTACAAATTCCGATGAATGTCCACTATTATATGAGGAATATTATGATTTAGTTAGTCGCTTCTACGTCATCAATACAACGACATCACACAAATCATATTCCATTTAATGGAATAATCTATAATCCGATGGGATAATTCTATCGAAACCTTATACGTTAATTGATCTTTACGTATCTTGACAATGCATAGTAGGTTATTGTAACGATTTCTTCTGCGTTATACGTTTTTACTCCTGAAGTACCACAGTATTCGAACTCAGGCTCGCTTTTTTTTTATTCTTTTTATCAGTATATCACCGTGCGGCTAATACAGATAATTGTAACCTAATACAGGCCGATACAGCAAGCATACAAGTTTCTAAAGACAGACCGATATAGTAAATATACGAATTTGGTGAACAAGAAACGAATTCCCTTTGAACTCTACTGAATGCAAAATAAATGCATACACCTGAAGGTCGTTTAGTTTATCTGGCTTATCACGTCTGGGGTGTCGATAGCCTACTGTCCGGGGTGATTTTTTGTGGTTTCCCTTTTCCGTTTAAGTGAATTCTGATATCAAAACAACTTAAATCGCGCCACGAGCGTGTGTGTAATAACAACTCATTTTCTGACAATTCTTCGTGCAACTGGAGCTAAACTGTTGGGAGATGTAAAGTCATGGATTATTATTATTCAGATAATTTATCATAAGTACTTTCTTCAACAGGTTAATACAGTGCGAGTTGAGACTGTTAACAATTTGGGAAAAAATTTGACACAAAACACTTCTAATTAATTTCTATTTATAATGTATCTAAGCAAGCAAATCAAATTTTATAATTTGTCGTTCATACTTGTAAAAATTCTTCAAGCATCAGGATATTAAATTAATTAAATTAGGTCAAGAGGGAAATATACTAGATTGATCTGGTATCCTTTCCTTGTAACTGAAACAGTCTAGTGGAGGTAATCCAGCGAAATTATGTTAAATTCTTACTGAACAATATAAATTGCGCTTCTTCTCGTAAAAGCCTTGACCGCTTCTTACTCGTTTCTCATTTAGAACATTTGTCTCTCCTTCAGGTGCTTCTGTATTTCTTTTACAATCTACTTTTGAATGAGGTAGATTATCCTAAACTATATTTATTTAAGTTGAAGAATGGAAAACACGTATGCAGCGATGTATAGATAGGGGAGGATAGTATGTTGAAGGAGATAAAAGTTAAATATAGGTTCATTTACAATAAATAACATTTCTTACACCAGTATCGTTATTTAATTGCCACACCTCGTATATCTTACTATATGGGTCGGAGGAAAAGGAGAAATCCCCGAAAGATCCCGAAACTGTTGAAATGGCGACGAAGGGCGACAAAAGGGTTTATAAAGTCGATGCTGCTATAATCAATTTATTTAAAGCAAGAAAAGAGGAAGAAGGACCAGATGTGGGGGATTTGCCAGTGTCCCATCTTTTGCAACAATATTTACGTTTTCACTGTACATGCAAACTTACACAAAGTATTTGTTAATAAAATGTATTTTTCCTTCAAACATTTATGCACATATATTGTAGCGAATTTACATCGATGATTCCTGAAAATTTTTGAAGAACACTCTTAATATTTTATTATAATTTATCAAAGTTACCAATGTTACCGATAATTGTTTCCAGAAGTGTTTTTGCAAATAACAAATCATAGAAATGTTATTTAAACAATCTTAATATCTTTTAGCCTGATTTCACAATGATCCTTCTAGAATGAATGCAAAGAATGTCGCTTTAATTCGATATACGTAGAATCCGAGAAAAAAGCAAAATAAACAACTTCAATATTTGCAAAATCTTGCATTTTAAAATAGCCATAGTAACAGTTTCCAAATATAAAAATAGCGCAAGACGGACACGTTTTTAACACTCGAAATATTACTTTAGACCATCTTTCCAAGAAACACGTAGTAGGCATATCATAATACTTCAAAACGTTTGCCAACTGTGTATGTCGCGTTTACGAAATTTCTCTTATTTACATTTTATAATCCAAAATATACTTATTTCCGCTGACATTAATTATGAAATTTATTACGGACGTGTATAACGTATATATCTTAGTGAATATTGTTATTTTTGACGCTGCCTTTTTCCTAAAAAAGGGAATGTAGTATTATAATATAACGCTTAAGAATTTCTCTCTAGTGATGATTGTGGGCGGAGGCATTCCAGTCGATAAACATTTTATTTTACTTTAGTGGTTTCTTGCAACAAACTATATACAAACTTTAAAAAAAGTCATGTAATTAACCTTTAATTAGGCACCATAAATTTGGTAAAACCAAAACTATAATTCATCAGTTTATTTTGGGGGCAAATAATTTGTCTGCGTTAGTGAAATTTGCTGTAAACATTGTAACTCAAATTCGATATTTATGAAGAGCATTTGGAAGCAATAAATATTTAGGATCTTAAATTACAAATACACTGCTCATTTAACATTGATAATATACATACATATGAGATGTGTTTTTGAGATTGTGGCGTTGAGTATCCCCAATCAAAAAAATGAATTACACGAAAATAGGCAACAAAGCACCACTAAATTTCTCGTATAATTAGGCGAAAAACTGGTCCAAATGTTAAGAAAATTATAAAGCGAATGTTTATCGAAAGCACATAACTATAAATCGTTTCAATTTTCTTTTCATTATCGAATTAAAATGACATTCTTCGCAAGATATTATATTATATTCAGTAACTTGCAATAACAGTTTAGTACAACCATTGTCTACATAAAATCAAATAAACGAAACACAATATTTCCTATAAAGACAATCGATATTGATTGTAATTGTTCATTAAGAGATTATGTTTAACACACGTTACCGCCTGAATCTACGATTGTTATTATTTGTCAATGATAGCTCTAATTTATTTTGGTGAATATCGAGTTTCGGTAACCAACGCTAAGTTGCACACTCAATGTCTAATTGATTTCACTTGCAAATCGCAATTGATTACTATTTGACTCAAACCACTATGCTTCGACGATAATCTGAAGTACCTCTGACTGACAACTTTCCAGAATATCAACGTCTGAATTAGATGCTGATCCTCAAGGCTAAACACCATAAGTCTACATAGATATTAGAATCGATATGTACACCAAAAGTTTTAAGTGTCAATTGAGATTTTTCTCCTATGACCCAGCATAATTTGTTCAGTTAAAGTTCATCCTTGTTTCAAAAATGGATGAGAATCCATAACGATGTAAGAAAGGGCTCACCAAAACCAACATGCCCATTGTAGATTACAATGTTGGATGTTGCTTAGGTGTGTGAACAGCGATTTGTGACAACTATACCTCGAAATTTTAAAGCATTGGAGAGCGGGGATGGCTTGCTTTCATCCGAAATTAACAAAACCAGATGATTCCTACATCACGACAACGTTCTATAGCATTTAGCCTGGATTATCCGCGAGTTTTTGCCTAAAGAAAGCATTCACGGCCCCGACACTCCCCTTTCTTCCAATAACTTGACCCTTTATGACTTCGAGATGGAGGATCGGATTAAAAGATCCCATTTCGAATAAGTTGCAAATATTCAGACGTCCATAACCTGAATCCTTCAAGCTGTTTTTTGAATTATTATATGCCATGTTACTTTAGTATCATTATCCTGTACAACATAATGTGAAAATGCTCATTATTTAATTGCTGCGTTCAGCGTGTAGTTCGTACACAAAAAATACAAGCTAATATGTCTTAGTAAGGGAAGAATGTCGCGAGAAAGTTTCTTAAAAACGTAAAAGTATTTCTTAATAATGGTAATAGCCAATTTCAATTCAATTGTCTTTTTATCGTGGTACCAGGAACACTTCTTATGAATATGAATGCAATGTGATTTATACTTTTTTTGTCGGTTAGTCATATATCAAGATTTCCTAAATGACTAATTGTAACAAGTAAAGTTCGTAATTTTCTTTTATTATACCAAATACTTAACTTATACCAAAACCGGACTTATTTTTAAAAACTGAATAAATGATATAGTAAAGATCAAACCTTTTAAAAGATCTCGACGTTTCACTCCGGATTCCAGACACATGCACACACTTCACACATTGACATACTACTAAATTCCATTTAACTAAAAACTTTACAAAAAACTAGGTTCAGAACAAAAACAACGAAATGTATTCAAAGCATCGTCACTACTCTACTTATAAGTGCACATGCACTAGAAATATATACGTTAAATCTTGAATTTAAGTTAATTTGCTAAGAAAACGTTGCTCGAGAACAACTAATTAAAATTGCTTACGGTTTGGGTTTAGAATAAATATAAACATACAAAATGACAACATTTTTGTAGAAAACATTTATTCGTAACACTTTACACACGGCTTTATTTTCTAATAAATTTTTATCATTTCTGTCGAAACTACGAGTACATACTATATTAGATGAAATCACAGGCGTATTTAGTGTTTATTTAAAAAATAAAGTCAAAGAATACTTGATTCAGACTATATTCTACAGGATGCACATCAAATACCAAATTTTATTCTGCCCAGACTATATCCTTGAAACTATATTATTATAGTTGCAAAATGCGAAATTTATTCAAAATCATGAAGCAACCTAACAAACTTAATGGCAAAGGCGGCTATTCTTTATACAACGCCATCCATTCAAAACCACTGCATAAACCTTTACCGAACTGGCAGTTTCAGTTTCAGTGGAGAAACAATATCAACAGTATCCGTGAGGATGCTCCTTGCTAAAGAGGATGAAAAATCGACCAGTCAAGTAGCAATTCCAAAAACATTCCAGCAAGGAAACCAAGAAGAAATCATAGGCAAAGACCGCTTTCTAATATTCCTTTGGCATTTGAATTATTAGTGGTTATATTTACTAAAGGAGAAATACGTTATTTATTGCAAACGGTTTTTCCTGCTCGAATAATTTCATGTTGCGGTGACGTACACTGGCCTTCAAGATGGTGCGATCTAAAACTTATAGACCTCTTTCTTTGGAATTACCTTAAGCGTAAAGTCTACATAGATAAACCTATAATGACTTCTGACTTTAAACGTGACAAACTATGCGTCATAGGCGAAATTCAGCCAGATTTGTCTAGTAATGGAAAATATGGTCAAAGTAATCCATTAGAAGAATAGCCGAGATAGTTATTTAAATGATATTTGCCATACATAATTCACAATATTCGTAATAATTTTCCTTTCATTCAAATAACAAAACAATCACTTTTTATTGAAGCTGCCAATTCACAAAAGTTTAAAGTACGGTTGCAATTTTAAATGGATTAAATTAAAATCTATATACAAAAGTATAATACAAGAAAAACGAAAACTTAGAAGGGTATTTCGACGTCTTAGTTTGTAATGTAATCGAATAAATAAATTCCTTTCTAAAAATACTCATGACGTCATAAAAGGCTCAGGAATTACAGAAATTTTTTAAAATTACAAACATGAACATCTTTGAAATGTAATATAAACTATTTTTCTGTTTGTAAAATAAATAATTAGAACAAACCTTCCGTTTCTCTGGAGAATTTTATAATAAATCTTTTGCATTTTTGAATAATTTCTTTTCGATTAAACTTGCCATCAAAGTTTAATCTTCCTAAAAAATTTCCTGTACTATCACTGAAGATTGAAATGAACTACATAAACTTTAGCAGTAAGTTTTCCTAATGCCTAGTATACAAGATCGTAAAAATAAAAGAAATAAAAGTTATTTATGAAAAAAAGCTCTCTTTCTTAGAAATTTTTTAATGAAAAAGCAGATATTTCATATAACGAAAGCAATTTTTGTCAAGATAAATATTTACTCAACCTGCACAGCGATCTGGATGGCACAAGCTATTCGCGAATTCGCAGATTAAGAAAATACTCAAAATGTCCTGTTGCAATTTTACCGAGACATAAGTGTTCAAGACACAGAAACGCTCTACACAGAAGAGTATAAAGCAAAACAGAGTAACAAAGCAAAATGCAGTAGAACTACCTAGGAATACAGGAATGCCTTGTGGTATCTCATATTCCAAACTGTTCTAAAAATTACCATACCCTATAAGGTTAACAAAGAAAGTTAGTACTCATATCTGCGTAAAATTCTTTGTGCAGGACTCTACCGAGTGTGTTTAGAGACTAAAACTATACAACAGATTGTGGAATAAATTAAATATAAATGAACTATGTACGTTCGTTTGTAATACAAAATATTTGAAAATAAGGTCTGTATGATATCTATACAAAAAATAAAAACCTACGTCCTTTTCCATCCATTGGAAAATTGATAGATTAGAAACAAGCCAAATTTTCGCGTACAAATTTGATCTCAAAATGTACCAGTTGAATTGACTGAGCTGCTCGAGCTTCAGCTCTATTTGGATGTACTGTACTGCTAAATTAAGAAATTCATTTGGCGAAGACGTTTTTTGTGGGAAAAAAGAAACACTGCATCTTCTGCAACATCACGCTTACTACATTCTCACCCAATTTCTTTTAATTGATTTATACTTTTTTGTCGGTTAATCACATATCAAGATTTCCTAAATGAATAACTGTAACAAGTAAAGTTCATAATTTTCTTTTATTATACCAAATACTTAACTTATACGAAACCCGTACTCATTTTAAAAAATTAAATAAATGATACAGTAAAGGTCAAACCTTTTAAAAGATCTCGACGCTTCACTCCGTATTCCAGGCACATGCACACACTTCACACATTAACATACTACTAAATTCCATTTAACTAAAACCTTTACAAAAAACTAGGTTCGGAACAAAAACGACGAAATGCATTAAATGCATCCTCACTACTCTGTCTATAAAATGCACATGCACTTATTGAATTTTGTATTAGAAATATACACGTTAAATCTTGAATTAAATTTAATTTGTTAAGAAAACATCGTTCGAGAATAATTAATTTAAATTGCTTACTGTTTGGGTTTAGAATAAGTATATACATACAAAATGACAATATTTTTGAAGAGAATTTGTAGAAAACATTTATTTGTGACACTTTACACACGGTTTTATTTTCTATTGAATTTTTATCATTTCTGTCGAAAGTACATAATAAATTAGATGAAGTCGCAGGCGTATATAGTGTTTATTTATTTAAAAAATAAAATCAAGGGGTACTTGATTTACGCTATTTTCTACATATAAATAAAATACATAGAATTTCTGTATTCAGATTGTGATAATCCGAGTATTATTATAAATTTTTATTTGGTAGGGGCATACTGTTCCGCAAAAACAATTGCTTCCCTAAAGGTTACTGTTTGGGGTGTCACTTGTTTTCAAAATACAGATTGAATTGCATTAGCCGTTGATAACTTTCGTTATTCTAACGTGCAAATAATATTTCTCCGACTTGTGTAAATGAAATAAAAGCTGGTAGGTCGTTGTTTCAGCAGGGTAGCGCCACCTACGGTACTGCAGGAGAAATACGTGATTTATTGCAAACGGTTTTTCCTTCTCGAGTAATTTTCCATTTCGGTGACATACACTAGCCTTCAAGATGGTGCGACCTAACACCTATAGACTTCTTTCTTTGGGATTACCTTAAGCGTAAAGTCTACGTTAATGAACCTATAACGACTCATGGCTTAAAACGTAACAAACTATGCGTCATCGGCAAAATCCAGGTGGATTTGTGTAATAATGGAAAATACGGCTAAAATAACCTCTTGTAAGAATAGTCGGGATAGATATTTAAATGATATTTTCCATACATAATTCTCAATATTCGTAATAATTTTCCTTTCATCAAAATAACAAAACAGTCACTTTCTATTGAAACTGCCAATATATAAAAGTTTAAAGTACGGTTGCAATTTTAAATGGATTAAATTAAAATTTAAATACAAAAGTATAATACATACAAGAAAACGAAAACCTAGAAGGGTATTTGGTCGTTTTAGTTTGTAATGTAATCGAATAAATATATTCCTTTCTAAAAATACTCATTACGTCACGAAAGTCTCAGTTAGGAATTACAGAAATTTTCTAAAATCACAAACATGAACCTATTTGAAGTGTAATATAAACTATTTTTCTGTTTGTAAAATAAATCATTAGAACAAACCTTCCTTTTCTCTGGAGAATTCTATAACAAATCTTCCGCATTTTTGAATAATTTCTTTTCGATTATACCTGCCATCAATGTTTAAACTTCCTAGAAAATTTCCTGTACTATCATTGAAGATTAAAATGAATTACATAAATTTTAAAAAGAACTTTTTCTAATGGTTAGTAAACAAAATGATAAAAGTTAAAGAAACAAAAGTTATTTATGAAGAAAAAGCTCTCATTCTTAGAAATTTTATATTTAAAAAGCAGATATTTCATACAGGATGTAAACGAAAGCAATTTTCGTCAAGATAAATATTTATTCAACCTGCACAACTATCTGCACGGCACAAGCTATTCGCGAATTCGCAGATTTAAAAAATACTCAAAATATCGTGTTGAAATTTTGCCGAGAAAGCGTTCAGGGATTCTAAATGAGCGCATGATTTACAAGCAAAGCAAGCTTTACACTGAAGATGTAGAGTATAAAGCAAAACAGGGTAACAAAGCAAAATGAAGAAAAACTACGTGGGAGTACAGGAATGCCTTATGTTACTACATATTCCAGACTATTTTAAAGGATACTCTACAAGGTTACTAATAAAGACAGTTAGTACTCATATTTGCGTAAAATTCTTTGTGTAATACGCTACCGATTCTTCCCATCAAGTAACGCTCCATGGCGATTTACAGTGGAGCGTTTTAACACGCGCATCTGTGAACTACCATAGTTACCAACTCAAGAAGTAAATATATAATAATATTTGAGGTCTATACTATCTCTACGTCAAACATGTTTAGGGACTAAAACTATACACGCAGTTCATGTATAACAAATACAATATTGTATAATTAAATTTTATCAAAAAATTAGTTCTTTATTTATTATATTCCTAAAAATTCTGTATTAACTGTAACAATATTTACACTAGTACATTTCACTTCCTCCATGTTCTACAAACAGATTGTGTAATAAATGAAATAAAGATGAACTATGTATATACGTTCATTTGCAATACAAAATATTTGAACGTGCGCCCTCTTCCATCCATCGGAAAATTGGTATATTAGATACAAACCAAATTTTTCGACTAACAATTTGATCTCAAAATGTAACTAATTTAATTGATTGTGCTGCTTGACCATCAACTCTATTTAGATATTCTCTACTCCTAATTTAAGAAATTCATTTAACTAAGACACTTTTTGTGGGAAACATTTATTAGAAACACTGCATCTTCTATAACATCTCGCTTAAAGTTAACAAATTTTAGTTGTGTACCAAAAATGTACATTCTCACCCGGTTTGTTTTAATTGATTTATACCTTTTTTGTCGGTTTATCATATATCAAGAGTTCCTAAATGAATAACTGTAACAAGTAAAACTCCTAATTCTCTTTTCTTATACCAAAATCGTACTCATTTTAAAAAATTAAATAAATGATAAAGTAAAGATCAAACCTTTTAAAAGATCTCGACGCTTCACTCCGGATTCCAGGCACATGCACACACTTCACACATTAACATACTACTAAATTCCATTTAACTAAAAACTTTACAAAAAACTACGTTCGGAACAAAAACAACGAAATGCATTAAATGTATCCTCACGACTCTCCCTATAAGTGCACATGCACTTATTGAATTTTGTATTAGAAATACGCACGTTAAATCTTGAATTGAATTTAAGAAAATTGTTAAGAAAACGTTGTTCGCGTACAATTAATTTAAATTGCTTACTGTTTGAGTTTAGAATAAATATATACATACAAAATGACAATATTTTTGAAGAGAATTTGTAGAAAACATTTATTTGTAACAGTTTACACACGGTTTCATTTTCTAATGAATTTTTATCATTTCTGTCGAAACTACATAATAAATTAGATGAAATCACAGGCGTATTTAATGTATATTTATTTAAAATATAAACTCAAGGAATACTTAATTCAGACTATTTTCTACAGGATGCACATCAAATACCAAATTCAGTTTTATTTTGCCCAGATTCTATCCCGCAAACTATACCATTATAGTTGCAAAATGCGATGGTTATTCAAAAATGAAGCAACCTAACAACCTTAATAGCAAGGACGGCTATACTTTATACAACGTCATCCATTCAAAATCAATCCATCGTAAACACAGCACTCCATGAACACTTTCCGAACTGGCAGACTTTCAGTTTCAGTGCAGAAACAAGATCAATAGTATCCGTGAGATGCTCCTTGTTAAAGAGGATGGAAAATCGGCCAGTCAAGTAGCAATTCCAAAAACGTAGTTCCAGCATGGAAACCAAGAAGAAATCATAGGCAATAACCGCTTTCTAATATTCCTTTGGCATTTGAATTATTAGTGGTTATGTTTGTATAATATTCTCATACACAGATATTATTAAAATTTATCTGATATAAATAAAATACATTGAATTTCTTTGTTCCGATAGTGATAATACGAGTATTATTATAAATTTGTATTTGGTAGGAGCATACTGTTCCGCAAAAACAAATGCATCCATAAAAGATTACAGTTTGATGTGTCATTTGTTGTCAAAATACAGATTGAATTGCATTAGCTGTGGATATCATTCGTTATTGTAACATGCTAATAATATTTCTCCGACCTGTATGAATGAAATTAAAGCTGGAAGGTCGTTGTTTCAGCAGGGTAGCACCACCTACGGTACTGCAGGAAAAATACGTGATTCATTGCAAACGGTTTTTCCTGCTCGAGTAATTTTCCGTTGCGGTGATATACACTGGCCTTCAAGATGGTGCAACCTAACACCTATAGACTTCTTTCTTTGGGTTTACCTTAAGCGTACAGTCTATGTTAATAAACATAACGACTCATGACTTTAAACGTAACACACTATGTGTCATCGGCAAAATCCAGCCAGATTTGTCTAGTAGTGGAAAATATGGCTAAAGTAATCCATTAGAAGAATAGCCGAGATAGATATTTAAATGGTATTAGCCATACATAATTCTCAATATTCGTAATAATTTTCGTTTTATTGAAATAACAAGACAATCACTTTCTATTGAAACTGAGTGTAATACAAGAAAATACAAAGCCCTAGAAGGGTATTTCGACGCCTTGTTTTGTAATATAATCGAACAAATAAATTCTTTTCAAAAAATACGCATGACGTCACATAAGTCTCAGAAATTACAGAAATTTTTTAAAATCACAAACATGAACATACATGTTTGAAGTGTTTGTATAATAAATGATTAGAACAAACCTTCCGTTTCTCTGGAGAATTCTGTAACAAATCTTTTGCATTTTTAAATAATTTCTCTTCGATTATACCTGCCATCAAAGTTGAAACTTCCTAAAAAATTGCCTCTATTATCATTTAAGATTAAAATGTATTACATAAATTTTCAAAACAAGTTTCCCTAATGGTTAGTAGACAAGATCATAAAAATAAAAGAAACAAAAGTTATTTATGAAGAAAAAGCTCTCATTCTTAGGAATTTTATATTTAAAAAGCAGATATTTCATATAGGATGTAAACGAAAGCAATTTTCGTTAAGATAAATATTTATTCAACCTGCATAGCTATCTGCACGGCGCAAGCTATTCGCGAATGATCCCAATCCGGCCGACATCAGACCATGACTATAAAAATTAAACCGTGGGATGTTGCAGAGAATAAAAAATACCTAAATTTAGAACTTTGGACATAATTTCTTAATTTAGAAGAAAAAAAGCATTCATTGACGCACACATCAAGATATTAACAATACTAACAAATGAAATAAACTGTTAAAACAAATTCTAATAAAAAATAAAATTTAACAGCTGGGAAAAAATATAATTAAGATTAAAGGTTTATACAGTTCATTTGTGTCACAATATCGGAAAAAATAAATAATACAGGTGTTTCACGGTGATCATCTATTAGAATATTTCAGAGTCGAATTCTGAAAATTCGATCAATAATGTTTTCGAGCATGCCGTCCTCAAATAAGGTAATGGCACTTATAGTATGTATGTAACAGTTTCGGTTGTACTGGAAGTTTGTGTCGTCTTCCTTAGTTTAAATAGAACATCTTGTATATTATTGAAATTTTCGAATCTACGTAAAATTTTAGATGGACTTTTATAAAATTTCCCTATTCCTAAAATTAATTGTTTTCGAAATATTTAATTTTTTTCAAAAAATAAAAAGAAAATAACCAGTTTAGAGTCATGCGTATGTGTAAAATGTAGTTTACCAAAACCACCTTCGCACGTTGTTCTGCTAGAACAAGATTTCATGTTATTCATTCCAAATAATTTTTCCGTTATCAGATAAAGAACTTGTTCTAGCATGGTAGAATAAATATTAAAGATCATTCTATTACTGCTAACGAACATTTCTCTATCACCTATTGATGATACATACTATTGACGATATACACCTATAATATTACCTCTACCATATTTTGCAGAAAGTATTACACAATCTGGTCTATACTCTAGGCCAGGTCTCCATACACACCGGCGGGTGTACCAAAAATCTAGAGATGTAGTTATATCAAAATTAGAATCAACAATTATTATTTTTTTACCAATTCTTTAAGCATTTTCTTATACCAATTGCATAATTTTTAATACTATATGACCGTAAAGCTTACCGCAATATTACTTTTTCCGACCATATCACGCTAGCTCAATCTGCTTCTGTCCATGTTTGGTAGTTCTTAGCCTACTCAAGTCACTTTTTTATTAACTTCAAATATCCACAGTTTTTTCTTGTTCTTGTACTGAAAGACTAGTTTCTCTGAACTGTCTACTAACTATCTTGGATAAAACTAACTGTGAGTTATAAGGCGAATATTATAACTCAGCGAGATCTTTTGCTGTACAACGACGATTAGTTAGTGATTGGCGCTATAACTAATGATCTTCTCTAGTAGTTCATTTCACGCATAGGACCTCTTCTTTGAACCTTAATATTATACCGTTTCGCTAACACGTTTTCTTGTTCTTTGTACATACACACTAATTTTGCTGATTCCCATCTACGAAAATCCTTCTAAATGCAATGTAATAATAATTTACGAATGTTCAAACTCTTCTCCCAACACCTTCCATGCGGTACCAGATAAAGGCTGTTGTTTTATTAATACCGTAATACTGAGAAATTGTAGAAGTATTTAATAATTGTATCGTACTTTGCATTTCATAGTTCTATGTCGAAATCTATTCGAACTCCAAATTATATCTTGTAGTCGTTATCTACAGAATGTTGAAGAAGTAAGTTGAAGAAGCAAGTAGCCTGAGTAAGACTAAATGTCAATACCACCTTCTGAAACGTCATATTAATTGTTTTCACACATGCAAACTAATAGTACTTATATTTAGATGCGATTAGGAGAAGATATTACTTTTTCGACAGACTATTGGGTTGGCAACTAAGTACTTTCGGTTTTTACTGATAGAGAGCGTTGCTTTATTTTTTGTATAACGTATGTTACTGCTATACTTTACCGTTTGTCGCGTGATACTAGTCACATTGACGCAACTTCAGAAGCAACTAGTGCGTGATTTTTATTAAAGCTATTAGTTGTGGGTTAATTTTAAATGGAGTGCAGAAACGAACATTTTCGACATATTTTACTATTTTATTTCCGTAAAGGAAAGAAAGCTGCTGCGGCTCACAAAAAGATATGTGAAGTTTATGGTACTAATTGGTTAACAGAGCGCACGTGTCAGAATTGGTATAAAAAATTCCGTTCTGGAGATTTTTCCCTCGGTCGGTTCTGGTCGGCCTACTGAAGTTGATGATGACCAAATCAAAGTCATAATTGAAGGAGATCGTCATATAACTGTTCGAGAGGTTGCGGAGAGGCTACTGTATCGCACACAACAATTGAAAAACATTTAAAATGTCTTGGGCTAGTTAAGAAGCTTGATATTTGGGTACCTCACGAATTGAAAGAAATTCATTTAACACAAAGAATCAACTTTTGCGATAGGCACCTTAGACGAAATGAAACCGACCCTTTCTTAAAAAGAATCATCACTGGTGATGAAAAATGGGTCCTGTACAGTAACATAGTTCGAAAACGATCATGGAGCAAACACGATAAACCAGCTCAAACCACATCGACAGCTGAATTGCATCCAAAAAAGATCATGCTGTCAGTTTTGTGGGATTACAAAGGTGTTATGTTTTTTGAGCTGCTTCCAAGGAACCAAACGATCAATTCTGATGTTTACTGTCAACAATTAATAAAACTGGATGAAGCAATCAAAGAAAAACGGCCAGAATTGTCAAATCGGAAAGATGTAGTTTTCCACCAAGATAATGCAAGGCCTCACACATCTTTGGCAACTCGTGGGAAACTATTGGAGTTTGGCTGGGAAATGATGCCACATCACCCATACAGCCCTGATCTAGCACCATCTGATTACCATTTATTTCGAAGTTTGCAGAATTCTTAGAATGGTAAAACTTTCACAAATGACGATGGCCTTCACTCGCACCTGGTTCACTTTTTTGCTGATAAGGACCAGAAATTTTATGAGCGCGGGATCATGCAGCTGAAAGAAAGATGTCAAAAGGTCATTGAGCAAAATGGAAAATATATAATTGATTAAAAACTATTCTTTATTTAAAAAAAAAGTGTTTTATTTTATACTACAAAACCGAAAGTGTATATATACGTATATATGTAAATATATATAAATGAATATATATATATATATATACGACTATTCAATATAAATAATAAAAGAATGACAATGCATGTGCATTCTTTCAATTAGTGTTGGTAATTATATGTAGGTACATAACATACTATGCATATTTTTCATTTAGAACGTCCATACACTCTATAAGAAGAGTAACTTGTTACACATATACTTTAGCAGGATAATTAAGTACAATAATGATTTTAACGTCAGCGACTACATATGTTTTCATTAAAATTCTTAATAGAAAGAGAAACGTGAATTCAAAATCAACTTATATTGAACGGCAGGTCAATAGACCATTAAACACTGAAACAGTGGAAAATGTTTTCGATTTTTTACACCAAAAAAAATACATTAGACTAGACTAGATTCCTTGAACTTCTAGAACGCATACTACTGCAACATTTCCAAAGATATTATGGTCCTCATACTCTCTTAGTTCAGTTATCGTTTTCCTAACAGTAATTAATATTAAATAAATATTATGCACACACATTATACCTTAAACAGATAATTTGAAAATCTTCGTTTATCAGTTGTCCCAAACACAATGACATTTAGTGATAAAATATTCATTCATGTATTATTCGAAACTGACGTTATTGAAATATACTTTCGCTCTTCGATTTGTAAACAAAAATATATGTAGACCTAACTTTTAGTATATTTCTTAAACTTTTACAACTCACTATTTCGTCATCAATAAAAGTCAAGGATATTTCGTATAATTTGTATTCAATTTACTTACCGGGCCAAAAATTTGAATCTAATGGCAATATTTCACGTTTAACGAGAGCGGACGTGATCAGTAACTAGATTGGGCTGACGTTCAAACCCAACTTGCTTTAGTGGACATTTTTGAAATCATCTGATATAATCCATGTTATTACAAAAAAATATATTATCTCAAAATGTGTTTTTGGTAAAAATTTCGAAATTCGACGTCTTTCTTATTAAACAGTTCCAAATTTTTACAATACAATTAGTACAACTACATAATTTAAATTTCAGTCAAATTTCACACAGTAGAAAAATGTTGTCACAACGCAATTCATATTTTTTGTCTCTATCAGATAACTTGATTATTTTCTAGTTCCCTTCATATTAACCCGTCTTTATCACTATAATTGATCGAAGCAGTCTAAACCATAAGTTCACTCTTGAAGTTTTGAAAATTGTAACTGGAAAATGCTTGTTAAAAAATTTTGTGTTTTTGACAAAAATACTCATTTCAAATGGCTATAACTTCAAAACTCCCAAGTATTCGTTCCATTCTATCCTGTAGTTGAACTTACAACATGTTAAATTCAAATATCACTACTAATTAAGCTCAACATTAAGAGAACATCCTTCAAATTTAGCGACAAAAATAAAATAAGTGTTCGTAGATAATAAAATATAAATGAATAACTAATGATGCAAAACTTGAAAAACATTAAATGACACACTACCATAAACTTTTTTTGGCACATTCTCCTTCCTAAAATAGTTAAAAATGAAATATATCTTGCCAAAATAAAAAATATTTAAATGTCGAAATTCTAGATGCAATGGACATTCATTCGCTGAAAATAAAAACGCTCTATGAAACAATTCTCGTTCTTGGAAAGCAGCCATTAATTGTTTGCGCACTTAAAAAATATTAAGGAGAACATGTTTAACCTTTGCCGATGAAATTTATTGATACAAAGCAATTTAAATTTTAATGTTTTTACCAGAACATGTTACGAAATTTATCGATAAAATCAAATTTTTAATTAGAATACTTCGATAATTAAGTATGTGTTGAAAAAAATATTTTCTCGTATATTAAACGTCATATTCGCTATGCGCATAAATATGTACTTACATCACGGGAGTTAGTATGTAGTTGTAATAATTCGTGTTATCAATAATGTTATAGTTTGCTTTTGGTTCTGTATATCATCAATTAAGTAAATTTAGTACGTCTTTAGTAATGAATGCGTTGTTAGTAATTTTAACTTGTTACTTCATCAACAGGTGTTCCAACTAAACCAACTGCTAATGGTTCATATCTATTAAATCGCTCCAAAATAGCATTTTTATTACTTAACAGAGCAGTTATTATTCTTTCGCTTTATTCAGAACACGATTTCAAATCAGCTGGCTGTGAATCCTATAATATGGCGCTGAAAAATTGATGATTTGTAAGTGATTTTATTTGTTATTGGGCAGATAAATACAATATGAAAAATTTTACCTGTACTATTTATTTCAAACATAACCTGCCAGAAATTTTCGATATTCGTGCTATATTTTTCTTTCATTTTACTGTTTTTTCAGAGTTATTAAGTAAAATTTGTACCTTTAAGTATAAAACGAGAAGAAAGTTTAAGTTGAGATTCTTTATCTTATCCAAGATTGGAGAACAATTGTTTATAAGAGGTGCGGCAATTAAATAACGAGACTGGTGTGAGAAATATTATTTAGTGCAACTGAACTTGTATTTAAAATTTAAACCCTTCTTCATTCTCCCCTTCCCTACCTATACACTGCTGTTTACTTGCTGTCCATTGTTCAAAACAACGCTGTAATTCATCAGTTGTGGGCCACTTGAACAACTCTGCCGTTTTTGCTTTTACATCTTCAACCGGCTGAAAATGTGTTCCCTTTAATGCACTTTTTACTTTTTGGAACAAGTAGAAGTTACATGGTGCGAGATCTAGCGAATACGGGGAATAGTCAAGTACAGCAATGCGCTTTTTTGCTAAAAACACCATTTTTGCAAAAACTTTTGTCATTGTTTAATTCACATTGCAAAATGTGTCTTACTGTTTCCTTGTTAATGCTTACCATATCGACAATAATTCGAATGCTCAGACGTCGGTCTTTGCGCACAATTCCATTAATTTTCTGAACGTTTCCTTCAGTTCTTGCAGTCACAGATCGACCAGAACGTTCATCATCTTCGACCTCATTCCGACCTTCAGAAAACCGATTGTGCTATTCAAAAACTCGCGTACATGGCATAACATTATCACCAAATACGTCCTTCAACATTTTTAAACATTCTATTTTTTTAATTTGACAGAAATTTTAGGTTAATGGCGCTGCTCGATTTTTATCAAACCATTACCACGGTACTGCTAAGTAACAGTGCCCTCTACAATTAAAGCTCCGAAGTAAACTAAAGCAGACAAAGGGACGAAACTACGTTGCTTGGGAAGTATTAAAGTCACTGATATGCCAATCACAGCTTTGCCCAACGCGGCTGCGCGATAAAAAGAGCGCAGTCTCGTTATTTAATTGCCATACCTCGTATATCTAAATGTTCTAGGATCATTCATTAGATATACCCAAAAAATGAACAATGTACATGAATACACTACATTTAATACCTTAAGACCTATCCTTTTCATAGGTGCAACTCTCCTTTCTTTTATTACAAATAATAACAAATAAAATGTATATTTTGCCTCTATTTCATAAATACAAATACTTAATCATTCCTTAAATCTTAATTTAGTGAAACTTTTTATTTCAAAATGATTTTGAAGAGAATTTATCGGATCTGAAAGTGAAATTCTTAATCCAATAATATTTTCATTAGCTTATCATTACCTGCAGAAATTACAGAAGCATGATAAAAGAATAGAAGCTGAAAGCAAGAAACTACCTGCTTTCAGCATTTATTTTGTTATCAAGATGTGTTTTCTTTAGCTATGGAGATCTGTAAAAGTTTATGTCCGATTGCGACTATGTCTCAGTTTTTCCCATAGATAACAATTTTGAGTTCATTATTAGCATAACTAGCTACTACTTAGATGACATGCTATTTGTTAGGTCGACTATATCAAAATCATTAGCAAATTTAAAGCATTCGTAAAATAACACATTAATAATACATACAAGACAAAAAACCGTTTTTAACTTTAGATAATGCATATAATAATTTTAAAAACCCTAACTTATGTCTTGTAATAACACTATTGTTAATGCGTAATAAACAAAAATGTACGCAAAAAATGTGATTAATGAAAACATGTTATAAGTATCTCTAGCATTCTTTACCTAGTTAACAAATTGGTGAGAAATCAGGACTTCCAATATCATGTTATAATAATAGGTTGTTCGGAAAATAATTTTGTTTTTCTAGTGCGAGTTATTAATAGCTGACATTTTAAAGTTTATTTATAAAAAAAAATTTTTTGATTCTATGTATTTACTCTTTACTTTTGTCGTGTTTTTTATTGCCGAACACCGTCGAAGCAAGAAAAAAGTTATGCGAAGTGTATAGATCAGACGTCTTAATAAAGTGCCAGTGCCAAAACTGTTCTTATAATTTCTATGTCAAGGATGCACTTTCTGAACAACCAGTTGAACCTGATAGAGACAGAATAAGGTATTAATTGAATCAAGTTGCTGAATAACAACGAGGAATTGCTAAGAGATTAAATTTGTCGACTAATCACGATCACGTGAAATGATTTGATTTCACAACAAATCTGAATATTTGGGTTCCACATGCTTTCAAGAGAGTGCTCCATCACATCATAACTGGGAATAAAAAACGGATTGTTTACAACAATACTGAATGCTAACAATCATGAAATAGAAAATTTGAGTCGCTTCAAAATAATTATTCATCAAAAGCAAGTAATGCTCTCTGTTTAGGATTTCGAGGGAATATTTTTTGTGTTTCTACCAGACAATTCCACGATTAATTCAAAAGTGCATCTCTTCAGTGACTTCGTCGAACAAAAATGACCAGAATTTATTAACAAAAAAGGTGTAGTTTTTTACCATGATAACACTAGACCTTGCAGGAGTTTTATGACTCTCCAAACGCTGCTATTCTTTGGATGAACTGTATATAGCGCCAATCATGTTTACCAGATCAGGCCCTCTCTGATTACCACTCGTTCCAAAATTTACAAATTCCTTTAGATGGGAAAACATTTAATTCCATAGAGAACGTCAAAAATCAAATGGTTCAATTTTCAATTTCACAAGCACGGAATCATGTTACTATCTGAAAGACGGCAAAATGTATTAGACCAAAATTTTCAGTATGCAATCGACTAAAATACTTTTATACTATCAAAGAATTGTTACTCATTTTCATGAAAAAAGAAACAAAATTACTTTGCAGATAACTTAGTAATAACTACACAATAATATTGAAAACACTTTATTTTTCTTGTACAGAAGATGGATTTATAAATACCATCATATATTAAGACTATACTTAAACTTACACATAATATTTTACTACACAGTGCTTGGCCAGTTAATCAATTAATTATATATTTCTCTAGGATAAGAAGTTTCCTGCAAAGATACTAACAGAATGTGAAACATTATTAAATTATTCATAGAAAAACAAGATCTCTGTTAGTTTACAATTTGATATATTGTTTCTACTTGACCGATATTATGAGAAAATTTCAGGCAACATGATAAAACATATGCAATCCAATATATTTAACTAATCTGAGAGAAAAATTTGGATTCGTTTGTCCAACGTATCAATATAATATAAAACCCAAACTACCATTTCTATAATAATTATTTTACAGAAGAGCAGCAACAAATACTGAAATGAATGGATACAAACTAATTAGAAATATTTGAACCATTCTTTATGAGACTTCGTATTTTTAAAGTCCCATTTTGATTGCAGATAATTTCATTAAAGACATTCAAAGACAACATTTTATGCCGTCTTAATATAATTTACGATTGCATACATTGGCAGGCATGCTCTTTGGTTTTAGCAGTTTCGTAAATAAGCAGAAACGTGTTCTAAAACAAAATATACACATGACGAATGTCGTCATATACGTAGAATACTGAAGACTTTATTTTTCTCTTACAGAAATACATATTATAAATATTTTGTACATTTCTAATTTATTTTTTCTGTGAAAATGATCATGTAATTACGTTGTTATAAAATCGTTCAGAAATTAGTAACAACTTATTTTTTGCATATAGTATGTCTATTGTAGACTCGGAAAAGGAATTTAAAAAGTAGCACAAGAAGGAATTTCTTTAGTCTAGGTCTGGAATTCAATACATTAGCTCTACAATCATAAAACAGTTACGATAGTAAAATATGCGTTCGTATATTTCTTTCGCATAACAATATGAATAGTGCTAAAATACTTGTTAAATAAAGACACATAAACTGTATACATATAAATTGCAAACATGAAAAATAGCTATTACCTCTCCAATTATAAACGAGGAAAAAAAGGAAAGTCTTGGAAAAATGCAACAGAGGTCATCGCCAGCCCAAATTCTAAAATGATATTTGTTAATACCATTACGTCGATAGACCCCATTAAAATTTTAATTTGGTATTTGGTTTAATTCTAACAGTCTTTGAAAACAGATAACCTCTTGTATACAAACGCAAACATGAAAAAAATTTTTGAATGAATTAAATATGTTTTTCGCATGAAAAAACGATTATAGAAACAAAAAAAACTTGATGACTATTATGAGGACCGTCGATTAAAATGGTTCATTATTGAATTACTGATTTTAGTCGTGGTGGTATAAGTGCAACTGATGCCATATGTTCAAGATGTCCAATTTCGACCATGATACCAAAAATGATTGACAAAATCCACGACGTTATATTGCAAAACTACAAAGTGAAGGTGCCCAAGATAGTTGAGATAGCACGCACCTCAAATGAATGTAGGCACAATATATTGCACGAATTTCGTGGTGGTTGATCAAAAACGCACGTGTGAGACAGGTTTTCCGATATTTAAGCACAATAAAAAGAAATTTTCCGTTTCATAACTGTAGACGAATAAGATCCTTCATTATGCACCGCAGAACAAGCAACATTTTGTATGATAGATTGTTACAGGCAATTCTGACCTCAAGCATTCTAAAACGGCCTTATCGGTTCACAACGTTATACCTATAGCGTCAAATTAGACCAATTTAACGACTTCTTGAAAAAAATAACCATATGTGCTACATATGGTTATTTTTTGTAAAATTGTCATGGCGAAAATCCAGGAATTCGATTGCTTCCGTATTCACCATATTCTCCAGACTTAGCCCCTAGAGACATTTATTGCTTCCGAACTAGAAACGTCTTGGCAAAAAGGGATTTTACTCTAACGAAGAGATTCTCGAAGCAACAAATACCTGTTTTAAACAGTTATCCAATTATTCAGCAGAAATTGAAAATTAAAAAACTATTAATTGCATTGACTTAGAAAGCGACCGAAGAAATTATTCCTTGTTTCATTTTTACAAGACTCAGTGTGCCTTCGTAAATATAATCTAACATTGAATTAACCTGGAGTATATTCATTTCACCGAAAAAGCAAACGGAAGAAATAAATTATATTAATTTAAGTCTGGTCAAAGAATATAATCTGGTATTTTTCGTAAATAAAATGTAGTTACTACTTACTACTTGTTTTATATAATCTCGACAAGAGGAAGCAAATAAATGTGCTCTAAAAATAACGAAATGTACTGGTAAAAGAGTCAATGACTTTTTCAATTTTAATTCTTGGATCACATACAAGGCCTGTTTTTTAAGTAAGAACAGTTTTAATAAAAAAAATTTGTAACAATATTATGTTTACATGAAAGCCTGGACCTCGATATAATTTTCAATATAATTTCTATTTATGGTAAAAAGCTTATCAAATCGTACGACCAGCCTCTGTATGCCAAAGTACTATGCAACCAAAATTATGTGGTGGAATAAGATAAAATATTCCTTATTGATTCTAAATGTGAATTAAATTTCTCATGGCTATTATTTTTGGTAACTTAGCATAGTGAATGCACTAAACATTAGCTTTGAAGATATTACTACCATATTTTCTGCACAAGAAATATTGAAGCAAAAAAGTGAATGTCTGATCGAATTAACAATAATGAATATGATTCCTTTCCTAATATAATTAACCGTGGAATACAAGAAATGAACACCTTCCAAATAATGTTAATATCACTGAAGAGAATTTGAGAGAACATTTTCCATATTTCCTTGAAAAAATGAGTGAATAGAAAATCAATTCTTAGGGACGGAAAATGAACTACCTAATAAAAAGAACCAACTTATTGAATTATCCTGTGATTCGATTTCGAAAATTTTATTTCCATGAACATTACTAGTTAACTTTTGGCTACATGTACAGCCCTTGCATCCTTATTTTGCTAGTAATTCGTATGGGAAGTAAGTTCAAGAATAGACTTAATTTACAAAGTTGTATCAAAAATTTTCTCCACTTTTTTATCGTTAAAGAAAGTATAAAATTAAAAGGAGTTAATATTCATAGTAAGTGCCGTTAGCTTCACTGATTATATATCTTTTTCTTTTGTCACTTGATTTAGAGTCAAAGTATGCCCGGCATGCCCTTTTGACTTCTTCAACATACTGGCACTCAACGAAAGTCATGTTTCAATAAATCATATCAACCATAATCAGAAACAAATTTCCATTTAACCTAAGTCGAAGCTGTTTTATCGTATCAAATATGTTCTATGTCCCAGCGCGGAAAATTACTATTGTTTAGTTCAACAATGCTGAGTATTTCTTCCATAAGGCGGTACACACTCTATCCAGTTGTTGGCTATAGAGCTCAGCATTGGCAACTTTACCATCTGAAATCATCCAAAAATAAATTGTCCCTTCAAAATTACACCATACACTCAACCTAATCTTTTTCAAAGATGTAATGTCATCGTTGTCTTCCTTTTCAGGATACACTGTTCATCTCACAATCGGTCCCCAAAATCGATTATCATTGAGTCTTTCAAGCAATTGTCTACAGATTTCTACTGGTCATTGTTCTTTATATCCTGTTAATTCATGAGCACCACTTCAAGGACGATTATTGCAAAACTCAGAAAGGTATGCATGTCGAAGGATAGTGTCTTTTGAAGGTTCCAAGATCATTGACAATTTGCAACCACTAGCATGGGGTTACTTTTCCAGTAAAGCGTGTAACTTTTTCAGTCAAAACGATTAGTTGGTCTGAACGCGCCTTGTTTTCCAAACTCTTGTCCCCATTTGAAAACAGCTTGAACCAGTCTGATACCATTCCATGATACCAAAATCTATGCCCTATACTAAATATTTCCAAATTTCTTCGGAAGAGTTACTATTTTTGAAATTTAAAATAATCCACTTAATCACAAACTGCTATTTCCAATATACATACCAGGTGTACCTGAAAGTCATTACCGTTTTTTCTAATAGATGTCGCTAGCCTTAAGTATGCAATGTTATAATTTGACACATGTAATTTTATTCTATTGACATCAAGCTTCAAAGCCATACATGTTATATTTGGCGAAAGTAACACTGTCATAGATCTATACCTCTTTGATAATGTCGAGTTTCTTACCTAAAAAAGTGCATTTGCGGCACGCATTGCCATTCTTATTTAATCAAAGGGAAAAACCACTCAAATTCATAGTTTGCTGGTAGAAACTTACGGTGAGCATGGTCCAATCATAAAAACATGTGAGGCGTGGTTTCGACAAGAACGATGCGAAACTGCAGGAGTTATTGGGTGAAGACCTAACCCAAACTCAAACACAATTGACAGAAGCATTAAATGAGCCCCAAGAAGGGGTTACCGATTACGAGCATTGGGATAAATCCAAAAGATGGGAAAATAGGTGCCAGGCAAATTGAATTGAATGACAGGTAAATGGAAAATCGAAAAATCATCTGTGAAATGCTGCTTCAAATTTGTGATCGGAAGTAATTTCTGTATCGAATAGTATCGGGTGATGAAAAATGGATTTATTTCGAAAACTCTAAGCACAAAAAATCATGGTTATCACCTAGTGAAGCCGTCCCATCGACTCCAAGGCCAAATCGTTTTGATCGCAACAAAATGCTCTGTGTTTGGTGGGACCAGAGAGGCGTGGTGTATTACAAACTGTTGAAACCTGGTGAAACAGTTAATACTGATCCCTACCGACAGCAAATTATCAATTTGAACCCTGCATTGATAGAAAAACGTCCAGAATGGGCCCGAAGACACGGTAAAGTGATTTTACAGCACAATAATGCGCCGTCTCATACAGCAAAACCGGTCGAGGAAGCATTGAAAGCACGTGGATGCGACATAATATCGCACCCACCATACTCTCCAGACCTTGCCCCGTCCGACTATCACCTTTTCGCATCAATGGAACACGTGCTTGCAGAGCAGCACTTCGCCAATTTCGAAGAAATTAGAAAATGGCTCGATAAATGGTTTTGCTCAAAGCACAAACAGTTTTTATGGAATGGCAACCATAAATTGCCTTAAAGATGGACAAGATGTGTAGAATCAAATGACCAATGCTTTGAATAAATACAACTTTGGAACTACTTCTATATATATATATATATATATAGGAATATATATATATATATATATAGGAATTATATATATATATATATATATAATTGTTAATCCTTATTTAACGACTATAATGCAATTAAACAGTTAAATATTATAATTTTCTCTTTTCATTTTTAGATTATTTATTTTAATAGTGTCTTGTTAAACGATTAAATTTATTATTACTGTTGTTACTAGACAAACAAGCGTATGTATTTAAGTTAACCAGAGAACTAAATTAGTACCTCCCGCTCTACCACAACCATTTTTGCGACTAAATAGACGTAGCCAGAATAAAACATCAATTTTCCAGTTGCAAAGATGTTTGAAAGAAGGCGACTTTCTATTTTGATTTAATTCCTTCAACAAAAACATTGTTCTGTCAAGTGTTCTATAAACAAAATATGTTTAGTACGAATTTTATAGACTTATTCCTATATTTGAAGTCGACAACAAAATCTAGTACGATATATATATTTGTGTAATGGAATTTCCGGTTGTTTTTGGCTCTCTAAATATTTTCAATAAAAAATGGTCTGGTTATTTATCCAGGAATATCTTACAAATTCATTGTGTGCCAGAAAGACTTTATGATATATTGACGATTTAAATTGTTATTTTAAATGAAGGAAATAGTACATGATTTATTAATGCAAGTACTTTCATGTTTATTCTTCGAGATAAAATAACTTATTATTAACGGAAAGTATTTGTCTGTCCACATTAAATTTTTTAATTTTTCTTTCTCCGAATTCCAATACTTACTGTATGTTATTTCATATTCATGTCATAAAATATTGTTTTTACTATTGTTATTGTTTAGTATTGGGTTTGCTAATTTTGATGGAGCCTGTGGTTGATTAACTTAATCACTGAAGGTTGATGTATAACCATTTTCCACATTAATTTTCGTATTCTGTATACGTACGCTGTAGTGTGCGTTTTGGCTTTCAACGTGTGCGGAATTTGGGTATATTTGCCGTAGTTTTCCAAATGCGACACTGTTTAATTATCTGCTGATGATGACAACTTAGTTGTCAAAATACCCATACAGCATTAAATAACGAAAATTAATGTGGAAAGGGGTTATATATCAGCCTTCAGTGTGTTAATATTGGGTTGTTAAAATCATGACGCATTTTTGCAAGAAATAGTGCTAGTTCTATCTATGTTCATGTAATGTATATAACAGCTGATAGTTCTAACATCGTTTAAAAAAAGATTTAAATACTTAGTTGAAAATAGAAAGCTGAATTCTGCGTTTTTGTCATATTTTACACATTTACGTCTGTAAAGGGATGAACATGCATCAAGCTTGTGAAAAAATGCATAAAGTTATGGTAATTTTGTTGTACAAGAAGCTAATTCCAATGATGATTCACTAAATTCGCTGCTAGTTACTTTTATTTTTTTTAATCCTAATGTTGCTTCCCGTCAAGCGTTCACAATTGCATGAAAACTAGAATACGTTAGCATTCAAGGAAGTTTAGTCACACAACGCATATAAACATCTGCGGTATGCTCCTTAAATCTGAGCGATCCTCTTCTAACGCTACTAATAACTGGTAATGAGAAGTGAATTGCTAACAACCATGTTAGGTATCGACCTGAAGATTACCCACAAACGTCAACGATAACAAACATTCATCACAGGAAGGTTATACTCTCGGTGTGGTGGAATTTTAAAGGTGTGTTTGTCTGGCTTCTACCAAGGAACGACACAATTAATTCAAGTTTTCGCTGTCAGCAATTGAGCAATTTGAACGAATTCATCATACAGGAAACTTAATTAATTGTAAAGGGGTAGTATTTCATTACGACTAAGCCTGTGCTACTATATCCACCATACTCGTCGTATCTTGTGCCTTCGTACTTCTATTTGTTTCGTTATCTTCAAAACTCTTTGCATTGTAACATTAGAAATTATGAAACACCGAAAGATGATAAAAACATATCGAAACAAACAGGTAATATATGTGTATAATAGACTGATTTTCTTTTATACGGGTAAATGATCTAGGAAAAACAGAAAATATAGTTTGATAGCTAATTCTGAAGTCTTTGGAAATATAAACAGCCAAATATCGGCTAATATCTCAGTAGTGGTAAGTTACTAGTTTAATACGCCGGAGTCTAAGGACTTTGTACAACCAACCGCTGTCTGGGAAGGTTTTTTGAACTCTCGTTTAAGCAAATGCTAACAGGTAATGATATGAAATCACATCACAAGTACAGGAATAATAATAACACATAGTCTGACCCCCCCCCCCCCCCCCGTAACTAGCGTTAAATAGCGTTAAACTATTAAGTGGTGTAAATACATGGATTATTGGATTATTATTATTACAAGGACTAAATGGCGAGACACTGGTGCCCTGCAAACTGTTAAGAAAGGTTCAGAGTCACATAACGTATTAGAAGTATGCTCGAGCGAGTAATAAAATATATTTCGTTTACGTAGAGCTGCAACAATAAATCTTCTCTATAAAAAGTACGAATTTTTCAATGAAAATGTAGTCGTCCACAATAAATAGTTACAAAAAAAATTGGTTTAAAAATATATACTTTAATGCAGGTATGGCCAACCTTTGACATGTTGTGGACCAAACTTTAATGTGCAAATACGTTCGCGGGCCGCGAATGGGTGAATCGTCTTATATTTCTATTTTTAATATTTCCTAGTAAATGCATTAGATTTGGAATTTCATTAAATCAGTAATTTTCTGCATATACTTCGTATATTATATCTGGCGAAAATATAACACATTTATTTTATGCAACAACAGAAAAACTGCAAATTGAATACATTCAAAAAGGTAGTTGTCCAAATGTTTAATTATTGTTGCTCACGTTTTGTGTGATGCGTTAAACGGAACACATATTTATTTCTAAATTTTAATTTTTGAATTTTATTCTTTAAAATGAAGACTAATTACTGAAAACGTGATGGTATAAAAATAATGTAAGTTTTCCAAATGAAATTATACATACAGTTTAGTTCCACTTTTTATATTGGCGAAATTTATATGAAAAGTTATTTTTTATTTGCAATTACCTGTTCTATAATGTTAAGTAATGCAAATTTAGTATGCAGAGAACCTATTCGAATGTTCTAACAATAAATATATAGGAAACTCTAAATATAAATAGTTTCGATAGCAATGGTCTATTAAACTTGACAATGAACATATGTTAATTACTTTTCTCGCCTGTTGGTACAAGTTCAAGACAGATATATGTACATATATATACCTATATATATATATATATATACACATATATATATATATATATATAGGTATATATATATATATATGTATATATATATATATATATATATATATATAGCAAAATTTAAAATAATTAGATTGTAAAATTAGTGTAATGCAATATATATGTATTAACTAATATTAATATGTGCTTACTATAGTTTATTTTTAATTTAAACAATGTGACGATTGCGAATTTGATAGAAGTAATTATTTATTTACAATCAATACAAAATAGTAGTTTTAAAGTTGCATTGTCCTTATATAATCGCCAACGCTGCCATTACCAGTTATATGAAAGTGATATAATGACTTTAACAACACCTATTGCATTGATAACTAGAATAGAACAATCTACTGCTCGAACAGTTTTATAGCAATAGCTCTGAAATGGTTTCTCTATTTCAAAAATATATTCAAGTCAATAGAATTTAAATTAAAGAAGTAGGGTGGACGTAGGAATTGATCAAACATTATCCTGCAAAATATTGAAGGAGTTTTAAAGGAATTCAGTCACAGATTAAACTTGAAAAGCCTGACACTTTTAATTCAAGTAGATACGAGCAGTGTTATGTCACAGATATGTACATGCAACTTCAACTGATTTCGCGTTAGGTACTTTAACAATAATATTAAAATTAATATTAAATAAAGCACTTCGTTCTGTTTCAATGAATAAAGGATCATATTATTTTGAATTATTGTATATTTTCAAGAGTAAAACCAAAAGTAAATATACTTTTATATAATATACTTACATCATTAAGTAACGTTAGCTAAGAAGTTTTGTTAATGGTACAAGAAGAGGAGGATTTATATTTAATTTTAGTCTTAGCTCTTGATAATGGGCGAAACAATACTGGCGAGTGCAGTAAATATACCCAATGAAATAGAACCAAGAATTATATTTGTATTTAATTTGACTCGTGTAAAAGCTGTCGTACTATAATTTTTCTTATATCTAGACACATGTTGACAATGTGAAGTAATTCGCTATCCGTACAGAATCTATTCCTTTCAAGTAATGCGTAAACATTAGCTTTATTGCTAACACTAAAGCAAACATTATATTAGAACATATATTCGGGTTGCGAAACAAACATACACAGGCCTGTAAATAAGATAAACAGAGACCGAAGCTAAAAGATATTGCTCTGCAACTTTTTTGGGCATTTCTCAAGCCTTTGATAAGGTGCGGCATGATGGCCTTTTCTACAAAGTAAAAACTTACCTATCTCACCCTTACTATGAGCTTTTAAAATTCTACCTAACCGATCGACATTTTCTTATAAAACAAAATAATACCTGTTTTAATTTATATCCCATCTTATCTGGCGTTCCTCAAGGAAGAGGGTTGGGGCCAGTTCTACATTTGATATATGCGGACTTACCAACTGCAACTGTGAGAACTGTCGCTATATATATGCCAGTAACACGGTAGTTCTGACATCATACACCAACCCAGCAACTGCTTCAAATCAACTTGGATAATATTATAAATTGACTCAATAAATGGTGCAGCTAATGAAAACATATCTACACATATCACCTTTACACTGCGCAGAGATACATATCCGCCGGTTAAAATTAACAACTGCGAAATCTCTCCAACTAACAATACGAAATATTTAGATTTTCATCTAAATAGGCGACTTACTCGACAGACATATATCTTCACAAAACGAAAACAACTACGTATTAAATTAAATTAAATTAAATGCATTAGCTTATCCGAGGCAGATCACATCTCTAAACCGATATTGTCATATATTATCTTATGACGTTCAGCTGTAGGGAACTGCCAGTAACTCGAACATTGACTTCCTGTAGAGCTTCCAAAATAAGAGTGAGTGCTAGTTTAATACCCAAAGATATATACCCAAGTTAATATTATTCAACGAGACACTCCTATTGCTTCTGTTAAAGACGTCATTCTTCAATATTGCGTCAAATACCACAATAGACTTGTCACAGCATCCCAATATGCCGACCAAAAAATCATTCAAACCAACAGAGGAAGCGAGAAGACTGAAGAGGATCACACCTTCAGATTTTGTGACTAAACTGAATTAGTGTAAGCCGTGTTTGGTATAGTTGGCTGCTAATTTAGTCATCAAGTTTTAATATTAGTATTGTGTGGGTGGATTGAATGGAATCAATCTATTCAAGTTGTTTAATGTGAAATCAATAGCTTATTACTTATTGCTCTAAGGTAGTTCGCTGAACAAATTGAGTTAAAAAAAGTCTTGCTATATTGAATTTGATTTTTTTTTAATAATTCGTTTATGAAATCTCCAAAATCGGAATGTTTCCTTGGCAGTGATTTTCTTTTTAAACATTTATGTTGCATACATTAACACTTAATTAGGTTTAATTTAATTATAGGTGTCCCATCGCATATGTACGGAACTTACAGACAAATGAGTATTGGCAACCGCAATGCTTCTCCTGATTTCATTCGTTACGAACGGCCGACATCGCCCCCCACATTTACTCACCACGTGGGTAAGTCGAATGGTCTACGGTATCACCTAGAACAAATCTAATGCACCATTAACATTTACACTGTACTTAAAATTATATTTATGTCTAATACTTATATCATGTAGTATTACTCATTAGTTGTATATACACATATTTCTAATACGCAACTATGTTAATTATGTATTATTATTTTTATACTGATCAGCTGAAATAAACGTATTTTATAAATTCGATATGCTTGTCCGTTATTAAGACTGTAACAGTTTTTAAGACAGAGAGATGCAATGATATTGTTCGTAAACAAACCTTGACTCATATCGCGATCGAAAATAGTAAACAAGTGCAAAAGCATACTGGAAATATTTATTCGAAAGAGATAAACATATTTACAATAGAATTAGGACGCAAATAACTGCAAATTCTATTATAAGTACTTCTGGGAATATACTCAAATTTTAAAATGATTTATTTAAAACATAATCAAATTTACTTTGATATTAAAATATTTAATGAATTTGTTATTGCCTTCTTACTATATACTAAAATTGATAGAATATATACTACCGCTCAAGCAAGTATGGACAGCAACCATATCAAGCAACAACAAGAAAAAAAAATTTTAAATATCAACGAAATTGAACAAAAATTAATGTTTATTGATTCTTTATATAATAAAAATTAAAATTACAATTCATTAAACTTATTCCTAATATACTTATATATTATATTGTATATATTATAATTTCTTTTCATCGAAGAAACCACCGTTCGCGGCAATTACAGCTTTTGTTATTCGGGACATTCTTTCTATTAATTTTCTTATTACATCTGGTGTAATTGTATTCCATTCTTTTTGTAAAATATTCCAAAGTTTTTCCTTCGATGTTGGACATTCCTTTCTAACTCTTCTATCGAGTTCATCCCATAGTAATTCAATGGGGTTGAGGTCCGGACTCTGAGGCGGCCATGTCATTACTTTCAAAATATTTTCATTTTTCTCCGCCTCAAGGTAGTTTTTACACAACAACGACGTGTGTTTGGGGTCATTATCATGTATAAATTCAAAATTATTACTGATTAATCGCATTTAATTACCGAAATTTCTCGGTAATTCTCCTTTCTCATAATACCATCTATTTTTATCATATCTCCCATTCCAACTAATGAAAAACAGCCCCAGACTACAACAGAACCAGCCCCATGATTCACCATTGGAACTATGCAATCTGGCAACATTTTTTCTCAATCCGATCGTCTGACGAAAATCTTCCCTTTTGGCCGAACACTTCAAATTTTGATTCGTAACTCCACAGTACGTTCTTCCACTCATCGTTTGTCCAATTACGGTGTAACTTTGCCCATTGAAGTCGTTTCTACTTATTTCCACGTCGTAATAATGGTTTCCGTGAAGCAACGGGACCCTATAAATTTGCTTCCACTAATTGTCCTTTCACTGTACTCACAGAAATTTTTTTAGCACGGCCCTGATTAAATTCGGCTGTTATTTCAGGTGCCGTTAATTTTCTATTTCTTTTGCTAATTAATTTAATTCTTTCGTCGTCAGCTTTGGAAGTACCTCTCGATGGTCCCGGCAATTTACGGTCTTCCAGACTGCCAGTTTCTTGAAACCGACGAATTGCGAGATTCAATGTCGATATTTTCAGTTTTAATTTTTCGCCAATACCCCTCACGATGCAAAGTAAGTACCGTTAGAACAGAAAATACACTATTCGCTTACAAAATAGACAACTTCACACAAGCACGTTCAGTGATCTGCTGATGGGCACAAGGAGGTAATAATAGGGTACCCGACTTATTTCAGGTAAATTTCTGGACTTTAGTCCCTTCTTAATGACCGTACCACTAATCCTGATTATATTTAGTTGGAATTATATAAAATTTAATCATGTGTCCATACTTCCATGGGCTGAGCTGTGCGCCATAGACGTACGCTTTATAGTAGGTACATAAAATAAAATAAGTAGTACATAGTAATTCATAGAATATAGTGAAACTTGCCGTACGTGATCAGCGTTCACTATTTGAACTATTAACGACAACAAAATATTTTCTAATTTTTCTATTGTCTTCGCTAGTCCGATGTAATTGTTGTGAATAGTTTGTAACATTAAATGAATCAATTCCAGAATGAGACAAATGATTTGTTGTGTAATAAAGTAAGCGGTAAATTACATAAAATAAGTGTTACACATAAATTGAATAGAAATTGTTCATTCGATCGTAGGCCAGCTTTTTATAATTGTGTTACAAAAAACGAACTATTCGAAATGTCTTTGAAAGTACAGGATAGTTTCTAACCTGAAATAGATCACAGAATAAATAATGAAAACATATTATACTATACATCGAACACTACAAAAAAAGGAAATCACGGCAGAAACCTAAATTAAACTATACAATAGTGTTTATGTCCCTCTTCAAAATTATGAGTATCTAGACAATAGAATATAAAAAAAATTCGGACGACTGAAACGAAAGACTTACGGGTTTAGTTGCTGTAATAAAACCGAATAGAATTAAAAGCGATATAATAAGGGAAAATGTAATATTGTATAAACTTTGGCACTAATAAATTGGAAGAAGTCGAAGTGCCTAAATCACTTCAATTTAGGCGCTAAATCGCATGACCAATGCAAGAGAAGTCAACAAAATCTAGAAAAGAAGAAAAAGAAAACATAGTAAACATAAGCGTAAATAGAAAGATGGAGCGAGTAAAGTACTGAAGAAAAAAGAATCGAGCCAAAAAAATTATCACGCAAATATAGTGCTGTGTAAGAACCTTTACATCATAAGTTCTAGAAAAATTATGTAAATGTACATTAGTTTTTCTAGGTCATACGTGCTGTTATTAGTGCGTCAATGTGATCAATTTTCTTGAATTAAGGAATGAATTATCACAGAAGTAAATACTACACATGACTACTCACGTGGAATATTAATTAGTTATATTCTTTACATATAACATATCGAATTGTAAAAAATTTGGGAATATCTGTTAACAACAATTTTTATCACAAACACCTATCACTCTTATAAATTTCAACATTCTTCTGAGTAATGTTGCTAAAGTTCTTCATGAATTAATAACATTGTCCTTGAATGGCAAGCAAACTGTAGCAAAGTTGCTTATTTTCCTCTCTTCTCTTCCTCTGTATTTCTACTCCACTCTGCTATCGTTTGTTTTTATATTTTCAAATATCTTTTGTATGTAACAGAAGATCTTCCCCTTGTAATTTAGCATTTCATTGCTTAGATTATCTACGCTTTCTGTTTTCATAATTTTCAAATTCTTTGTTTATTAATTACCCAGCCTCTTTTACTTCCTCTCTTTACCGTTCAATGCTACTCAGATGCCGAATTCTTTTACTTATGATTTTTCTACATCTGGTTGAAATGCTTTCCCTACAAAATAACTGTGAACACATAACTTCTTCATCTATTTTAAAATGTCCGCGATAGACATTAAAGGTTAGGTAATTTACCGCCATTTGCCAAGTACTTACATCATTGCACTTAACCTCTTTCATTTTAAACATGTTGTTTGTATTTAAGCCCTTCACTTTATAAATTAATACATTTTATTCTTTTAGATACTTAGTGCTAGTTTAAACATACTGTACTTCATAATGGTGCTATTGTTACGGACATTCTTTAGTAATTCCATCGTAAGTAAATTATACGTTTTGTAAAAATTACTATTGTAGTCACAATAACGACATGTCGAAAAAAGAAATTGATCGTTTTTATTTAATTAAAAGTATTAATTCTAGAGCATTTATTTAAATTTTATTTTTAAAAAACGTTTATTGTTCTTAAATATAAAAAAATATATAAAAATTAAACCATTTTGTGGTCTAAAACACAACGAGCGAATTTATAATCATAACTGTAAATCAGAAATGACACTAAAAACATACTAATAAGTTTGTTTAACGTTTGTTGGTTGTGACATTTAAATACGTACATACATGTGCTTTACGTAAAACAAATAATATGAAGGAGAATATTTAAATAGGAATCACTGGATAAGTAGTAGTTTTTGCAGATTAAATAATTCAAGAAAAGAAAAAATTCGAATTTGTGAATTAATAAACTACCCAAAGTGTGGTACGTAGACTTCTCCAATTTCAGAGTATCGCCTAGTTAATAAACTGCTTTTATCTAACTCTTATTCACTAAGTATACTAAAAAATCCATGCTCACAAGCTAAAAAAGATTATACTTTAATAAAAAATAAAATACAATTTTAAATAGAAACAAAAATAAGTAAAAAAAAGGATGCTAAACTACAACAGCTTCTCTAAAAATCATCGAATTTAATTAAAGGAAAAAGAAATAATACATGAAATATCAATGTCTTGGATTTTTAAAGCAATGTAGGTACAACAAAAGTGTGTTATAGAATTTGATTATTTTCAATTTTTAACACATACTAAGCAATTTTAAATGTAGAATCTCAGTTTATTAATTTTAGTGCAATTATATTTGCTACCATACCGTTTTTTATAATGAGGAACGACACATATTTTCATGATTGAGTGACAAGTATGTAATGAGTATAACGCTAGGAATTCATTTCAATATTAGTTGCTCCAAAATGGTTACTAAAATAGATTTATAGCGAAATGTAATACTTTTTTCTAGAACTATTGTCTATTATTGCAAGATTCCAAGTAATTTAAATATTAAAACTGGGAAAATACAAAATAATTGTCTTAAAGCCAGAATTTTATAAGTGAAATATGTTTATAATCATTTAGTTTCTATAATTTTTTTTAAAATTTATTTCATTTCGGTTACTTTTACTAAAGTAATCGCTGCTATAAAAATAACATAATTATTTTGCTAATACAAATTTTAGAATAAAAATTATAATATAATTTTAAATTTTTACATTACGTACTGGGCAAATATCAAATAATTGTTTTAAGGTTAGTATTTTAAAAGCAATATATGTTTATAATCATTTAATTTTTATATATATTTTTAAATTTGTTATTTCATTTTGGTTACTTTTATTAAGTAATCACTATAAATATAACAATTATTTTCTTAATATAAATCTTAGAATTAAAATTATAATTTTAGATAATTATTTTCAATTGATAGTAAGCAATGCAAATTATACGCTAAAAAATTACGAATCGAGTAAAACACATTTAAATAAAAATCATTTAATATAATAAATACAGCTGCATTTTCTTTAATTTTTAATTATTAATTTGAAATTAACTAAGTTTATTTTTAACTTGAACTCACGAAAAAATGTTAAAATATAATATATAAACTATTTCATAAGTAATCTAGTACGTAGACTTCCGCGGTCGTGGCCCATACTATCTGCTTCTGGGCTCAACTACTGCTGAAATTTAGGCAGAGGTTAAAATTTTTCTATTACCCAAAATAATATAATTTGAACATTTCTTCATTAGAAAACCTGAGTATATCGCCAAATTTTCTAAATAATAGTTTACTAGCCTTTTGAAAACAGAGACCTGTTACTAGACATAACTGACTAACCTATAGTTTTAACAAAAAAATCTTTCGGTCAAAGTCTTATCTGAGGAGTTCTCATATCTATTTTATTTGATCTAATCATGGGATCATAAGTTGTAATGAACTATACTGATTTGCATTAACATTCATTTTCACAAAATAAATTTGAATATTTTGCTGGGCGTGGAGTTACCCAATAATACCTCCTCAATTTCATGGAAGTCTCGAACCTCATACATCACGGTAAACTTCCTTATTTCTTCTTTGAATCTTACGATCCCTATGAAGTTATTCATTTCAAAAGAACCAGTATGCATCGATAATGCATGTCGGAACATTATTTTGTGTCCTCTGTTAAGCGTGAAGTTATCCAGTAGTTACAATTCCCTACATTTACATGGGATCGGTGTCAAACCTTATACTTTATAATGAATGTGTTTATTTTTTCATTGATTATTGGCGTCTTTAGATGTTTATGAAGACAATCATTTGGAAAGAACCATGCTGCATCGATAATGCACCTCAATTTTGTAAATCTTGCATCGTATGGCTGTACATCTTCATAATTGTAAGCAATAAATCCAAACCGTGTATAGAACTCGTAACAGTAACAGTTTGTTAAACAGTGGCAACGTAAATTGTGCTTTGAGGAGCCACCTCATTTTCTTTTTATTTAAGATCAAACATTTTGCGCTTTCTTTATGTGTTTTTCCATTTCCACTCGAACATCTACGTTCATCTCTACGTATTTGGGTTACGTATTTGAGTTATCGTACGGAACAACATCATTGTTTTATTTGTATTTGTTCATTTTGCCATCTCTTTATTTTGTTGGAAAATTTTTTTATTAAAGTATTCCTGAATTTTCTTAATATGTTGCCAATTACTAAATTACAGCTCATCATCTGTAAACGTTGCTATTTTGACACTTAGCTATTAAAGTCTATCGCAGCTATCCAGTACATAGTGAGTCGTTTTCAGCACACTATCCTGTGGGACACCTCCTTTCATTAAGTAATTACTCATTTTTTAAAAACGTTCACAGTATTATTTATGCATTTCCTGCATTACGAATAAATTTTATAAAAGTATGGTCGCCATCGAATATGTGGAAAATATTTTGTAAATTAATAAATTCAACTACCTAATTAAAGTTTCCTTTTTTCTCAATAATTATAAATCGGCAACCTTTTGGTATTAAAAATTTATAAATTAATTAACATCCTTAAATCGATGGCGAATATTTCGCTTTTTCGTACAAATATATTAAAGTACCTCCTAAGTTAAGTAATGAAGTTGAAATTAAAAATATATTTGTAATATGTCTATATTTTAATATCATGTATTGGACTAGTATATGTATATACTTATTTTTAGCTGTTTTACTGTTACTGTGTGTTTTATTAAATAAATACCAACTATATATCAACTTTTAATGAAGATATTAGTATTGTTTCAAATGCAAAGAGTAAAGACATTTAAAACTGATATATCAAAGAAATAATAACTGTACCACATCTTTAATGTGCTCGTAAAATCATTTTCTGTTAATAATCATAAACATGCAATTTTATAAGTCGCAATTAACAAGAACCGATCAATAATTAATAAAATAAATTTAATTGAACAATTCAATCCCGCATACAAACAGACTCCCTCAATAAAAGTTCTTTGAACGTTGTCCCCGACGCACAATTTCTATTCATAAATACGTAATGTGGCCCCCTTACGCGTGTGCGTGCCTTATTTTTAATATGCGTACAGGTTTAGTCGCTCCCGTTGACACACATATACACAACTTATTTTTAAATTTTTCAATCAGTTGCATCCTCACAGTGCAGGAATTTTCTTTATCATCGTAATATCAAGCGCACCAACGTCTACGCAAAAAATTAATAGTCATCACCGTTGAATTTCAGCAAATTGTGAGTCAGTCTGATTCGACATAAAAAAAAACATAGCCATTGGTGAAAACGAATGAGCCAGCATCCTACAGTATCATGTACCCAAAATGACTTAAAATAAACCGATTCGGCCGAGTTCGTGTCTTGGCTTCCACCACCTTCTTGCTCAGCTAGAATCAGCAGGAGACTTCACTCTTCGCTCGCAATTCGCAAACGACCGACGTCTTGGTATATTTTTTTATATCGGGGACTATGACTTAACTTCTGCTAACTGAAGCCGTGGAAAGGCGAACAAACGAAACGTCGTGATTATTATAGACTAGAATACTAGACATTTTTTCGTGTTTGTGTATAATTTTTTGTGTTGATATATTATAATTTTTTGTGTGATTTATACCACCAATTTTTTTTATATCATCGATATTTTCCGACCTGTGCGATTAATGTGGTGACAGGATGAAACGACAAGAACAACAATTATCACAGCAGAGTCACACTCAACAACAACAGAGTGTGACCCAGCAACAAAGTCAACAGTACTCTCAACAGAGGGTCAGCCGAACCGAACAGCATGTCAGCAGACAAGTCACCAGTCAACAGACAGGTTAGAGGATAATTTTGTTGTTTTAAGCTTATCGAGCTTTTCATTACTGCTGTTGATATACTGTTGGCCCTCAGAAACGCTTTCCCAAATCATGGTTCCATTGCCGCGTGAAATTGTCCTAAATGCATGATAATAATAAGGTTGCTTTTCATTGTACAATATCATTGCATGTCCGCAGAAAACGCATGGGTTTGAAAATTCGACGAGCATATCATTTTATTCGCAATTAACACCAGCCACTTGGAAGAAGTGGGACTAATCAATTTCGCAGACATTAAAGAGCATTAATAAAATATCTGCAAACTAAAAGTTGGATGTTGGCCAAGTAAAAATGCGTGATATGAGTCTTAAGCAAAGTTATAGAACAATTAACTAAAAAAAGTTTAATAATTCAAAAGATGCAGACTGTAACTATAATAAAACTGAAAAACTTAACCCCTTCATTAGAATATACAAAATTAGTATACTAAAAGATTTGAACCCTCTATCGAAATTATCTTTTCCAATATCTTGAAACAATTTTCTATCTATTTCAAAAACAAATGTGTTCTGAACGAACCTCAGACAACTGTTTCAGTAAACAATTTCAATTGAAACCAAAAAGTGTAGAGGAATTCTAAAACATGCCTAAAATATGTGTGGTCAATTTCAAGCATGGGCAAAAAATACAAAAATAAAATTCCAAAACGTGAAAGTAACATTTGGCACATTATAATTTCGCCAACTTTATGGGGCGGAGGGAGGAGGGGCGCGCAGTCGCAAAAGATGATATTTGATTACAGCCAACTCGAGATAGAAGTATAGGAATATCCTTTTTCGTTTAATAATAGACTGGGGAATTTAATTTTCAATATCTATAATCGATCAATGTTTCGTACTGATATGATGCGACTCAGAAGATATGTTTGGAATTGTAGAAGTTGTATAAACTACTGTGTTGATATTATTAAATATTTTTAAAAGTTTTTGCATATTAAAACGCGAAAATTTGATCTAAAGCATCAACAATTTTTTGATTCATCCAAAATGTTGAGTTTACAAGGCTTAAAAATCAAATGGCACAGAAAATATATCAAAAGAACACACTGACGTAAACAACAATACATTATTCTTTCGGAATATAACTGTAATATTACTTTATGAAGAGTGAAAAACGATTAGTTAACTGTTATTGTATTTATATTTCCAATGTATGATAAATTAAATTCTAGAACGCATTCCACTTTATTTGATATTCAATAAATAGATTTGGAAAGCTCTAGATAAACAAGGAAATTTAGTGCAATTAATTGGGCCTGGGAACAATTTGCGCATTATAAAAATAGAAAACATAATAAGAGAAATGAAAAGTAGTAATACTAACTAAATTGAGACGAGCAAAAATTTAATGGGATTTAGAAGACAATAGATACGAAGTAACTCGGATATGTGAAACAGAATTGTAGCAGTCAAGAACTATGTTAGTTGGTTAACAGTTCTTATAATGCATGGTTTTATATTTGCTTGTACCAATGCAGACACATGTTCTAATTGTTTTAATTAACATTTTCGAACGCATACATTCCTATATATGTTATAATATTCTCAATTACTGTGCATATATCTTTATTCACAAGATTTTAAACGTGTATATATCTAATTGCATACAGCAATTTATATTTTATGTTTATTGAAGTTTTACAAGTTAGTTTATAAAACGTATTTAATAACTGGCTCTTATTTATTTATTTTAAAATTTATCGTAAAAACGCTTATGTATTAGTTTTATTATTTCAGAATGGTTTAATTAGAAAAGAAGTAATAAATTATTTTAGCATCTAAATAACAATTAATTAAAAAGTAACTCCCGGTTGGTTGAGTAGAGTTTGAAAAACTCGAACTGAAGAGTTTATCAATAGTAATTTAACAATTTTAAGTACTCAAAATAAACATTTTCTGAGAAACAAATTTCAAAAATTTTTTACCCCTGAAAAGGAAACCATGGGTGGGCTAAACATTCATCATTTGCATTTGAAAAAACCATAGACGATATGCGTAAACTCAGTACTTATACCTTTTTTAAAATGATTAAAAACAAGTCAGTAAGTAACAAAATTGAATTTATATTCAGTAAAATATATTTCATGATCCAATAATCTTATTTATAAATTAAGACGATGATAGCATTTACATAGTATGCGGGACTTTATAAATAGGCACGGAAATTTACAAAATACATTGAAGTAATTCTGAAAACAAGTTCCGTTTCGTTTAACTGCGTTTCTAAAATGAATATTCACACACGAAGTTCTCATAAATTGCAAATTCAGTTACATTTGTAAGATCTACGATCACTTATTTTTGAGACAATCAATAAACGCGTAATAAAGACCATGATGCAAAGAACCAATTTTTTTCCGGAAATTATTAAAACTAACCTGAAATTAAAACAAACTGTAACTGCTGAATTTAAGAAAAATATATTGCCATCAAATAAACATGTATCACTAATGACATGTCAGATGGCGCTCTTTGCTGTGCCGAAATATTAAACTAAATAATGGAAGAATCTTCATGAATATTTCTATTAACTTTAAATACACGAAAAGTGTATTAAATTAATCGACCTCAGTTTGAATCTCAAAATTTCGTTTAGAACAAAATCAAATTCCCGACATTGTTGTGTTAATTTAGTTTACGTAATAATCGTTGCAGCACCACAGTCGCCCGTTCTCATTGGCGGTATAAAGATAGTTGCTCCAAAAATGGATGCCTGTAACGCGATACAGGCACAAAAATAGGACAGACGATGCTTCATACGGGCTGGGTACAGAAAAATTCTAACACCTACTTGAACGGGACGTTATTTTATTATTTTTATTTACATTCTTCGTAATAAGTATTATTTTTTAATGGTTAAAAAGCGTTTGAACTTTTAATCTTTTTATTCCTAAAGACGGCGTATATATAATATAATCGTTTATTCCGTTAAATATATTTACGAATTCTCTGAAAATACTTTTTAAGATCCTTATTTATATCTGCCAACGTCATTCAATTTCAAAAAAGCCTAATTAAGGATAAAATCCGCAAAAGAACAACATACACAAGCAAGTGACGAATTGACAAGTTGTTATTTGCAATTCATTTCAAAAATGTTTTAAAATTTTCCTAAAAATAGCTAAAAATATAAATATTTACTTTGGCCAGATATTTTTCTGCAAAGTAAAAATTCCAGACAGAAACCGTAAATTTAGCTATTCAAGTTGATTGCAATATACAGAGTGTTTAAAATATATACACTAACTAATACAAAATAGAATATCGGATTTGTAATTAAACTGGAGTCTAGCTAACTATAAAAGTTCATTAAAGTTGCTTGATATAGTTTTTAAATTTGAATACGTATTTTGATCATTTAGTTATCATCATCAATAGTAGAAGAAATAATAGAAGTAGCACAGTCTTTACAGAAGCACATTTCATCAATATAACATCGACATATTAATACGTATTTTGGCAACTAAGTTGTCATCATCAACAGTGGAAAAATTAATAACACTCTAAACATTAGCACAAGCATAAGACATATTAATACGTATTTTAGCAACTAAGTTGTCATCACCAATAGTAGAAGAATTAATATTACTCTATGAATTAGCACAGTTTTTATAGAAGCATAAAGAATATTACATCAATATAACATGTACATATTACTACTAATTAATTATTTAATAATATGTGTGCTAGTACTCTGTACATTTTCTACCGTTAATTATAATAACTTAGTCATCGAAATACGTATCCAAATTTGAAAACTGATGGTAAAGGGCTTTTTTAATCAATATTTCCTTATCAAGTATAGTTAATGTTTAGAGGAAAATAATATAAAACTGTTCATCTTTGGAAATCATTTATACAATTTTTTAGTATCAAAAGTTATATCATTAATAAAGCTACGGACAGCTAAAAATTAATAAATTTACGTGTACGTAAATACATATACGTTTCGAAACTATTAGAGAGCAAATTCTAAATAAATAAAATAATAGGTTTTGAAGTTTTCAAGGTTTTTGAACAGTTTAAAGTGCAACTAAAACCTATGGAACATCAAATATTTTGTACGAAAATGTACACTCCGCGCAACATGAATAGGACCAACTGCATATATGACATTTGTAGTTGGTATAAACATGGTAGCGCGCTGGAATTGTTATTTTCGAAAATAAGAGGGTTGATAAAAAGATGTATGTAGGTACCAAATATAATTTTTGTAAAAGTCAGTGCAAATGTACGTTATTAATGACAATAAGTAGAGTAATTAAACGCCACTTGAATACGACTAATCTACAAAATAAAAGATTCGTTTGCAATAACAAAATGCTTTATTGTTCAATAATGAGTACTTTTGCCATTATTTCTTATAACCTCAAATAGTCGGGATGGAATGGAATTATACATGGTTCTCAAGTAGTCAACGGGAAGTTCCGCCCAACTTCGTTTCAGCGCCTGCTCTAGTTCGTCAGCGCAACTGAATTGGGTAGCATTGGAGTACAATTTACGCGACAACCATCCCCAAACATTTTCTATGATGTTCAGGTCGGGGGAGAGCGATGGCCAATCGAGAACCTCCATGCCTTGTTCTTGAAACCAGCGTCGAACAATGCGCGCGGTGTGAATACTGGCATTATCCTGTTGGAAAATAAATGGTCCACCTGCAATAACGTTGGAAAATTTGTCTTTCACCTGTTGCAGCAGCTGGAGGTACTTTTCCGAATTCTGTCTGCCCTTCACTATTACTAAATCAACAGGTCCGTTATAGGAAACAGCTCCCCATACCATGACTGAACCAACATCGGCTCGCCTTCGTGACTGAATCACTTCATCTTTACGTAAATCGTGGAAATAATAAGAAAACCCATCCGGGCCATCTAAATTAAACTTCTTCTCGTCACTGAAAATAACAGTTTGCCATTCTCTTGTCCACCCCATTTTTGCTTGAGCAAACTGAAGACGTGCAGTGCGCTGAAATTCCCTTAAAGGAGGCCGTCGTTTAATTTTCAAACGTTTTAAATGCGGACAGGTCTTCAGTAACTTCTGTACAGTTCTTACCGATGCATTCGTTCCAACATTATTCGCGATTTGTCTTGCCGTTAATGCCGAATTCGATGCTTCGCGTAATATGGCTCGACGTTCTCTCTTAGTTGTAACGGATGTTGTTCGCCCTTTAAAACGTTTTCCATAATTCTCGGGATCCCTAATAAAATTGTTCACAACCTGGTGTGATCGACTTATTTTCTTTGCAGTAGCCCTTGAGGAATACCCTTCTTGATGGAACGCATTAATTTTTCCTATTTCTTCCATACTTAAGCACTTCTGTCGTCCCATCGTTGCACAATACCCTTAATTACAGATGTTTGTTTATCCGGATACACGTTGTAACTCGACACTCATCCGGTAGCTTACTATTAAATACTGGTCGTATCCAACCGGCGCGGTGCATTTTATATGTATGTGGTACTTACGTCACCCAATGCATAACGTTAGGCACTATTGCGCAATAATGCGTATTATTTGCCATATCATACCATTACAAACTTGCATTGTATTTTTAGTAAATGAATTGTTTTTCAAACCACCGAAAGCTTGCAACAAGTCGGGTGGTCCTATTCATGTTGCGCGGAGTGTATATGTACTGATAGTCAATTATTGAAACTGATTACAAAGATTTAACTAGGAAAAGTGTCTTAAAAGTAAATAACGATAAATCAACACTACTACTTGTTGAAAATAAAGTACTATTGTCAGAACTCCTCAATTTCCGACTAACCAACAGGCTCACACTAAATCCAATCAATGTTAGATAAGAAGAAAATATATAATACAAGTATTTCCTTAACTAGTTAAATCTACAGACAAAACTTCCGTTAGTGATCAATAGAAAGAATATACAAAATTAAAGACATCATTTATCCAAAACTCACTGCTTGCAAGTGATAACATTTTAAGAAATATTAATTTTTATGAAGTACAAGAGATATATTTCCCTAAATTAGTTAGTTTCATGAGGTAGTACTTTGCTTTAATTACTACCTACGTTGCTACCATTTTTTGTTGTTCTAAAGACGACGTATATATGTATATTCGAATTTAAATCTGTTGTAGATTTCAAAGGAAACATAAAGGATAAAACGTTTTTTATTTCAACTGACGAAGATTCATAACACATTGTCAATTAATTTGCGAATGCATTGTCGACTTTCAATAAGCTCTAAATCAACCATTCTATTCTATGCCATCTGCATCTATTTCTAATTTGATTAGTATTTTGTGATTATTTTAAAAACAAAATCACTACAAATGACCTTGATAATAAACACCAGAAATGTTTTGGCAATTCATTTACAAAAATAATCATTCAGACCGGTACTTTTCCAGGACTCCGGCAGAGTGCATGGATTATGCCAATATTCAAGAAAGGCGAGCTTTCTCTTATAATAAAAGAATATCGACCCATACTAAGTTTATCTAAACAAGCTAAGGTGTTCAAACATTATCTCATGTATCTACCTACGTCAACATTAAGTCATGTATTTCTCCTAAACGCCATGGATATATATCTGGATGCTACACTGTCATTAGTCTAGCTATTGTATCTTTACACAATTCACACATGCAGTCATAAATTGGCCAGACTGATGCAGTATACCAATTATTCTTTATCTTTATCTACGGCTAGTTATAACCTGTTACTGTATAAATTAGATTCCTTTGGTTGCTCTTCTTCCTTGCGCTCCCTATTTAATCTTATTTGGCGCGTCGAAGAAGCTACGTTTACATCCACGTCTGGCATTCCGCAAGGGTCCAATCTTGAATCTCTCTTATTAATAATATTTTTCAATTATTGAAATTACTCTTCTGTCACTCTTTGATCGCGACATGTCGAGCTTTTGAAGATGTCTTACCTAGATGATCCAAAGGAAATCATTTAAAGCTTAATATTGTCAAGTGTGTGGCACCGTGGGAAAGTTTCTTCACAATTCGCTTACAGTGTTGACGATCAAGAAGCACAGAGAGTTATCACTTTGCTATTGCGTTTGACGCTCGTTTGACCTTCAACTAACATATTGTGAATATAAATTCTTCGGGCTCAAAGGGCTTAGGGTTCCTAATATTTACCCAAAAGTATTTCAATAATACAGCTCTCCTAAAGACGGTATACTTAGTATTTGTTGTAAACAAGGTGGAATATGGTTCCATTTTATGATTTCTATTTTATGCATTAATCACATACCACTGGAACGTGTTCAATTTCGTTTTTTAGAGTTCAAACTTTTAAGTTTGTTAGTATATCAACAACTTAAATTTTAACTTTTACACGCTCACATAGATATGAAGTGCAGTCGCTTACTGCGAGAAAAGCTATTCACAGTGCTTTATTCTCGTACAGGTTAATTAATGGAACAATAGATTCCAACCATAAAACATAAATTTGGAAAGTTATGTTTTATGGTTGTAATTTGTCGTTCTATTGCCATTATTATTATTACGACGTAGATTTTTCTCGTACTTCCTCAGCTTAACACCGGGAAATTTTTCATAACTCAACCCACGTATCTATATATTTAAGCTCGGATTGTACGGGGCTAATACTGCGATGTTATTATATATAATAAAATGGCAAATTAATACAAGCTTTATGATGTATACTCGTATAAGGAGGAATATTATTATTATCATTTTTATTAATATATTTGTATTGAAATGCAAATGAAATTAGGTTCTTTTTTATTACGTATTTATTATAATTAAGGAGAAAAAAGCTACATGTTTAACTTCATTTCGAACAAGTCCAGGGCTTGCGGCATTATAATAGCTTATAATAGCCTTAACGAGATATTTGCACTTATTTTAAATATGATCTAGCTATTTACACATTTGCTAAGTATTTGTTTTTATTTATATTTATCTACTTAAATTGTATTTTAAAGACTCGCAATACGTAAACTTTAATACAATATATATATATATATATATATATATATATATATATATATATATTATTTATTTTATTTAAAGCTATCGATTTAGATATTCAAAATGAAAACAAGCACAGAACTTTTATTCCTTAATCTTCTTGTAATAATTCAACATAACTGAGATAGTATTCACCAACGATATTTAATGCTTGTTTAAGAAAAGAAAATATGAAATTATACTTTAAAACATCTAACACAAGTAAAAAATTTTAAATTATAGGTCGAGGTATAAAGCAAAAGCAAAAGAAAAGTTTTGGTACATGCGAAACGTCAGATTTGATGAAAAATAAATAATAATAAATTCCATTTACTTGAAAACACTTCTGTCGATAATTGAGAAAGCCATAAAAATCATTAGAAAAATTGTAGCTCCAGGCAAAGAAATTTTTGAACACCTCTAACTTCTTCTTCATTTTAAAGCTATTTTTCTTTTAAGAAAGCGTTTACATACTTAAAGATAGGATAATATATTGGATATAAGTCTAGTCAATACCGAAAATGCTGCAAAATTCGATTGTTTAACGCCAATTGCAGAGGGTATTGACAGACCATGAGTTGTTATTGTGCACGCGCTCATGGTGCGAATTAAAATTATTGACTGTCAGCATTTGCTTAAACAGAAAAGAGAAATCACGAAAAACCTTCTCCAACAGCAAGCCGTTGGACTCGTAACTTACCAGCCAACTGGTATCATGTAGCGTGCTTTTTTATGAGAGCTAGTTTCAGTATCATTAATTCGATGGATATTTGACAGTACTTATTGGCTATTATCAACTATTAGATAACCATAAATAATCAGTTATAACACATGTACTCTGTTCAACCGTTATCAGAAATTTCGATGGATAAAGTGGAGGTTTTTGGGCAGGTCGAGTTTATCCCATCGTTATAATTGCATTCTTTATTACGTCTTACTAATCGGACTAAAGCATATTCATAATCATTCTTATCAAAACCAAAACATTCGTTTAATAGATTGAAGGTTTATAAAATATCCACATTCCTGCTTTTTAATTTTACTTACATATAACATGAAAGTTATGTAGTACTATACTATGAAAGTTATCTCGAAGATTGGCCTAACTAAATCTTCTTCCAATAAATCTTAAAAAATTACAAGCGACTCATTCCCATCACGAAACTTTTGAACTAATGTTATGTAACTCATTCGTGTACGGTGTCTCATCAAAATAATAAATTTTATTTATGCTACAAATAGGCACCACCGCGCTACTTCCATGTTTAAATTCCTATTTCACTCCAATAAGTATTCATCTTCGTATTTGAAAAAAATATGAAATAATTATTTAAGTAAAGTTCTTTTTTATCCAAATATCGCACAATATCACGCAGTATTAAGTAAGGAAGGGAAAATGATGCTTCATCAGTTGCGAAGGGAGGAGAAAAAATCACTTAGTCTACCTAATCATGAAAGAAACAGTTAATTGTGCGTTGTCTAGTAACGTTAAATGGTGACATTTTTCTACTTACCCCTACCTATTCATTATACTGTGCTTCACAATAAAAGATGAGTTTTCTGAAATTAGAACAACGCAGTGTCATCAAATTTTTGACAAAGGAACACTAAAACTATGCACGAACTACACAGCACATGAAGACGAGGCTCCATCATATTTTAAAATAATTTGTTGGTCAAAACAGTTTCGATGACCCACCGTTTTTTGGGACCAAGCAAGAATTATTCTTCTTGAATACATGCCAGAGGGGACTACAATAATAACAGATGTCTATCGTGATACGATAACTAAATTATGTTCTACTTTAAACAAAAACCTCCAGGTTTGCATCACAGAGAAGTTATTGCTCTTCAAGGCAATTCTCGAGTTCACAAGGCAGTCAAATTTCAGCGCATTCTTTACGAGTGTACCTTCTTTGAACTGGATACATAATCCTGATTTGACTATATCTGAGTTCTTTCTATTTAAAAATTTGAAAGAACAATTCAGACGTCATGTCATTCTACAGACAGTAACCAGTTAAAAGAAATTGATTCCTATTTCAAGACTGATAGAATTTTTTTTCTGATAGAATAAAGTCGTTACAGGATAAGGAGCGCAAGTGCGTTGAAGTTAAGGAAGATTACGTTAAAAAGTAAAATTACCAAAAAATCATAGTTCGGTAGTGTTTTTTAATTACACCCGTGTATAAAAGATATCGGGAAGAATAGTTAGACTAATATGTTAAACGTGTGCAAAAAAAGCACCAAGTAATAAAAATAAGTCATGCTTCTTAGCTCATTTAGTGAGAAAAAGAGTAAAAAAATTTTCAAATTGTATTATATATATTATTATTATTATTATTATATATTATTATATAAAATTCTATAAATGATTGAAAATTATGACTAACTTAAGAACTATTAATACGATTATATTTTATTTTTAACATTAAATTTCGACGTCTATTTGACCTTGGAAGTATTTGTAATTACATACTGCAAACATTACTAGGGTTCGCGTCCTCTGAAATCTTACATTACATGGTTAACCAATACCTGCCATGACTTAATAATACTGATACAAGCAAATTATTAGCAAACGTGTATCATATGCAATAGCAAACAATAAATAATTAACATTTCATAATTTTCATCAATTATGAAATTAAATTATGCAATTACAAACTAAATAAGTAAACTGATGAAATTAAAAATGCCAAATTGTTTTAAATTTTACTATACACATACGCTGACGTTTTAATTGCACGGATATGTCCTTGCATGTATATATGTCTATTGTGTAAATGGCTACCAAATTCGATTCTATTGCAATCCATTTATATATTTTTTCTATTTTTAGTACAAGGTGGTCAAGTTTCTGGTGCACAACAAGTCACGGGATTCGGACCAAATGCAGCCCCTCCAGTCTTTGAGAAAGTGTTCAGTAATGCACGCTTCGCTCAAGGTGGAAACGCCCTTTTCGAAGGTCGCGTGACCGGAAAACCTATGCCACAAGTATCTTGGACTCGCAAAGGTGCTATTCTAATCCAATCAACCAAATATAATTTCTCGTACAATAATCAATCAGGGGACATTACCCTACAAATAAATCAGATTGGCCCTGGCGATGAAGGCGAATACGTTTGCACAGCTAGAAACCAATATGGTGAGGCCATCTGTTCAGTATACATCTCACCTGAGGGAATGCACGTTCCTCAAGCTTTCCAGAAGAAGACCGTGAAACAGACGACTACTGTAACTAATGGATCTTTTGTAGAAGAATTTAAAGTAGATACTTTCGAATACAGATTACTCAGAGAGGTGTCTTTCAGAGAATCTATAACTAGAAGATTCGTCGGAGAAACGGACATTCAAATGTCTACTACTGTGGAAAGGTCCTTGGGACCAGCGGCACCACCACAAATATCACAGAAGCCTCGCAATTCCAAATTGCTGGAAGGCTCGGATGCCGTATTTACAGCAAAAGTTGGTGCTAATCCCAGACCCAGGCTCACCTGGTTTAAGAATGGCCAAAGAATCACCGAAACATATAAGTACGAAACATCCTATTCAAATAATCAAGCGACACTTCGCGTAAAACAAGCACAACATGAAGATTCCGGTCATTATACATTATTAGCTGAAAATCCTCAAGGCTGCGTGGTCTCATCGGCATATCTCGCCATTGAACCTGTTAATACTCAGGAAGGACTCATTCATGAATCACAATTCAAATCGCAACAGATCGAAGAAGACGATGATGGCAAAACACTTGCTCCAAACTTTGTACGCGTTTGCGGCGATCGTGATGTGACAGAAGGTAAAATGACACGTTTTGATTGCCGCGTAACAGGCAGACCTTACCCAGAAGTAACTTGGTTTATAAATAGCAGACAAGTGACAAATGACACAAACCATAAAATACTGGTTAACGAATCTGGTAACCACTCACTTATGATCACTAATGTAAGCAGAAACGATTCAGGAATAGTAACATGTGTTGCTAGAAACAAGACTGGAGAAACTTCGTTCCAATGTAACATAAACGTAATCGAAAAGGAACAAGTCGTCGCCCCTAAATTCGTAGAGCGATTCACCACAGTAACTGTTAAAGAAGGAGAACCTGTACTCCTTAACGCGAGGGCAGTTGGTACACCAACACCACGAATCACTTGGCAGAAGGATGGAGTGCCGGTTTCTAGCGGCCCCGATGTACACATTACTATTGACAGTGGAGCATCTACTTTGGACATAGCGAGAGCCAAGGCGTCGGACGCGGCATGGTATCAATGCACCGCACAAAATGTTGCGGGCTCCACTGCTACGAGGGCAAGGTTATTTGTCGAAACACCTCAAGGACCTACCCCGGAACCTAGACGATTACACCTGCCGCGACCGACCAAAGTTATCGAACCAGAGTAAGTATAGTATATACAATATTTTCTAATCCCTACAGAGATCATGGTACAACATTTAGGACATATTTATATTGGTCAAACAATAATATTGAAATGCTACGAACTCTCTTATTTTGTCCAAATAATCATTTTTATAGATTAACAGTTAAACGTAAAATTGTATAAATAAAAAGCCAAAATAACCTATGATCAAAAAAGAAAATAAAGTAAATTTCACAAAACGAGTTAAATCTTCGCATATAGTTTCGACAATAACACCCACCAGGTGTGTAAAACTGCCGAACCAAGGCCTGAGTATTGGATTGAATCACCCTTTACTTGTTAAAAGTTCACGAATAAATGAATAAATTCGCGATATTACCATCTTCGCTAATTTTGTTTTTAACTAATGTACATGACAATGGTTTCACCAGACAGTGGCTGCTTCAGATTTTTAAACTAGACTATTGGACAACTGTAAGAAAATGATATTTTTTTATAACACATGAAAACTAAAATGACAATAAGTTAGAAGTGTTGGGAAAAGCACGTTCTGCCCGGCTATTCAATTATTTAGTCCTTTAAATAGATTTAATAACGGGGAACGGTTTAAGTCGATTTGTACATCTATTAAATTATGCAGTTTTTTAGGTTTATTAATTTCTAAACATTTTAATAAATTTAATTTATATTTTGTTTTCTATATGCGTTACTTTATATTCAAAATTTGACCTATGATCCGTTTTTCTTCAGTTATGTATAAGTTGCTGTGATCTTGTTTGACCAATATAAACACTTGGGCATGTACCATATTAATTTAGAGACTCCTGACTTATTGCTATTATACGAGGGAGCGTTTTTATATTCGCGGAATGGGGGACAAGGGGTGGAAAAAAAAAACCAAATTATTTTTCTTTTTCAATATATTCACCTGCAAGACGGATACATTTTTCACATCTTTCAATTAATTTATTTATACCCTCATAAAAAAATGATTTCTCTTTATCTGCAAAATACGCCGAAACTGCCTCCTTGACTTCATCATCGGCAGTAAATTTTTTACCCCGCAGCTCTTTTTTCATTTTCGGAAACAGGTAATAATCACTCGGGGCCAGGTCTGGGCTGTAGGGTGGGTGATTCACAATTTCGAAGTCCACCTTATGCAGGGCAGCTAACGCAACGCGGCTCTTGTGGACGAGCGCGTTGTCGTGCAAAAGCAGAACACCTTTTGTCAATTTTCCCCGTCTTTTCTCTTTAATGGCTTCTTTTAGTCGCTCTAATATTGAAGCGTAATATTCTCCGGTTATAGAAACACCTTTATCTTTATAATCAATCAACAATATTCCTTCCGAGTCCCAAAATACCGTTGCCATGAGTTTCCCAGCTGATTGTGACACTTTAAATTTCTTGGGAGGTGCTGTGCCCTTTTTATGCCACTGCATGGAGTCTTGTTTGGACTCAGGTTCATAATGATGAACCCAAGTTTCGTCTCCAGTAACAATTCCACTCAATACACCATCCTTGTCTTCATTACAGAGGTCCAAAAAAGCACGCGAACACTCTACGCGCTGTTGTTTTTGCGGCGGCATGAGCATTCTCGGCACCCATCTTGCGCTGACCTTAGACATGCCGAGATGATCGTGTAGGATTTTAAAAATTGTTGTATCGGATACTCCAACCATTTCTGCGAGTTGTTTCTTCTTTAGTCGAGCATCTTCGAGTACAACTTGTTCAACTTTTTGGATAAGTGCTGGCGTGGTCACCTCAATGCTCCTGCCCGGCCTCGGGTCGTCTTCAAGGGATTCCCTTCCTTGTTTAAATAAACTATGCCACTTGTACACCATGGTTTTTCCTGGACAAGAGTCGCCGTAAACCAATGACATCTCATTCATTATGGTCGCGACTGATTTTCCTTGCCTGGTAAGGAACTTTATAACGGCACGATATTCGATTTTTTCCATATTTCACTTTTCACTCCTGATTATGTTGCTTGGTTGACGATAGCTCAAAGACTAACTGTCTAATAACAATGAAACTTCGTATTTATACTAATCATGAGTCGCTGCACAGGCCACGCCCCCGATGCGCCTACTCACCCCTCTACAACCCGCTCATTCCGCGAATATAAAAACGCTCCCTCGTATGTTCGGTCTGTGATATTTTTAATGGATTTTGCAAGAGCGTTATTAGTAAATTCTCTTGCAAAACATATACGTAATTGCTGTGGTCAGCAGTAGTTTTTTCATTAATTAAGGAATAAATCATCTTAAAAAAGATAACGCTTCTAATAAATCAAATGTAGGAATATACCTCTCAACATATTACTATATAATTCGAAAGCAAAAATTTCCTTTATCTGTACATTGTTTCTGTAGATTCGTTGTTGAAACTACAGCATCTCGCTAAACATTTTTTATTAAAGTTATTGGGTTTAGCTTCACCGCAGAAGTTAATATTATCGTGAACGTACGTATCCAATTTATTATTAACTTATGCAGTGCAGAGTAATGTGTTTCTAAAGTGTTTGTACTAGTTACATAGGAGCTCTTGTAGCCCTGTCTGAAAAGACTGAACAAAACATTGATCCATAACAGATATCTATAAAAATTATTCGAATAGGAATTTATTAATAATACAAGTAGTTGGATATAAAAAGTTATAGCAAACGCTCACTTAAACTTGTTTACTACCAAGTAATTATATAATTTAAAATGAATGATTATCTACGAGGGTGGTCCCAGAAGTACCCGACCCTACAAAGAAAACACAAAATTTTTGGAAGGAAATATATTCGTTTTTCAATATAATCTTCTTTTAGCTCTATACAATTTTCCCAGCGATGTTCGATACCCTTTTTATAATAAAAACTGTCTTGCTCCTCAAAACCTTTGACCACTGAGCCATTTTCTTAAGTTTGGGAACAGAAAATAATCCGAGGGATCTAAATCTGGGGAATAGGATGCATGAGGTAGCAATACAAACTTTAATTCATTAATTTCGGCCATTGCAGTAACGGATTTGCTGAGCTGGTGCATTGTCGTGATGAAACAACACTTTCAAACGCAGCCGTTTTTGCTTGATTTCTTCGCTCAAACGTTGCAATAAGTTCGCATAATACTCTCCGTTGATAGTTTTTCCTTTTTCAAGATAATCAATGAAAATTATTCCACGCGCATCTCAAAAAATCGATGTCATGACCTTGCCTGCAGATGAATCGGTCTTCACCTTCTCTGGAGCCGGTTCTCCCTTTTGTGTCCATTGTTTTGATTGTTCTTTTGTCTCGGGTGTGAAGTGATGGACCCATGTTTCATCCATAGTTACGAAACAGCGCAAAAATTCTGCTTTGTTGCTGTGAAACTTCGCTAAACACTCAATTGAAACATCTTCACGGCACTATTTTTGCTCGAGTGTGAACAAACGCGGCACTTATCTTGCACGCAGCTTTCTTATGTCAAAATTTTCAGATAATATGCGATGTACCGCACTTTTTGAAATGCCTACTATGTCCGCTAGCTCTCGGACTTTCAGTCCACAATCATCCAGTACTGCTTTGTGGATTTTCATCACCATTTCTGGAGTCGTCACCTCATTTGATCGACCACTGCGATGCTCATCTTGGCAGCTCGTACGGCCCCGTTTAAATTCTGCTACCCAATATTTCACTGTTGTAAACGAAGGAGCAGACTCACCCAGAGTAAAATCCAATTCAGCTTTTATATCGGTTAGACTGAGGCCTTTCAAATAAAAATATTATATCACGTAACGATGACCAATTTTCTCCATTTTTACAAATTCACTGAAACGTTCACTATTGATGTCTGCCAAACAAATACCAAACAACGTGGCGTCTTCAAACTTGAAACATATGCTTTATAGATTGTGTACTTTCTACTACAGTGATATTTTTCAAACAACTACCGCCATTTCTAGGTCAGGCCGGGTACTTATGGGACTACTCTCGTAGACAAAGTTAGGAGGCATGTGCTCAACCAACGTTGATGTTGACTATTTGTTTAGAAAGTAATTTGTTAACAAACATTGGACGTGGTCATGTAAGGCAATAGCGTGGAGAACGCAAAGTAATTACCAAATTTATACATAAATTTCATATTTTTCAAATATATGTATGTGGCGATGTCTTGCATGTAATGTATTTCGCGATATATTTGTAATCGTTTCTCAATTTTGGGTTCACAGTGTGCGGTACCGACTTCCCTACAAAATCATCCAATTTCCTTAGTATTAATTTCATTCAACTTTTTTATATCTGTTATATGTATCCATAAAATATATGTTTATGGACATATGTATGACGTGCATTTATTAAGGCCCTCATTCTTATATGTATAGTATGTAAGTAACTGGGTTAATTTCATATTTCAAATTCTTCACAAACAATTATAATAAAAATATATAACTTCTACCATAATAGAAGGCTGCAAACTCGACTTTCACCTGTTCTTTCATAGAGTGAATGATGTACAAACGTTTACAGCCACACTGTGCATGCATATACATACATATTTACTTAAATTGAAGATGATGTGTAATTCAATTATACACACAATAACACCTTAGCTTCTGGGTCGCACTCGGATCTTGGGTAATTCCGATGCATTATTTACATGGCTTTATGAATTACTTAAACACTGCAGTAACTTTTCTTATGAAATATTTTCGTATACTAGTAACATTCATCCAATCCTTCTTAAAATCATGTAAGTGGTGATGAAATGGTAAATCAAACATGCCTCGGACGAATTTGACTTTAAATTCACCAAATTTATAAAAAATTAGTGAAAGTGACGTCAATGGTCCTTTATTAGCTGCAATTAGTTATTGGTTTCGTAATTTATACGTAGAAGGTGTATATAAGAAAATAAAAAAAGACCTCGACGACTTGCATGTTAAAAGTATTATTTCTTCAGAGAAGTTAATTAAAAGAAACTGTAATATCACCCACAGAAAGATTCAAAAGAATTGGATCATCTGCAATAGATATCAATTTACATAGACGTTTGCATGTAAGATGGCAAATCAGTGAATTTAACATTCGCTAACGAAAGAACAAAAATAACCATGAATAAATTATTACACACAAGTAGTTACTCATCTACTATGCGGTACAAAATTTATCAATGCAGTGGTTATTGAATTTCAACTTTGATGACTTGACAAAAAAGAAGAATTTTCTAAAAATTATTTAAGAATCAAATTATTTCTAACTAAAATTTTTCAAAACAACCTCAATATGTTTCAATTAATCGAAGTAATTAAAATTAGGTGTCGGTATTACTATAAAATTTTTTGATGATGTACTTCCAAACAATAGGTTTTGGATACACAAATTAATATGAAATACTTAAGTAAAAGTACAAATATTAACTGATTGACAAATTACTCAATATTAATAAGAGAAATTCCAAAATTGAATAACGCAAAATCATACTTAAATAGAATTGCTAGGAATAGAATGAAAAGTTTTACACAATAAAAATTTAAGCAATTTTTGCCATTGTCTTCAGATATTCTTAATGAACCATCTTAAAACTGTAGGTTTATCAATTAATCATTTACGACTTAAATATATTTACAAAGTAATTAGGAATTTGTCAATATTACACAAACGAAATTATTTTAATTTTTTTAACTTGATCTATAAAATGAATGGGAATCTAAACAATAATAGAAATAATAGTAATATTAAATAGCAGCTTGCGACTATTTTGGAAATCGTTCTTCAATATTTTTACTCCACTTCATGAAGTCAAGTAAGTGATTTTAAAATTTTAACAGAAGATTTATGATCAGAAATAGGGACAGGAAACTGTTAATGTTTATGCCATCAGCGCTCCAGTTCAAACTTTATCTACCTAAACAAAAAATGAAAACATTTAGCATAACAAAATTTAACTTTCTTTTCTATTCATTTACATAATTAAAGTACTATTATCATTACATATATATACGTATTATATTACATATACAAAGGGGTACTAGGAAAGTTTTGCAATATGACGCAACAATGAATAGTAGGAAGCTGCTCGTTGCTGCATGTTGAGACATGTTCATACGTGCATAGTAGCCGGCGCGCCATGTCGATGGGCTCAGTTATTCATCAGCAGTGAGAATGTAAAGTGCTTGCGATGGCATCGTGGTCACGAAATGAGATAAGGGCAGTTTTGCGCTCCATTTCGTGCGTGGTTTAAACATAGATCAGTGCTTCGAAGAAATGACTCTTGCACTAGGTGATGTTTGTCCACATCGCATAACGATATTCAGGTGGTATAGAGAATTCCAAAGGGTAAATTTAACTGTGGAGTATGTTGAGAGGTGGGGAAGGCCACGAACGTCAGTTACGAAAGAAAACGTTACTGCTGTGAGGAAAATGCTTGGCGAGGACAGGCGAGTGACCTACCAACAGATAGAAGGTATTTCAGGCCTAAATGCACCAGCAATTCGTTCGATTCTGTATGATCATTTGCACGTGAAGATACTTTGTTCTCTCTGGGTGCCGCATCGACTGACTGAAGAGCAGATGATACGAAGTGTGACTTGGTGCCGGGAGATGCTAAAAAAGTTTAATAAGGGACAATCTCGGTATGTGAACAACATCGTGACAGGTGACGAGACTTGGCTGTACTATTACGATGTGCCGACCAAAACTCAAAACAAAGTTTGGGTCTTTGATGATGAGAACACACCCGTAGTTGTCAGAAAATCCCGATCGGTAAAGAATAAAATGATAGCTGTCTTTTTAAAATCGAATGGAAGTGTGGATCGCATCGTTTTAGATACACAGAAGACAGTCACAGTTAAGTGGTATACTGAACAGTGCCTGCCTAAAGTCATTGGATCTATGAAGAACTTGCGGCCAAAGTCAAGAATGCACACCTGGTTCCTCCATCACGATAATGCTCCAGCTCACCGCACCAAAGCCTGCACCGAATATTTGACCACGTCAGGATTGAAACTTCTCGAGCACCCTCCCTACAGTCCAGATCTTGCTCCCTGCGACTGTGCACTGTTCCCGCATGTGAAAATGAAGCTAAAACGGAAGCAGTTTTCCAGTGATGAGGACTTTCTGCGGGCTTGGGACAACGAGTGTGCTTTACTCCCTAGTGAAACTTGGCAGAACTAGTTTAAAAATTGGTTTCGGATGATGGAGAAGTGTATTGAGTGTAGAGGAAATTACTTTGAAAAAATTAAATAAACAAAGCTGTATTGCAAAACCTTCCTAGTACCCTTTGTAATAGAAAAAGCGGTTCCACACTTACCGATTATTTTAAAAAATATTAAATGTTTACAGACCTGTTCCCGGCCCTGAAGTCATTTACCTCCGTCATGTCGAACCCTCCAGACCACACGTGCCCAGTTCTGAAGAAGACCGTATCTATCCAGCACCAAAATTCATCATTCCATTGCACGATATCCAACAAATTGAAGGAGGCCGGGTACACTTCGAGGCCAGGATCGAACCCGTTGGTGATCCTACAATGGTTGTAGAATGGTTCCTCAATGGCAAACAACTCGCAGCGAGTATGTCAAATTTCGAATATTAACCTAAAATATAAATACACATTGATATTAAACACTACTAATAAATTTCTATTTTCTTAGGTTCACGCATTACATCTATTTTTAAATTCGGTTTCATCGCCTTAGATTTAATAAGTCTCAATGTTCAAGATAGCGGTCAATACGTTTGCCGTGTTAGTAACGCTGCTGGTTCTACGGATTCCCAAGCATTCTTACTTGTTAATACTCGTGCAAGTATAGAGAAAGCAAGTCAACATCCTGAGAGCTTGCAATATATACAACTTCTCGAAGATTACTCAAGATATGAAAGACAAGAAAGTATAGAGGAGAAAACAAAGCAAAAACCTCATTTCATCCGTCCACTCCAGGATCTCGGAGAACTACAGGAAGGGCGCAACGCTCACTTCGAAGCGCAATTAGATCCTGTTAGTGATCCAACAATGAAAGTGGAATGGTACAAGGATGGAAGACCGATAACAGCCAGTTCTAGAATTACGACCATATTCAACTTCGGCTATGTCTCCCTAAATATCATGCACCTACGGGCCGAAGATGCAGGAACATACACAGTAAGGGCTGTTAATCATCTTGGCGAAGCAATTAGCAGCGCAAGTATCTCGGTATTTACAAAATCTACAGTAACCAGTGACTTGGGCATTCCTGAGCAACAAAGATATATTGAAAAAGTTGAAGAACTGGAAGCTTACCAGCAAGCGCAGTTACAAAAATATGTTCACGAGGCACCAGAAAGTTCGCAACCCCCTGAGTTTAAATCTCCTATTAAAGATCAAGTTGGTATCAGAGAAGGAGGTTTCGCGCACTTTGAAGCACGTTTGGCACCTGTTGGAGATTCGACTCTTAAAGTTGAATGGCTCAAAGATGGAAGAGCAGTAGAGGCTAGCTCTAGAATTACGACTTTCTTTAACTTCGGTTATGTTGCCCTGACAATTAAAGATGTTACTATACATGATGTAGGTAATTACACTTGCCGTGCTTACAACGCTCTTGGACAAGCTACAACAACCGCTCAATTAAGCGTCATTAGCAAGAAAGATATTGTCATAGACTCTCAACATCCTGGAGGTCTAGAAAAGATACAATTCCTCGAAGATACGACACGTTTCAATCGCATCGAAAGAGAAGAAACTCAAGCTATACAGAAACCAAAGTTCTTAGGGCCGCTTAAGGGAACAAATACAATTATCGAAGGTCAACGCGCTCATTTTGAAGCTCGCGTTGAACCACAAAGTGACCTAACTATGAAAACAGAATGGTACTGCAATGGAAAAGCTATTCAAACAGCTAACAGAATCCAAACATATCACGACTTTGGATACGTAGCGCTCGATATTTTAAGTGTACGTGCAGAAGATGCTGGTAATTATACTGTTGTTGCAAGAAATGCAATGGGTGAAGCACAGCTTTCTTCCAATATGATTGTTGAAAGTAAGTAAATTTATTCATTGTGTATTGACATAACTAATTTTATTTACTCTCTAGCACGCTCAAGCATTGATACAAGAAGTATGCATCGTACAGCTTATGATAAAACTCGTGCCTTAGAAGATTCGAAAATCGTAGAACCTCAATATGTAATTGAAGAAATATCTAAATCTAAACCAATTTTCACTCAACCATTATCTGATCCAAGACCTGTAACAGAAGGACATAATATACATTTGGAGTGTCGTTTAGAACCCATGGGCGATCCAACGATGAGAGTAGAATGGTTCTGCAATGGCCGCCCAGTTACTGTGGGTTCAAGATTTAGAACATATAATGACTTTGGTTTTATTGCCTTAGACATCATTCATGCCACTGCATCTGACACCGGAGAATATACAGTAAGAGCGACTAATCATCTTGGTTCAGCCCAAACATCATCTCAAGTTAGAGTAATTGCAAAATCAGATATAATTACTGATAGTCAACATGAATTGACTGCTGAACAATTAGCAATGTTAGAAGGCCGCCAGAAACACCAACCTACTGATGAGGTGACTATTTTTGAAGCTCCACATTTCACCAGGCCACTACATAATATTGAAACCGTAGAAGGAACGAATATTCACATGGAATGTCGCTTGCAACCTGTAGGTGATTCTTCCATGAGAGTTGATTGGTTTTGCAATGGTCGTCCCGTTAAAGTCGGACACAGATTTAGACCCGCTTATGATTTTGACTATGTAGCTTTAGATTTACTAAGTGTGTACCCTGTTGATTCAGGAGTTTATACGTGCCAAGCCAGAAACCAACTTGGAGAAGCTGTAACATCGTGTTCAGTTAAAGTAATTCCTAAAAGAGATTTGTTCTTCGACACACAACATCCAGGTGGTTTGGAAAAAATACAGCAATTAGAAGACCATTCTCGAGCTTTCAAACGTACAGAATATATTGAAGAAGTAGTAAACGTGAAGCCTAGATTTATTACTAAACCGAAGAGTTTGGAACAAATGCGTGAAGGCGAACACGCTCACTTTGAATGCAAGGTCGAACCAATTACCGATTCGAATCTTAAAGTTGAATGGTTTAAAAATGGACGACCAATTACTGTTGGGCACAGATTTAGACCAATTCATGATTTCGGCTATGTTGCTTTAGATATTATTGATCTAATTGCAGAAGATTCTGGTACATATACCTGCCGTGCGGTTAATTTAGTAGGGTCTGATGAAACTACATGTACATTACGATGTGTAAGTACCAGCCAAATAATCACCGTAACACAAAATGAACAAGGTTTAGAACAAATTCAACATTTGGAAGACCGATCTAGATATCAACGCCGTGAAGAAATTGAAGAAACAACAAAGCAGATTCCTATCTTTACTACTTCTCTTAAAAACGTGGAAATTAAAGAAGGACAAAGAGCTCACTTCGAATGTCGTTTAATACCTGTCTCAGATGCTACTATGAAAGTAGAATGGTTCCATAATGGTAATCCATTAAAATCTGGCTCAAGATTCACAGAAACCAACAATTTTGGATTTGTAGCTTTAGATATTTTGTATGCGTATCCTGAAGATGCAGGAACCTATACATGCCGTGCTACGAACGCTCTTGGAGAAGCAGTTACGTCAGCTACATGTACAGTACTAAGCAAAAAATCAATTCTTTTTGAATCCGTCCACGAAGGCGCTTTAGAGCGTCTACAAGAACTTGAAGACTCATCACGTTATCAACGCAAAACTGTACAAGAAGAGATCATTTCTCAAGCGCCTTGCTTTACAGTACCCGTTAAAGACTTAAGAGTAGCTGAAAATCAAGCTGCTCACTTCGAAGCTAGATTAATACCTGTTGGAGATTCAAGGTTAAAAGTCGAATGGTTACGTAATGGTGTACCAATACAAGCTTCCAATCGCCTGACAACAATGCACGATTTCGGATACGTAGCTCTAAACATGAAATATGTTAATCCCGAAGATTCTGGAACCTACACTTGTCGTGCAGTTAACGATATTGGAGAAGCTGTTACTTCTGCAACATTATTTGTACAATCTAAAGCATCCTTGCAACTTGAAACTCAACATGAAGGTGCACTACAAAAATTGCGGCAACTTGAAGATACAAGCAAATATCAACGCCGTGAAGCAGAAGATATTCAAGTAACTCAGGCTCCAAGATTTACCACACAATTAAATGGCCCAACTGATTTATATGAAGGCCAAAGTGCTCATTATGAATGTAGAATTGAGCCTTATCCTGACTCAAATCTTAAAGTAGAATGGTATCACAATGGCAAACCACTTTCAACCGGACACAGGTTCCGTACCGCTTATGACTTTGGATTTGCCAGTCTTGATGTTTTAACCGTATATGCAGAAGATTCTGGAACATACACTTGCAAAGCAACAAATCTTATAGGTCAAGCTGATTCCTCCGTTGTTACAAATGTCAAATGTGAGTATTTGCATTAATTATAATTGAATTTACTTTACTTTTATTTTTTCATTACAGCGAAAGCAGGAATTATTAGAGAAACTCAACATGAAGGCGCTCTTCAAAAGATACAGTATCTAGAAGATGATTCCCGTTACAAACGTGTTAGCAAAGAAGATGCTGTTATTTTAGAAAAACCACAATTTGGCAGAGGTTTGAAACCCGTTGAAAATCTGCCAGAAGGTAAAACAATCCATCTTGAAGCTACTCTTACACCAGTTAATGACCCAACTATGAGAGTAGAATGGTTCTACAATGGCCGACCGCTTCCATCAGGTTCTAGATACAAAACCACCTATGATTTTGGATTTGTCGCTTTAGATATTTTACATGCTTATCCAGAAGATGATGGCACATACATGTGCAGAGCTAGAAACGCCGTTGGAGAAGCCGTGACTACAGCAGCTGTATCTGTTATTGGCAGATCTGGCCTACAATTAGACACATTAGACGAGCAAAGACTGCGTAAAATTAAAGACTTGGAAGCATATGAAAGACCAAAAAGGGAAGAAATTGAACCACAAGCTCAAAAACCTGTATTTTTAACGCCACTTATTAATTTAGAAAATCTTAAAGAAGGTGAACATGCTCATTTGGAATGCCGTGTTGAACCAATAAACGATGCCAATTTAAAAATCGAATGGTATGTAAATGGTGTCAAACTAAAAACAGGACATAGATTTAGAACTACTCATGACTTTGGTTATGTAGCTCTTGATATTCTGTATGCCTATCCAGAAGATAGTGGTACCTACATGTGCAAAGCTACTAACTTAGTTGGTGAAGCTGTTAATACCTGCACAATTAAGGTAGGCACAAGGCGTAGCATAATTTTAGATACACAACATCCTGAAGGTTTAGAAAAAATACGCGAATTAGAAGCTCAAGGCCATCCAGCTCGTTTAGAAGTAGAAGAACCTGCTCCATTCCCACCACGATTTGTTACAGAACTTCGTGGAACTACAGAATTATACGAAGGCCAGACAGCTCACTTTGAAGCTCAGATCGAACCAATTCATGATCCAAACTTACGTATCGAATTTTACCATAACGGCAAGCCACTGCAATCTGCTTCTCGATTCCACATTACTTTCGATTTTGGTTATGTCGCTTTAGACATTGGACATGTAGTACCCGAAGATGCTGGCGAATATTCTGTAAAAGCTATTAACAACTTAGGACAATGTGTATCTTCTATAAAAATGCGTGTAATTGCTAAGGGCAACATTATCTTGGATTCTCAAAGACCTGAAGGTTTGGACAAAATACGTCAACTAGAAGAACATCAGCCATATAAGAGACCAGAAGTTGAGGAACCTGTGACTCGCCAAAGACCCGTATTTACACAACCTTTGCAAAATATAGACAACATTGTTGAGGGTCATACCGCTCATTTCGAATGTCGCTTAATACCCGTAGGCGATCCAACCCTTAAAGTTGAATGGTTCCGTAACGAGAAACCTCTTGAGGACAGCTCTCGCATTACAAAGGTTCACGATTTTGGTTATGTATCTTTAGATATCTCACATGTCCGTGACGAAGATGAAGGTGTATACATGTGCAGAGCATCAAATCCTCTTGGAGAAGCTGTCACGACTGCCTCTATGAAAATTAGAAGTAAGTATGAAGATAACTAAGAAACATAAACATTGACTAATTTTTTTGTACTATTTTAGCCAAAGCCAGCATCCAATTGGAAACACAACATGAACAAAGCATGCGTAAAATACAACAATTGGAACAACCACTGGCTCCCCGTCCCGAAGAACCCGAAAGAATATTTGAGAAACCAATATTCACTCAAGTATTAACTGGTCCAACAGAATTGTGGGAGGGTCAACACGCTCACTTTGAAGCTCGTGTAGTACCAGTCGGTGATCCAAACTTACGTTTCCAATGGTTCGTAAATGGTATTGAACTTAAATTAGGATCACGTATTCGCTTTACAAACGATTTCGGGTTCGTTACGTTGGACGTATTAAATACAGTAACAAATGATTCTGGCGTTTATATGTGCAAGGCATTTAACAAATCAGGAGAAGCAGTTTCGTCTATATCTATGAAAGTTAAAGCACGTTCGAGCATCGATATAGAAGCTTTGCATCCAGATGCTTGGCAGAAAATCCAACAGAAGGAAGCAGATATGAATAAGGTACCAGAAATGTTTGTTGATACGACTCCTCAACAACCACCAGTTTTTACTACACACTTACAAAATCACGATAATCTTGTTGAAGGACAACATGTTTACTTAGAGGCTCAAGTAGAACCAAGAGCCGATCCAAACTTACGAGTTGAGTGGTTTAAGAACGGAATTTCACTTACCACTGGTACCCGTCTTCGTAGCACGTTTGACTTCGGTCTTGTAACGCTATCCATAAATGGTTTGAGAGACGATGACACTGCTATATATACTTGCAAAGCTACCAATTTGTATGGTGAAGCAATATCCACTTGCACACTGAAAATCAAGGATAAGCATTGGTTGTTGGGTGATACTATGCATCCAGATGCCATACCTAAGCTCGCTGCTTTTGATGCACCAAAAGCTGAAGAGCCCGCTCGTCCAGAACCGACGTATGAAGCTCCAGTATTTATTAGCCATTTGAACAATGTAGAAAACGTCGAGGGAGATAACGCTCATTTCGAATGCAACGTTGAACCATCAAAAGACCCTACAATGAAAGTCGAATGGTTCATTAATGGCAAACCCTTACCTAGTGGCGCAAGATATAAGTCTACATATGATTTTGGCTATGTTGCTCTTGACATCAACCATTGCTATACTGAAGACTCTGGCATTTACACTTGCAAAGCAACAAATAACAAAGGTACAGCCACAACAACGGGCACTTTACGTACCACAGACAAAGCTAAAATATTCTGGGATACACAGCATCCACAAGGAAAAGCTGGTCTGGAAGCTGTTGAAGAAGTCGACAGCGCTTATGCCAGAAAATTACAGCGCCAACCTTCAGGTCCTGAAAAAGAATACCCAAAACCAGTTTGGACGATACCTTTGAATCCAGAATTTATAATCAGTGAGGGTAAACCTTTACATCTAGAAGGAACTGTAGAACCCAAAGAAGATCCAAATCTGAAGATTGAATGGTTCTTTAATGGAAAATCCCTTGACCACGCCTCAAGATTTAAGCTCACCAGTGACTTTGGATTTGTTACACTCGACTTAACCGACGTATACGATCGCGATCAAGGGATATATACTGCTAAAGCATCAAATAAAGCTGGCGAAGCTTTCACTTCTACTACTATTTACTGCACTACTAAAGCAGGACTTATTGAACGTACACAACATCCCAAAGGACAGGAAGGTCTTGAAAAGATTCAAGATCTGGAAGATGCTCTCAACAGAATTCAACAACCACTTCCTGAAAGTGATGAAGGTCATGCGCCAGTTTTTACCTCAGAGTTTGCACCATTATCTAACTTGGGCGAAGGCGAAATTGCTCACTTTGAAGCTGGTTTGACACCTATTGGAGATCAAACAATGAAAGTTGAATGGTTCTACAACGGCAAAACTATTGAAGCCAGTCATAGATTTAGAACAGTCCACGCTTTCGGAATGGTAGTTCTTGAAATTTTAGGAACTAAGACAGAAGATTCCGGTACTTATACATGCGTTGCAACAAATGCCTGGGGAAAAGCTGAGCAAAGTGTAAACCTTGAGTGTGTTGAAAAGATTAAAGGTCAACCACCTAAATTTACCACACATCTTAAAGACATTGTTGGTCTTAAGGATGGGCAACCAGCGCACTTTGAATGTACATTAATCCCTGTTAATGATCCTAAACTAAAAGTAGAATGGTTCCACGATGGTCGTCCAATTTTACAGTCTACTCGCATCAAGACTGTTTCAGATTTTGGTTTTGTTTTGATGGATATAGCATATACCCAAAATCACGATTCTGGAGAATATGTATGCAAGGCTAGCAACGAATATGGCGAAGACTATACCAAAGCAACTATCAATGCTTATGGTAGAAGTGGCGTATTCACTGAAAGCTTACAGCCTGATTCATTAGCTAAAATCAGAGAACTCGAAAGCTATCAAATTCAACAAACTCAAGTGCAGGCTGCACCAGTTACAGAACCTCCCAAGTTTATCACCCAAATTGCGGATATAACTAAGCTCGCTGAAGGACAAAGTGCTCATTTCGAAGCACGTCTAACACCAGTTAATGATCCAGACCTTGTAGTTGAGTGGTACTATAATGGCAGAAAACTACCACATGGTCACAGATACCGAACTTTCCATGATTTCGGAATTGTTATATTAGATATTCTATACTGTTATGAAGAAAACTCTGGTGTATACGAATGCAGAGCCTATAATAAATATGGCGAAGACTCAACTAAAGCAACTTTGAAATGTACGTCAAAGGCAAACTTAATCCTGACCTCGCAACTACCGCGGGTAAGTTTTTACTTTAATATTTTTTTCCAAACTTATAACTTATATTATCCTCATTATTTTCAGGGCATGGAGGGAGGTTTGGAAAAGATTCAAACATTGGAAGATTCTCTAATCCGTACAAAAGATGAAAAAGAAACTGAAGAGCGTGGAAAAGCACCAGTTTTTACAGTGCCATTATCTAATATTGACAATCTCCGCGAAGGAGAAAGCGCCCATTTTGAGGCACGATTAACACCAACTGACGATCCAAAACTAAGGGTAGAGTGGTATTGGAATGGAAAACCATTAAAAACCGGTTCAAGATTCCGTACATTCTGTGACTTTGGATTCGTGATCCTTGAAATCTCGCCTGTATATCCAGAAGATTCGGGAGAATATTCCTGTAGAGCAATTAACGACTATGGCGAAGCTGTAACAACGTCTACTATGAAAGTACAAGGTAAAAGAAGCATAATTTTAGAATCTCAATTGCCACAAGGAATGGAAGGCACAATTGATAAAATAGCAGAACTCGAAGGTCTAGGAGTCATTCATGCTCAAATAGCTCCAGACGAGGACTCTGGAAAACCTCCAGAATTTATTACAACACCCTCAGATCTACAACTATCTGAAAATTCTTTGGCTCACTTTGAATGTAAATTACAGCCAGTCAATGATCAAAGCATGCGCGTTGAATGGTTCCACAATGGAAAACCATTATGGGCAGGTTCCAGAATTAAGACTATCAATGATTTTGGATTTGTAATATTAGAAGTTGCTAACGTTTATCAACGCGATTCTGGTTTGTACACATGTAAAGCTACAAACAAACATGGCGAAGCCACCGTTTCATGTAAATTACAAGTTCGCGGAAGGCAAGGCATTATTATGGAGCCTCAACTACCAGCTAACTTCCGCACAGGCACGGCAAGCATTCAAAAACTTGAGGAAGACTTATACAAAAGAGAAGAAATTCAAACAGAAGAAGAGGTACCAAATCCACCCAAATTTACAGTCGACATCAAAGATAATGTCGACGTTCCAGAAGGCGGTCCACTTCACTTTGACTGCAGACTTGAACCTATTAACGATCCAACTATGCGTATTGAATGGTTCCACAATGGACGTTCATTTGCTACTGGTTCTAGAGTTCATCAACTAAATGACTTTGGCTTTATTGCTTTAGATATTGATTACTCATACGCTAGAGATGCTGGTGAATACATTTGTAAAGCCACTAACAAGTGGGGATCAGCTACTACTAAAGCTACCGTTACCACAACTTCTAAGCGCAATATTGACTTTGAATCACAATTACCATCAGGAATGAGCGCAGAGAAGCTTAAAGAACTAGAAAAAGGTAAAGTAACTGAAGCACCCAAAGAAGAAGAGCCAGTTGGTCCACCTAAATTTATCACACATATTGAATCCGCAACCATCGAAGAATCAGAATCGGTTACATTCGAATGCCGTGTTGAGCCGAAACACGATTCAAACTTACGAATTGAATGGTACAGAAATGGCAAATTATTACCATGCGGTTCTCGTTATAAGACCACCTACGAAATGGGATTCGTGTCGCTAGGTATTACTTACGTTTATCCTGAGGATTCTGGTGAATATGTATGCCGTGCTGTAAATAACTTCGGTGAAGATTTTACAAGGGCCAGTGTATCCTGTAAAACGATTCCAAGTATCATCTTACAGAACCAAGTACCAAAAGGCATGAAAAAATCCGAAACTTTAATGCAAATGGAGGCCGCTATTAAGAAATATACCTCCGAAATTCATTTAACTGAAGATGATTTGTACGATGCAGAAAAGAAACAACCACCAAGATTTGTCACGCAAATTCAAGATCAAACCGATCTGGTTGAAATGCAATCGACCAAGTTCGAGTGCCAATTAGCTCCTGTTGGAGATCCTAATATGAAAGTCGAATGGTTCTTGAATGGAAAACCATTACCTCACAGTAAGTTCAGTTTAATTTAATTTTTGAAAAAAGTATTATATGATATTTTATTATAGAAAATCGCTTCACCCCGATTTACGATTTTGGTTACGTTGCTATGAACTTTGGTTGGGTTTATCCCGAAGATAGTGGAGAATATGTATGCCGCGCTACCAACTTATACGGCATGGACGAAACTAAAGCTTTCATTAAAACAGCTGGTAAACCAGGCATTATATATGAATCTCAATTGCCCAAGGGCATGAAGAGTATTGAAAGAATACGTGAAATGGAAGCAGCATGGCAAGTGTAAGTTAAATAGTATTAGCTATTGACATTTAAAATCCAATATTAATAAGTAATTAGTATTAACAATATTATTATATTAAAATGTTATTTATTATAATGCTCTTACGTTTCAGTGTACCCGATGAGCCTGATGAAGATACGAAGCCAAGATCTGCACCACTCTTCGTTAGTAAACCAGAACCATGTACTGTAGAAGAAGGAGAATGGGCTCGTTTCTGCTGTCGCGTGACAGGCCATCCACGTCCACGTGTTATGTGGTTAATTAATGGACATACTGTAGTAAATGGCACGAGATACAGACTTACTTATGATGGCATGTATCACTTAGATATACCAAAGACTAGACAATACGACACCGGGAAGGTAGAAGTTATTGCAAGAAGCAGCGTAGGAGAAGCCATCGCAGAAACAGAACTTAAGGTCATACCAAGACATGACGATTATAGAGGAGTACTTAAAAATTCACCAAGACGTGAGTTATTTTCTTACACTATCTACATTCATTTGAAAATGCCGCAATTGCAGTATGTACTATGAGTTCCAATGATTCAAATAATGTGTTAACTTACTACTACATATGTATATATATTTGTTATTTGCGGCATTTTTAATATGTACAAAATATACATGTCAATAAAAAAACAACAAAGTACTTCACACAATGCACCTATCTCTAATATATTTCTATAAAAACCGTGTCAAGCACATTTATCATTGTATATATAAAAATACGCTATTTAATATACCACTGCCACTGCATAAACACATCATATTTACACGCTACTTCCATTCCTCATTCCTTTATCCTCTCCAAGACGCTTCTACTTCTTCTTCTTCTGGAAAATAAAATCGTCCATCAGCTTGTGACAGGATATCATTTCAGGTAGGAATTTATTTCGTCCCTATAAATGTTATTGCATGTGATAACATGAAATGTGATATAAAATATTCATTATGTATATTGTAATTAATATGATTACAAAAAAATTGTCCGAAAACCTAACATTGAATGGTATGTAGGTGCAGCATGTTATCTCTCCCATTCATCATGCTGAAACAACTTTTAAAGATGTATTTTTCTTGTGATAGCTTGGTACGATATCGAATTACAACAATACCAAAAGGAACGTCAAGAAACCGAACTCGAGAAATTCTTCGACGAACGTCACCAATATCAACAGACTAGTGCTCATCCGGCTCTTCACATTCTTCAAAGAATTCGTAAAGAACCGGAAGCCGAATGGCAACAAACAGTGAAGTCAAAGAAGAATGAAGACTACTACACCAAACTTCAAGAACTTGAAAACGAACAAGTAACCAGAGAGCTTCGACACAGAGAACAATCGCACCAGTTTGCCTTGGCAGGTGACAAGATTGTCGCCGACACAATAGCTAAGGGAATGGCACAAAAATATCAAGATAAATTGTATGTCATTGGCACATATTTTGTATTTTCGTAATTATTAATCCGAACTATTTTCAGAACACAAGATGAAGTTACAAAGGAAACGTACTCCCAACAACAGCTGAAAAGAACCGGACTGCGCGAAACCAAACAACACAGTACCGAAATAGAAATTGACTCGATGAAAGGCGGTTACCCACCTGAACCAGCAGCTTCTACCGTTCATGGAAGAGAAGTTCATGTCACAAAACAAAAACAAACTCAAAAAGAAACCGTTGGAGATTTAGAAATCACTCGCAAAATCACTGCTACAGAAACAACCGACGTTGAACACAAAGCTAAGGCCGAAGAACGTCTAGTACAAGGTCAAGTACTGCCTACTAAAGCTCCATTCTTCACTAAAAAAATACAACCAGTAAGAGCATTCGAAAATGACTCTGCTAGATTCGAAGTTGAATTCGATGGTGATCCATTGCCAATAATTAAATGGTTCCGTGAAGACTTTCCAATAACCAGCTCTCCTGACTTGAAGATCTACACATTCAGCACAAAATCCATTCTTCAAATGAGACAAGTATTCATGGAAGATTCTGGAGTTTTCAGCGTAATTGCTGAAAATCGTGGAGGTACAGCAAAATGTAGCGCCAACTTGGTCGTTCAAGAGAGAAGACGTAGTGGTAGAGCCGGCCCAATTCCACCAAGCTTTGTAACCACAGTACAAAATACCATGGCTAACGCTGGTCAATTAGTAAGATTTGATGCACGCATTAATGGCACTAAGCCCATTGATGTGTACTGGCTGAAAGATGGTAAAAAGATCTCACCGTCTGATATTCGTTACAAATCTTTAGAAGAAGATGAAGTGTATACTCTACTTATTATCGAAGTTGTGCCTAATGACTCAGGCAAATATGAATGCGTTGCTATGAACAAAGCCGGTGAAGCTAGATGCGAAGCAGAATGCACAGTAACTGCACCTTCTTCTCCAACTAAACCTTCCAAACCAACAACTCCTGGCGTTGAAAAACCACCTACAATAGTGGAACCACTTAAAAATCAAACTATTCGAGAAGGGCAAGTAGTAGCCTTCAAATGCAAGATCACTGGTAAACCTACTCCTACGATTAAATGGCAGAGAGGCGATAAAGTCATTAAACCATCGAAATATTTCCAAATGCTTCAAGAGACTGACACATACACTCTTAAAATCACGGAAGCTTTCCCAGAAGATGAAGGAACTTACAAATGCATCGCCACAAATCCCGCTGGTACAGTACAGACACAAGGCAACCTGAAGGTAACCGCCGCCGAAGTTCAAGAAACGCCACCAACCTTAACCAAAATGAAAGATGTAATCGTTCCCGAAGGCAGTCCGGCACAATTTAAAACCACAATCTCTGGAAAACCCAGGCCCGCCATCCAATGGCTGAGAGAAGGATTTTTAATCCCGGAATCGCCAGATTTTCAGGTAAGATTTTTTTATTAATTTTTCGCATAATAAGAATCAAGTTATATATAGTAATATTGAGTATTTAACATCAGAACTCATAATATATAAAAATTATAAATAGAATCAATAATTTATTAATTTCGAAAATGTAACGAAATACATATATAATAAGAGTCATAATCAATTTATAGAGCATTTAATATATCTGCAAATACATAAGTTTAGTAACATAAACATAAATGCTTTAATAATAAATGAAAACATCTGTAAAGGTTTTATTTTTAGATTCAATATTCACCTTTAATTGTACCATTTACAAGCTACAACTTCTATGCATTTTTTATTAACTTATACCAATTAGCTATTAATGAAATTAAGAAACAGTTAATGGTCGTATCGTTGTAGCAAATGCTTTACAATATCTACAGAAATATTTTGTAAAATTTAGTCTACAATTGAAAAACACAAAAATAAAACGACGCTGTGAACAGCATACTTTTATAGCGACCACCCCTAGGTGTCAGGAGCTTGCGTTATCCACATTAATCTAAATTTCCTTGTATTGTTAAACAAACACGTCTCTGCTAATCCTGCTCCGAAGTCAGACCAATTGGAAATCGACAATTTTTTATAGATTTCGCATTGCTCCCGAATCGTTCGCTAGTACGGTATATACATACAATACATATGTATATGCGCAAGCATGTTAACTATAATGTTGACATGAATCGAAAATATAAAAGTAAGATTGCGAATAATTAGAAAATATTATTTGATCTGTTTTGAAACAGCAGAAACGGGCTGAAATGATGCTATTAGAAGCACTGAAAAGGTCTAATTCGTATTTATTAAAATATATATAGGCCAGCTAAGGCTTAAGTTTAAAAATACCAAATCCATAATAGTTGTCGACAATGAATTGAATGTAACCAATTTAGCTGTCGTGAGTTTGGTATTTTTTAAACTTAAGCTCTAGCTGGGCTATACATCTTAAGAAATGTAAATCAGACTTTTTCAGTGGCGTTAAATAGAATCTTTTGAAACTACTTCTGTTGTTTTAAAATCGATTAAACAATATTTCCCAATTATTCGTAATCATTCTTTTAACATTTTCGATTCATGTCAAAATTACTTTTTTAATGATTTTTGACATTAACATCCACTAAATTTCAAACTCTACTATAAATCTTAACTTGCAGGGGGAAGGGAGGGTTGAAAAATCACTGGCGTAAAATGTTCTATTGCCCTTAGTCAATTTTTGTTACTCAAGTAATCATTATGCGATAAATAGATAATATAATGCATAAATAAATAATTTTTCTCTGCTACATACAAATTAATTTACCTTGAACAAAATAAGATAATAAAGAAACTTAGTAGAAATCTGTATGTATAATAGCTTCGATCTGCTTACATTAGTTTAGCATGTGAGCAAAGTCTGCAGCAGTAATATCCGTTGTTATACTACCAGAAAGATTATATCAAAAGTTTTAGCTTTTCTCACACAAGATAAACTCGATCAATCTTCCAAGCTTTAAATAACGGGAATTTCGCTTATAAGAAGATAATTTATGAAGCAGAAAAACGTCTTGTCGAAAACTTTTTGTATAAAACACATAATGCTGTTTCTTATTCCATTTATTTTTACTGTTAACCAAACTTATATAAAAATTTGTCTTTTATATACATAAACATATACAGTGGCGACGCGTTCAGTACAATTACAAAACAGAAATTTGAAACATCATAAACTTTCCATATTATACCATATGTACAGCAACTCCTTGGTAAAAGAAAATAAACATTTTCTACGACCACTATTCAATATAGACTTTTCCGTAAAACGAAAAATTACTTTGTGCACAGTTATGCACAGTTTTCTTACCTTCTCGTAGTAGATATACATTATATTTATTTAAACAATTTAATATTATTTTAAACATAATTTATCATTTAAAATAGTAGGTATAAAATTACACAAATTTTGTATATTTATTCCAAGGGTTCCTTTTTTCTAATAAATTTTCAGTTATTTTATTTATTTATATTATTGACGACGTTGATAGTTGTTTGATATACACATATTAACAGATAAAAATATGTAGACAGGCTTGGTGCAACTGATTGTACAACTACCAATTTCCATCTGCTTTAAAAGTTAAGTCGTCAATGAAACTCTCTACGACATTACTAAAATACAGAAATAAATATTGGGTCTGGGAAAAAGTTCGTGGCGTTTTTCCCGATAGATGGCATTGGTTGCCGATAACTAAAGAACAACAAGTCACAGCGACACCACCGACGGCTAGTTTTTTAGATGACCTTCCGAACGTTAGTTTGAGCGTAGAAACATGGTAATCGGTGCAGTGGTTGGAAAGTTATTCGCACTTGAAAATGGAGAAGAATAATGAGAAATTTCGCTATATTCTGCAATATTATTATGATAAGGGGAAGAACGCTGCGCAGGCTTGTGATAAAATTTGTGCTGTGTACGGTGAAGGTACTTTATCGAAATCTGTTGCGCGGAAATGGTTCGCTCGCTTTCGTTCTGGAAATTTCAATGTGAAAGATGAGTCACGCTCCGGTCGTCCAATCACTGAAAAATCTGATGAAATTCTTGAAAAAGTCCAACAAGATAAGCATATCAGCAGTGTCGATATTGGCATGGAGCTAGGCATTGACCACAAAACTGTTTTGAACCATTTACACAAAGCTGGTTACAAAAAAAAGCTTGACGTATGGGTTCCTCATGAGTTGAGCGTGAAAAACATGATGGACCGAATTAACATCTGCGATGCGCTGCTGAAACGGAATGAAATCGAGCCGTTTCTGAAACGTTTAATAACCGGAGATGAAAAATGGATTACGTACGATAATCGGAAGCGTAAAAGATCGTGGATAAAGGATGGTGAGCCGTCACAAGCGTTCGCTAAGCCAACATTGACGCCAAAAAAGTGATGCTGTGTGTATGGTGGGACTGGGGGGGAATCGTCCACTACGAGCTACTTCGAACTGGTCAGACGATTGATTCTCAACTCTACTGTGCACAACTAGAGATTACGCCAGGCGATTGAAAGAAAACGGCCCGAATTGATTAATAGGAAAGGTGTTGTCTTCCATCATGACAACGCCCGACCACACACTTCTTTGATGACCCGTCAAAAATTGAGAGAGTTTGGTTGGGAAGTTTTGATGCACCCACCTTACAGTCCGGATATAGCACCCTCTGACTATCATCTGTTTCGATCTCTGCAGAACTCTCTCAATGGAATTAAGTTGGTTTCAAAAGAAGCCTGTGAAAACTATTTGATTCAGTTTTTCGACCAGAAACCACAGAAGTTTTTCACCGATGGGATCATGGATCTACCAAAAAAATGGCGAAACATTGTCGATAATAATGGAGCATATTCGGTTTAAATGAATTCGTCCACGCGCCATGCGGGGACCAGTTGAATTTTACTGAAAAAACGCCACGAACTTTTTCCCAGACCCAATATTTATTTTGTACCTTACGAAATAACATTTCCACATTCCATGTCAGACGGTATACCACATTGTTCAAATAAATATACGTATGCTATATGTTGTGATTAAAAAGTTATTGTAGAAAAAAATATAGTATACAACTTGTGCGCATAGCCCAAGTATCACAAACTTTTGTACTCGTGGGAAAAATATCGCTTTGCGCACTTGTAGAACAAACTACTATTGTCATATAAATTATGCACGAATTGGTTAGAATAGATTTCTTATTCTAATAATGTCAATTGCCCACAAATTACATTTTTTATTAGACGCCGTACATAAGGTGTCATCCTTCTTATTATTTTGTTTTCTTCCTCTTTCAATTCATCTCACGATTCATTTCCTACTACTGAATTATTTCAATCAGCTACAGGTGTTTTTTTAGCCCTTCTCTTGAATATTATGAAAGGACCGATGACCCAGTGGTAAATTTACCGGGTTATCACATCGAGGTATGGGATTCGAATCCGAAGCCGCTTTTCAGAAAAGTTTTTCGTGATTTCTCTTGTTCAAAGTGAATACCAATAGTCAAGGATATCCAGTCGCTCTGTGGACTGGATGTGAAGACATAGATTTGTTATTATTATTATAAATATTTTCTTTCATTCATTTAATTAATTTCTTTTTCGTTTTACTTTCTCGATACTTTTATAATACAATATATTATATAATATTCAGAACTGCATATTGGCTTCTAATATATTATTTCTAACACATTTCTAATTGTAAAAAAACAATTTTTGAAAACTGAAAAACGATTTTAATGTATTCAGAATGCATTAATAGCTGATAGTCTTGACATTTAAATTAAAAGGAAATCAATTCCAAAACAATTTATAATCAACTCTTTGCAACTAAATAATCAAAAAATTATAAGTAGAGAGAAGCCGTGGGTCCTGGGACAACTAGGTTATGTAGATTTAACATGGTTCGGTGGTTGAACTGGAAGTGCATCACAAAATAGGTCTTATCAGGTAATAAACAGCTCCTGAACAGCTTTAGCAGCTTTGGAACTTGTACTAAACAGATAACCAACATCTTCTGAACAGCTTTAACAGCTTCTAAACAAATATTAAACACATAATATCACTTCCTGAACAGATACTAAACAGGTAATGAACAACTAAACAGTTTGAACACCTTTCTACCTGTTCAGACCTGTTTTGTGCGGCACCGTTTCCATCACCAATCTATGTTAAATCTTCATCATCAACTCCGCTGTTTCCACCTACTATTATAAAATTTCAACTACTTTAAGGTATCTGAATACTGCAAAAGTAAAAGTGACAAAATTTAATTAATTAATTTAGTTAGTTTAGTTAAAGTTAATTTACTGAGTAGATCACATGTTCTATTCAAGTCTAGACAAACAGACAGTGTATTCTACTTAAACTAAATAAGACGCCACGCAATCTAGAAGCATATATTAATTAAAAATTCTAATTAAAACACTAATGATTACGACGAAAGGAAACAAAATTAATGTTTCTTAGTTAGTATAAGTGGAAGTTTCAATACGTTTTAAAATATATTTCCAAATCTAAAAGATTAAGAGATATTAATATGTATCAATTACATACATACACTTAAATACATATATCCAAATGAATCAGATATTTAATATTTTTACATTGAATATTTATTTAGTTTCAAATAAAGATAGGGGGAAATTAAATGTAATTAAACGAATGGTATTTACTTATATGAAATTTAAATACAATATAATTTATTAACCTTAAATCCAGTGAATGGAAAATAATTTAGAAATTAAAACAAATATAATATAAAATATATATTCGAAAACCTGAAATTATACTTTGTTAAATAAAAAATTAAAATATATGAAAGCATAAAAAGATGCTATAAGAGAAGAATATATATATTATAATAATTAATTTTAAAATTTAGATAAATCATTTTTTTGAATAATATTTTGCCGTGAAAGTTCTTCTTACACTTTTTCTTTATAATCTAGACAAACACACATTTTATATTCTTTGTGTTTCTCTATCGTGTATTTAAATTTTCTTCGCCTAAAAAATTGTATTGAGTATACCAAAATAATTCACTATGATGTAGCTACGTGAATTTTGGTTCTTCATATTTACTCTTTTTGTTATTTTTCACTATCAAATTGGTTCCATTTTACATAGACGTATCAAGCAATTTTTGATGATTATTTTATACTGGTTTTGTGGGCATCATTTATATTTTATTGTAAAATTTCAAAGAATTCCTTTAAGACCTCATTAATTATTTGTTTAAGTAATAATAACTTTAGACTAGATATATGGTAGATATATAATGTTTCAACCTGAACAAAATGCTTTTATGTCGATAACTCATTTTCTAATTTCGCAGCATAACGTAGAATACGAATAGAACACAGGTTTTTCCTAGATATCGCTTTTGGATCAATTTACTTAAGAGTTTCTAAATGTAAATATTGATTGTGATATACTAGGTCAGCATAAACAGTGAATTGTGAAATGTTTTAAAATAAAGGCATTGCATTTGCAAAGAAAAATCAACACATCAGCCTATATTTTCTTAACAGATAATTGTGCTCATACTGCGCAAGCTTATGTAAGGTAATCTAAAAGTTTCCAAATTTGTACGAATACATACAAGAAAGAAAGCATAAACGACATAAGAGAATATTGTAAACAGAGACGACTAATCTCACAAGTATTGAAACATAATTAGATTCCAAAGAACCAGGTTGGTAGCGACGAGAAAGTTGCCGATATTTTCTATGACATTTCGATACAATTATCGTCGCTCTTGATTACATCAAATTATGTTTGGGTAAGAGAAATTATTAGGACGTAGAATGATATACAGAAAGAGTTTTTATCATCATCAAGTTTAGTAACTACAAGAACCCCACGAAGTTCACATTTATTTCCAGCGTATGTTACCGTTGTGCCCGTTGTGTTGAATCGGTGTTTTTTTATCGATATACCGACGATATTTGATGTATAGTAACTGGCAAGAAAACGGCACTTTTATCACAATTAGAGAGTAGCACAAATGAATCTAGAACTGGTGCAAAATAACTATTTATAATTAAACGTTTTTGAAACAGCTGCTATTTTTTAATAAGAAAACTCAAAGTCAGAGCCAAATATAAATTATTACAATTTATTGGTTATGAATTTTTCCTGCTGTATATCTTGGGACACACATACTAATGACTTGGCTAGGATACTTAATTCCGTTAATATTTTTGGCAATTAGTAGTTTACAAAATATAGTTGATATAGATATCTTAAAAGCGTATTATTTTTACTATGTTTACTGCTAAATATATTTCGTTCTGGCTTGGAGAAGCTATTGGGTTCGTGCGTGTCTTTAGTGAACAGAAAAGAATAGTGAGATATATGTTGAAATTACGTGCAAATACCACAGGTGGACCCTTATTTCGGACGTTAGGCATTCTTTTTTTGCTGTCTGTTTACTTGGATGAACTTGCAGTTTGGGCAATTCCACAAGTTATAATAGTATGAATCCACTAGAAGTGCCAATAATTTTTGTAGACTACTGCTTTATTCGAAAAATATCTGAGTACCAAGCAAAAGAGATGTACGTATATAATACATTTCAGATAATATAAGTATTTGCAAGTTTCAGTAATTATAAAATAGCTCTAAACCTGTCTATTGGATAAATGTTTTTATTCTATATTTTTAGAAGCCTATTTTGACAATGCTAACATCATATACAATATCCACAGCAACAAAGAATATTGAGAGCGACGTCATCTATATGTAGTTGGGAGCACAAAAATCTCCAGATTAAAACAAATGAATATTTCCAGTAATAATGATAAATTTCACATATAAGCAGTAGAACCAATCTTACATTGACGCCAACATAAATTTTCCATTGCCAACTGCGGACAGATATCAATGCTCACTCCGAATATTGTTATTATTACTATTACTATTATTTGGGGTAGACTCTGAATTTAATTTAACACTGCTTAATAAATAATATCAGTGTTGATAACGTTTATCACAGACTGAATAATTTTAGGTTATGTTACTTGATAATGCTCTATTAAAAGTGACACTAAATTGATAGCTATTGAAAATATGATCTATCGTTTAACCCAGCGTTACCAACTAAGTTATAATATTCATAGCCTACTCTAACTACAGATTCAATTGATATTTCTCAACAACTGTGGACTAACAAAATTACATTTTTAAAAGCCAGATATTTTATTTCCAAAACGGATTTCATCAAATGATATTTATAACAGATAAGTAATTGATGCAAATATTTAATTTAGCAACCATGAGAAATTAATTTACTTCTGAATTCATCTTTTTTAGGAAACAGTACAAAGGTGCCAATACAATAACTTATTAGAAAATAAAGTTATCATTTTAAGTTTCTGTACTTCAATGTTTATAATTGGTATTAATTAATATTTGACTGGCATATTTATACATTTGTTTTTATGAACATAATCTACAAAATTATCAATATATGCATGTATATCATTCACTTATGATAAAAGCATAGTTAAGATAGTAACTGATAATAGTGAAGTCCTTGGGTACGTTGAATATTTTTCTGAAAGAGCTAATTTGTTATTAAATTTTAATTATTCATATATTTATCTAATGAATATACAAATTAACAAGTTTGTTTAATGCTTAACTGAGTTTCAAAGATCAATTAAACATAGATTCGAAACAAATATATGATATTAATAAATCACTTGATTTATTTAAATAAATTTAATACACAATACATGTGTACTGAGTATATAAAGAAATTTAGTTTTTCAAGTATCGCTGCGACTACAGTCGATCAAATTAGAATTCATGGCACTGTAAGTTTTAGAAATCTTAAATAATTTAATTAATTAATAATTGAATGATTATCATTATTATTACTTTGGACTAGTATATTAGTTGCATCGGACTTGTTATATAGTGTAGTACTTCATTTGCAATTCCTTTATTTGCACATTTCTTCTTCAAAGGAAGTATATAAGAATAATAATCATAATAATAGTAACAATAAAATAATTAAGAACGTGTTAATTAACAATATATCATTTCTACATGATAAACATAATTGCTTGCCAAAAACTTTAAAAGCGGTTTTGTTCATTCTAAGGTATTTTATTGTAGATCATACTCCTATGGTATTAAGAATAAAAGATACAGAAGTAATATTGTATTACTAAAAGTCATTGGGATATCTTTACGTTTTATGTTGATTATTTCAATAAACAGAAATAACCAAATAAATACAACAAATAATGAGATGGGGAATAGTCCAACTAATTTCGCACTATTCAAATTTTTTCACAGAATTCGACAATATTGCACACTAGTAAATGAAAGAGTTATATACATTAATTCTCCAACTAGAAAGAGAAAAAATTGTCCCATAATAGTCTGTACTGTTTTCTAAGATGCGAATCGACTATACATTTATTTTGATCACTGAAGGTTGATATATAACCCCTTGCCACATTAATTTTCGTATTCTATATACGTATTTCGACAACTAAGTTCTCATCATCAGCAGATTATTAAACAGTGTCGCACCTGGAAAACTACGGCGAAAAATACCCGTACGAAAACAAACTCTGTACGCGATCCGTACCGTTGAGAACCAAAATGTACACTGTATATTCTTTGCACATGATTTTTAAAAATTGTTTTACTTAAACTAGGATGAATGACATTAAAAATGGAACGCGGACATAACAGATAAATACCTACATGTGATTTATTGCACTATCCCTTTTCTGTCATTTAGCAGACCGAATAGAGACGAATTATTAGGACCTACATCGATGTTTAACACATGGCCTTTATTCGTCAAAATGTACATACTTTCATACGTATCTAATTCGCGATATACATTTATGTTTGAGGTTAGAGTAGTTTGTGTACAATGAATTTATCTTGTCCAATATTTGTCAAAATTTTAATACGAAATTCAGATATGTCAACACAAAACTGTAGAATCGTTCCCAGCTTAAGAAAAAATTGAAGAACCAAAATAGAAAGTAAGTTACCCTCTTTTAAGATGTATCGTACATATTTACATTTTAAATTAATTGTTTATAACAAAATAAAGCCCAATTTAAAAAGAGGCTCATGTTTTAATTAAGAAGCTAATTAAAATTTACATAACTGCTTTAAATAGCACCAAAATTAAAATGTACATAATAATGGATATTCGTACTTAAAATAAAAAGTGCATATTAAAATCGTTACGGTCTACACAGTGTGTTAATTACAAGCAGTACGACACATGATAATTACGTTATCTGTAATCTAGGTCGTTTGCATTGCGTATCTTCAGACAACGCCAATTTAGTGTATTTACAGAGCAATGACTACTAATTTAGATAAATAGAGCAATTTTCATGCATAAATATCTGACCCGTTTAATAATCTAAATTAGTATCCAGGTATTGCGAACACCTATGCTATTCGTTTAAAATACATTATTTACGACCGTCACTAGAAATTTTGGGAATTCAAAAATACGATACTTGTTGCCCCTAATTATTACATGACTCACAGTTAAAGTACGTGTCTGTCATCCTGCGGCGCCCGAAATAGTGTTCTTGAACATTAATGGCCTCCACATTAAATAAATGGTGGAGTTCAAAAAGAGAACTCCATAATATTTACACGTTAGAATTCGACTTACTTTCATTTTTATTTACAAAATCGTGGCAATATTACATTTTTTTTAGTCGATTGCAATCATTACACATGACGCATATACTTGACGCAAGCGAACTGTCTTAAAGTGGCTAAGATATAAATACATTTTTCAAATATAAACGAATTAAACTATTTACTTTAATCAGATGCATTTATTAAAATCCAACAAATATATTTCTAACACATTTTTTCTAATTTAAAAAATGCACGAATACGATTTTGATATGCTTTGCATCTTGTTCAAATTCGATCTGGCAAATCAAATCTCACAAATATACGATCATTTATAGATTACAGAATAAAAAAGAGAGAATAAGCTCCTGGTAATGACCTTGTTTCTTGAAACGAAAGAGGAAATATCAAAACCTGATGTTAACACGGCAATGTTTATATTTCGGGCAAACTCGAAAACTAAGGTACGGAAACATTCCGGAAAATATTTGAGTCATAATTATTTTGTTTTGATACTTATACATTAGTGGGAAACTTTGAGTTAAATTAGATTTTTCTGCTGAAAAGAAATTCACAAATATGAGTCGTTCCTATTGTAAACCTATTACCATCTATTCAATCAGAATTTAGACCCAGATATACGGGGATGGACTGAAAATGCTGAAATGAAGAGGACGAAATTTCAGATCATAGACTATATTAAACTGGAATATATTTGCAAAATGATTTAAAATAAACAAACAGCATTGCTATGAAGAGAAGTTTATGTGGCTATTTCCATTATTAAAACCAATATTCTTTCTTAGAAGATTGTGATAGTATATACATATACATAAGTATACATATATATAAGTAGCTTGTTTAAACATGATGTTAACACGGCAATGTTTACATTTCGGGCAAACTCGAAAACTAAGGTACAGAAGCATTCCGGAAAATAGCTGAGTCATAATTATTTTATTTTGATACTTATATATTAGAGAGTGGGAAACTTTAAGTTAAATTAGATTTCTCTGCTGAAAAAAATTCACAAATACGAGTCGTCCTCATTGTAAACCTACTACCATCTATTCAATCGGAATTTAGACCAGGATATACAGGCTGGATTGAAAATGCTGAAATGAAGGATAGAGGACGAAATTTCAAACTATATTAAACTGGAATATATTTGCAAAATGTTTTTAAGTAAACAAACAGCATTGTTATAAAGAGAAATTTATGTAGCTATTTTCATTATTAAAACCAATATTCTTCCCTAGAAGATTGGTGTAAAGTTTACAACTTTTGGTGATCGTAACCGTATACATATAAGCAGCTTGTTTGTGTTTTAAACGTAATTAGATATTGGAAATGTTTATCCATACATATGCAGAATGCAGACCAGTGGCGTCTCCTGATCAAATTTTCAGAGAGGTCAAAATTTGAGATAAAAGATATTATTGATTAAAAAATTTGAGTGATTTAATGAATATTTATTATTGCAATTACTGATTAAATATTTCATACGATTTAAACTTAAGAGCAATTTTTCGCTCTTCAGCATCCACAGTCTGAAATATGCTCTTTGTAGTTGTCATCGACAATGTGCTTATATACTTAATAACTCTTCAGCTTCTAAAAAGGTTTCGTTAAATTTGTTATTAGTAAATTATTGAAACATTGGTGTAGCTCCGGAATATCACAAAAATCATCACTATTATAAATTCAGTTCAGTTTTTAATTTAAAATCATTACAAGTCAATTTTAACTAATTTTAAAATTGTTCGAACAATTTTTTTATACTTTTTAAATTGATCCCATACTTTCATAGTATTCTAATCACTCCTCCGGAAAAATAAGCAACAGGGGGCACTTGGTAGAATAGAAAAATTGGAAATTTCCAATAAACAAAATTGATTTTATTATTATAGAAAATATACTATCGTCCTACTGTTATATGTAAAATATACTTCAAATAATACAATTGCAAATATGGCAACCCTCATAACTGGGCTGTTGACAACATTAGTCTCTAAATCACATAGATTTTGTTATCTCCGAACTCTGGTCTGATTCGCTAAATGATCGTATGCATTTAAGGTAGTTAAGTTATTAGAGGATACCAGCCAAGTCAATTAACACCGTATATATGTAGATAGAATCGGCTACGTACAGAGGAGGAGACTATCAAAATTATATTCCTGAGTAATTGTAATAAATTGTTTCTGTTGTGCTTCATACTATTTCAGATATAATTGGCGACTAAAAGATATTTAAAGAATTAAAAACGGAAATTATTAAAAGAACCAAAATAGGATTTGGAGCTTGCTTGTTTCTTTCTGCGTAATTACCTTTCAAAACAATAATACCAACCGAGTGGAAAACATACCAAATAAGACTTATTCATTTGGCGAAACTAAAAATCATTCCATTTATTCAACACTTGCTTCTTGGAACCAAGCTTTATGCTACATTTAATGCAGGCAATCATCCATAAAAGTAAATTCTTTGGCAGTTTTACCAAGTATAAACTAACTTTGTAACAATATCGCTATAAGAATTTTTTTACTATAAAGAAAAAATACAGTGCGGTCATCAAGTCATATACTCCAATTCCAAATTTCAAACGCTGTTCTTTTATGAAAGAACTTCGGACTACTTCGTAAACTGTTAAAAACGTTTACCATGTTTTATGGCTATATTACTGTGATTCTATACGTCACGTTATATAGCTCCTATAACTATATGTACATATTTTAAAAAAGATTTCATATGTTTATATAAGTACGTATGAGTAATTATGTATCTGTTCAATATCTAAAAGAATTATTAAATGAAAAAATTTTGTTAACCCGTATCTTCAAGCTTGCAATAATAACGAAACTAACTTAAATAAAGTAGTGCGTAAATATGCGCAAAAAGAACTATTTATTCTAATTAATTTATCTGTCTAATAAAGTCTATAAAACCTGTCAGCTGTTTTACACCAAAATGTAAATATATTCAATATATCTGTTAATAATATATACACAATCTTGACAATTACTTTAATTTATAACACACGTGGTTTACACAAATTACTCTTTCTCTATCCAAATATTTAAAATGGTATCCACTATCGCAATAACATTTTCTATGACGACATTAAAAGATAATTTACGATTAGTTTTGTTGGTATGTCATTTGGCAACGTTTACAAGAATTTATTTCTGCTCATTGTTTCAAATGCATTCTTATCGTCGTCATATGGAATAACGATAAATTTTAATACGCCTTTTAAGTAATATTATTAGTAATTTTATGAGAAATAAAAACGAAATAGTTGTTGGTTTGATATATTGTGTTAATGCAAAACTTCGTAGCGTTTATTTGAATTTAAAAGTTATTAATTTTGTGATTATGGTCGATTAGTTACAATTTATTATAGGGGCCAATTCTGGAGTTGATTGGCGCGGATCATCATAAATTAAAGCGTTCAAACGATCTTTTATTTCAAAATGGGCCTCTTTTAAATCGAGAAAACCATTTTCGTGCTGTATTCTTCCCACGTGACATTTTCTCCATAAATGGGACAAATAGTTGTTGCGGTTTCCGATGTATTAACTCCTTTGTTGAACTCAAACAAAATACGATATTAAAATAATTTTAACATGTGCCTAATATTTTTTTTTCAAGGCACTCTCATCCTAAAAACCAAAAATACTAAGAACTTGCATACATTAACCTGATACGTATATGTTCTAAGTACCATTTATCCAAGTTTTTATTTTATTCGGTTCATCAGCAAATACGGATTTTTTCTTGCAAGGGTAGAATCTACATTAATAAAATCAAAAATGTAGGATTATAACAGATTCGATGGTTGTTTGAGATCAAATTCAAGTGCTCGTTTTATTGACATTTAACTTTACAGACTAACGTATGTTCCGCGTTTGATGTACTTAATCTCAAATAAAGTATAGTGCTGACAATTAAAAAAAGATATCATACACAATACATTTCTCACTTAGTATAAAGAAAATGTTCCTGAAGCAATCAAATTGACCGCGCGTCCGGAAACTAGTTGTAACGTTTTCGTAGTGCTGATTTTGATTTTTGCGCTCGTCTATGCTGCAGTTAATTAAAAGAAATAGAAACAAGGATTTGTGAAACCTATCGAAGGAAAATATGGTATTAACATAACAAGAACTTACAGAAGTGATTGCAATTATTTACAATGTATGAAAAAACTATGGAATAAAAAAATGGGCTTCACTCCAGCTACCTGTTGATATCAAAAATCGATTGATTAACTATATACTTTAATCAATTAAGGTTAATATAACCCTTTTCCACAATAATTTTCGTATTTTGCATACGTATTTCGACAATTAAGTTGTCATCATCAAGTTGAATTTGATGGAGCCTGTGGTTGATTAACTTAATCACTAAAGTTGATATATAACCCCTTTCCACATTAACTTTCATAATTCTGTATACGCATATCGACAACTACGCTGTCATCATCAGCAGATAATTGCAAAATGTCGCACCTGGTAAACCACGGCGAAAAATACCTGTACGAAAACAAACTCCGTACGCGACCTGTACCGTTGAGAACCAAAATGTACATAAGGGGGTTGTATTAACCTTAATTGATTAATTTAATCATCCACAGTCTCCATCAAATTTACCATATACCTTACAAAAATAAAATGTACTAAATAAGAACTGGCTAACCAATAGCTTGTGCTCCAGTATATTGTCGGGTAATAAGACAGAGATTTAAAAGTCATGCCGACATATTGCATGTAATAAGAGCTCTACACTTCAGATATTTATCTAGACAAGTCGACTGTTCGACCATATTTCTGTACCGTGTGAGTTTAAGATCTTATTTCTCGTCCCGTAAGTGATCGATGTCTCTCCCGATACTTTTCCACCTACCCAACACTGCTTCCTCTCTTACGACGAGGAGGGATTAGTAACAAAGTGATGGAATACTTTACATACACACCAAATACACACTGTCGCTCCTGTGATCGTGACAAGTCGAAGAGGTTTATGGGCACCTACAACAAAAGAAAAATGATACAACTTGAAAAAAAGGCCATTACTGACAATTCAGTTATAAGATCCTTGTGTTGCACAAAACAAAACCATAAATGATATTATATCTCAAACCCAGAATATTCTCCAAACTTGGTTCGTAAAGTTTTCACTTAAATTGATTCAACATACATTATTATATACATGTTCTCCGATATTTAACTATTTACGAAATGTTATCGTCATGTAGTCTCATAGCGTCCAAGATCCTATTTTGAGTTCAAAGTAGTCTATATATTGCAGGTTCAGAACCGTAAAATTGTGAGCCACTAAAAAATGACTACTGATCATACGCTTATGTGAACGATATTAAAAATTATAATAAAGATGTCCCAAAATGGAGCTATCTTAAAATTATGATCCACCAAAATGTAAACTGCTCAAAACAGCTACATATATTTATCAATTTTCTACCATTTTAACTTATTTTTATTATAAATTTATCATAAAAACTCATTTTTTTCATCAAAATTACGTAAAAAATTGTATGTAATGTAATAAGATAAATGAGGCACTTCAGAATATTCAATCTTTTATGCCATTTTGAGGTGTGAACGAGTGAAAATGATGAAAAAATGTGTTTTAAAATAATGATAAAAATCAATAAAATTGAAGTAAAATTGAGATCAAATCTGTAATTATAGCTATTTTTAAAGGGTCGAAATTTGGTGGTTATTAAACAGTCAATTTTTATGTAGTTTTGAGATGTGAATGATAGATAATAATTATGTGTTTATAAAGGTAATTGTACTAAATTAAAAGAGTAAATATGAATATTTATATTAGTTCACAATTTGGTGGCAATTAAATAAATTCAATTTTTTGTGTAATTTTGACGAGTAAACGAGTAAATATGGTGAAATAATGTGTTTCTTGAGATAAATGCATTAAAGCAATGATAAAATGAGTAAAATTGAAGTAAAATCTGTAAATAATGCTATACAATTCACATTTCTGAGTCGATGATATACAGACTACTGTTCAATAACTAGTTCAAAGTCTTTAGCAACAACAAATGATTTTTAAATAAAACTTGAAAATTGTAAAAAATCGGTAAGAATAAAATGCTAAACCTAAAAAATTATTATATATTCGGTAATTTGTGTAAAAAAAAATTATGTATAGAATGTTGACTTGTACGAGTACGAAAAGCTTACTTACAGCACACTTATATGAGTAAATATTAAAAGAAACAATTCGAACATAATTGTAAATTCTATAAAAATGCCGAAACAATTGAGTTCGTATAATATACGACAACATATTACTATGGAAACACGGGTTAATCATGTATGTAAGTTATCCAAAAATAATTATCCAAGGAACTAAAGTAAAACTAACAAGATTTGCTAAATAAATATTTTCAACAAATAACTGTGATGTTTTTTAATAGTTGGCTAGATATGTTCTCTCATAATGTTGGCCTAACCAGTGGGCGGTGATTTATTGATAGAAACGTCGCTGTGACATTTTCATTCCATCTTTTGTAACTTTAACAGTGATAAATCGAAAAATAGTGTATTTTGAAATTATAATCACTTGAGTATGTCTATAAAAATCTCGAACTTTAATAAAGAACATTGGTAAGTTTTAAAGCCCAACCTCAATGGTCGATTTCACAATATATCTGAAAATGCAACGGAATAGACTCGATAAGTAATTAAAAGTGGAGTAAACCGTTAAGAATGTTTCAATAAACTAAATAATTAGAAAACCCAAAAGAAGCCTAGCCCAGTATTATCTCTTTTGCTTTATTTTTCATTTTTGTGCTGACAATTACAAAAACCTTTCCAAAAACAGATCGTTTAAAAATAGTTACGCATCAGGTGTGCCGGAAAGTCATTACCGTTTTTTTTGTAAAAAGCTACATAATTTTTGAGGAAATGGAAAAATTTATTTACACAAAGTATGTAAGTACCATTTGATTCTACACATATTGCCCATCTTTCAGGCAATTTATGGGTGCCATCCCGAAAAAACTGTTTGTCCTTCGAGCAAAACCATTTATCGAGCCATTTTCTAACTCCCATTGATGCAAAAAAGGGATAGTCGGACAGGGAAGGTCTGGAAAGTACGGCAGGTGCGATATTATATCCCATCCAAATGCTTTCAATACGTCCTTGACCGGTTTTGTACGTTGTCGTGCTGTAAAATCACTTTACCCTGTCTTCAGTCCATTCTAGACATTTTTTTATCAATGCATGGTTCCAATTGATAATTCGTTATCGGTAGCGATCACTATTAATTGTTTCGCCAGGTTTCAATGGTTCGTAATACACCACGCCACTCTGGTCCCAGCAAACACAGAGCATTGTCTTGCGACCAAAACGATTTGGCCTTGGTGTCGATGGGCCGACTTCGCCAGATGATAACCACAATTTTTTGCGCTAAGGGTTTCCTAAATAAATCCTTTTTTCATCACCCGTCACTAATCGATGCAGAAATGACTTCCGACCATACCTTTAAAGCAGCATTTCACATACAATTTTTCGATTTTCCATTTGCTTGTCATTCAATTGATATGGCACCCATTTTCTCATCTATCAGATTTTTTCCATTGCTCGTAATCGGTCGCTAATCGCTTCTTGGGCCACATTTAACGCTTTTGTTAATTATTTTTAAGTTTGGGTTGGGTCTTCATCCAATAACTCCCGTAGATTCCCATCGTCAAACTTTTTCGGTCTACCAGAATGTTCTTTGTCTTGCACATCGAAATCACGACTTTTCGAAACCACGCCTCCCATATTTTTATGGTTGAAGCATGCACACGATAAGTTTCTACCAGCAAACGATGACTTTCGGTGCGTGCCACAAATGTACTTTTTCAGGCACGAAAGTCGACATTTTGAAAGAGATATAAATCTATAAAGGTGTTACTTTCGCAAAATATAACATGTATGGCTCTCAAACTTGTTGTCAGAAGAGTAAAATGGCAAATGTGTCAAATCGTATCATTGCATACTTAATCCTAGCGACATCTGTTAGAAAAACTGGTAATGACTTTCCGGTACGTCTGATACGTCTATTAAAATAAATACGAGTATAATAGTAATTTACTGTTCAAAAGTAAAAATTTTATAAAATATTTTTGAATTTCTCTATTTATTTTTATTTATATTTTAATTTTATTCATTTATAATTAGCAGTAAGACAATTTAAATGAATTTTTTATGACCAATTATATTTTACTTCGATCTAATTTTGTTTTAATTTTCAAAGTCCTTTCCTCTGAGGCGAGCCTGAGAATTCAATATAAAGAATATACATTTACATTTCATGTGCGAAATTAATTAAGATAAATTTCAATTGTAGCTATTATGGGCATTAATTACACCAGACAACTTTATTATAACATAAAAATAGCTGATTATGGTGAATCGATTTGTTTTATTTCCAAACATTGATAGTTTTCCTACATCCTCTGGTTTTTCAGCAAAGCGTAAAAAAGATTTTCAACAAAATTAATGCACTGAAACTGTTTCAGTGCAGTAGTTGAGCCCTGAAGATGTCCCATACAAATGGGTTAATACGCGGTTCCAGCCCGGAAACCCAGAAGCAGATAGCATGGACCACGACCGCGGAAGTCTACGTACCAAATCGTAAAAAAGATTTTCAACAAAATTAATACATTATTCTATTAATATCTAGATCGATTCGAAGGAAGATTCATTATCAAAATGCTCATCTTATTCCTCCAAGCTTCATATTTCTAATGGTTTAGATATTGGTAAAGTGTAATCTTAAAAAACGCAAACCAAATTACAAAAAAAGCGATATATATACTTGTAGAATTGTTTGAGTTTTGCAAAATGAATTTTTAATTAAAGACATGATAACTTTCATGTTGATTTACCATACACATAGCGCGACGAATTTTAATTATTTATACCTTCTTAATATTACCTTGACATCTTGAGTATACAACTAATATCCATTACTGTTTTAAGTGATTTTTCTCTCGCATAGCACAGAAATACAATTAAAATCAACCATTCCAAATCTGTACAGATAATAATGACTAGGGCTACATGATGAAGAAGCTTTCATAGGCTTCACTTAAATCATTCTACGATACTTGTCTGAAAACTATCTTTCATATTTAACTGCTTATTTTGTACTGTATAAAATCTATTGACAATCTGTGCAATGTTACCCAACTCTTATAGTATGTCGTCAAATACCATACGAAAAGTCCTTTTTAAGTTACGAAGGCATATATTGAATTGAACACTTTTCATTTATAAAATTGTTCTGTTCATCATACAGTTTGAGCGCCCTAGCAAAAGTAACTCAAATAAATATTTTAAAAATTATGTGATATGATTGTATATACACATTTGATATCGATATATCATAAAAAGTAACATTCAACACGCAAGGGAAAAAGTCTATTGAATTAATATTATTTGTTATACAGTCTATGTTACACTATTAAATACAATACAATAGTAATAGGAATGTTCTTTATTTGTCCAACAGACAAGCAAGCTCCATATAGGAAACTACAATTATATTTTTGAATCAAAATCGATTTCTCGTGATTGTAGAATTGTAAAATACAACAGAGTGTAGAATAAATAACAAGTCATGTACTAAAACCAGAAAACAAAAACTCCGAACAATATTATGGTACAAGTATGATTGCATACTTTAACACAGATTTAAATATTTTTTGGAGATATATATAGAAATAATAATTTGAAGTTTCGTTAAATATCATATATTCCTTGTTGCAGATGATTCATGAGGGTAACAACGCTGTTTTACTGATATCCACAACCTACGAAGAGGATTCAGGTGTCTTCACATGTCGCGCCACATCATCAGCAGGTCAAGTCGAGCAGTCGGCTAAGTTAATCGTCAAAAGTAAGAAATAAATACTTACTATGTTTTTGTCTAAAGTACACTGGATGCTGATACATTTTTTTTCTATAGACCTGTTAGATACAAAATATTACTACTTTTACTTTCCTTCTTTATGTTTTATGTTATTGTATTAGTTTGTCCTTTATTTATGGTTTCATTTTGATTCTAGTCCTTTCATGAATAGTTATTTAATTTAATTGCTATTTTTGCTTTAACTGATTTCGTGGTAATTGTTTTGTATTATATATACTTTAATATATTTCTCAAAATCACTTGTTAGAAGGGGAGTGTATATGTCATAAATTTAAAAAAAACGAATTTCGTTTGAATCAAAAAGCCCTATGGATGATTTCCATATATGTATAATGATGATGGTCCAATTTTCTTGTTGTTGCTGTTATATTGTTAACGTTCCAAGTGATATTGATATCTTCGGAATGAACATATTCGGCTTCTGGCTTAAATTCATTAGATGCTGTGCTTATTTATTAATAAATTGATTATATTTTAATTTATGTTATGTATCATTGGTAAAAAATAATAAAATGCTATTTCTCATTATACCTTGAGTTTCAAGTATTACACTAACCCAAAAGTACACATTTTTGTGGCAGATCTTTTTTTTTTGATCGACATCTTTGCTTCGGCCCTTTTTTTTCATAAACGATCCGACACATCAATCATAATAAACTATTTTTTGTGTTTTGAAGTGCCCAAGAAACCTAAATAAGGAAAATAAAACCACATAAGAAACTGTGTGATATTAAACACAAACAAAACAATTATTTTCCTCAATTGATTAGTATAAAGCTTAAAATGAAAAGAAAAGTGAGTGATTAATGTGATGACGTTATATTTTAAATAAACAACTGGTGGAGTGACTTAATCCCAGACGTTTGTATCATAAGTTGGCACAATTTTAACCAATTAAATCTTAAGTGTAACATAAATTTCAAAACAAGAAGATATATACATATTTTACGTCATATATGTATTACTTAAGTAAACATACTTAGCAGACAATTGAAATATAAATATATAAAAAATTTATAAAAAAAATTTTGGAAAATATTTATCCTTCTTCCGTGTACCAATTTTTATATAAATAGTGAATATTAAGAAAGAAAGAACGAAACAAAAATTTTTCCTGAAATTGTATAATTTAAATATTTTTTAAGAACTCATCTCTCTTCAATAACCTTCTTTTCCTCGTTAGATTTTATTATTTTATACAATATTTATTACAATTATTAAGCGTCTAAAGAAAACCTTTAATAATCATTGTAAATAGGAAATAGTTTCCGAACTCACTTTTTTGTTAATATTAAAAACCTGATGATATTCATAAAAATAAAATATATAGACGCATATACAAGTAGGGTGCCTGTAACAAAATTATTATTTAGAGTAGGCTATGATTTTAATATAAATTTGACGACTATGAAAATTTTAATATTTTTTAACTGTCAAAAGTTTTCTTAAAAATAGTATATTAAAGAACGCACTAGACCAGTTTAGGGCACGACGAGCAGAGAGAGGAGAGCCCTAAAGACCGAGTGTAATAAGTGTCTAATGACGCAAGTTCTTCATGTTATTTTATCTAATTTACATCTTTTATGACATTTTCTAAATAAACAAATGCAAATTTAACGTTTTGGAATTGCAATGGTTGGCAAATATACGATAACGTTTGTAAATATAAAATTTAAATTTGTCAATTTCTAATGAATATTTTGTATTAAGTATTTATATTATTCCTGTATTTAATGTAAAATGAGTCAGAATTTTTCGTGTATTCCACTTAAAATGACATCGTAAATAATTTATTTCCCATTAAATCTCGTATCAATTATGATAAAAGCAGTTTATGAAATTTGAAGAATGATGAAAAAATAAACAAGTTGTAGCAGAAAATATTCTACCCGTATATTTTCAATGACAATTTTCTAAATATAGCATTTACTACATGAAGAAATTGTTCTGTTAAATTGTTTGATGTTTAGTTGACTATATTTGCATTTGAGACTTCAACTAGACATTTTTAACGTTTAGATTTGATACGAATTTCAATTGAAAAAACTTCATTGCACTAGACTAAACCGCGTTTATAATCTATAAACGCATAATTTTCGATGCTTTAATGCCGTTGTTGTGGAAGCAAATTAGAAAAAATATTTCCAATGTCATCAACTTTATATTAAAATCACAGCCTACTCTAAATTAAGAGCATTTTAAAACATAAAGATATAAATAAAGTAATTCATTGACATAGAAAATATAAATTAATACAAGAATTTAATCGGCGCAGCTACGAAATATCTACTATCTACTAAAGAAATGTCTACAATAACAGAAGTGCTTCCTGGATAGTAGCTCAAGGAATCAATTACTGGAGTACCTTCCTGATTGAACGAATGAAGGAAATTCTATTTAAAGAAAAACGCTTTTCACACTCTCTTAGTTTTTCAAAATTTAATATCAAAGAGTTGGAAAACAAAGTCGATAGCTAGATTATAAAACGGTTCAAAATTTTATTGCAAAATGGATTCAACTAGTTCAATTCCTGAATGTTTTTACAGAGTTTTTGAATATTCCTGATTGAATGAACAAATGTAGTTTTATATTAAAAATAATGATTTTTTGGTGGTTTTTTTATGTCACCATTAAAGACATATAAAAATCAATGAATTCGGTCAAATCGTACACATTACTAATTTGATTAATGAATGTTTCTTTTTACTCGTACTCTTCAATTGAATCTTTAATTCATAACGAAATCTAAGAGAACGTAAGAGCTTTATTTTTAACTCATTTCATTCGTGAAATTAGTACCAGTACTTACCCACAATTTGGTATTTGTGGCTATGTAATTACTTTCTATATCATTATAAGCAATTTGCGGATATTAAGATCTTGTTATTTAATTTATCTTTTCTGTAAATAAATTAAATTTCCAATCCAGTTTGAATAACTTTGACAAGTTATGATTTAAAATAATAAATTTTGGAAATCGTTCCAAGATTTCTCGAATTTATAGGATCGTAAAGTAGAAATAAAACTCACAATAAAAAGAAAATATTTATTGAATCGTACAGAAATTTTAATCATATATAAATGGGAAAATATATACACAAAATACAAGAAAATTTTACTCAATTATAATATTCAGGACATAACAGAAAGTTTTATGCAGACGCGGTAGCAACAAAACGCGCCCGTGGCTATTTTAAAAGAGAAAAAGGCAAAATGCGAGCTGTGGTCGCCCTGTTCCAGAATTGTAGAGACGTGTGCAATATGACACACAGACACACACACACAACGTTTACACTCATATAGTGAAAACTATTTCGGTCTTCACGTGTATTACATTACCCGTTCTAAATTTGGAGTTTTGTAGTGTGGCATGTATAGATGTATCTCGCTCCACCTTTGCCAGAACTCAGCTTCATTGTGCACTCGTTCCATTTCTAATGAAAAGGCATTCCAAAAAAATGTAAAAAAAAAACATGAAAAATCGAAAGAAAAAACATTAAGTGAACAGGTTGACACATGCTCGTTTGCAATTAATCATATTATTCATCAAACGTGAAACAGCGGCAAAATAATTTCGGTTATGCGTGCAGCAAGAGGGATGAGTCACATATGCCCGTCAACGATGTCGAATAGTTTTGGATATTATCCAGAAGTAACGCACGCAAGTGTAAAAAAAATGAAGTTGTATTTTTCTCACTAACTTATGAGAGCATCTGCATATCACTAAATCATTATCACTAATTTTAACTTTCAACATCGCTGTTCGGTGGAGAAAACAATAGCGTCTGCGTGTTCAATTTTACAATTTGGACGCGGTTCCAAAGTAAGTGTTCTGATTGTTCACGCCACAACAAACATTCAAAACAACAAAATAAGACACTGAATGATACCATGTATTATATTTAAAATACACATCATATGTAATATAAATAAATGGAACAGGTAAACAAAATTTTTAAATATACGTTAAACCTTGAGGTATATAATACGTAGTCTTCATTTACCCCTGCATAGCATCTAAAGAAATCCTTAAAAACAGAAAAAGAAAAAAGTTACAGTTTAATTATATATTTTAAATAATCCTAAACGAGAGTAGAGATAATTACAGAAATATAGAATTCTAAATTTAAAAGATAATAGTTAAAAAAAACATTTGGAACAGTTAACAATAAGGTTATACTAAAACAACTTTCTAAACATGACCAACAAGTCAATTCTGTTTAAAAGCTGGCCGTTTTAAACTTGAATTGGATTTTCGACGAAATGAAATTTTAGTAAGCTGCGAAACACTCATATATGCCATCGAAAAAGCAAAATAAGTTTAAAACAGCCGCTCTTGAACACTTATATCATTGGTTTTTGCCTCACTTCACTTTACAAAACTGCACTGTCTCTAACTAAGAGAAAAGGACGAAACACACATCTAGACACTGAAACTACAATTCAAATAAAACATTTTCACGTGCATACCGCGAACGACTGAAATATGTCGGTCGTTGGAGCGCGACTTACAGACCAACGGACTCGAACTTGTAGTAGGGGTGACGTGCGGTCTGAAAAGAAATGTTCTTTTGGGGATTTTGGTCTTGCAGCGCACGCCCGTCAATTGTTTGTGTTATGATGATTCAATTATTGGAATAGATTTAAAAATAATACTGAAAGTGAATCAGGCAGGAGGGCATGTGAGAGCATGAATATGTACCAACGCGGTGAAATAGTCCACACGGTTGTTATTCTTTTAACGTCAGAAATTTGATGATTTCACATGGGGGTAGCCTCGCCTACCTTTGTGTAGTTAATTTAAGATATGAGAAAGGACACCACATTTTCTAGAGCAAAATAGCAACATATAAATAAATATTATTCAATATAATGTTGAGACATAAGATGAATGACCCAAAGCTGAGTTATTTTAGTATGATTTGTTATTTTTTATTAAAATATAAATGAAGTAAGTTACTGATTACTTATATTCCTATTTCAATATCACTCTAATAATTATAGTAATGCTACACTACTAAATTGAAAGAATTACAAAGCATAGTGAAATGTTGAAAAGAAATTAACAAATTCTTTTACATTAATTGAAATAGCAGTTAATAATTTAGTAAATAATGATTTAATTTAAATAGATGGCTAAATTATTTAGAATTTAATTTTATTTGCGAAACGTAACATCTACAAGTTAACTTTTAATTAAACATTTTGTGTTGTATAGACCAGAGGCAGTTACAATTTCGGATAATATACTGAAGCAGAAGAACCTGAAAACAATATTTTTAATTGAATATTTTTTCCGGTTCATCTCTCTCGAAAAAAATATGCGATTAGAATAATTTTAGAATAAAGTAAATTAATTAAATTCTCAGATAAGTATCTATACAGTGTATAAAAAGATAATTAAAGGTGTATTTTTGGTAAATTTTCAAATAATTTAGTAGCGTTTCAATAACTTTCAGTTACGTTTAAGTTATTGTTTAATTCCAAACTATACTGATTAGCTACGCATAATCTTCACAGCAAAGCTTCATGGTATGTAAAGAAAAGAACGATGTTTAATAAATATTGGAAATATCCGCAAATATAAATTAATTATTCATTTTATATTCTCAAAAACATGGCGAAGATTTTCTTCTACAGTTTTGGTCTGGTACTGAATGAACCTCAAGATTATGATGATTCTAATTTTTAATTAAACTAAGTCAATATTCTGGAGGTATTAATTCTGGGGATCAAGGAGGCCACAAGTCTTATATAATTTATATATATATATAAGTGTTATAATAGTCACCATAAAATTCTTTTTAAAAATTCTGAATAAGTCTGACTAACATGAAGTGCTGGACTTTCTTGGAAATATCCTAGGGTGCATTCATCATCAGGCAACTGTACAAAATTTAACTGTACAATATCTTTCTACAGTATTTGTTGCAAAATAACGTATAGGACCTATAGTCATTATCATTGTAATATTGCTACACACACACCAATTTTTTTAACTAGATCCAATTCAGTTTTGTTTAGCTAATAATTTTCAAAATAAACTTCTAAATGTAATTGAAATTAAAACATTTATTGTAGTATAGTTTCGCAAATTATATTTACATTTCACGTTATGATGTATATTATATGGGCATCTCTTACAAAGGTCTTTCTGCAAAATTCTTAAAACTAACGGTAGTGAAAGGAACCTTTCCCGGTACAACGGATAAGTAATAATTTTATAATTTGGGAATTAATTAACTGTGTTGTAACCAGGTCAATTTGATTATTAAGTGATAATAGTGGAGGTTTACTTAATTATCAAATTAACCTAGTTACAACACCATTATCCTTCAAGTTATAAAATCTTTACTAACCCAGTTGACAGGGAAAGGTTTATTCCACTACTGTTACTTCTAAGAATTGTATAGACATATATTTGTAACAGATGTACACATAACATAATATCCCATTGCGAAAATTATTTAGTTTAACTTTATTGCTCCTGAAGATGCCGTAAAGCAAAATCTACTAATTATAATTAATATATTTATCAACTTCGTTCAAAATAACCTTGAATATCATCAAGAACATCCTCTGTTAATAAGTGGGCCGCCTGTTGATTTGCCGATGCAACTGATTGTTCCCAAAATATTGCACAATTTACCGTTTATGTTGACCAAACACATCAAAACATCATTGTAATAAATGAACTTATGATATATTCGGATTTAGTTTTCCGCTACGAAATATAACTTAGATCATAATAATGGCTCAGACTCAAGTTGAAACACCATCACCAAATCAAGCCTAAAATTCTAAACGTAATAAATTGAGATGTATAAAATTATAATTATTACTGCGCACATAAAATAAATGAGGTCTTAAAAAAATTGCTTAAAAATGTTCAATAAAATACAAATGATGCCTACAAAAACGTTCAAAACTACCACAAGAATCGCTTAACATGTCTGTGTAAAATAAATTCAATACATCAGTAGGAAAGTGTAAATAAAATAAAGTAGAAAGTGAAGAAATCAAATCCCCAAAATGTAGACTATATCATAGTCAATCGTTTTGGTACATTCAATATTCCCACGTTATTCTGTAATCCTGCTCTTTAGTAACTTTTCTACGTCGTGTTTGAATAACTTTCTCGGTCTCTCACTCTCTCTTTCATTTCTCCGATGATAGTTATATAACATTTATCAATCAATCAATCCTTTTTATCGTATCCTACATATATTGCCTTTTTTCATATTCGTTCTTCCTCTTATTGCTTTGTTGGGTGTCTGTTGCAACATAAATGTTCTACTGCTTCCTATAAGTACATCCACGTCTAGGACTCAACTCACATCACTGCAGTGTATCTTTAACGATTGTACGATCCGTTTTAATTCATGAACCCACTTATTAGCAGTGGAAAATAAGGAAGCCGGATTCTTCTGACCATTCTTCATTTCATTATGAATCTTTATTACTGATATGCTCTTCATGAAGAAGTACTTAATGATAGTACGAATTTAAACACTACCTATCTTGCCAAAACTTCGAGACGCTTTTAATTAAGCAGTCGTCACAATGCAACTAATAAACGTGGCGATCTCACATTCGACAGCTGACGTTGTTAGAGAGACAATTTGTCGGCATACTAAAAAAACCAGTCTGAAACTGCATCATCGTCATTCCGTGGACTTCTGAGCCCATCCTCGTAATAATTATAAAAAATATATTGTCATTGTAAGTTTGCCTAAAAATAAATAATTTTAACCAAAGGAAAATAAGTACGAATTTAAAAAATCTAAATATAAACTGTTCGCTTGCTTACTCACAAAATTGAAATACCTTTAAATAAACAAATGAAATGTACAACACATTCCTATCAGTTAAACCTATACTCATTAAAAAATCCATTAGTTTTACTACAAATACGTTTCGTAAACACGTAAATTTTGGAAATTATAGTTGCGTATAAACTTGTGGAAATTTACACCCAAAAATTTTGGTTTGTGAAATCAATTATATAATTAAAATTTTTATAAGCAATTACTACCAGTCGCTGCGTAAGTGCAATAAAATTTCAGTATATGATGTTGAAAACGAAAATTACTATAATGGAATTATACAGTTTCGTATTGCCTTCCTGAAGTATTAGCATGAAATAATTGTTCAAATATTTCATTTAATTATCAAATTGGTACGTTAAGAGTTTTAGATTAGTGTAAAAGGTTTAAGTTATTATCTCCTATGAAAAATCCATGGTTTTTGTTTTGTATAGGCAATATTTATTTCTCCTTATTCTATTTTTCGTTAATCATTTATTTCAAAATATCTTAAATAGTAATATAATCCAACCAGAGAAACATCCCCCATTTCCAGAATGAATGCACTGCAATTTCGAATTCCTTGTGCAAAATATTATTTCTATTTATGTATAATATTATATTTGAGCAATTAATGTTTATTTTAAACTTATGGTACTAAACAACTTGATTTAATACCAGGTTCTTAACTTAACATATACAAATTCAGACAAATTCGTCTTTGGAACAGATCATAGAAAAATAGAAATATCCTTGAGTTAATGTTTTAATTTATTTAACTTAATTCTTCTTTCTTTCTACTTCTTTTTTTTAATATTTGGAGGAACAACAACAGTTTTGAAAATGTCTCTGAAAAAAAATATTTAGTATTTTCCAAATTTATTATTTTCACATTAAAGTATATTCAAAACTTTTAAGACAGTTCCCATAATTTAATTTTGAAAAATTACATGTGAGGGGTGACGTCCTTTTAAACGTATACATTACTCAGGCTGGTTCTGAAATTCGTCATCACATTACACAGCATTTGCAGTCTGATTTAAGCCACTTGATCTCGAAATTTAATCTGACTCTACTCTTCAAATAGCACCATAGGAAAATATCACAAACACAAAGTCCGCTTTGTGTAAAATCCGTTTTACTGCTCTTTCGAAAGTTTGCAATGTGATGCTGCGCCGATGAGCCAAACAACCAGGGCTTCTTTGGATCGTAACTCTTACAGATATTTTCAGGATTTCGCACTGATTTCGTCTTTGTCATCGACAAAATCTCTTCAAAATTCTAAACCCACGTTTCTATTTCATGACCTGACGACACTTGGCTTCAATTAATTAAAAAGGGACACGGAAAACATGTTCCACATGTTTTCGTAGGAACTACCGTTTTGAGAAAACGCTTTGGCGACGTATGTTCATTGTTGATATTACATTCATGATATTAAATATGTGAAATCAACTTTAAAACGAATTTAACGATAATTAATTTGGTAAAAGATTAATATTACTTGAGATGGCCATAAGGCCTATTCTACTGCAATATTTTCAGCTCTCTTGTGATCCTTATGCCTCTCTGGAGGCTTTTGGCTTTGCATATATCTGTTGAAGTTAGCCTCAATTACTGCTTTTCTAGCATTTAGAAATTCAAATCTTCCCATCGAGCATCAGATTTACTTCATCTATGGTACTGATCCTCAAAGCTGTATGTATCTTTATTTATGTAGTTGAACCTTTCCTTCCTGACTGTTTTTCCATATATTTTTATGTGTATTTACCTCATGATGTTAGAGCAAGAGATGTTCTTTTCTACAACCAGTAGAGAAGACGTTATATATTAGTGTTCGTTATTTATTAATAAAACTTAGAAATTATATTCACGAAAATTGGAGAGCTGTTCTCTTTCTTGTGAGCTAGTAAAATAATAACAATTTTTTGACAAAATACATCTATTCGTAATTTTTTAAGGTAGTCCCTTCCATAACAAATGCATTTTGCATTCGTGGAAACCTTCAAAACATTTTCTCCAATCTTTCCGCGTTTAAGTTTATTTTATTTGTAATTGCGTCAATCGCTTCTTCGATCGATGTAAAACATAAACTTCGCAACGTATCCTTTACATATATGGCGCATGGCCCATTGCTTAAATGTTTTTGCTATTCAGAAGCTCAATTTTTTAAGTGATGCAAGTTGAACCTTCAACTTGGACAATTTTGGGAGCACTTTAGAGAGCTTGAGGCGCAACAAATTGTGGTATATCATTTTATATTAAAAGAACGACGATCTTCCAGCGCTACAGTGGAAACATGCCTAGTAATCCAGAATAACGTAACGATTAATTTTTGTTTCGACTTTTTTCTCGAACAACTTCGTTTAAGTCGACTCATTTTCAAATATCCAAACTACCGATTGTTGCTTTTTTTTCGAAATCATAACTGTACATCTTAGTTTGATAACCTGTAATAATGTGGTGTACTGCATTAGACGAACCATTTGCATCAGATGTAGTGTACTCACACTTCTTTCTGAACTACAGCCAAATCTTAGGGAATCCAACGGAAACAAAACTTATGTATTTTCAAATGTTTATGTAAGATGGTGTTAATTTCTTTAACACCAATATTTAGGGTTGATTAAATGCCTCCTACAATAACATGCCAGTCCTCTTCATGTCTCGAAAGAGACCAATATTTCGATAACAACCGTTTTTAATTTAGGAACCATTTAACAAAAGTCAACCACGTCGAAATTCATTGTACCACTGCTTTATAGTACCTAAAGACCATTACACCAAATACCCGATTAGTTTCTTTAAAACATTTCTTACAACTTAAGCCCTGTTTGAAATTGTAAATAATCACAGCTCGATAATACTCTTTATTCAAATCCATGATCACTTGTGCAAATGTTTATTTTAAACCTTTCTAATTTAAATACTCAAATACATATTTCAATTGTCACTGTTATTAAGCTGGCAAATAATTGAATTAAAATGACAAACAAAATTTGTAGCAAAATATTAAGGCCTGCTAGAAAAGACATCTTTAATGTGCATTATACATAAGCTTTCAATTCTTTCTCTTTTTTTTATAAGTTTTGTAAATGTTGTGAGAAATATTGCATTTTTAATAACATTTTGTTTAGTAGATGTTTTAGAAATAATTTAAAATCTCAAATTAATTTTTTATAATGATATTAGATTAATGGAACCTTATTTAAAGTAATATATCAAATTTTAAATCTAAATTAAAGATAAATGGTAAAAATGTTTCAAAAAAATATTATAAAAGCAAAAAATACGTTTGAAACTACTTAAACAAACTTCTTGGATATTTAACTTTTGGATTTTATTAAACTGATTTTATTTAAATTAGCAAAATTCTTCATTAAAAGATAATATAGTTTATTAAGTCGAAACTCCAAAAAATACAAATCAAGGATTAGAAACACCGACAAAAAAGGAATGAAAAGTTAAATAAAAAGAAACAATTCGTAATACTTTTACCGTAACATAAAAGTGCTTTATTGCTACTACGTAATAGCTTTGCTTGTCTTAAAGTCTTTATATTTTGATCATATAAAAAAGCATTTCATCAGCTAACCCAAATAATGCATTACTCCGCATGCAAATCATCCGAACTAATAGATTTAAATGTTACGAAGTAGTATTCAAGCACTATCTTCAGTACTAGACAAAGAAACAAACGTGTTCGAACTTGGAAAATGTGTGCTCACATTTGTTAAAATTAGGCAGTTTATATTTACGTATACGCGTTATGTTAATAGAATAGATTAAGAGACTTCTATTAATATTCACTTAAAAATTCCAACGATTCATATTTCCAAGTTTCTAATTTTAATTTTGAAACAAATTAGAATTTTTAGAAAATTGTGATAAAACACTACTCCAAAAACATTTAAAGAATTGAAAGCTTAAATATAACCACTAGATTTTTAAATCGTACAAATAAAAAATCATCATCATCACGATACTGATGTTTTGATTACGTTGTTGAGGTACTTCAAAAACTAGTTGCAAAATATTTATTTTTCTTAAAATATATATTCCAAATTATATGGCATTGACACATACCATTTATTTTATAGTCTCTTCAACGTGACGAAAATATTTTGGTATCAAACAAATGCTTTCAATGTTAAAAAGATAATTTAAGAACGAAATCACAAGTTTCTCATTCATTCTATAAATACAGTCTCGTATAATTGTACAATTTATGTGTTATTGATAATGACAGCAGCATCTGTTCGGGGATTATCTTTATATTTTTATATAAAAAAAAAAACTATGGCTTTTAAACTTTAATTAGCAATATATACATTTGTACGTAAAAATATTTTTTAGAGGCATCGAGATAAATGCTAGAACAGATGAACATATTGCGATGCACAAATTACAAATATTTCGTAAACAAGTATATACCCAAGCAAATCTGTTCAGTATTCCAACTTATACTAAATTCATAATTTAAAATAATTTATCTGGCATTTCTAACTACAGTCAGTCACAAAAGTGTTCATACACTTCGTGAATGTTAAATATCATCCAATCTGAACAACCAGCTATGATAAAGGATATTTACTTCCATTTAACAAAATTTAAAAAACTCTAAAAACCTCTAATAATAATATGGAAACTGTTAATTATTTACTACTACAAAAGAATTTGCTAAATATTCTAACATCGAATGTCATGTCTAACGTGAATTTATAATAAATTCGGTAAATCCTCTTGATAGTAACACGTTTTTATGAAAAATAAGCATTTAATGCTTTTAGAAAGATGAATTGTAAAAGAAAACGTATGTCGGGTAATATTCGCGAAATGCGGATTAAAAAAAAATTTTAAGTGTCTTGGAGTTCAAAGATTCTAAACGAACACAATCAAAGAACTATTGCAAATGCAGTGAGTTAAAATTCGTAGATAAGGGCGCTGAGAATAACCGTACAAATTGACTTTGATATTGGAAAGGAACCACATTAAGAAAAAGTAAAGAGAATTTCAAGAAGAACTGGTTACGAGGGTGGCCCAGAAGTACCCGACCCAACAAAGAAAACCCAAAAATTTTGGAAAGAAATATGTATATTTATTTTTCAATATAATCTCCTTTCAGCTCTATACACTTTTCCCAGCGATGTTCAATAAGTTCGATACCCTTTTTGTAATAAGAACAGTCTTGCTCCTCAAAATAACCATTAACTGCTCACTTCTTCATCGTTGGAAAATCTTTGACCATTGAGCCATTTTTTTAAGTTTGGAAACAGAATATAATCCGAGGGGGCTAAATCTAGCGAATAGGGTGCATGAGGTAGCAATTCAAACTTTAATTCATTAATTTTGGCCATTGCAATAACGGATTTGTGAGCTGGTGCATTGTCTTGATGAAACAACACTTTCTTCTTAGCCAAATGCGGTCGTTTCTGCTTGATTTCTTCGCTCAAACGTTGCAATAAGTTCGCATAATACTCGCCGTTGATAGTTTTTCCTATTTCAAGATAGTCAAAGAAAACTATTCAACGCGCATCCTAAAACACCGGTGCCATGACCTTACCTGTAGATGAAATGGTCTCCGCCTTCTTTGGAGCCGGTTTTCCTTTTGAGTCCATTGTTTTGATTGTCTTTTTACCTCAGGTGTGAAATGATAGACCCATGTTTCATCCATGGTTACGAAACGGCGCAAAAGTTCTGCTTTGTTGCTGTGAAACTTCGCTAAACACTCAATTGAAACATCTTCATGACACTGTTTTTGCTCGAGTGTGAGCAAACGCGGCACACATCTTGCACACGGCTTTCTCATGTCAAATAGCGCACTTTCAGTCGACGATCATCGCGAACCGCTTTGTGGATTTTCTTCACCTTTTCTGTAGTCGTCAACCTCATTTGGTCGACCACTATGATGCTCGTCTTGGCAGCTCGTACGGCCTCATTTAAACTCCGCTACCCAATATTTCACTATTGTAAACGAAGGAGCAGACTCACCCAGAGTAGAATCCAGTTCGACTTTTATATCGGTTGGGCTGAGGCCTTTCAAATAAAAGTATTGTATCATGTAACGATGACCAATTTTCTCCATTTTTACAAATTCACTGAAAACGTTCACTATTGATGGCTGCCAAACAAATACTAAACAACGTGGCGTCTTAAAACTTGAAACATATGCTTAAAGATTGTGTACTTTCTAATACAGAGATATTTTCCAAACAACTACCGCCATCTCTAAGTCAGGCCGGGTAATTGTGGAACCACCCTCGTATAATGAAATAATATACTTACCTGTTGTAAAGCATGGACCATATAAGTAGGTATTATCGTCACTAATGGAAGGTTTTATGGTGGTAGTCTTCCGTTATAACCGACTTTTCTTCAAATTCTTTTTATGTTTTCTTAATGTACTTTCTTTCTAGAATCAAATTCCATGTGTACACTTATCCTCAATGCTCATTACACTTGCAACAGTCCTCTGATCGCGCTCATTTAGAATCTTTGAACGCCTATTTCTCAGTACAATTTCAACAGCTCAGGATACTTTGAGTATTTTTCGCAATATGTACTGCAGAACACGCTTTTTCGACTATTTCACTTAAGGTTTTTTCTTTGTGTAATATTGTTAACTAGCGTATATTACCTAACATGTGTCCACTTTGATAAATCTTTGCAAAAGCATCAAACGCTTATTTTTCACAAATATGTGATACTGTGAAAAAGATTTACCGACTTTGTTCTAAATTTATAACTTACATGAAGAAATATCATAAAAATAAAGTATACGAAAACTTCATTCAATGTTAGAATATTTAGCAAATTATTTTGTAGTTGTAATAACAGTTTTAAAATTGTTGCTTAAGGTTTTTAAAGTTTTCTAACGTGATTAAATTCAAGTAAATATACTCTATCATAGTCGTATATTCACATTTGATTATATACAACATCCACGGTGTATACGGACATTTTTGTGACTGACTATATTTTTTTAGATTAGATATTTACATATTATATTTAAATTTAGTTGTAAACTAATAAAATAAATAGATCGATTAATCAAGAACTTATTAATTTGTGAAATATTGGGACGATGGCTTCACGTATTGAGTCATCGGTAATTCAATTTCACATAAAAATGTTTCAAATAGCAATTATTACTGAAAGACGATATATAAGTATTTCAGTTAGTTTGACCTTGAAATGTTGCTTTTTTGACCTATACTGAAAGCTATAGTAGTGATAAAACTCTAATTTTACATTAGCTTCAAATTTTAAACTGGATTTTTTGGTGTGTCAGAACTTATAATTCTTTAATACCTTTTAAAGAACTTAATGGGATATCACTCCCGTTATTTCCAATGAAAACTTATATTTTTATTGTACAATTGTCGATTGTATCTATATACGAGGCGAACTAGTAAAGTTTTCTATCAACGGAACAAAAAAATCTAGGATTTGTTTCATTCTATTTTTCAATATACTCTCTCTTATCTTCAACGCACTTACGCCACATGCCTTACAATGACATTGTTCCAAAAAAAGACTAGTTTTAAACTTTGGCGGGCCTTCGAACTCGCAGTGTCATGAAGAAGGAAAGCTTTTTTGTGATGCAAACCTAAACGCTTTTGGGCAATAACCATACGTAATTTTGTTAACGTGCTACCAAAGATAACTTCAGTCAAATTAATCATCTTTGGCCATATATTCAACAAGAATAACTCCCGCTTAGTCCTAAAAGAGGGTGGATTATCTTCATTGGATTCACGATCCCGCAGAAACTGTTTTGCGCAATGTTCAACTTTAAAAAGTAACGGAGCCTCGTCACTGTATATAGCAATCATTCGTTCATGAATAGTAATGCTCCCTTGTCAAAAATTTTCAATATTACGATGTTCTAACCTCACAAAATTCATATTTGATCGCGAAATACTTTATAAAGTACAGAATAATAAACGAATTGAAGTCAAATTTAACACGTAAGTAAAGAAATATTGTCGGTATTGAACGTTACTAGGCAACGCACAATTAAGTTGATTCTATTATGGCTAAGTTGATTTTTTTTCGAGTTCTCCCCATATCCAATATTTTTTCCTAATAGATGTTATAAAATTGGCACCGTCGAATGGATAGTTTATCATATCAAAAAGTTGAGTTTTTGACTTTTACGAAATTTATTTTTGTTTAATTTTTGTAAGCAAACATTTTATTTTGTGTTAATGTTCATAAATTTCTAATTTCCTGTAAACAAAATATTGAATTGATTCGGCCTTTATTTGATGAAAATTCACATTGATAACTTAATAAATATGCAAACTGTCAAAATTTTCCCTTATTTGTGAATTGTTGTACATGATATTTGTCTTGCCCCTACCCTTCTTCAGATGTCTACATTATAAAAACTCTAGGAGTTCCATATATTATAGAACGTGCAATAAACTTATGACCTAAGCAACACAAAGTTGCTAAGGGTGAATCATTTACCTCTGTTTGTTCATTTATTTTATTCGATTTTTAGTTTATTAATTTTAAAAAATTCTAACAAATTTAGTTTACATCCTTCATTTTTATACAAAAAACATAGGTCTTTGTTTTCTGTATACATTATCTTATATTCATAATCCTGTTTGTCCAGTATAGGCGTGCACCACATATTAATTTTTAGACCCCCAACATTCTGCTGTTATGAATTTTATTTTTATTTTTAATATATTTTGAAAGAAGACTATTGGCTTTGTATGCTAATTCTATTTTGGATTTATTGACAAAAGAATTTTTCTATTTGGGGATTATAACCATTACTATTTTCCAATCTGTTTTGTTCGTAAGTGAATATATTTGATTTATATATAGATTTACACGGTGTTTATTTTCCTTAGATACCAAGTGACTGCAATATATTACAACATCTACTTTATTAGTAAATGACTAACAAAATATTCTGAATAAGTTTCATCCAAATTAACTAAAATTAAAAAAAAACGTTTTTTTCAATTCAGAAAGTGTTCAAAATTGTTGACAATGACTTCTACACAATATCTTGAACGATTATAAAATTAATTTATACTGTTGGTTATTTGTTTTGCAATAATTATTTTCTAATTTAATTGGTCGATATTGGGTATGTCGCTATCAGACACTAAATTTTTCAAGTGACCCCATAAGAAGAAATCGCTTAATGAAAGATGTTCAAACATCATAAGCCAATGTTTGTCGAAACAATTTTTATATGCATTAATTATTTAATAAATTATTTTTGCAATCTCTCTTGTCGTAGGCCTCAGTAGAGCAAGTTGATCGAAGAACGTCGTTAAAATTAAAATCACCAACACATAATTTCGTGAGCCATCGTTGACATGACATTCTTGCAACTTTCCACAGACTTGACACATACTCTTCTCTTTACAGAGGTAAAAGAGTAAATATAACGAAAATGCACCCTTCCACTTTCAGCTTTTTATAAAATTTCAAACACTCATCCAAATTGCTCAATTTCTTTCCAAAATGCAATTAGACCTGCCAGGTATCAATAGCATAGCATAAAGATTAATTACTTTAGCACTTGAAAAGATGAACTAGCGCCATCTATTGCAAAAATGCATCATGACTTGTTCGACAAAACAATATTAAATCATTCCCTACCACATTGAGATATCAGAAAAAAAATACACTCGATCATGACCAAAGACATTCATCTGTACATTACTGTACAGATTGGGGAATTGGGAAAAATTTCCGGTATAACAACAATAAGCTACCTTCTGGTTCTAAATACACAGCTAATGCTTAGGTGTCATGTATTTACATATGTATGTATGATATATAGATATCTGGTAGAATTGTTTGAAGGACACATTAAAGTGTAAGCTAACAGAAAATATAAAATTCAAATAAAACGAAAATAATGGTGTTGGAATCAAAAGTATATCTTAAATTAAAACACTAAAAATGATCAAATTTCTGACAATTCAAAGCGCTGCTGCATTGAATAGAATCTTGCCCCTATCATCTTGGAAAATAATTTTTATGCCAATGTTTTATCAAACAATATCTGTAATCTATAATATATTTAGTAACATATTTTATTTTTATGACATAACATTTACTGAGTTTAAAAGATACTTGAATTTTTTCGAAAATATATGTGTTTTTAAAACATGTCATAAAGAAACATGAACAAAATAATCATGCAAAACTTAAATCAATTTAAGATGGTTATTAACGATCTTTTAATGAAATACATGTATTTGTGTAATTGCTAAGAATTACTATTTTAAAAAAGTTCGGTTTTCTCTGCGACATATTGTGCATTATATTCATGCGTATTCAAAATTGTAACTAAAATATTTCAGTAATTATTAAGGTAATGATTCTCTATTATATTTATAATTCAAAAAATCATGATCCAAAAGTAATAAAGCGGATTTTTTCTGTTTCATATGAAAATATAGGTAAAAATGAATTATTTTCAAAAATGTCTGAAGTCGATGTATGCACATCCGTTTTCTCGGTGACAGACTGTGTACATTAATGTAGGAAATTCCATAGAGATATTTCTGCTACGACCCCCATAACTTACTCTCGGGATTAATAATTGAAATAAATTACTCTTAAACCCGATTCACATAAAAAAGAGAGCAACGTTCTCATCGTCGGCAGTAAATAGAGGCAGAAGTAAACAATTCAACTTATACAAATAAAGTGGTTTTCGCTTTCTTTGAATGTGCAGAACCCCGTTCTAACCATTGTTTCAACTGTTGTTTAGTTTCGGGTGTACTGTAGTGTATCCAAGTTTCATCGCAAGTAACAAATCGCCAACAAAAATCAACCGGATTCCGCTCATAAAGGTCCAAACACTCATTGAAAATGCGCAAACGAGTGAACTTTTGATCAGTCGTAAGCAATCGCGGCACCCATCTTGCCGTAAGCTTGGAAAGGCCCAATTCTTTCGTTAAAATATGGTGTACGCGTTCTGTTGAAATGTTTACCATGTCTGCTACCTCTCTCACTTTGAGTCGTCGATCGTGCGTAATAATATTATGGACTTTTATAATCATTTCCATAGAAGTCACGATTTTGGGTGCTCCAGAGCGCGCTTCATCAACACAGCTTGTTCTACCACGTTTAAATTCATTTACCCATCTACTTATTGTAGCGGATGATGTAGCAGATTCACCTAATTTTTCCCGTAACTCATCTTTTATTTCGGTAGCTTTCGTGCCCTTAATTACGAAGTATTTAATCACCGCACGATACTCTGCTTTTTCCATTTTAACAAAACGACGTGTTGCTTCTTTTTCAATCAGCTGTCAAAAATAAACTATTCAAGCGATTTATCTAAATATCGGAATGTAAACATATAAATAGCCAACCTAAATTACAGTGCATTTGTTTTACCAATTAGAGCGCTTCTTCATGGCTATTGTAAAAAAATTATTATCCTTAATTTACGCAGCATTATTGCATGCATACAACCACAAGCAACATCACTAGAAAACAAAGTATTTCCCAAATAGGTCGCCGATATTGCCTTTCACCCAAATGTCCGCTTCTCAGCTGTCATATGTTATCTCTGTTTCTCTATAAAAACACCCACATTACAGATAATGCAGCTTCGATTTTTCTTTCACAAATTAGAACACGCATTAAAATAATTTTTATATATTTATATTACTAATAAAAACAATATTATTATTGTGATAATGTCATCAAAAATATTTGAATTTCTTAATCGAAAATAAAAATAATGCTTTTTCCAAGCATAACCTTTAAAAAAATAATAAATCACATATTACCAGAGCGGAGCAGTAATTAGTAAGCCCAGAGAAGAAAACATAAACTTTTGGCAAAATTTCATTTAGTTCACGGATATTCAAGGCTTCTCGTTCCTTCAGAAAAGTGAGCTTTTAAACTGTTCAAAGCGTGTATTAGTTTCATTGATTTATCTTCTTATTCAACCCAAATGTCTCGCCATCATGTCAAATTTCCATATTGGGAAAGGAAAAGCCAAGAAAAGCCAAATTCATCGAATGAGCTAGATATGGAGCATTTTGAAATGTAATTCGTGAATTTTTGCAATTAAAACAGTCAAAATTGTGAACACGTGTATTATGCTACAGAAAAGGCACTTGTTTCTTCTTTGAGTGGGTTGTTTATTGTACTGCATCGATGCAATAGGTCTAAAAAGGATGTATTATTTTCGTCTATTATCGTTTTGCGTTTTTGAAGATAATCAGTACGAAGAAGACCACTACAATCCCAAAGGCCAAGTGTACAACGTTTGTCATCTTGGAAGCATTGTGTCATCTTCCAAGCATTGCGTTCATATTTCGGTTATTATTTGTACTTCATTTCTTCATTTCGAGTGTATAATAGTGTATCCAGGTTTCGTTTCGTTATTACTCGGCGCCAATAGTCTTTCGGATCATGCTTCAACTCGGTGAAATTGAAGGGTGAAATGCGTTCTCGTTCGCGTTTATTATCAACAGTCAACAAACGCGTTGCTTATCAAATTTACTGATCCGGCCACATATTTAAACACAGATGTCCATTGTTTTACGATTGCAATCAATGAAAATTGGTCCCCATAAACATACCTCAACTCAGCTTTGATTTCATTATTTGCTTTTTCTCTTTAAAAATAAGAACTTAATCACAGATCGGTACTCCACTTTTTTCATGTTTCAATACAAGCTAAAAATATTTCACTTGAACGCAAAGTTCAACAGTTACGTTTAAAGGATTGCTAAGTTGAAAATGAATAAGATTTGTGTATAAGTGGTGAGCGCCTGCGTTTCGTTCGTCTTATTAATCACTGACATGCCACCGTACTTACCACATAATTGAGCAAAAATGAGAATTTAATGTTATCTGCTTCTGGGCTTCCGGCTAGAACCGCGTCACTTGTAATCTACCGACGTTTCGTACACATTTGTACGGAACATCTTCAGGGCTCAACTACTACTACTGAAACAGTTTCAGTGCAGTAGTCGAGCCCTGAAGATGTCCCATACAAATGGGTACGAAACGTCGGCAGATATACAAGTGACATGGTTTCAGCCCGGAAGCCCAGAAGCAGATAGCATGGACCACGACAGCGGAAGTCTACGTACCAGATTGAGAATTTAATGTATTTGTACTTTAAATTCGGCGTATTTCAAGTACTCTTTTCAAACTTCCAAAAGGCACTCTTCTATCAGCTAGAGGATAGAAATCACATGTATATCATAATTTTTACATTGCTTGACAAAAGTAAATAATAAAAACGCCCTAATTCAACGTATATTAATGTCTGTAACAAAACTATAATTTGTATTTATATTCATTAAAGTGTAACAACTATAGTTCCTACCCTTAATATTTGGAATCTTAATCCATTGGATGTTTTTTTCATAATCAAAACGTATCTTTAATACATAGTTCTAATGATTACTCTATTTTTTGGTATATGGTATATTCGCATTCATGTAAAATTTTCGCTTGGTTTAGCTCCATGCGTTTTATTCAAAAAAATACTTTACTGTGCATAATCTAGAAGTATAGAATAAATTTCTATTTGATAAGCATTTAGTAAATTCATATAATGTTATCAATCAAAAATCTGTGTATATATACAAGTACGAGTATATTTTAAAAAGTTGCCTATCACTCGTCCATATAACGAAAATATGTTAAATTCAGTTATAATAATATTTACCAAATATATGACACCAATGTACAACTCATCATGAACACCTGTTCTGAAAAAATATTATTTACTACTTCTACTATTTTATAATTTCGTAATTTTTATTCATAACATTACCCAGAACTGGAAATATTGTGGATGTGTATGCACGTTTCAGAGAGACCAGGAAAAGTGTATAGAACCCCAGTGACTGATCAGAAGGGTAAACAGCAGCCTACGTATTTTACTAAATCTCCGCAAGGGCCTAAAGAAGGTCCTGGACTACAATATTCAATAGATGGAATTGGATCACAAGAACAACCAATGGAGGGAGAAGCCCTGCCTATGGGTGACGAAACCTTGCCATGGAGATGTAAAGACAAGCCTAAACCACAAGCGCCTTGGCACAAGATACCAGATGATCAGGCAACACAGGTTATACCGGACGGTACGGCACCACGACGAAAAGATTCATCACTAGATCAACAAACATTGAAACCGGAAATTATACCTTGGACAGAAGAACCTATAAAACTGAAGAAGACCCCTAAAGAATTTAAAGAAATACCAAAAGAGACTTTGGAGGATGTACAATTGAAACCCACTAAACCAGAAAAGCGGGATATACCAACACCTAAAATAGAAAAGGTTGATCTAAAACATAAAGAAATTGATAAGAAAGAAGATCATATTGTACCTACTCCTAAAGAAATTATTAGTGAGGTAGAGAAAAGTGAAATAGAGAAAATCATACCTCGTAAATCAGGACGTGAAGAAATAAAACGTGAAACTATTGAAGATGTGCAACAACGCACACCCAGGGACAAGTCATTAGAAAAACCTCAAGAAATACCTTGGAATCAACAAGAAATAAAATTAAGAAAGACACCAGTAATGAAAAAAGAAATACCTACGGAAACTTTAGAAGAGGTACAGTTGCAACCTACAAAATTAGATCGCCAAGAACCTTCTACTGATTCATTAGAATCTATTCCTTTAAAACCTGCAGCAATTGATAAAATTACTTCGCAACGAATTACACAAACGAAAGAAAAGATCGAATCCGGTGCTGAAAAATTAGTTACAGAAACTAAAGAAATACAAAAAGTCGAAGAAAAGCAATTAGGGCAAAAAGTTATCCAGACAGACGATTCAACTATATTGACTATAAAAGAATCAACGAGTGAGGCAACTAAGGAACAAACGACAACTAAAGATTGGCGCAAAGCTCGTCCAACAGAAGCGATACAACCTGAAGAAAAGATGCCCAAATTCTGGGATTGGCGTAAACAGCCGCGAGGCAGTGAAATAAGCGAAGAAGATATATCTTCGCTGGATGGTATAAGTAGCAAACCTCAAGAAAAATTACCCAAAAAGGAAGAACCCATTCCTTGGAATGAACAAAAAGTCCAATTAAAAAGAACTCCAATATTTCATAGAGAAGTTGAGAAACCAACACTTGAAGATATTTCCTTAAAACCTGTAATACTTGAAAAAGTAGATAAAGATATAACAGAACGAACAACAGCAGAAGTATCTGAAAAAATTCAGAAGGAAACTGGTATAATTAAAATAAAAGAAGAAAAAGTCACTGACAAAAAAGTGATTGGAGCTACTGTATTAGAGGATAGCACTATTCTAAAAATTGATGAGAAAACAACTGAAAAACGAGAAATAACCGAAATTATCGAAAAGCCTTGGAGAAAGCCAAGAACTTCTGAAGAAGCGGAAAAAGAAAAAATACTTGAGAAAGAAGGTAAAATTGAAAGCAAGCAAACTATCGAAATTAAGAGCAAAGAAACAACGATTCAGAAAGAAGAAATATTACCATGGAACAAGCAACCGATGAAATTAAAAGAAACTCCAAAAGATAAGAAACCCATAGAAACTACTGAATTAAAAGAAATAGAACTAAAGCCATCACATAAGACTTCATTACAAAAAATCGAAGAAACTGAAGTAATCAAAAGAGTCGAAGACCAAACTCTTCTTAATATAAAAGAAAGTACAAGTGAAGTAGAGGAGAAACCTAAAGAAGAAATAAAAGATTGGCGTAAACCTAGAGGAAAACCAAAAGAGATTATTGAAGATATTTTTAGAACTGAAGATACGTCTTTATTACAAGTAGATAAGGCAGAAATCATTGAAGAGAGGGAAAAGAAACCGGAGGATAAAGCCAAGGAATGGCGGCAACCTAAGAAACCAGAAGTACAACGCCCATCGGAAGAAACTGTTAATGACATTAAAGAGGTAAAGTCAAAGAAAGTTATAACAATCCAACCTCAAGAAGAGAAACTTATACCATGGACTAAGCAACCAATTAAATTAAAAGATACTTCTAAAGACAAAAAGTTAACCGAGACAACCGAAATAGAAGAAGAACGGACTGCTCTTAAAGTTGAGCAAACCGATATTATTGATCGTACTGAAACAATCAGAAAAGACACAAAAGAATGGCGTAAGTCAAGAAAACCAGAAATATCTGAAACTCCACTAGAAGAACATGTAGATGACATTGATGTTCAAACTAAAGAAAAAGTAGTACCCCAAAAAGAAGAACCTATACCATGGAACAAACAACCTATCAAACTAAAAGAAACACTGAAAGATAAAAGGACAGATAAAGATCATGTAGAACTGAAATCAATTGACCAGATCGACGATACGACGAAAGAAAGAATTAAAGATGAACCAAGAGATTGGCGCAAGCCTAAAAAGCCTGACATCGATAAAACAGATATTTCTATGATAGAAGACACTTCTGCACTAAAAGTAGAAAAAATTGAAACTACTGAGAAAATAGAAAAACTAGACGACGAATTTAAAAAATGGCGTATACCTAAAAAACCGGACGATAAGACAGAAGAAGCTATAGATGAAACAAAAACCCCAAAACTTGAAGAAAAAGAGAAATCTAAGCCTCTCACATCGGAAGAATCAAAAGATTCACTAAAAGAAGTATCGAAAAAGCCTTCAAAGGTTATGTCAAAAGAAGAAGAACCTGTCGCATGGAACAAAATACCAATTAAATTAAAAGAAACTCCAAAAGACAGAAAACCTTTAGAAAAATCTGAACAAGTCGAAGAAGACCAAAAAATTAAACACGAAGAGAAACCAGAAGATACATATGAAACAGAAACAAAAACTAAAGATGAAACAAAGGATTGGCGTAAACGCAAAGAAATCAAAGAAACTGAAAAAGTAGATATTACGAAAACAGAAGATATTTCATTACTAAAAATCAAAGAAATAGAATCTATAGATACAGCGAGGACATCTAAGGATGAAATCAAAGAATGGCGTAAAGTCCAAAAACCCAAAGAAGTGGAACAACAACCACATAAACCTATTGAGGAAAAGCCCATACCTGAACAAGATAAAGAAGCGCAAGAAGAACAAACAAGAGATTTGAGAAAACCAAAAAGTACATCAGTTGACAGTATTGATATCGTAGAAGAAGTTATAACCGAAGTAGAAGATAAAATTATATTAAAAGTCGACGACAAAAAAGACAAAATAGATTCACATCGACCTGAGGAAATAAAGGAAGAAGACGTTTTAAAACTACTAGAAGAAAGAAAAGTTTCACCTGCACCTGAAAAACCTAAAGAAGAGAAAAAACAAGAAGGGTTAAAACCAATCGAAATACAAGTGGTGCAGAAAGAGCTTGATACTGTTAAACCAACAGAGCCCAAAGAAAAGTCCCCAACGGCAGAATCTACCAAAGAAATACCAGATGAGAAAGTAAAAGCTCCATGGCGAAGAAAACCATTGAAAACTGTAGAAAAGGAAGAAAAAGGAATTAAAATACTCGATAAAGCGATTATACAGGCCGAGAAAGTTGAAGAAAAAGTAGAATTGAAACCCGAATCCGAAGTACTAGAAAAATTAGAAATTAAAGAAGATACCAAACCAGTTGAAATAAAAGAAAAAGGAAAAAAGCCTGCGCCAATTCGAGAAGAGAAACCAGAGGACATAAAACTCCGACCAACACCGAGATCGCAAAAGCCTAAAGAAGAAGAGAAATTGGAAAGTGTCGATCTTAAACCTATACCAATAACGACCCCAGAAACAAAAGAGGAAAAGGTTGCTGAAAAAGAAAAACCAAAACACCCCGAAGATAAAATTCCAAAAATATCAGAAGACTTGGAAAAATATGAACCAGAAATTCTTGAATCACATGAGGAAGAAAAGCCCCAAAAGAAGCAAGAAGATACTAAACCAGCGGCACCATGGCGACGTCAGCCTAAGCCAAAACCAGAAGACATTTCTGACGAAACGCCAACTATAAAGTTGGGCAAAGGAAAATTACCGTCTGAGGAAGATATTAAAGAAGAAGTTAAACTAAAACCTATAACAAAACCTACAAAGAGAGAAGAAGAAAAGGAAGAAAAAGTGCACAAAGTGCCAGGAAAACCTAAGCCAAAGAAAGAAGAATTTGAAGATACTGACCTTACACCGATATCAAAGCCAATTTCGGAAACAGAAGAAAAGATGCCAGAGGAAAGTAAAGAAGTAACTGAACTCGTTGATACAAAAGAAAAGGTGATGAGAAAGCCTACACCAATTCGGGAAGAGAAACTAGAGGACATAAAACTCCGACCAACACCGAGATCGCAAAAGCCTAAAGAAGAAGAGAAATTGGAAAGTGTCGATCTTAAACCTATACCAATAACGACCCCAGAAACAAAAGAGGAAAAGGTTGCTGAAAAAGAAAAACCAAAACGCCCCGAAGACAAAATTCCAAAAATATCAGAAGACTTGGAAAAATATGAACCAGAAATTCTTGAATCACATGAGGAAGAAAAGCCCCAAAAGAAGCAAGAAGATACTAAACCATCGGCACCATGGCGACGTCAGCCTAAGCCAAAACCAGAAGAAATTCCTGACGAAAAGCCAACTATAAAGTTGGGCAAAGGAAAATTGCCGTCTGAGGAAGATATTAAAGAAGAAGTTAAACTAAAGCCTATAACAAAGCCTACAAAGCCAGAAGAAGAAAAGGACGAAAAAGTGGACAAAGTGCTAGGAAAACCTAAGCCAAAGAAAGAAGAATTGGAAGATACTGACCTTACACCGATATCAAAGCCAATTTCGGAAATAGAAGAAAAGATGCCAGAGAAAAGTAAAGAAGTAACTGAACTCGTTGATACAAAAGAAAAGGTGATGAGAAAGCCTACATCAATTCGAGAAGAGAAAATAGAGGACATAAAACTCCGACCAACACCAAAGTCGCAAAAGCCTAAAGAAGAAGAGAAATTGGAAAGTGTCGATCTTAAACCTCTACCAATAACGACCCCAGAAACAAAAGAGGAAAAGGTTGCTGAAAAAGAAAAACCAAAACGCCCCGAAGACAAAATTCCAAAAATATCAGAAGACTTGGAAAAATATGAACCAGAAATTCTTGAAACACATGTGGAAGAGAAACCCCAAAAGAAAGAAGAAGATACTAAACCATCGGCACCATGGCGACGTCAGCCTAAGCCAAAACCAGAAGAAATTCCTGACGAAAAGCCAACTATAAAGTTGGGCAAAGGAAAATTACCGTCTGAGGAAGATATTAAAGAAGAAGTTAAACTAAAGCCTATAACAAAGCCTACAAAGCCAGAAGAAGAAAAGGACGAAAAAGTGGACAAAGTGCTAGGAAAACCTAAGCCAAAGAAAGAAGAATTGGAAGATACTGACCTTACACCGATATCAAAGCCAATTTCGGAAATAGAAGAAAAGATGCCAGAGAAAAGTAAAGAAGTAACTGAACTCGTTGATACAAAAGAAAAGGTGATGAGAAAGCCTACACCAATTCGAGAAGAGAAAATAGAGGACATAAAACTCCGACCAACACCAAAATCGCAAAAGCCTAAAGAAGAAGAGAAATTGGAAAGTGTCGATCTTAAACCTCTACCAATAACGACCCCAGAAACAAAAGAGGAAAAGGTTGCTGAAAAAGAAAAACCAAAACGCCCCGAAGACAAAATTCCAAAAATATCAGAAGACTTGGAAAAATATGAACCAGAAATTCTTGAAACACATGTGGAAAAGAAACCCCAAAAGACAGAAGAAGATACTAAACCATCGGCACCATGGCGACGTCAGCCAAAGCCAAAACCAGAAGAAATTCCTGACGAAAAGCCAACTATAAAGTTGGGCAAAGGAAAATTGCCGTCTGAGGAAGATATTAAAGAAGAGGTTAAATTAAAGCCTATAACAAAACCTATAAAACCAGAAGAAGAAAAGGAAGAAAAAGTGGACAAAGTGCCAGGAAAACTTAAGCCAAAGAAAGAAGAATTGGAAGATACTGACTTTACGCCTATATCGAAACAAATTTCAGAAATAGAAGAAACAATACCAGATGAAATTGAAGAAGGCACTAAACTCGTTGATATAAAAGAGAAAGTGAAGAGAAAGCCTGCACCAATTCGGGAAGAGAAAATAGAGGACATAAAACTCCGACCAACACCAAAGTCGCAAAAGCCTAAAGAAGAAGAAAAATTGGAAAGTGTCGATCTTAAACCTATACCAATAACGACCCCAGAAACAAAAGAGGAAAAGGTTGCTGAAAAAGGAAAACCAAAACAACCCGAAGACAAAATTCCAAAAATATCAGAAGACTTGGAAAAATATGAACCAGAAATTCTTGAATCGCATGTGGAAGAAAAACCTCAAAAGAAAGAAGAAGATACTAAGCCGTCAGCACCATGGCGACGTCAACCTAAGCCAAAATCAGAAAAAGTTCCTGAAGAAACGCCAACTATAAAGTTGGGCAAAGGAAAATTACCGTCTGAGGAAGATATGAAAGAAGAAGTTATACTGAAACCTATAACAAAACCTACAAAGCCAGAAGAAGAAAAGGAAGAAAAACCGGACAGAGCACCAGGAAAACCAAAGCCAAAGAAAGAGGAATTGGAAGACATTGACCTTACACCGATATCGAAGCCAATTTCGGAAATAGAAGAAAAGATGCCAGAGGAAAGTAAAGATGTAACTAAACTCGTTGATATAAAAGAGAAAGTGAAGAGAAAGCCTACACCAATTCGGGAAGAGAAAATAGAGGACATAAAACTCCGACCAACACCAAAGTCGCAAAAGCCTAAAGAAGAAGAAAAATTGGAAAGTGTCGATCTTAAACCTATACCAATAACGACCCCAGAAACAAAAGAGGAAAAGGTTGCTGAAAAAGAAAAACCAAAACAACCCGAAGACAAAATTCCAAAAATATCAGAAGACTTGGAAAAATATGAACCAGAAATTCTTGAATCGCATGTGGAAGAAAAACCTCAAAAGAAAGAAGAAGATACTAAACCGTCAGCACCATGGCGACGTCAACCTAAGCCAAAATCAGAAAAAGTTCCTGAAGAAACGCCAACTATAAAGTTGGGCAAAGGAAAATTACCGTCTGAGGAAGATATGAAAGAAGAAGTTATACTGAAACCTATAACAAAACCTACAAAGCCAGAAGAAGAAAAGGAAGAAAAACCGGACAGAGCGCCAGGAAAACCAAAGCCAAAGAAAGAGGAATTGGATGACACTGACCTTACACCGATATCGAAGCCAATTTCGGAAATAAAAGACAAGATGCCAGAGGAAAGTAAAGATGTAACTAAACTCGTTGATATAAAAGAAAAGGTGAAAAGAAAGCCTACACCAATTCGGGAAGAAAAAATAGAGGACATAAAACTCCGACCAACACCAAAGTCGCAAAAGCCTAAAGAAGAAGAAAAATTGGAAAGTGTCGATCTTAAACCTATACCAATAACGACTCCAGAAACAAAAGAGGAAAAGGTTGCTGAGAAAGAAAAACCAAAACAACCCCAAGACAAAATTCCAAAAATATCAGAAGACTTGGAAAAATATGAACCAGAAATTCTTGAATCGCATGTGGAAGAAAAACCCCAAAAGAAAGAAGAAGATACTAAACCATCGGCACCATGGCGACGTCAGCCTAGGCCAAAACCAGAAGAAATTCCTGACGAAACGCCAACTATAAAGTTGGGCAAAGGAAAATTACCGTCTGAGAAAGATATTAAAGAAGAAGTTAAACTAAAGCCTATAAAAAAGCCTACAAAACCAGAAGATAGAGAAGAAGAAAAGAAGGAAGAGGTGATGCCTGACAAGATTCCGAAGACAGAACAAGAAATTGTTGAAGAAAAGAAACCCGAAAGTGTAGAGGAAAGTACTAAGCCGTTGGCACCGTGGCGACGTCAACCTAAACCCAAAGTAGAAAAAGTACCTGAAGAAACGCCATTAGACGAGGAAAAACCAGAAAAAGTGAGAGAAAAAACGAAACCAGAATTATACCCTACAAAAGTAGAAGATTTAGATTTCAAACCTATTCAACAAGAAGAAATAAAGTCAGAAGCTGAAATTATTCTTAAAGAAAAGGTAGAAATTATTGAGGAAATTCCGAAAGAAATTCCAGAAGAAACTCCAGAGGAACAAATATTCAAAAAAGAAATGAAAGTAGATGTGATTTCAAAAAGAAAGAAAACCGAACATAGAAAAATTGTTCAATTTGACAATGATCAACCTTTACCCGAATTAGAAATCATTTCTCAAAAACGTACTACCCAAGGTCTAGATAAAGTTGCCGACGATGAAATAATCGAAGATGTAGAAGTTACAGAAGACAAACGTACCGTCCGAAAGTCGTTAGTTCAAAAAAGTGTTGCCGAAATACATTCTAAACCTGTTAAACCGAAACCACCCAGATTCATTCAAAGAGTTGAACCTGTTGTTGCTGAGAAAGATAAGCCTACGCGCTTGGTTTGTAAGGTCGAAGGCACTCCCTTCCCTGAAGTTGTGTGGTATAAAAACGAAGTACCCGTACAACAAACAGAACGCATATATAGTGTAATAAGTGAAAATATAGTCACATTGGAATTTGCGTCAGTCCTGCCGCAAGATGTCGCTATATATTCTTGTAAAGCAACGAATCCAGCCGGCGTCGCAACATCAACTGCTAATCTCGTAATTTTAGGTAGCGCAAAAATATTTTTGTGTGGTGTGTTGTTTGTGTATAGAACAATATTATTTATTTTTTTTACTAGTTTTATTTTGCATTAGGAACAATGATCAATAACATAAGAGCTCTTTATATTTAACTGTAATTCAATTTATTTGCACTAAAACAACTGCCTTGAAATTTTATATTTTGCATTAAATATGTATACTTTTTGTAACACAATTTACATGCATCATATTTTTGTTTAGAAAAAGAAGAAAGTGGTATAGCTCCTCACTTTATAAAACCTTTGAAACCTCAAATTATAGAAGAAACGAAGAGCGCTATTTTGGAGTGTGTAGTAACAGGTAAACCAGTTCCCGAAATTAAATGGTATAGAGACGAAGAAGAAATTAAAGCAAATAAAACACGCAAGATCTCTTTCAATCCAGAAACAGGATTAGCGACCTTAGAACTTTTGGAACCAACGCCAGAAGATGAAACTATCTTTACAGTACGGGCTGATAACAAATTTGGAAAAGCTCAATGTCGTGCTAATTTAATAATATCAAAAATGGTAGAAGTTATTCATCCGGCTCCAATGTATGCTCCTAAAATTACCAAGCCTGTTAAAGCTGTGACTATTACTCCTGAAAAGGATATCGTTTTGGAAGCTGAATTCGAGGGTACACCAACTCCAGAAATTACTTGGTTTAGAAACAATATTCCAGTTAAGCATAGTAAAGAATATGTTATTGTTGTTCAAGAAAAGAAGACTACGTTAACGATTTCAAAGAATGCACCCCAGAAAGCTGGAAAGTATGAAGTATGTGCAACGAATCCTAAAGGTGAAGCACGTTCTACTGGATCAGTCACGATCACAAAAGAGAAAGAAAAGCTAGAAGCCATAGCACCAAGATTTATTCAACCTATTGAACCCAAAATTGTAACACCGGGTGAAGTGGTCATAATGGAAGCTGTTGTAGAAGCTATTCCGGTGGCAACTTTCACATGGTATATAGATTCCACCCCAATAATATCATCATCTGAAATTCGCATCACAACAATAGAAAATAAATCAGTACTATACATTAGCGAAGTTAAACCGGAATATGCTGGACCAGTAACATGTCGAGCTGAGAACTTAGCAGGCTCAGTTACATGTACCGCGACATTAAATGTTATTGAAGAAACTGAATGGGAAGAAACCACTGAACTAGAATATCCAAGATTTGTCAAACAATTATCGCCTGTTAGAGTTATGGATGGTGAAAAGGTAACATTTACATGCAAAATTACGGGTAAACCAACACCAAAAACAGAATGGTTCCATGATGGAAAACCAGTCAAAGAAGCAAAAGATGTTTTTATAACTCAAGATACTGAAGGTACTTGCACGCTTTCAATTTCCGAAGTATTTCCAGAAAACGCTGGAGAATACATTTGTCAAGCAGTTAATAAGGTCGGCGAAGCCATTTGTAAATCTTCTCTTGTAGTTGAAGGTAAACTTATTTAATTAAATAAAGGAAAAGTGGTGTAATAAATTCTCTTTTAGCCTACGAATATGTTGCTGATTCAGAAATTGGTATAATGACCGGTCCCAGCGGATCTGAAGAAGACTTACTAGATAAGGTAATAAGAAACAAATTTAACTTCATAGGAAACTATTGTATTTATCGTTAAAACCGAATTTTCTTCTTTATAGACTTTAAGTGAAATAGACTTCCTGTCCGATAGTGATGTTGAATGTGCACCAAAGATTACGAAAAAATTACCTGAAGTTATATCAACCAAAGATGGAGATGTTACAAGGTATTACAAATAATCTATTAGACGAACACTGAGTACACTATATTTTTTTCAGATTGGAAGTGAAGGCTATTGGTAAACCGATGCCGAAAGGAAAATGGATGAAACAGGGTCAAGAAATTATTCCTTCTAATGAATTTGTGATAGAAAACTTCGATGATGGAACATCCATACTAACGATTAGTGAAGTCTATCCGGACGACACTGGAGAAATTGTGTATGAAGCACACAACCCATTAGGTGTTGCTGTAACAACTACGAATTTGGTTGTGGAATCGGTCGAAGGTAAAATGCAAAAGATCCTCGAGGCCTAATAAATCTCGCTTTATTTTCAGCTTCTATCCCCTTAATTGCCCAAACCAATACTTGCACACATTTACACAATTTAAACCAAACTGAATTTATATTTTAAATGTATACTATATGTTAAATTTCTGCCGCAGGTATTATCGGTACAAAAGAATATAGGAAACCAGAATGGGTAACACATATGGAAGAATTGCAGGCCGCTTTAAAAGGTAATCAAAACGGGGGTTCTATTTGCATGTCGCTTATAAACAGTTCGGAAAATCTATCACTTGATAGCCTAGAACACTCCAGTTCCGTTTCAAAAATCTGTAAGTCCGAAACAATTGACCAATGTGTTTCTATGTACCAGTCGAAAAATTCTGAAAATAATTCTTTCTATTTGAACCCAATGCAAACTATATGCCCTACACTATCAGCCGGATCTTCGAGTATTTCAATATGTAGTGAGCCAATCACAAAGTCAAAGAATCGGTTAAGCTTCATTAAATCTGCCATGGACGAGTATCTAAATTCGCATCGACATTCATTAAGTTCTGTTATGGAATTATTAGACTCCAATGATAGACAAGAAGAGCTACCAAGGAAAGTTGATCTAGATTCTGAAAATAAAACAGAGAGTTTACATAATTTTTTATTAGAAGAATACCAGGAAACAAGAAGATATTCCCAAGACACACCTAATTGCTACTGTACATTATCTCCAATCGAAGAGAATAGTGAGCACTCAACTGGTAGTAGCAGAGACACAACCCTAAAGCATTCTCATTTTCCACAAATATATTCCACTTCATTTAATCCTATACCATCAGAACCTGTATATGAAGATTATCCAGAAAAATATCAAACATTTCCTCGTTCAAAAAATGGCAATAAGAACATTGGCATAAATAAAAATTATTATTATGAAACAACCATGTATCCTCTCGAACCGCGTGAATTAGACCTAAGTGCTTTTAACCAATTACATACTGCCGATAGCCAAGAAGAATTACAAGAATTTTTGCTATTAGAGAGTGAATGTATGGATGAGAAAGGAAGAGGTTTAGCGACCGCTTTTGTATCATCTGATGATGAAAAAGATTTTTCCAGTACACCAACCGCAAGTGGGCAAGGTAAACTAACATAAATGTTTTGATGTGTGCCATAATAATAACTTTGTGCATGCCTTTGTTTTTGTTTGTATAGAGCATTGATCACCCTTTAGCCAGAATCAAATCACAATCAGGTGGGTGTGTGGTGTTATGTAAATAAATTTACTTACAAATGCCATTAATTTACAGCTGCTCATAGTGTACCAACTTTCGTTAAGGAAATTACTAATGTTCATACATCTGAAGAAGAAGAAGTAGTATTTGAGTGTATATTCTCAGGAACACCCACTCCAGGTAATAACTAACTTTTAATTAATGATGTTCATGTCTAAATAAATGTTTAAATCTAGATATTATTTGGTATCACAACGACAAGATCATAAGAAATACTGAAACGGTTAAAGTAAAAATACATGACAATAAAACCACTTGCACGATAACTGGAGTCGCTAAAGAGCATGTTGGTACATATATTTGCAAGGCCATCAGTGATATTGGACTAGCAGTAACAAAGGCAAAACTGTACGTACAAGAAATTTCAGAAGAGGAGAAGAAGAAGATTCGAGTGAGGAGAGCGAAAGAAGTGGAAGAAAAGGTAAAGAAGGAACGGGTATTGATAGAGAAAAAACGAGAAGAGCGTAAAAAGAAGAGAGGTGCTCCAACTACGGAACCAGAGATTACTCCAGTCGATGTAACGGAAGTTCAAACACTGGAAAAAGCAGAAGAGATACCCGAGAAACCCGAACGCGAAGTTAAAGCAGAACCAGTAATACCACTACAAGAACCTCTTTCCACAGAGGCTATTGCAACATGTAAGAAAATAGATGATACAGAAGAACAAATTGTAGATGTGGAAGACAAAGTAAAAGAAATATTGTCACCTCAAGAGCCTTTAGAAATTGCGGAAATTCAGCCCGAGGATAAAGCTAAAGAAATCAAAGATAAAAAACCAAAAACAAGAAAAGCTAAACCTGAAACTGTTCAACCAGTAACAGAAGAAGCAACATTAACAGAAGTCAAATTGGAAGAAGTAATTAAGCGCGTAGAAGACATAATAATCAGCGAAGAAATAAGGATGGCGAAAGAAGTATCGGAAGTTCTCGATTTTATCAGGGCGAAAGAATTTGGCCCTGGTGAAAATCCTTTACGTGAACTAGTAGAAATAGGATATTTAGTTAGAAATGGTATCACGGTAAAAGAAGTAAACGTCCTGTATCACGAAGACAAATTTCCTCATCTTAAATCCCCCGAAGCTCAGTCTGCGATGATTAACGTAGTTGAAAGAAAAGGTCTAAGTCCTTTAATTACAGAAGTATTAACTGAAGAAACTACAGTGGATGAAAAGGTCTTGGCCGAAACCCTTGGCTTCAGAGCGTTTATGAAAATGGTCGAGTTGAAACATGCTACGGTCGAAGAAGTGATTACTCAATTCGTACCAGACGATTTCATTCAAAAGGTCTGGGAAACTACGGAGGTTACAGAGGTAAATTTCTTTAGAAATGCTAGCTAGTTATACATATTTAACTTTTTTTTTTCTCCAGGAGACTCTTAAAGGGGCGACGCAAATTGTTCAAGTTTCCGAAAAGACTGAAGTATTTACTGGTGAGTCTCTGGACATTAGTGTTTGTGACTGTACAGCTTATAATAGTGTGCCATATACTTATAAGATTTCAAAGTGCTATTAACTTTTATGTCTGTGGGTGTAACCATGTGATGTATTTTCTTAATGTTTGTATATGTACATGTACATGTTTAGTAAATTTTTTCTTACATATATCCGCATTTTAAATGTAGCACATTCTAATTATTTTTACAAATATTGATGAGTAAATATGTAATTTCAGACAAGACTAAGCGAACAAAGAAAGTCAAAATACAAGATGAAACACATGGTAAGTACATATTTGTTTGAAAATGTTATCCAAATAGAATGTATTGAGTTTTATTTGTTTTCTTTAATTGTCGTTTCATTTATTTGACGCCTTAAAATATATGTATATATAAGGATGCGCATTCCAAATCTTATAAAACCTTGCAAATTATTATTAATATTTCTTTTCAGCATAATATGGTAAGACCCTTTATATTTTAATTGGTACAATTTCGTTTGTATATAGGCTATATACAATATACATATCGTAGAATAATAAATCTATTTAATTCTACTCACCCATTTATACCGTATATAACTGCATGTTTCCTTCATAGCATATGAAACAATAAATACCCCATAAATCCCAGAAAATCGAAAGAATTGTTGGTAACTTTTTCGTTTCTACATTATATATGTATTGTGTTATCATTTTCGTTTCTTTCAAAGTTAATTTCATTATAATTACCAAATGGTTAAACTAAAAATAAAGTATTTAAATTTGAAAACTTAAAGATATTTTTGAAGACGCGCACTACCAGTTATAGATATTTTCTCACCTTTGAAATCAAAAAATTCTTTGAAAAAATTAATTCTTTTATTCTAATGTGCATGGCGCAATTGCACTTTTTGGGCAAAGCCTATGGTTGGTAATGCACGACTAGCATTTGCATTTATTATACGTACTTTTTTTGTTTCTTTTATTGCGTTTTGTTTCTCTTTTGCAATCCAAAGATGATGCGCTATAATCATTTTATGTTTATATCTGTTTCTTTGAATTTCCAAAAATTCATTCGCTTCCAATGTTCTGAAATAAAAAAAAGTTATGGTAATATATATATATACATACAGGGTGATCCATTCACTGATAATCGTCAGGTAGGGCAATTCTATGATTAATTCTGAGCCGACGATCCTAATACAGAAATGTTTTATTATTATTAGTTAAGCCATACGAATTATTAGCAGATGTGTAGAATTGGCAACGTGGTATAAAACCATCAATAAATCAGTAGAAATGCTATCGCAAAATACGAGCTTTATTTAAGTCTATTGAAAATAATAATAATGCTAATTAAAATAAATACTGAAACTAGTAACCATTGGTTTGAAGACATAGCTTCAGCCTTTGTGGAATTGAGTTTAGGACACGTTGCAACATATCTGGGGTAATTAATTGTATTGTGACGTTAATTGTATTTATTACCTTCCCTTCATTGACCGAAGACGTCGCTTAAACTTTTTCCTTCAAAAAAATCCAAACAAAAAAGTCAGGAGGATTCATATCTGGTGATCTCGCAGGACATGATATTGGTCCATTTCGCCCGGTCTACCTAAAAATTAGAAATTGTTACTGTTGAAAACACCATCTCTTGTGAACATGCATTCATCACTACATAAAATATATAAGTATATAAAAAATTCGAAATATTTTTCGTCGCACATTTTCCACAGTGATGGGCTCGTGTGCCTTAACGACTGACAATGTAATGTTCTGTATTAAGATTGTTGACTTATAATTAATCATAGAATCGTTCTACCTGGTGTGTATTCGTGAATTTGAATATATATATATATAATTCAAATTCACGAATACATATATAAAGTATATAGAAGAACTAACAAATTAAAAAATTATAAAATCACTCTATTACACAACATTTTTGAATATTTTCGTTTCGCTGTTAACAAAAATAATTCCTAATTGCTTACTTTGAAATTACCTAAGTGTAAATGTACAATATAAATACATAAAAACATGCTTTTTAATCAGTTAACTTCTATCATTTACTAAACGCCTTCATATATAATTTTAAAGTAGATAACTGTATAATTAAAAAACGATAGAAAAGGAATGATCGCCATCTAATCTGAGTTCCAGAAATAGAAAATATTAATCTAACAGATAATGTTATATTCAAGAACAGAAACATACACAATACATATGTACTCAATTTCAACACGAAACGGTAGAATTCTTATTTCAACTTCAGCAATTAAATTGTATTTCTGATATTTGAAAGTAAAAAATATTTTTAATTTCTTTGGATTTGTTTTCCGTAATACGATAGAAAATCTCCAATCAATTTACGTATGTATAACAAAAAATCACACAGAAAATAGTTCAGACACGATGTATTAGAAAACGAGGCGATTTTATTAAAAGTAAATTTTAATTGAAAGTATACTATTCAGGATATCTTTGAAAATACAGTCAGTCACAAAAATGTTTGTACACCCCGAGAATGTTGAATGTTACCAAATGTAAACATATTTACTTGCATTTGACAAGGTTTAAAAAACTCAAAAAGCATCTAACAACAATATGAAAATTGTAGTGTAGAGCTACAAAAGAATCTAAGGTCGAATGTCACAAAAGTTTTTGTACACTTTACTTTTGTAAGACATTTCTCTATTGTAAGCCATAAATTTAGAAGGAATTTGGAAAATTCTTTTCATATTATCACGTATTTGTGAAAAATGAGTATTTGATGTTTCTACAAAGATAAGTTATAAAAGTAAACACATATCTGGTGATATGTGCGAGTTAACAACACTACACAAAGAAAAACCGTTAGGCCAAATAGTCTAATTTGTTGCAAAAGCGTGATGTGCAGTGCAGATCAAAAAAGAATATTCAAAATATCCTGAACTGTTGAAATTTTACCGAGAAATAGGCGTTCAAAGATTCTGAATGAGCACGTTCAGAGAATTGTCACAAGTGCAAGTGGTTATGACAGAAGAGTACTATATAAAAGAGCTTTCATTGAGCGCTCTTAATAATTACTACAATGAGCATAGAGGTAAGTATTATCGCCGCCAATGAAAGGCTTTTACTTGGTCCTCGTCCGTTATACCCGGCTCTTCTTCAAATTCTATTTACATTTTCTTAATGTACTTTCTTTCTGGTATCAAATTCCATCTGTACGGCTATTCTCAGTACACTTATTCATGAATTTTAGCTCATTGCACTTGTAACAGTGCTCTAATCGCACACCAATGGACGCTTATTTCTCGATACAATCTCAACAATTTAGAATATTTTTAATATCTTTTTTAAATCCATACTGCAGAACACGCTTTTTCGATAAATTTGAGGGTTTTTTTCTTTGTATTTAACTCACACATATTACCAGACATGTGTTTACTTTTACAACTTGCCTTTGTAAAGACAATAAATGCTTATTTTTCACAAATACGTGATACTATGAAGAGACGAAATTCTAAATTTATGGCTTTCAATAGAGAAATATCCTATAAAAATGAAAAGAGAATATTTAGCAAATTCTTTTGCAGTTACAAATAACAGTTTTCATATTATTATTGGAGCTTTCTAGGCTTTTTAAATGTTGTTAAATTGGTGTAAATAGGCTTTATCATAGCAGGACGTTCACATTTGATAATATTCAACATTGATGGAGTGTACGAACTCTTTTGGGACTGACTGTATATCTACTAATACTGAAACGCACAAGTTGAAAACTTAGACATCTAAATACACTTTAATTCTTAAACTACTGTTGAAATAATAAAACATTCCCTTTTCTCTCAATTAAACGTTAAATAATAATAAACTCCACTCTTTACAAAATACTTGAAAACAACGACGTGAGAACACAGTTATATATGCAGATATTAAACGTTCTAATGTAACATAAGTATGTGTAAGTACTAAATGTTATTAATGATATCCAAACCTATTCAAATAATAACGATATGCATATATACACAGTCGTTATTGATTTATTCCAGTAAAAATTAATTACTATATATATAATAAAAAGTATATATTGAAAAGTTACCAATGATATTGTAAATATATGAAATTGTAGATACTATTGTATATGTATAGTTCTACCACACAAACCACACAGTTTTATATATAAATGTCGGAGCAAGGTTTTATAACTTTCCACAATAAATGAAGTACGAATATCAATAGCAAATTAATATTAAAGTAGTTTAAAATTAAGTAATTCACTTATTACTTTTTTATTTTTCTCTAAATAAAAGTGCATTAAATTGTTATAAATGAAATACATTAAGTGACAATGTAAAATTATCATAGAGTAATTCGATTATAATACGTATAATGAGACGATCTTTATATTTTTCGTGCGTCGGATTTGGCTACATTTATTTTATATTGCACCGCGATTTCTTGTGTTTCGTTTTAAACGCACATTGTGTAACATATAAATCTTTTAAAGAAAGTGCTCGAAATCGGTGGCTTAAAGCATCTAACGCTACAGAGACAACATTTGTTGTATTAATGCAATGTCATAGGCATTCTGAGCATGGCTTAGTAGTGTCTATTTCTTTTGCTGCTTATCGGCTTTGCTTTTTGCAGGTGAGTGAAATATATGTTGTGTTCTGTGCTGTCCCAAATTTAAATAGAAAATGTACAGATATATCTTTCACTCAGTATAAAATTCAGGCACAATACTCACTTCGATACTACCTACTATTATTACTACTATTACTACCAATTACTACTACTACCACTAGTATTTCCCCAGCGTTACATAACGCTTTACACCGTGCAGTCTAATACACTATTTATCGCGCTGTACGTAGGCCTATTATCTTAGATGTATAATAATTTGTTAGTTCGAGAGTTTAATTGATGACCAAACACAAAACCAATAATACACTTTCACAGAAATGATCGAAGTCGAAGAGGACATTGAGCGCAAGGCCACCGATACGGTTGGACCTATACTACCCCAGAAAACACAACCCTCTATAATAGACGAGGAAGTACAAATTGTCGAATTGCCCGTTGACGAAAAAACCGTAACAATAACTCGACCTGAAACTATTACCGAAGAAAGCAAAAAAATAATAACCAAAAAAATTAAAAAAATTAAAAAGCCTCGAAAAATCGGAGAAGATGAAAAGGTTATAGAAGAAATAGAAATTATCGAAGAACAAAGACCTGAGGAAGACTTTCCGGAAAAAGTTCATGAGGATATTGAAATTATCGAGGAAAAGCCCGTTGTAAAAATTGATGAACAAACTAAAGAAACCATTATTAGCAAAACAATTAAGAAAATTAGAAAACCACGTAAAAAACACGAAATCGAAGAGGTTGTAGAAGAAACAGAAATAGTAGAAATTAAAAAACCGAAAATAAACGAGATAACTAAGGAAACAGAAGAAATGGTTACTACAAAAAGAGTTAAGAAAATTCGAACTCCACGCAAAGAAGATGAAGAAATCATTATTGAAGAAGTTGAAATAATTGAGGAAGAGAAACCAGAATCTATACAAGAAGAAATTGAGAAACCTGTTGATGAAGAGGAGCATAAACCTAAGAAGATAAGAAAGCATCAGAAAAAAATACAAGAGCACGTTGAGAAAATTGAAGAAACGAAAGTTATAGAAGAAGAAGAAGAAAAGATTCCAAAAACTCTTAAAAAAGAAGTTAGAGAAGAAGAAGTTACAGAAGAAAATATAGAGACAACTAGGAAAATAATTGAAGAGGAAAAACAAATAATAGAAGACAGAAAAGCAGAGGAAAAAGGGAGGAAGTTGAAAAGATGGCATAAAAAAATGCAAGATGAAATGAAAGATGTAGAAGAAATTAAAGATATTCAAGAAGATAAGCCAATAGCAACAAGCAAAGAGGTGATTAACATAGAAGATGAAGTAGTAAAAGAAATAGAAGATATAGAGAAAAGAGAAAAACCTAAAGGGAAAAAGGAATCTGTAGAAACGAAAGTAATTACTAAAATTACTAAAAAAACTAGGAAAGATTTAAAGGAAATAAAGGAACAAATTGAAAAGCCCACCCAACAAGAAGAAGAGGAGCAAATAGAAATTGTTGAAGAAGAAGGTATCAGTAAAAAAATTATTAAAAAGATAATAAAGTCAAAACGGTCGAATATAGAAGAGGAATTTGTAGGCGAAGAGGAAACTGGGATCGTTAAACCATTCCAATATATAAAAGAACAACAACTACCAACATTAACATCGTCTCCGATTGCTGAAACTATTGGAACACAAAAAGCTATTCAAACAGGCCCGGATGTAGAAAAATGTATTGGATCCGTAAGCTTATTTACACATACACCTTTAATTGAGCAACAAACGATTCCCAGTGAAAGCGAAAGGAGCACCGATGATATAAAACCTGTCTCAAAAACAGCACAGGAATTTATCGATTTACTCGAAAGTCTGCAAGTCTCACAAGAAAACGTACAAACTGTACCTGGTACATTTGATACAAAATTTATCCCTAGTTCTTATACCGCTATGCAACAAATTGAAACTTCTCAAAGTTTATTAGTTGGAGAAGTTCAATCAATGGATACACCATTGCAGCTAGAAGAAACAGAAAAACCGAAAGATACAGCTTCTATATCCGTTCTTGAAAAGGAGGCCACATCTGTGACAGAAATTGAAGCATCTCAGAATGAGATTCAGTATGAAGTCTCTATAAAACCAAGATCCTCTCAAGCAAGTTCATCTTACAATACTAAAGAAAGTATAATAATACAAGAAATTTCAGAAACGATAGCAGAAGACGAATTAAAGGTTTCTAAACCATCATCAATACGACCAAAGATTGATATAAATACGTTAGAACCGGTTATAGTTCAAGAAACTCTAGCCGAAACAAAGCCAGGAGAATATTTATCTGATGCTCCAACTACCATGGAAAAACAATTTCCATTGGAAATATCATCGCTTCTATCCGAAGCCACATCAACAGATCAAGTAATTCAAGTAGAATTAGAAAAGATAACGCAAGCAACAGGTACCGTAAATTTATTAACACATTCGGCCATTATAGAAGAGAACACAATTATTACAGAGCAAGAAGAGGATAAAGACACTACAAAACCAAGTAGTTACAAAGCTGAAAAATCAGTCGATCTCTTGGAAACTTTACAAGTAAGTGAAGAAAATGTGCAAACTATGCCTGGTATATTTGAAAAAAAATTTTCGCCAGTCACATATAAAGCTGTACAAAATGTTGAAGCAAAAGAAAGTATAACTATAAGCGAAATTGAATCAGCGGATACACCGGGGAAATTGATACAAGCAGAACAATTCAAAGATACTGCTACAATGTCGATTCTTCCAAAAGAAGCTACATCAGTAATTGAAATTGAAATATCTCAAAGAGAAACAGAATATGATGACTTTATACACCCAATATCTACACAAGCTACTTCATCGTACACAACCAAAGAAGGCATTATAATAGAAGAAACTACAGAAGTTACAGCAGAGGATGAGCTAAAAATACCAAAGCAGCAATCAATACATCCAAAGATAGGTATAGACGTAGCTGAATCAGTAATAGTTGAAGAAGTATTAGCTGAGACAAAGCCAGGCGAACATGTTCCTACTGTTCTTGATTCTTTAGAACAGCAAATCCCGCAAATAATGTCTTCTCTTATGTCTGAGGCTATCTCAACTTGCGAAGTAACTGGAATCTTATTAGAAGATGTGCAAGAAAGTACCAGCACTATAAGCGTTCTTCCACATTCAGCTGTGACAGAAACAGAGGCAACCACTAGTGAGTTTGCAAAATACGAAGAATCAATTAAACCAGATAGTTTTCAAGCTAAAAAATCTATTGACGTATTGGAAACTATTCAAGTTTCTGAAGAAAATGAACAAATCGTTCCAGGTATTTTTGATGAAAAATTTGTTCCAGCCAAATTTCAAGCAAGAAAGGATATTGAAGCAACTGAAAGCTTAATTGTTAGTGAGATCCAATCAAATGATATTCCTTCGGATTATACTAAAATAAAAGAACATCATGACACAGCAACAATAAGTTTACTTTTGCAGGAAGCTAAGTCTATAATTGAAACGGAAACGTCTCAAAAGGAAGCAGAACTCGACAAATTTAAAACACCAAGTTTGGTACAAGTAACGCCTACATATAATACTAGAGAAAGTATAACAGTAGAAGAAACTAAAGAAATATTTCCTGAAACGGACTTGAGTATAACTCAGCCTACACCTGCAAAACCTACTTTGAATATTAACACTGTTGAATCATTACTTATAGAAGAAATAATTCCAGAAACAAGATCTGAAAAGCATGAAATAACTTCTACTGGTCCCTTGAATAAACAATTAGCCTATGATATACCATCAGTCGTTTCAGAAATAATATCAGAACAACAAGTGACACAATTAGACTCGGGTAAAACTGCTGAAGAAAAAGGTACTGTTGATCTATTACCACATAGTGCAATTACTAACGTTGAAACTATTATTACTGAAAGAGAAAATATTCGAGAAGACGTTAGTCCAATAACTCAAACCGCATTTAAAACTATAGATGCAGTTGAGTCGTTGCAAGTAACAGAAGAAAATGTACAAACAGTACCTGATCTATTTGAAAGCAAATTTAAACCAAACACATTTACTGCATCGGCAGCTATAGAATCTACAGAAGGTGTATCAGTTAGTATGATACACACCAATGATGTATCTGTAGATATCATTCAAGAAGAAAGAGTAACGGATGTAGCAAACATTTCGGTTTTACCGCAAGAAGCTAAAACTATATCAGAAACTGAAATATCACAACGTGAAATTAATTTTAATGAATTCAAAGTGCCAAAGGGAAGTCAAGCTAGTACAACATATACGACCAAAGAAGGCATAACTGTGGAGGAAATAACGGAAGGTTTATCTGAGACAACTTTCGAAGAATCTAAGCCAGTACATGTTAAGCCGAAGATTGACATTGGTACAATGGAGCCTCTAACAATCGAAGAAGTGCTAAGTGAAACTAAACCCGGTAAACATTTACCTGAATCTTTCGTGCCAACAGAGGTTGCTAATAAAACAATTATCACGCAACAACAATTAATCACAAACGAATTAATAGCTCCTGAACGTGAGGGAGAATACATTCCAAGTCGTTTACCGCCAAGCCAAACTGCTACCGTAGATTTATCTACAGGAAAAAGCCTTATTGTACAAGAAACTATTACAGAAGATAAGGAAGATATTCTTGAAAGCCCAGCAAAACCCTTAATATCTCAAGCTGAAGCAGATATTATTTTACTAGAGGGTGTTCAAACGACTGCTGTAGACTATCAGATGGAACAACCGGAAGTTAAAACTGAAGATTTTGAGAGCCATACAGCAGAAGTTAATATTTTAACTAAAGAATCTACTATAACATCAATAACTTTGACTAACGAAACCGACAAATTATTTGTACCCGAGGAAAGAACTGAGCCCAAACAAGCATATTCTACAATTACTTGTTTAGACGTTAGTACAAAATCAACTGTAGATGTACAAGAACGTGAAAGTGATCTAGTACCCGATAAAAAGCCAACAGAAATCTTAGCGGAAACAAGCGTTAGGCCTATAGAATCGCTTACAGTTTCTGAAGTTCAAACATCAGATTTGACCGACCAATTCAAAGAGACCTTAATTTATCGTAGTGAAGAAGCAACAAAGTCGATCGAAATGCAAGAAGCCAAACAGATTATGTTTACACAATTGGCTGATAAAGAATCAGAATATACTGAACCTAAACAAATTATGCAAAATGTCACTACTTCTTTCACAGAAGCCCAAAAAGAACTAGAAGTTACTGCTCAAGAAAGAATGGATCGCGAAGGCGACCTTAAACCTTTTGAAATCCCTGAATTTTATAAAGGTAAACCAATAACGTCCCATACTCTTCCCACAGGAATAGTAGAGCAAGTTCAACCTGAGAGCGTAACTAAAGACATAATCGATACAAAACCAGAAACGATCAGAGTGGAGCCGTTACATACTGAACTAGAACAAACTACTATTACCGAAACAGTACCTAGCGAAGGAGTGGAGACTTATGAAAGTGAGAAACCAATACAGAAAACAGCTGAATGTAGAATAAATGAAATCGAAACAATAAACGTAAGTCAAATCTTAACGGATGAAAAAGAAAAAGAATATGTACCAGGAGAACTGCCAATACAATATCACGCTTCTAAACAAATTGACGCACAAGTTGTAGCTAGTATGTCCGAAGTTCGAACTGAACTTTTACCAATTGACATCGAAGATAAGAAGCCCGACACAGTACAAGCCACGGAGAAACAAAGCACTGTAGAAAGTATAATAGTAATGGAACAACATGCAGCAGAAAAGGAAGAGCAAGAGGTTCTTACAATTTTACCAGAAAGTAAAAAGGCAGAAATAGATATGGCTGAAGGTAATATGGTAAGTGATATATCTCAAGTACTGGTTCATGAAAAAGAACTCAGTTTGTTACCAGAGAAGCAACCTCAGGTATTTTCTGCATTGACAGCCATTGAAGTACATGAGGTAATAACGAAGAGTGAACAGGAAGCTGTGGTACATGCTGATGAATTGGAACAACCTGAAATGTTAACAGGAAAAGCCAAAAAGTATTCGCGACCAATGCAGGAATTAATTGTTACTGAAGCAAACGTTACAGATATTGAAAAAGATTTACCAAAAGACATTATGCCAAATAAAAAAGTAGCGAGCATAGACATATTACCCGGATCTGAATTATCGGTACTAGAAATTATTACCATTGAAAACGAAGAAACTCTCACAACAGACCAAATACCAGATGAAAGAAAAGCTGAATCAAACATTTCCAGTAGAGAGGTCGCTATTAAAGAAGAAGTAACTCCACATACTGCAATGGGTGAGATAGAAAAAATAACGCCATTTTCAGACGTAGCTGAAACTCGACAAGACATTTCACATCATATAATAGAAACAGAACATACTATTGCAGAAAAGGAACTTATTCAACAAGAATTTTTAAAACCTATTGAAAAACTTGGTAATGTAATCTTCGAGGAAGGTGAGAGTATTAGCGTTATAGAGACCCAACTAATAGACAAAGAACGTCCTTTTGAAAATTTGATAATGCCAGATACCGTCAAAGGTAAACCAGAGATAGCATCTCACAGTGTCGCCATGAAATGTGAAGTCATAGCAGAAAATATTACAGATGTATTTGCTGATAAACCAATAAAAACGGTAACAGCTGAATCTACTTGCTCCCTTCTAGAATCGATAACACAAAGCGATACTCTCGTAGTGGAGAAGGAAAGTGAATTTTTAGACAGTATGCCAGAAGAAAGAAAAGCTACTTCGAATATTTTAGTCAAAGAAGGAATAAGTATTACATCTCATACGATAGGTGATACTGAAGTACAACTACAAGAAATGGAAAAACCGGAAACAAGAACAGCAGAAGCAAATATTCTACCACAGACAACAGCTGTTATTCAAGAAACTGAAGTTAGCGATAATACGTCAGACCTCTTGAAGCATTCCGCTACGCCTGTAGAAGTTTGTGTCAGTGTAACGGAACTACAGTCTATTACACAATCTGAAACAACAATAGGCGAAAATGAATTAATACTTCAAGAATATACAAAGCCTGAAACAAAAACAGCTTCAATTGACTTTGAAGAAACAATTACTACCAATATAACGGAAGTTACTCCTCAAGACAAAGAAGATGTGTATGAAGCCCACGAAACACCCGAAACAAAACAAGCAACGACGACAATTATTCCACAACAAGTTGCAGAAACTAGCTTCATAATTTCAGATATATCTTTAGCTGCTGCCGATACCATCAAAACTGCAACTATGGAAGCGAAGTTAAATCAAACTACTTTTGAGAGTTTAACTCAAATAATGTCTACTGTTCAAGAATCAGAAATACCATTCGATAAAAAAATAATCGAAACAAGAAAAGGAAATATTGAATTCGAGGAAGGGCAGGGAATAACAGTAACTGAGGTTACATCCGTTGATAAAGAGACGACATATAAAGTGGACACACCTAACTATCAAGAAGCAGAAGTGGATATAAACGAAATTAAACCAATAATACAAACAGAAGTAATACTGAATGACCTACCAGAAGCAATAGTAGCAAAAGAATTATCAACATTCACGGCAGAGACTGATTTTGTTACGCATTCGACAGTATTAAAAATAGAAACTGAAGTTTCAGAGAGAGAAGGAAGTACAATAGAAACTATTAAACCGGAATCTAAAAATGCTACGGTACAATTAAGTGAAGATACAAGCATCACAATAGAAACCGTGACAACACAAGAACATGAAACAGCACTAAATCAAGATGACATTCCACAATTTAAAACAGCTCAATTTGATTTAACTGATGTTAAACCAATTGCTTATAAGTTTGAAATAAGATCAGACGTAGCAGCTGATTCTTTTGAAGAAAATGTCAGAGATACCGCACAAGCTACGTCTGAAACACTACCATATGAAGCCACTGAGCAAACTCAGATAGTTTGGGCGGAAAACGAGCAAATAATTCAGGACAAAGATAATGCTACTACTTTTTCTGCTTCATTAAACGTAGAAGAACAACATAGTGTAATTATATCACATATCACTACAGGCGATTCCGAAGAAATATATGAAGAAACTCACTTGCCAGATGAAAAGTTTGCTATGATTGGTATGGACACTTTTCAACAAGCTATCCAACAAGAAAAGGTCATAACTGATGACAGTACAGACTTTTTGAAAGTTGAAAGACCAACACCTGAAACAGGAAAAGAGGTACATAATTTACTTGACGTTCTATCGGTAACAGAAAATGTCGTAGAAGAAAAAGAAACAGAATTTTCGGGTAAATTTGAACCCACTACACAAGATGCAAATATACTAATAGAAAAAGGAAAGATGGTGCAAAACGTAATTGAAACTACAGTCGAAGAAAGAGAAGGAAAAATTGATATTATAAAACCTGACAGTAAGCAAGCATCATCAAATATTGAGAGTTTAAACGTAGCTGAAAAACTAGAAATTTTAACTCAAGATACAACTGAAGGTGAACTACTAAAATTACTTCCCAGTACAATGATGGCAACCTTCGAAGTTTCTCCCATGGAAAGTCTATCTAATTTTCAACCTAATATACAAGAAGCTGGAGACAATTTGAACGAGGAGTTTAAAACTAATCCCAAAATTGCAGATATACATTTACAAGAATTAACAGGTTTAGCAACAATGGAAATACAAACAACCGAGAAAGAGAAACCTTTTTATGTTGGCGAAATACCTGAGTTCTCAAAAGCCGAAATAAATGTATTAGGAAATAAAATCGCCGAAGTAAGCGAAACATTAAGTAATATTTGTCCTTCTGAACTCGCTATTGAAAAGGTAGCAGAAACCCTGGCTGAAAAATCGATAGATGTATATCAATCTATTATTCAAACAGAAATATCCAGTGCCGATACAGAAGAGAGATTCCACGATAAGTTTGAGCCAAGTACAAAATTAGCAGATAGTAATATTGAAGCACAGCATAGCATATTGGTAACGGAAGTTCTAACTACATCTTCTGAGAAAGAATTGGAACCTTCTGCACCAATAATTCAGAAAGCCAGTACTGATTTGCAACTAATAGAAATTGCAGAAAAATCTGTTGTTCTTCCTAACGATACTTTAAATAGTTTTATCCCAGAATTTAAATCGACAAATACGGTGATAGTAAAACATGACACTTTTGAGAGCCTTATTCAGCAACAAGATATATTACACGAATCAGAATCAACATTCACTGATACGTTAAAAGTAGATAAAAAAGTAGCCGTGATGGAATTAGAAGATATACAACCACTAAATGTAACCTTAACAACTAGTGAAGAGAAAATAAGGGAACTTACTCAACCACAAGATGTTGATGAAAAGTATGCCGAAACAAAAATATTACCTAAAGATCATGTACAACAACACCAAGTGCAAATTCAGATATCTACTACTGTTCTAAAACGTGATTCACCAGTAAAAGAGACCGTTGATATTTCTCGAAGTAATTTAGAAAGTATCGAAACTAAAGAAGTAATAATACAAGAATCTGGAACCATCTTCCAAAGCAAAAACGTAGATACAAAAACTGCTAATATTGATATTTCAGCAGAACAACACTTAATTGTCACTGAAGCACACGTCCAAAATAAAGAAGATCAACTTACTAAAAAACCTTTGCCGGATCAAATATATGCACAAGAGACCCTTTTTTCACATGAAACTGTACTTGCAACACAAGTAATAACGAACGAAGGAGTAGAAATGATTACACCAGAGAAGCCTTTAGAAGCTTATGGCGGATCTTCTACAACTCCCTTACAAACTGCATCTATTACTCAACAAATTCCTACAGAAAAGGAAAATATTTTGTTACCGTGTGTACAACCCACAATACAGACCGTTAATATACAGATTGAAAAAAGTAAAAAGTCTGCTAATATTATTGAAACACGAACCGTTGAAAAAGAAGATGTATTAAACGTCAACGAAATTAATGAAAGCGTAGCGACATTGTTAATTATGGATCAAAATGTAGCACAAAAAACCGAAACTGATACCCTATTATTTGTAGATGAATTAATACCAGATAAGAAACCAACTGCTAAAACGGCAACACCAAAACATTCAATTTTAGAAAGTGTCCAACAAAGTTTCATACCGGTACATGAAAAAGAAACTGAACAGGAATCTACTCAGGAGGAAACTCAAGAAGCAAAAATTAATATAATTGTTCAAGAGGGAATTAAAATTACAGAGATTTATCCAGAGGAAATGGAAAGTGATAAATTATTCACAGCAACTGCTCAAAATAAAATAGCCTCATCAGAAATTATACCGAAACAAATAGCTGTCAATGAAGAAAATCTCACTTTACTCACACCGACAACATTTATTTCCGATAAGCCTCAAAATAAAACTGCAACATCATTGCTCATTCCACAGCAAACAGCGACAAATGAAGAAATTTTAACTCTTCTCGTTCTTGATGAACTTCGAAAGGAAACAACTAAAACAACAGAAGCGCACACTAGTCAAATAAATCTTCAACACGAGGTGTTAGTTACGGAACAAAAGTCAACCGGAGATTTACAATTTGTACTACCTCTGGATAAACCCTCCGTAAGAGCCAAAACTATAACGGTCGAAGATAAATCTGAACACGTAGTCATTAATGAAGTACTGCCCCATGAAATGGAAGGTAAGTATTTAAATTTCGCATTATGTCCCTTTTATATTGTATTTAGGAATTCTAATGATAGGCGTTCTCGAAGTTAATTATTCCCGTGTATTCGTGTTCGTGATTAGACATTCACACAACATACGCGCGCGTTTACAACCGACAAATATACACAAACAAGTAATAACACTTTCAAAGCCACACTCACAGGTAAACACTATACTAACATACTCATATTGCAGGTGATTTGGATGAACTTGCAATACACACAACACGAGCCAATATAACACAGACAATACCTGAGAAAAACATCACTGTACTCGAACAAACTAAACCAGATATTAGAGACGACACCGACACACAAACACCAAAATCTGATCAAGAAGAAACACAGGAAATCATAACTAAGTTTAAATCAGTACCAGGAACTACAGACACCGCGAAAGTTGTAACTAAGCGAACAATAATAAAGAAAAAAAGGCATCATGGAGACCAAGAAACAGGTGACATCATAATTGATGAAGTTATTGAAGAATCATTACCCACACAAGAAACAACAATCGAGCAATCAGTAACTATAAGCGAAGTTGAAGACACACAAATTGAAGAACGTGCCGAAGAACAAGTACCTGAAGAGAAAACACTTCCCCTGCTAACACTCCAGCGTAAGAAACCTACTTTAGTTGAAGAAATTCCCGAAGAAATTCAAGTGAGCGAAGTGTTTGAAAATGGTAAACCAAAAACTAGAACTTACAAAAAACGTGTTTTGAAGAAGAAAGTGTGTGGCAAACAGGAAACGACAGAAATCGTGACTGTAGAAGAGGAAGGCAAAAAGCCTGTTACCACAGTTACCGTTAAAGAGGAAGAACTACCTGACGAACTACTGGAAGAATTGCCAAAATTAAAGGCCGTCGACAAGGTATTTGTTGAAGAATTACCAGAAGAAGTAAAAATTACGAAAGTTATATCAGAAGGTGAAGAAAAAGAAAGAATTGTTAAAAAACGTGTAGTTAAGAAAAGGAAAGGCGGTAAACAAGAAACTACGGAAATCATAACTGTACAAGAGGAAGATAAACTTCCAGAAACCATTGTAACCATAAAGGAAGAACAGATACCCGAAGAGGAAACTGTTCCTCTGTCAACTCTTAAGCCTAGGAAATCTACTTTAATTGAAGAAGTTCCTGAAGAAATTGAAGTGACTGAAGTGTTTACCGAAGAAGGTAAACCAAAAACGAGAACTCACAAGAAACGCATTTTGAAGAAGAAAGTGGGTGACAAACAGGAAACCACAGAAATCGTGACTGTAGAAGAGGAAGGCAAAAAGCCTGTGACCACAGTTACCGTTAAAGAGGAAGAACTACCTGAGGAACTACTGGAAGAATTGCCAAAATTAAAAGCGGTCGATAAGGTAATTGTTGAAGAATTACCAGAAGAAGTAAAAATTACTAAAGTTATATCAGAAGGTGAAGAAAAAGAAAGAATTGTTAAAAAACGTGTAGTTAAGAAAAGGAAAGGCGGTAAACAAGAAACTACGGAAATCATAACTGTACAAGAGGAAGGTAAACTTCCAGAAACCACTGTAACCGTAAAGGAAGAACAGATACCCGAAGAGGAAACTGTTCCTCTGCCAACTCTTAAGCCTAGGAAACCTACTTTAATTGAGGAAGTTCCTGAAGAAATTAAAGTGACTGAAGTGTTTACCGAAGAAGGTAAACCAAAAACGAGAACTCACAAAAAACGTGTTTTGAAGAAGAAAGTGGGTGACAAACAGGAAACAACAGAAATCGTGACTGTAGAAGAAGAAGGTAAAAAGCCTGTGACCACAGTTACCGTTAAAGAGGAAGAACTAAACTGGAAGAATTGCCAAAATTAAAGGTGGTCGACAAGGTATTTGTTGAAGAATTACCAGAAGAAGTAAAAATTACGAAAGTTATATCAGAAGGTGAAGAAAAAGAAAGAATTGTTAAAAAACGTGTAGTTAAGAAAAGGAAAGGCGGTAAACAAGAAACTACGGAAATTGTGACTGTAGAAGAGGAAGGTAAACTTCCACAAACTACTGTAACCGTAAAGGAAGAACAGTTACCCGAAGAGGAAACTGTTCCTCTGCCAACTCTTAAGCCTAGGAAACCTACTTTAATTGAAGAAGTTCCTGAAGAAATTGAAGTGACTGAAGTGTTTACCGAAGAAGGTAAACCAAAAACGAGAACTCACAAAAAACGTGTTTTGAAGAAGAAAGTGGGTGACAAACAGGAAACAACAGAAATCGTGACTGTAGAAGAGGAAGGCAAAAAGCCTGTTACCACAGTTACCGTTAAAGAGGAAGAACTACCTGACGAACTACTGGAAGAATTGCCAAAATTAAAGGCCGTCGACAGGGTATTTGTTGAAGAATTACCAGAAGAAGTAAACATTACGAAAGTTATATCAGAAGGTGAAGAAAAAGAAAAAATTATTAAAAAACGTGTAGTTAAGAAAAGGAAAGGCGGTAAACAAGAAATTACGGAAATTGTGACTGTACAAGAGGAAGGTAAACTTCCAGAAACTACTGTAACCGTAAAGGAAGAACAGATACCCGAAGAGGAAACTGTTCCTCTGTCAACTCTTAAGCCTAGGAAACCTACTTTAATTGAAGAAGTTCCTGAAGAAATTGAAGTGACTGAAGTGTTTACCGAAGAAGGTAAACCAAAAACGAGAACTCACAAAAAACGTGTTTTGAAGAAGAAAGTGGGTGACAAACAGGAAACAACAGAAATCGTGACTGTAGAAGAAGAAGGTAAAAAGCCTGTGACCACAGTTACCGTTAAAGAGGAAGAACTACCTGAGGAACTACTGGAAGAATTGCCAAAATTAAAGGTGGTCGACAAGGTATTTGTTGAAGAATTACCAGAAGAAGTAAAAATTACGAAAGTTATATCAGAAGGTGAAGAAAAAGAAAGAATTGTTAAAAAACGTGTAGTTAAGAAAAGGAAAGGCGGTAAACAAGAAACTACGGAAATTGTGACTGTACAAGAGGAAGGTAAACTTCCAGAAACTACTGTAACCGTAAAGGAAGAACAGATACCCGAAGAGGAAACTGTTCCTCTGCCAACTCTTAAGCCTAGGAAACCTACTTTAATTGAAGAAGTTCCTGAAGAAATTGAAGTGACTGAAGTGTTTACCGAAGAAGGTAAACCAAAAACGAGAACTCACAAAAAACGTGTTTTGAAGAAGAAAGTGGGTGACAAACAGGAAACAACAGAAATCGTGACTGTAGAAGAGGAAGGCAAAAAGCCTGTGACCACAGTTACCGTTAAAGAGGAAGAACTACCTGAGGAACTACTGGAAGAATTGCCAAAATTAAAAGAAGTCGATAAGGTAATTGTTGAAGAATTACCAGAAGAAGTAAAAATTACGAAAGTTATATCAGAAGGTGAAGAAAAAGAAAGAATTGTTAAAAAACGTGTAGTTAAGAAAAGGAAAGGCGGTAAACAAGAAACTACGGAAATCATAACTGTACAAGAGGAAGGTAAACTTCCAGAAACCACTGTAACCGTAAAGGAAGAACAGATACCCGAAGAGGAAACTGTTCCTCTGCCAACTCTTAAGCCTAGGAAACCTACTTTAATTGAGGAAGTTCCTGAAGAAATTAAAGTGACTGAAGTGTTTACCGAAGAAGGTAAACCAAAAACGAGAACTCACAAAAAACGTGTTTTGAAGAAGAAAGTGGGTGACAAACAGGAAACAACAGAAATCGTGACTGTAGAAGAAGAAGGTAAAAAGCCTGTGACCACAGTTACCGTTAAAGAGGAAGAACTACCTGAGGAACTACTGGAAGAATTGCCAAAATTAAAGGTGGTCGACAAGGTATTTGTTGAAGAATTACCAGAAGAAGTAAAAATTACGAAAGTTATATCAGAAGGTGAAGAAAAAGAAAGAATTGTTAAAAAACGTGTAGTTAAGAAAAGGAAAGGCGGTAAACAAGAAACTACGGAAATTGTGACTGTACAAGAGGAAGGTAAACTTCCAGAAATTACTGTAACCGTAAAGGAAGAACAGATACCCGAAGAGGAAACTGTTCCTCTGTCAACTCTTAAGCCTAGGAAACCTACTTTAATTGAAGAAGTTCCTGAAGAAATTGAAGTGACTGAAGTGTTTACCGAAGAAGGTAAACCAAAAACGAGAACTCACAAAAAACGTGTTTTGAAGAAGAAAGTGGGTGACAAACAGGAAACAACAGAAATCGTGACTGTAGAAGAGGAAGGCAAAAAGCCTGTGACCACAGTTACCGTTAAAGAGGAAGAACTACCTGAGGAACTACTGGAAGAATTGCCAAAATTAAAGGCCGTCGACAAGGTATTTGTTGAAGAATTACCAGAAGAAGTAAAAATTACGAAAGTTATATCAGAAGGTGAAGAAAAAGAAAGAATTGTTAAAAAACGTGTAGTTAAGAAAAGGAAAGGTGGTAAACAAGAAACTACGGAAATCGTGACAGTACAAGAGGAAGGTAAACTTCCAGAAACCACTGTAACCGTAAAGGAAGAACAGATACCCGAAGAGGAAGCTGTTCCTCTGCCAACTCTTAAGCCTAGGAAACCTACTTTAATTGAGGAAGTTCCTGAAGAAATTAAAGTGACTGAAGTGTTTACCGAAGAAGGTAAACCAAAAACGAGAACTCACAAAAAACGTGTTTTGAAGAAGAAAGTGGGTGACAAACAGGAAACAACAGAAATCGTGACCGTAGAAGAGGAAGGCAAAAAGCCTGTGACCACAGTTACCGTTAAAGAGGAAGAACTACCTGAGGAACTACTGGAAGAATTGCCAAAATTAAAGGTGGTCGACAAGGTATTTGTTGAAGAATTACCAGAAGAAGTAAAAATTACGAAAGTTATATCAGAAGGTGAAGAAAAAGAAAGAATTGTTAAAAAACGTGTAGTTAAGAAAAGGAAAGGCGGTAAACAAGAAACTACGGAAATCGTGACAGTACAAGAGGAAGGTAAACTTCCAGAAACCACTGTAACCGTAAAGGAAGAACAGATATCCGAAGAGGAAACTGTTCCTCTGCCAACTCTTAAGCCTAGGAAACCTACTTTAATTGAGGAAGTTCCTGAAGAAATTAAAGTGACTGAAGTGTTTACCGAAGAAGGTAAACCAAAAACGAGAACTCACAAAAAACGTGTTTTGAAGAAGAAAGTGGGTGACAAACAGGAAACAACAGAAATCGTGACTGTAGAAGAGGAAGGCAAAAAGCCTGTGACCACAGTTACCGTTAAAGAGGAAGAACTACCTGAGGAACTACTGGAAGAATTGCCAAAATTAAAAGAAGTCGATAAGGTAATTGTTGAAGAATTACCAGAAGAAGTAAAAATTACGAAAGTTATATCAGAAGGTGAAGAAAAAGAAAGAATTGTTAAAAAACGTGTAGTTAAGAAAAGGAAAGGCGGTAAACAAGAAACTACGGAAATCGTGACTGTACAAGAGGAAGGTAAACTTCCAGAAACCACTGTAACCGTAAAGGAAGAACAGATACCCGAAGAGGAAACTGTTCCTCTACCAACTCTTAAACCTAGGAAACCTACTTTAATTGAAGAAATGCCAGAAGAAATTAGAGTGACTGAAGTGTTCACCGAAGAAGGGAAACCAAAAACGAGAACTCACAAAAAACGTGTTTTGAAAAAGAAAGTGGGTGACAAACAGGAAACGACAGAAATCGTGACTGTTGAAGAAGAGGGCAAAAAGCCTGTGACCACGGTTACCGTTAAAGATGAGCACATAACTGAATTGCCGCTGTCTGTGTTCACAGAAATTGAGGAAAACTTTCCAGAAAGGCAAGTTATCTTTGACGAATTTCCAATATCAACTGAGGTCACGGAAATAACGGATGATTCGGGAATACCAAGAAAGCGAAAAATAAAGAAACGAGTTATTAGAGGGCAGAAGGGTGAGTCTCAAGAAGTTACAAAAATTACTATTGTCGAAGATGAAGGTAAGGAACCCCAAACTTTCGTCGAAGTAGAACATATTCCTGTCTATGAAGGAGAACCCTCATACCCAGTTCAAGAAATTATAGAGTTACCAGATGAACAGCAAGTGATTGAAATCGATACCACATCTGGAGAACCAAAGAAAAAAATTACAAAGAGAAAAAAATTATTGAAGAAGGTGGGGCCTATTATGGAAGTAACTGAGATAACCACAGTCATAGAGGATGGAAAGGAACCTAAAATTACTGTTAAAATTAATGTAGAACCTGATACTTCTGTTGATCAACCGGAGAAGGAAAAAATATTATTTATACCTACTTTGGCAAATAAATCGGAAGATGATGAGGATATGATTATTAACCAGGCTAGGCTCGAAATGTTACGGAAAGCCACGGCTCTTCCACAGTATCTATCTACAAACCAGGAAGATGTTGAAGAATTTAAGCCTCAGGAATTCATTTCAGAAAACGCTGTCTGCGAGGAATATCCAGAGCTTCTTAAAATTGAGGAAATTATTACACCCACCGGTGAAATTAAAAATAAAACTACACGAATGCGCAGAATCAAGAAGAAAATAGGTGATGAAACTATGATATTGAACATCGTTACAGAACAAATCGGAGACGAAAAACCAGAAATGACAATCAATGAATGTAATTTAAACGAAGCAGAAATTTCTGAAAAAGAACCTACCGTTCTTCTCGAAGAACTACCGGAACGAATTGAAACTATAGAAACGTTAGATGATGTAGGTAAACCAGTGACGAAAATGTTAAAGAAAAGAAGATTTAAGAAAAAAGATGGTGACAGAGAAGAAATTACGGATATTGTTACTGTCTTCGAAGAAAATAAGGAACCGCAAACAAAAATTACAATGAAAAAGATTAAGCCAAAGAAACCTTTCGAAAAGCAAAAAGATTTGAAGGATAAATTGCCAAAACTGGAAAGTACAATAAAACCTATAGTAGCAGAGCCAATAAAATTAGAAAAAATTGACAAACCAAAACCAATAGAAATTGTGAAAATTGAAGATTTGCCCAAACTCCTAAAGAAAAAAACAGTTAAAACGAAAAAACCGACAAAAACAAAAATTCCAAAAGTCCGACTGAAAAGTAGGATAACGCCAACGGAGTTCCCCCCAGGTAGAGAAAAGTTCACAATTCCAACTGTTTCACATTTGCCTCCAATTTATAGAGAAAATGGTGTGCTGTCTAGAAATGTAAGAGATGCTGAGAAAATATTAAAACTACCGAGAAGAAAACTAAAAGTTTTAGACAAAGACTTACCAAAATTAGAAAAGCTCGATCTAGATTTTGGAGAAACTGATGAAAAACAACCAAAGGATAAAGATAAAGGTATCAAATATTCTCGAAAACCTAAAGAAGATGATGAACCGAAACCAGGTCTAAACTTAATTAAACTAGGTAAAGGCAAAATACCTAAAGAAACAGAGCAACCTGAACAAGTTACGCTTAAAAAAATACCAACCAAATCTTCGGAAGATACGTCAAAAACAGCAGAGAAACAATCTCCCGATATTACTGAGTTAGATGAGACAAAAGCAAAAGAACAATCAGCTATCGATATTGAGCCATTTAAACCATATGATATAGATAGTGACAAAGTTGATCTCGAGGAATATGAAAAGCCAATGTATCCTCAATCTCCCGAAGAGGAAAAAGAACTGGAAGTAATTCAAAAAAAGAAAAAGCCAAGAAAACAAATACCACAAGAAAAAGAAAAGATTCCAATAATAAAAGGTAAACCAAAGGACAAAGACTTCGAAGAAGAACCAGATATACACTTAAAATACAAACAAGGACCCAGACCTGACGAACAACCAGAAACTGTTAAACTTAAACCATTTGAAAGACCTAAACCTGACAAGCGACCAGACGAAACAACACCACACATTGATAAACCTACACATTTAGATCGCCAACACGAAATAACTGATTTAACACAACCAACATTCGACATTTCAGACAAACCTAAAAAACCTAAGAAACCGAAAAGTCAAGAAACTCAACCTATTGACAAAAAAGATGACAAACCAAAAAAAGTGGAACCCGTTACCCAAGAATTACCTGAGGAAATTAAAATTATAGAAATTTTGTCAGATAAACTTGAACCTCTGACGAAAATAGAAAAGACGCGAGTGATTAAAAAGCGAGATGGTCGAAAAGTAGAAATCACTGAAATTAAAACTGTAGAAGAGGGCGATAAGGCACCGATTACCACAGTCACAGTAAAAGAAGAGGAAATCCCGGAAGAACATATTGAAGATATTTCATCAGAAGCACCTGAGAAGCCAGAAATAATTGAAGAAGTCCCCGAAGAAGTTAAAGTAGTAGAAACTATTACCGACGATAAGAAAACTGTAAAAACTGTAAGAAAAAGAGTATACAAGAAACCTAAAGAAGATGGTAAGGTAGAAACAACTGAAATCACGACTATAGAGGAAGAAGGCAAGAAACCCGAACGAACAGTCACAGTGAAAACGGTTAAACCAAAGAAAATCAAAGTCGGAGAAGATAAGTCCGAACCTCTTGAAGTACCTGAAGAAAAGCCAAGGAAAGCCAAACCTGTTATTCAAGAACTTCCCGAGGAAGTTAAAATAACAGAGGTTCTCTCAGAGGAAGATAAACCGGTGAAAAGAACAGAAAAGACGCGAGTGATTAAAAAGCGAGATGGTCGAAAGCGAGAAATCACTGAAATTAAAACAATAGAAGAGGGCGATAAGGCACCGATTACCACAGTCACAGTAAAAGAAGAGGAAATCCCGGAAGAATATATTGAAGATATTCCATCAGAAGCACCTGAGAAGCCAGAAATAATTGAAGAAGTCCCCGAAGAAGTTAAAGTAGTAGAAACTATTACCGACGATAAGAAAACTGTAAAAACTGTAAGAAAACGAGTATACAAGAAACCTAAAGAAGATGGTAAGGTAGAAACAACTGAAATCACGACTATAGAGGAAGAAGGTAAGAAACCCGAACGAACAGTCACAGTGAAAACGGTTAAACCAAAGAAAATCAAAGTCGAAGAAGATAAGTCTGAACCTCTTGAAAAACCTGAAGAAAAGCCAAGTAAAGCCAAACCTGTTATTCAAGAACTTCCCGAGGAAGTTAAAATAACAGAGGTTCTCTCAGAGGAACATAAACCGGTGAAAAGAACAGAAAAGACGCGAGTGATTAAAAAGCGAGATGGTCGAAAGCAAGAAATCACTGAAATTAAAACGGTAGAAGAGGGCGATAAGGCACCGATTACCACAGTCACAGTAAAAGAAGAGGAAATCCCGGAAGAATATATTGAAGATATTCCATCAGAAGAACCTGAAAAGCCAGAAATAATTGAAGAAGTCCCCGAAGAAGTTAAAGTAGTAGAAACTATTACCGACGATAAGAAAACTGTAAAAACTGTAAGAAAACGAGTATACAAGAAACCTAAAGAAGATGGTAAGGTAGAAACAACTGAAATCACGACTATAGAGGAAGAAGGTAAGAAACCCGAACGAACAGTCACAGTGAAAACAGTTAAACCAAAGAAAATCAAAGTCGAAGAAGATAAGTCCGAACCTCTTGAAATACCTGAAGAAAAGCCAAGGAAAGCGAAAGCTGTTATTCAAGAACTTGCCGAGGAAGTTAAAATAACAGAGGTTCTATCAGAGGAACATAAACCGGTGAAAAGAACAGAAAAGACGCGAGTGATTAAAAAGCGAGATGGTCGAAAGCAAGAAATCACCGAAATTAAAACGGTAGAAGAGGGCGATAAGGCACCGATTACCACAGTCACAATAAAAGAAGAGGAAATCCCGGAAGAATATATTGAAGATATTCCATCAGAAGCACCTGAGAAGCCAGAAATAATTGAAGAAGTCCCCGAAGAAGTTAAAGTAGTAGAAACTATTACCGACGATAAGAAAACTGTAAAAACTGTAAGAAAACGAGTATACAAGAAACCTAAAGAAGATGGTAAGGTAGAAACAACTGAAATCACGACTATAGAGGAAGAAGGTAAGAAACCCGAACGAACAGTCACAGTGAAAACGATTAAACCAAAGAAAATCAAAGTCGAAGAAGATAAGTCCGAACCTCTTGAAATACCTGAAGAAAAGCCAAGGAAAGCCAAACCTGTTATTCAAGAACTTCCCGAGGAAGTTAAAATAACAGAGGTTCTCTCAGAGGAACATAAACCGGTGAAAAGAACAGAAAAGACGCGAGTGATTAAAAAGCGAGATGGTCGAAAGCAAGAAATCACTGAAATTAAAACGGTAGAAGAGGGCGGTAAGGCACCGATTACCACAGTCACAGTAAAAGAAGAGGAAATCCCGGAAGAATATATTGAAGATATTCCATCAGAAGCACCTGAGAAGCTAGAAATAATTGAAGAAGTCCCCGAAGAAGTTAAAGTAGTAGAAACTATTACCGACGATAAGAAAACTGTAAAAACTGTAAGAAAACGAGTTTACAAGAAACCTAAAGAAGATGGTAAGGTAGAAACAACTGAAATCACGACTATAGAGGAAGAAGGTAAGAAACCCGAAAGAACAGTCACGGTGAAAACGGTTAAACCAAAGAAAATCAAAGTCGAAGAAGACAAGTCTGAACCTCTTGAAATACCTAAAGAAAAGCCAAGGAAAGCCAAACCTGTTATTCAAGAACTTCCCGAGGAAGTTAAAATAACAGAGGTTCTCTCAGAGGAACATAAACCGGTGAAAAGAACAGAAAAGACGCGAGTGATTAAAAAGCGAGATGGTCGAAAGCAAGAAATCACTGAAATTAAAACGGTAGAAGAGGGCGGTAAGGCACCGATTACCACAGTCACAGTAAAAGAAGAGGAAATCCCGGAAGAATATATTGAAGATATTCCATCAGAAGCACCTGAGAAGCCAGAAATAATTGAAGAATTCCCCGAAGAAGTTAAAGTAGTAGAAACTATTACCGACGATAAGAAAACTGTAAAAACTGTAAGAAAACGAGTATACAGGAAACCTAAAGAAGATGGTAAGGTAGAAACAACTGAAATCACGACTATAGAGGAAGAAGGTAAGAAACCCGAACGAACAGTCACGGTGAAAACGGTTAAACCAAAGAAAATCAAAGTCGAAGAAGACAAGTCTGAACCTCTTGAAATACCTAAAGAAAAGCCAAGGAAAGCCAAACCTGTTATTCAAGAACTTCCCGAGGAAGTTAAAATAACAGAGGTTCTCTCAGAGGAACATAAACCGGTGAAAAGAACAGAAAAGACGCGAGTGTTAAAAAGCGAGATGGTCGAAAGCAAGAAATCACTGAAATTAAAACGGTAGAAGAGGGCGGTAAGGCACCGATTACCACAGTCACAGTAAAAGAAGAGGAAATCCCGGAAGAATATATTGAAGATATTCCATCAGAAGCACCTGAGAAGCCAGAAATAATTGAAGAATTCCCCGAAGAAGTTAAAGTAGTAGAAACTATTACCGACGATAAGAAAACTGTAAAAACTGTAAGAAAACGAGTTTACAAGAAGCCTAAAGAAGATGGTAAGGTAGAAACAACTGAAATCACGACTATAGAGGAAGAAGGTAAAAAACCCGAACGAACAGTCACAGTGAAAACGGTTAAACCAAAGAAAATCAAAGTCGAAGAAGATAAGTCCGAACCTCTTGAAATACCTGAAGAAAAGCCAAGGACAGCCAAACCCGTTATTCAAGAACTACCCGAGGAAGTTAAAATAACAGAGGTTCTCTCAGAGGAACATAAACCCGTGAAAAGAACAGAAAAGACGCGAGTGATTAAAAAGCGAGATGGTCGAAAGCAAGAAATCACTGAAATTAAAACGGTAGAAGAGGGCGATAAGGCACCGATTACCACAGTCACAGTAAAAGAAGAGGAAATTCCAGAAGAATATATTGAAGATATTCCATCAGAAGCACCTGAGAAGCCAGAAATAATCGAAGAAGTCCCCGAAGAAGTTAAAGTAGTAGAAACTGTTACCGACGATAAGAAAACTGTAAAAACTGTAAGAAAGCGAGTTTACAAGAAACCTAAAGAAGATGGTAAGGTAGAAACAACTGAAATCACGACTATAGAGGAAGAAGGTAAGAAACCCGAACGAACAGTCACAGTGAAAACGGTTAAACTAAAGAAAATCAAAGTCGAAGAAGATAAGTCCGAACCTCTTGAAATACCTGAAGAAAAGCCAAGGAAAGCCAAACCTGTTATTCAAGAACTTCCCGAGGAAGTTAAAATAACAGAGGTTCTATCAGAGGAAGATAAACCGGTGAAAAGAACAGAAAAGACGCGAGTGATTAAGAAGCGGGATGGTCGAAAACAAGAAATCACTGAAATTAAAACTGTAGAAGAAGGCGATAAAGCACCGGTTACGACAGTCACAATAAAGGAAGAGGAAATCCCAGAAGAATATATTGAAGATATTCCATCAGAAGCACCTGAGCAACTTGAAATAATTGAAGAGGTTCCAGAGGAAACCCGTGTAGTGGAAACTACGGGTGGCAGAAAGAAAATTGTTAAGAAAAGAATATTCAAGAAACCTAAAGATGACCATATAGAAACAACTGAAGTTATTACGACAGAAGAGGAAGGCAAGGCACCTGAAGCTACAGTCACTGTAATAAAAGAAAAACGTAAGAAAAAGAAAACACCTAAGGAGCCTGAAAATGTATTGTATGTGCCAACTTTGGCTCAAAAGGAAACTGAGGATTCCGAAGAGGAAGTAATAAATAAAGTAAGGATTGAAATGCTGAAGAAAGCAATTTCATTACCAAAGTATTCTGTACTCAATGAAGATGATGTAGATGAATTCAAACCTATAGATGTAGAGCCTCAGTACGCTATTTGTGAAGAATATCCAGAACAATTACACATTCACGAAACTACATTACCAACCGGAATTATAGAGAGGAAGGTAATAAAGGAAAGACGGATTAAAAAGAAAATAGGGGATAAAGACGTCGTAACTAAAATAACAACAGTCGAAGAAGATAATAAAAGTCCTATAGTTACACTTGAAGAAATTACACCAGAGGAAGCTAATATAAATCAAGATGAAAAAACTATCCCTATACGAGAAACTCCCGAAGAAGTTGACGTATCTGAGATATTTACAGATGAAGGAATAAAGAAAAGGAAAATTACTAAAAAGAGAATTTACGAAAAGCCTTTGGATGATGAAATTGAAAGAACGGAAGTTGTAACTGTTGAGGAAGAAGGTAAATTGCCACATACCACGATAACAATTAAAACTTCAAAAATTAAAACTATTGAAGATGAAGAAACGAAGCCATTAGAGCTTGATACACCTGAAAAAACAAAAGCCACCATTACACCTTCCACTACAACGTCCAAAATTGTTACTGAAACACACACTTTCGACACAATAGCCGAAGTTATGTTAGGTAAGCTTCCTTAATTACTAAAATGTACCCTGTAGTTTACATTATGGAAAAAATACAGAACGTGTAATGTAGATTACATGGTATAAGTAGAGTTCGACCACGCGCTAATATAAAATAATAAACTATTTTTGTTTTCCAGATGTTGATAAACTTGATACAAAATTAGGTGAAGTAAAGCCCGTTTTAGAAACAAAAGCTTCTATTTTGGTTGAAGTGGTCGACACACAAAAAGCAAGCGATGAACTGGAGAAGAAGCCAATTGAAATAGATAAAGCCAATGTTGATATTCTGCCCGTTTTACCAACTGTCGAAGAACATGAGCCAGAAATATTAAAGAGTCCCGCCGAAATAAAAGAAGTATCAATTGATAAAAAACCACTAAAAAGGCGTAAGGAAAAACCAATGCAAGAAAAGCCAGAAAAAGAAAGGCCAAAAGAAGAGGAAGAAGAACAATTGGTACCCGAAAAAGATCAAATTAAAGAACAACCCAAAAAGGAGCCTAAATTGAAACCCATTAAAGTAGGAAAATTAACAGTTCAACCTATGACAATAGAGAGAAAAGAAGTAAAACCTACGAAATTATTGCTTGAAGATTTTTCTAAGCCTAAACTAAGAAAGCCAAAAATTCCGCAAAAGAAGGAATCTAAAGTAAAACTCCCCAAATTCTTATTGAAAAGTAGAATAAATCACATAATTTTCCCACCTTTTCTGGAAATTGAAAGACAACCAATAATTACAGAAAGGATTCCCGATATTAAAGATCATGGAATACTCTCCAGAAATATAGAGGATGCTGAAAAAATTGTTAAGATTAAAAAGAAAAAGCCTAAACCTTCCGAAATGGTGACAAAAGACTTAGAAAAACTATATCTTGAAGAAGAAGAGCCCACAAAACCAGACTTAGAAAAACTTGATGATACTTATAAATATCAACGAAAGCCCAAAACATCTAAAGAGCAACCAAGTGAGAAAAAGGAAATAAAGTTAGGTAAAGGAAAACTTCCTCTTGATAAAGAACATATCGAAGAAATTGAATTAAAACCTTTCACTAAACCCAAACCAGAAAGTATAGAAGCAGAAACAGATACAGATACACAAAAGATTGATAGTTTATCTACTGGTGAAAGTGAAGAATTACCGAAAAGAAAAAAACCTACTAAGAAAAAAGAAAAACCTGCGCACATAGAAAGAGACATACCAAAGAAACCAGAAGAAAGCAAACCTAGTAAACCTATTAAAGTCGGAAAACATTTAATACAGCCAATTACTATTGAAAGAAAAGAAATTAAACCACAGAAATTAATAGTAACGCCACCAGTTCCTCTTGATTTTGCTAAAATATTAAGGAAAACGAAAACACCTATTAAAAAAGGGCCCAAAAGTACAAAATTGCCAAAAATTTTGCTAAAGAGCAGAATAAACTATATTACTTTTCCACCAGCATCTGAATCTGAAACAAAGCCTATAATTACCGAAAGGAAACCTGATGTGAGAGACAATGGGATATTATCTAGAAACATTATGGATGCCGAACAGGTATTGAAACATAAAAGAAGAAAGATGAAGAAGGTAGACAAGGACCTATTGGATCTTGAAAAATTGAATCTAGAACCAGAAGATGTAAAGAAGCCTGAACTCGAACAAGTACCAGATGAATTTAAATACCAGAAAAAACCTAAAAAATCAAAAGATGGTCTTCAAGAGGAGACACATCCGATTAAGCTTGGGAAAGGAAAAATTCCCCACTCAGAAGAACAATCCGAAGATGTTAAACTAAAGAAAATACCTACTAAATTGAAGGACAAACCTGAATTAGACGAAGAAAAACCTAAAAAACCAAAAGATTTGGAAAAGAAACCTATAACATCGAGAGATGAAGAAGAACCTACATTGGAGCCCTTTGAGCCTTATGAAATTGACGCACACAAGCCTGAAAAAGAACAATTCGCGCCATATGAACATGGTGTTTCCGATGATCAACCTATTGAAAAAGCTAAGCCTAAATATAAGAGAGCAAAGAAAGAAAAACTTGCTCCAGAAACAGTTCAAATACCTCTAGAACCTGGAAAACCCAAACCAAAAGAAGAAGATGAAATGCCTGAAGTGAAATTTAGAATACCACGTAAGGACAAACCAGAAGAAACTCCAGAGGTAATTCAGTTAAAACCTTTTACTAAACCCAAACCAGAAAAAGAAGAGACGGATAAGGATTTAGATGTAGGAAAACCTACAACCATTCCAACAGATGAACATGAAATTGAAAAAATCAAGTTTAAACCTAAAAAGAAAACAAAAGGTAAAAGACTCACACCACAAAAACAGGAAGAAGTTGAAGGCGAACCTTATGAAATTTTTGAAGTTGATTCAGAAAATATTTCTGAAATAGAAGAGCCCGTTGAAGAAAGCTCAAAAGAAGTTTCCGAGCAAGAATTAGAAGAGTCAGAAATGCCGAAACCTAAAAAGATAAAAATCAAGAAGCCAAAGACAACTGAAACAAGTGTAGCTAAGGAGCCTGAGGATATATTAGAGGAAAAACCCGAAGAACATGTTCATAAAAAACAGTTGAAGAAAAAGAAACCCAAACAAGAAGAAAAGCCTGACGAACAAAAGCCACATGAAGAAGATGAAAAACCACAAAAAACAACTAAAATTCAGGGTATGAAACCAATAGCGATAGAACGAAAAGAAATTAAACCCCAAAAACCGACCATAACTGACAAACCAATTGATATAAGTAAACTCGAGTTAAGAAAGCCAAAAATACCTTCACGTAAAGAGCCGAAACCCGTTAAATTTCCTAAATTTCTTCTTAAAAGTAGAATGACTTTCATACCTTTTCCTCCACTATCTGAAACAGAGCAAACACCAATCTTAACTATACGTAGTCCGGATTTAAAAGATAATGGTATATTATCAAGAAATGTTCAAGAGGCTGAAAAACTTGCAAAAACAAAACCAAGAAAATTAAAAGACAGTAAAAAGTTATTAAAAGATTTAGAGAAGCTGGATCAAGAATTAGACGACCTTAAGAAACCTGAATTAGAAAAAGTAGATGATGCCTATAAATATGAAAAGAAACCCAAAAAACCAAAGGAAGAAAAAATAGAAGAAGGCAAACCTTTACAACTTGGTAAAGGAAAAATACCTATTATTGAAGATACACCAGAAGAAGTAACGTTAAAGAAAGTTCCTCCAAAACCAAAAGATACTTCCGAAGAAGCCAAACAAATACCAAAGCCAAGAAAATCTGAAGAAAAGAGAGTTAAGGAAAAACCGGAAAAGGAACAACCATCATTACCTCCATTTGAACCTTATGACATAGACAGAGATGAACCTGAAATAGAAATATTGGATTTGCCAAAAGAAGAAATAGTAACAGATGAGAAAAAGCCGAAAAAAGAACCAAAACCAAAGAAACCAAAGAAAGAAAAAGGTGAGCCAGAAACTATTAAAATACCATTGGAAGTGAAACCTGGCAAACCTGTGCCAGAAGAGGAGCCGACAGATATAAAATTAAGAATACCTCAGAAAGATAAACCAACTGAAGAACCAGAAAAAATTCAACTAAAGCCGTTTACTAAACCCCGTCTTGAAAACGAAGAAAGTATTCCCGAAGATTCCATAGGAAAACCAATTACTATTCCAACTGGCGAGGCTGAAATTGAAGAACCTACCACATTTCCCCACAAACTGAAAAAGAAGAAAGGGAAGAAAGAGACAGACAAACGTCCGCAAGAGGCAACAGATATTCCAATACAAGCAGAAAAAATTGAGGAAATAGTACCAAAAAAGAAAGATTTAGAAAGTATAAAGCCTGATGAAATACCAGAGGAAAAGGAAATTACTCTGGAAGATAAAATTCCTAGTAAAGTTCAAGAATTCATCGAATCTAAGGATGTATCTCCTACAAAAGAATTAAAAGAAGAAAAACCAGATGAAGAAATTAAGCCTCAAGAAAAGGAAATAGAACAAATTGAAGAAGTAATAACTACAAAAGGAAAAAGGATTATCAGGCGCAAAAAGCTTCAAGAGAAAGTACCAGATGAGGAAGAAGTAACACCTAAAATTGAAGACATCAAACCAGAGCAAAAAGTGACACGAGAAGAGAAACCTGACGAAGAGAAACCAGAAGAAATAACTAAAGAGGAAACAGAAAAAATAGACCAAATAATTACTAAAGAAAAGAAGCCCAAAGGTAAAAAACCTAGCGAACGCGCTAAACAAAAAGATATAAAGGAAGAATCACCACAGCCCCTTGAAAAAACAGAAGAAGATAAACCCGAAATGGAAGAAGAAGCGGTTCCGACAATAGAAACACCCGAAGAAGAAGAAAAAAGACCAGAAGAAATTGAAAAAACTGAGATTATTTCCAAAAAGAAAAAAATAGTAAAGTTTAAGAAGCCTAAAGAAAAAGGCGTGGAAGAAATGGAAACTGAACCGGATGAAAAACAAAACGAAACTGAAAAAATAGAAGAACTTGTTACAAAAGAAGAAAAAATAAAACGCAAAAAGCCTAAAGGTTTTGAACAATTAGAAGATGTAGAATTACGGGATGAGAAACCAGTATTAGAAGAACAGATATTAAAACCTATAAAGAAAGATAAACAAATTCTGCAACCTATGAAACTTGAGAGAACCGAACATAAACCTCAAAAAGTGGTAGTGACAACACCAGACAAAATAAATGTAAAATTAAAGAAACCGAAAACATTATCCAAAAAACAGCCAAAATCTGTAAAATTACCTAAATTCATGCTAAAGAGTCGAATTAACCATATTCCATTCCCACCTCTTAGTGAACGCGAACAAACTCCAATACTAAGTGTTCGCAGACCAGATTTAAAAGACAATGGTGTTCTTTCCAGGTCCATAAAAGATGCTGAAGAGGTGTTAAAAACTAAACGCCGGAAACCCAAACCTATTGAAAAAGACCTAAAGGATTTAGAAAAGTTAGATGAAAAGTTGGACGAATATAAAAAACCAGAATTAGAAAAAGTTGATGATGATTACAAATATGTTAAACAACCTAAGAAACCAAAAGATGAAGAAACTCCGAAAGAAAAAGCAATAAAGATAGGAAAAGGTAAGGTGCCTGAAGATGAAGAAACTCTTGAAGACGTTAAATTGAAGAGAATTCCAACAAAAACAAAAGAGGAAGAAAAGGAACGTAAGGAAACTCCGAAGAAACCGAAATCCGAAGAAATAATTAGCCAAGAAAAACTTGAAAAAGAAATTCCGGAAGTAGTTCCTTTCAAACCCTTTGATGTAGAACAAGAAAAGCCAGATTTAGAGGAATATGTGAAACCAAAATCTGAAAAGCCTGAAGAACAAGTTCCTGAAAAAACAGATACAAAATTCGGAAAAGAAAAGAAACCCAAGCCATTACCTGAAAAGATTGAGATTCCGCTAGAAAAAGGGAAACGCAAAGAGCCTGAAGAAGAAAAGCAACCTGAAGTTAAGTTTAGAATTCCCGAAAAAGATAAACCAGAAGAAGTGCCCGAAGAAATAAAATTAAAACCATTCACTAAATCTAAGGAAGATGTTCAAGACGAAGATAAAAAGCCAACAGTCGGTAAACCAGAAACAGTTCCTACGGAAGATAAGCCAATTGAGGAAACTGATATAAAGCGTCTCAAAACCAAGAAAAAGAAACCCAAAAAGAGAGACGAATTAGATGAGGTGACGGAATTAGAGGATAAGGAAATTAAAGACGAAAAACCAATCGAGGAAAAACCGGTCGAAGAAAAACCGATCGAAGGGAAACCAAAGAAAGAAAAATCGGAAAAGCTTCCTAAAGTCCATGAAAAAATAAAACCAATAAAAATAGAAAGACATGAAATAAAGCCACAAAAGCCGGTTACTACAACTGTTAAGCTAGATGAAATTAAGTTAAAACCAACAAAAACGCCAACGAAAAAGAAAGAAAGAAAAGTAGTTAAAATACCCAAATTCTTATTAAAAAGCCGAATAGACTTTATAACATTCCCACCACTTTCGGAGAGTGAAAAATTGCCTAAAGTGGACCTACTAAAGCCCGTCTATAAAGACAATGGCATTTTATCCAGAAACATGCAAGAAGCCCAAAAAATTACGAAAACTAAACCCAGAAAACTTAAGGATAGAGGTAAAGAAGACTCTGATTTAGATAAACTTGACCTACAGGTAGATGACTACGAACGCCCAGAACTAGAAAAAGTAGATGATGAATATAAACGTAGAAAAGAGCCCAAACAACCAAAAGAGATTACAAAAGATGAAAGTACACCCATTAAGAAAGGAAAAGGAAAAGTGCCAGATCAAGAAGAAACTCCTGTTGAACCAATAAAACTCAAAAAAGTGCCCGAAAAAATCGAAGAGAAGCCATTAGAATCCACAGAAAAACCCAAAAAACAATTAGAAGAATCTCCCGAAAAAGAAACTAAGGATTCTCCGGAATATCCAGAAATGCCTTCCTTCGAGCCATATGAAATTAAAAGAGAATCACCCGAAAAGGAAATGCTTGAACGGCCCGAATGGGATAAACCTGAAAAAGAAAAACCGAAAGATGAGAAACGTAAATATAAGAAAACTACTAAGCCAAAACCATCTCCTGAAGTAGTTGAAATTCCGCTCGAGAAAGGAATTCCTAAACCCAAAGAAGAAGAAAAGGAAACAGAAGTAAAGTTTAGAATACCAGAAAAAGACAAACCAGATGATATACCCGAAACTATTAAGCTTAAACCTTTTGGAAAGGTTGATGAAGAAGATAAGCCACAGCAGGAAGAAGAAACTCCCGAAGTAACACAAAAAAGGATTATCGAAAAGGAAATAGAAGCTATTGAAACAATAACTAAAAAGAAAAAACAAAAGAAACCAAAAGATATTTCTACTCCTGAAAAACTAGAAGAACCAATGAAGCCAACTGATGATAGTGAAAGTAAAGAAGAGAAACCAAAATTAGAAGAAACAATGGACTCTACACCACAAGATTTATTACCAGAACATGTTGAAGAAGAATTTGTTATCAAGCCCAAAAAGGAAGAACAAACTGAAGTCGAAGAAAAAATAATTACTAAGAAAAAGAAACCGAAAAAACCAGAGAAGTCTCTAGACGAAGTAACTATTAAGAAGCCTGAGGAAGTACAAGAAATAATCGAAACGACGGAAGTAACTATGAAAAAACCTAAAACGCCGGTTGAAATTGAGGAAATAGTGGAAGAGGTTATTATAAAAGAAGAAAAGCCTAAAGACCAGAAAGATGAAGAACAAACAACGATTACAAGAAAGAAATTTAAAAAGCCTAAGGAACAGAAACCGGGATTAGAAGTAAGTGATATTCCTAAAGAAATAACTAAAGAAATTCCCGAAAAACCTTCTGAAGAAGAAACCACTGAAGAAACTGTACCCGAGATTCAACCTCAAAGTGAAATTTTTGAAAAAATTACTCAATCAGAACCAAAAGAAGAAGAAATAGTAACTGTTACTAAGAAAAAAACAAGGAAAACGAAAGCCGAGAAGCCTACAGAAGAATTTATTATAAAAGAACCAACATCAGAATATATTCCTGAAGATATTGCAGAGGCCGAAGAAATTATGGAAGATAGAGTACTGAAAGAGGAAAAGCCCAAAAAAGTAGATGAACCAACTGATCAACTTTTAATCGAAGAAACTGTACCTGAGAAACCAAAATACAAAGAGGATGAACAGATAACTATTACCAAAAAGAAAATTAAGAAACCTAAAGAAGAACCGAAAGAGGAAGTAACCATTGAAAAACCAAAACCTAAAGAAGTAGAAGATGTTTCTGAAGAAGTTATAATTAAAAGAGAAAAACCCAAGAAACCTGCTCAAGAAGAGATTACAGAAGAACATATTATTATTAAACCTCAACCTTCAACTGTTGAGGAAATTTCAGAAGAAATTATTTTAACAAAAGAAAAGCCGAAGGAGCCAGAAGAAGCTGTTGATGAAATTACAGTCAAGAAAATTGTACCTGAAGAACCGAAAGAGAAAGAGGAAGAACAGGTAACTATTACCAAAAAGAAAATTAAGAAACCTAAAGAAGAACTCAAAGAGGAGCCGAAAGAAGAAGTGACCATTAAAAAGCCAAAACGTAAAGAAGTAGAGGATGTTACCGAAGAAGTTACAATTAAAAGAGAAAAACCCAAGAAACCTGCTCAAGAAGAGACTGCAGAAGAACACGTTACTATTATTAAACCTCAGCCTTCGACTGTTGAGGAAGTTTCAGAAGAAGTTGTTTTACCAAAAGAAAAGCCAAAAGAGCCAGAGGAAGCTGTTGATGAACTTACAATCAAAAAAATTATACCTAAAGAACCGAAAGAGGAAGAACAGATAACTATTACCAAAAAGAAAATTAAGAAACCTAAAGAAGAACCGAAAGAGGAAGTGACAATTGAAAAACCAAAACCTAAAGAAATAGAAGACGTTACTGAAGAAGTTACAATTAAAAAAGAAAAACCCAAGAAACCTGCTCAAGAAGAGATTACAGAAGAACACATTATTATTAAACCTCAACCTTCAACTGTTGAGGAAGTCTCAGAACAAATTGTTTTAACAAAAGAAAAGCCGAAAGAACCAGAAGAAGTTGTTGATGAAATTACAATCAAGAAAATTGTACCTCAAGAACCGAAAGAGAAAGAGGAAGAACAGGTAACTATTACCAAAAAGAAAATTAAGAAACCTAAAGAAGAACCCAAAGAAGAGCCGAAAGAGGAACTCACCATTAAAAAACCTAAACCTAAAGAAGTAGAAGATGTTACCGAAGAAGTTACAATTAAAAGAGAAAAACCTAAGAAACCTGCTCAGGAAGAGACTGCAGAAGAACACGTTACTATTATTAAACTCCAACCTTCGACTGTCGAGGAAGTTTCAGAAGAAGTTGTTTTACTAAAAGAAAAGCCGAAAGAAACAGAAGAAGCTGCTGATGAACTTACAATCAAGAAAATTGTACCTGAAGAACCAAAAGAGAAAGAGGAAGAACAGGTAACTATTACCAAAAAGAAAATTAGGAAACCCAAAGAAGAACCCAAGGAAGAGCCGAAAGAGGAAGTCACCATTAAAAAACCAAAACCCAAAGAAGTAGAAGATGCTACCGAAGAAGTTACAATTAAAAAAGAAAAACCCAAGAAACCTGCTCAAGAAGAGACTGCGGAAGAACACGTTACTATTATTAAACCTCAACCTTCAACTGTTGAGGAAGTTTCAGAAGAAGTTGTTTTACCAAAACAGAAACCAAAAGAAACAGAAGAAGCTGGTGATGAACTTACAATCAAGAAAATTGTACCTGAAGAACCGAAAGAGAAAGACGAAGAACAGGTAACTATTACCAAAAAGAAAATTAAGAAACTTAAAGAAGAACCCAAGAAAGAGCCGAAAGAGGAAGTCACCATTAAAAAACCAAAACCCAAAGAAGTAGAAGATGTTACCGAAGAAGTTACAATTAAAAGAGAAAAACCTAAGAAACCTGCTCAAGAAGAGACTGCAGAAGAACACATTACTATTATTAAACCCCAACCTTCGACTGTCGAGGAAGTTTCAGAAGAAATTGTTTTACCAAAAGAAAAGCCGAAAGAAACAGAAGAAGCTGCTGATGAACTTACAATCAAGAAAATTGTACCTGAAGAACCGAAAGAGAAAGAACAAGAACAGGTAACTATTACCAAAAAGAAAATAAAGAAACCTAAAGAAGAACCCAAGGAAGAGCCAAAAGAGGAAGTCACGATTAAAAAATCAACACCCAAAGAAGTAGAAGATGTTACTGAAGAAGTTACAATTAAAAAAGAAAAACCCAAGAAACCTGCTCAAGAAGAGACTGCAGAAGAACACGTTACTATTATTAAACCTCAACCTTCGACTATTGAGGAAGTTTCAGAAGAAGTTATTTTACCAAAAGAGAAACCAAAAGAAACAGAAGAAGCTGGTGATGAACTTACAATCAAGAAAATTGTACCTGAAGAACTGAAAGAGAAAGAAGAAGAACAGGTAACTATTACCAAAAGGAAAATTAAGAAACCTAAAGAAGAGCCGAAAGAGGAAGTAACCATTAAAAAACCAAAACCTAAAGAAGTAGAAGATGTTACCGAAGAAGTTACAATTAAAAGAGAAAAATCCAAGAAACCTGCTCAAGAAGTGACTGCAGAAGAGCACGTTACTATTATTAAACCTCAACCTTCGACTGTTGAGGAAGTTTCAGAAGAAGTTGTTTTAAGAAAGGAAGAACCGAAACAGCCTGAAGAAGCTGCCGATGAACTTACAATCAAGAAAATTGTTCCGAAAGAAGCAGAGGAAGAACAGATAACTATTATCAAAAAGAAAATTAAGAAACCTAAAGAAGAGCCGGAAGAGGAAGTGACTATTAAAAAACCAATTCCTAAAGAAGAGGAAGATGTTTCTCAAGAAATTACAATAAAAAGACGGAAGCCCAAACAAGTAGAAGAAGACGTTGTAGAAGAATTTACAATTAAAAAGACGCGACCTTTTAGTGTAGAAGATTCAACCGAATCATTCGAAGACGTTCTAATAAAACGAAAGAAAGATGTAATACCTACGCACGATGAGGCTAGTGATCAAATTACGATTAAAAAAGTTATGCCTGTTGACGAAGGTAGTGTAGATATCAAGAAACAAAAATCACCAACGGAAGAAAACATTGAGGAGGAATTCACAATAAAAAGGCCCAAAGAAGGTGAAGATGAAATTCATGAATTTGTCATTAAGAAAAAACCACCTCCAAGACCACCAAGAATTGAAGAACATGCTCAAGAAGTAACCATCAAAAAATTAAAGAAGGTTCGCAAGAAGCAAGAAATTCCAGAATACACTGACGTAGAATCAGTTACATTTAGACCAAAAACAACAAGGACAAAAGAGGACGTGGAACAAGAATTTAATATCCAATTAGATTCGTATGCAGAAGAAGAAATTTCAATGTCTAGTAAAGTGAAACTACCAAAACAACGGCCTTTAACATATTCAGAAGAAGCTGGAGAAAAAACTATAAAAATAAGACGTGAAATAGAAGAGGAAGGAGGCCCTCAAATTGAAGAGATTATTGATGATGGAAGTGATGCTGAAGAATTACCTTACGATGATGAAACAATTGAGCAAAGCTTCCATGTACCTCTGCGAAAGAAATTAAAACCAGAGTATTCAATTCATGAAGAAGACGAAGAAGAGGTTTCTATCGATTTTAGAAAAAAGAGACCACAAGCAGTAGATTACGGAGAGGAATCTCTCACCATGAAATCAAAAAGAAAACCATCAGAGCCTACATTTGAACAAGGTTCATTTTCTATTATTAAGATGCACTAAGCTTTTTTATTTTAATTTCAACAATTTTCTATTTTTTGCCTATGCTAATTACATGTTGTGATTTTTTTTATTATAAAGTAAAACACATTCTTTTTTAGAAGCTGCATCTTTAAGCATAACAAGAACACAAGAAATTTCGGAAGACGAAGAAATTGTGGAAGTAATGGAGGGTGATATATTATATTCCGTATGTTCATACATAGCAGAAGCGGAACAAGCTATAGACCTAGTCGAAGGAGAAAAAGTATACGTTCTAGATATGGACAACCCCGACTGGTGGTTTGTTAAAAAACATCTTACTGAAGAAAGAGGTTGGGTCCCTGCCCAATATCTAATGGATGAAGTTAATTACACTGTATACGTTCAAAAGAAATTACATGAAAAAATTGATAAGCTTCCAGTATTCGAAAGTAAATAATCGTTTTCTTTTATGAATATTTTCATTCTTAAATTAATTTGTGTTATAGAACCGAAACCAGAAGATAAACCTATGGCCCCAAGATTCATTGAAAAATTGCAACCTCAACATACCCCTGACGGTTATACAGTTCAATTTGAATGTCAAGTTGAAGGAATTCCTCGCCCTCAGATAACTTGGTTTAGACAAACGGCTATTATTAAACCCTCTCAAGATTTCCAAATGTATTATGATGAGGATAACGTAGCCACGCTTATTATAAAAGAAGTCTTTCCTGAAGACGCCGGTACATTCACTTGTGTTGCTAAAAATTCTGCAGGTTTTGCATCTAGTACAACAGAACTTATAGTTGAATTACCTTTATCGGATCACGGTTCTGATTTCACGTGCCTCTCCAGACGTAGTTTATCTCGAGAATCGTCTCTTGCAGATATTTTAGAAGGCATTCCGCCTATATTTTCGCGTAAACCAAAAGCACAATGCGTTAATGAAAAATCTGATGTTGTTATCGACTGTAGATTAGTAGCAGTACCTGAACCAAATATCGTATGGCGTTTTAACGGCAAAACAATTAAGTCACATAAAAATGTTACTATAGTAACAGAATCTGATGTTCATATGTATAGCACGATATTAAAAATAAAAGAAGTCGAAAAGATGCAAGAGGGAATATATGAGATTATTGCAAAGAATAGAGAAGGAGAGTCGTCAATTAAAATACCTCTTAAAGTAAAAACTGGTGAAAAAGAACCACCCCAAGTACTAGAACCCTTAAAAAGTACAAACATTCGCGAAGGAGACAGTGTAATTCTCAGTACTCTTATTGTCGGAAATCCTACACCGAAAATATCATGGTTTAAAGACGGAAAACCAATAAGTAGACCAACTCCCAAAAAAGACGGCAATGAATATACGCTAACAATTATTGAAGCCACGAAAGAGTTTACTGCAGAATATACTGTTAAAGCAGTAAACACTCTAGGAACAGCTGAAACTAGCGCTATGTTAACCGTAGAAGGTAACTTCAAACTATTATCAAGCAACTGGCAATATTTCCTTTCTTTGCTTCTATCGCTTATTGCATATATTTTATTTCTGCTGTTAGCTTATTTTAAAAATCATGTATTTTATATTAAAAAATTAAAATTATCGCTAAGTATACTCTTCTTTTCTTCAAACTTTCGCATTCATATACTTTTGTTTCTTCAAACTTCCGTATTCATACCCATCCTTTCAAGGCTTTCAATGTAAATTGTAGTGTTTGTCAGTATATATTATTTCTGTTTCTATTTTAGAATGTCCAGTACCAAAACCAGAACCACCAATATTCATCGAACGTTTCCAGGAGCAAAGTGTTCCAGAAAAAAGTACAATCAAATTATCTGCCAAAGTAATTGGTAATCCTGTACCAGAAGTATTCTGGCTTAAAAATAACGAGCCACTAAAACCATCTCCAAGAATAAAAACTTCATACGATGGAGAAAATATAGAATTAATTATAAAAGAAGCGAATTCAGAGATTGACGCTGGAGATTATAAATGCGTCGCCATCAATCCAGTAGGAAAATCTTCACATGGTGCAAAAGTAACAGTGGATGTCGAAAAGGTTAAATTTACGAAGTCATTAAAGAAAACTTATGAAATTACAGAAACAGAAACATTAATTATGGAATGTGAAACATCACATACAGTATCTACAAAATGGTGGCACAACGATAAAGAAGTAAGTGGTATGGATCACCGTGTCGTTATTCAGGAAGGACGCAAACATAAGTTATTAATTAAAAATGTCACAACCAAAGATGTCGGTACTTACAAATGTACAGTAAAAGATCAAAAAACTGAAACTACTCTAACTGTTAAAGAGAGGAAGCCAGAATTTATAAGACGACTTCACGATCTCGAAGTAACTGAGAAAGAGTGTGCTGTGTTAGAAGTAGAAATCACATCTGATTCAACGGAAGTTATTTGGCGTAAAGACGGAATTAACATTGATACATCGAACGACACTTACATTACTGAGAAGGATCACGGTATTAGGCGTTTATTGATACGTACGACTTCCATTCATGATGAAGGTGAGTACACTTGTACATTAATGGAAGAAGAATGCAGAGCAGAAGTAACTGTTATTGAACTGCCGCCCGAAATAATATCAACGTTGAAAGACCAGACCGTAAATAAAGGCGAAAAAGCTGTGTTTGAAATAGAATTAACCAAGGGTGACGCTTTAGTGTCCTGGTTTAAAAACGGAGTTGAAATTCAATTTTCTGAACATATTCAACTATCCATAGATGGCAAAAGACAAAAATTAAAAATTTATAATTGCCGCCCTGAGGACGCTGGAACATATTCTTGCCAGGTAAGAAATTATAATAAAAAATATGCATGCCAATAAGGATTATTCTATACGAAATATTCTATTTCTAGGTGGGAATCCAAGAATCATCCGCAAATCTTACAGTTAATGTGCCTACTTTAACATTCCTCAAGAAACTTCCAGAATTTACAAGAATTCCACTCGGTTCCGATGTAGAACTTATTGTTGAACTTTCCAGACCGGACGTTAACACCAAATGGTTAAGAAATAAAAAGACTATCAGTCAAACAACACGTTTCATTAATATAGTAGAAAACACTACAAGAAAATTAATCATCAAAAAAGTTACACACGAGGATGAATTTGAATATACTTGCGTTGCAGAAGATATTCAAACATCTACAAAATTGATAGCTGAAGGTAATTGCAATATACATTTCTCAATACAATTAAGTAGCTCAAATGATCAGGAATGGAATTCAACTGCTATTTAAAGATAATGAATTTAATAATTGTATTTAGGACAAAAATTTCAGCCAAAACATAAATCTGTGTTATTAGCTGTAATTCAAAAAAAATTGCAACAGTTTGTTATAAACTTCCTTTAAATGACAGACTGCATGAACTTTAAAACAATATTTTTCAGAATACAAATTTTGTACGCGTATTTTTTACTATATATGTAGACTAAATGTTTGCTTAAAAATTACGAAAATTACTAACGATAACTTTAACCAATTTTAGAAAAACCATCGCCTCCACAAGGACCATTAGAGGTATCCGGTATGACTGATACATCGTTCACAATAGCTTGGCAACCTTCGGCAAGTGATGGAGGCAGCCCTATAACGGAATACATCGTTGAAATGCGTGAATCTACTAAAAAGGAATTTAAGAAAGTAGGCGCCACCAAAGATGGAAACACATTCATTTCTGTTAACTATCTGGAAAAGGATCACGGCTATAAATTTAAGATTACGGCTCGAAATGCGGTAGGATTAAGTGAACCTTATGAGCCTATTGACACAATCACAGCCGGATCTAGACTAAGTAAGTTTTATACTTGTTTTTTTATATATAATAAAAAGCATGTGTTAAATTTATTATTTTGTACTAAAAGTGTAGTCACTTTGTCAAAATTTCAACTGTATATAATAACTACTTTGACTAAGCAACGTATATAAGGATGATCTGACAAAAACTCAGAATGAAACAAAGGAGTTAACGCACGAAGTTTTATATTATTTCAATAATTGTACCTATTATATATATCCTTCATTCGATCGAAACTTCTTTCCAACAAGAAAAAATTTGGGTTTGGAGAACAACTTGACTGGTGTAAATCTCCTCCTGAACAGCAAAAAATAATAGATATTACCTTAGCCGGAGATAAGAATTTCTTGATTTACTTTGGGAGGACTACCATGATGTGACCACGGGTGAGATTGGTGTTTTGATTCTGAAACATAAAAATAAAAAGCCGTAGCAACCAAAGCAAGTACTCCCAAAAACATTAATTAGTTTGGCTTTTGTTAAACAGCGTCAAACTATGACATTAGGGCTGTTTTTAATTACAATTCAAACTCACGGCCGCGGCACTCATCTTGTTCAAAACAATATTACTAAATTTATTGAAAATTTTAACCAAATTTCATACGTCACCCTGAAAAAGATGGCGGATTTAGAATATAAAGTTAAGTATTACTAATAGTTGGTGCAGTTGAGGCTGACTTTCCGTCAGATCATCCTCATATAGTCTAAATATTAACTAAATTGATTGTTATGAAATATTAAAATGACTTTGATAAAATCCTTGAACATATAAATTTTTACTTTTCACTTCACATTTTATATATTTTATCGTCATGTACTATATAACGGTACTACCTTCTTATGGGCTTCTGAACTGCATCACTGGTATAACTGCCGACATTTCGTACCCACTCGTATGGGACATCTTCAGGGCTCAACTACTGCTACTGTCTGTCGCACTGAAAACTGCCACGACCGCAGATGTCTACCAGATTATATAACGGTGCTTTAGGTTTACAAAAAGTGCTAACAAATTTTGTTATGAATTTATTTGATCGTAAGATTTGCAATATGGACCTATTAAGATTGGACGTTTATGCATAAAGATTACATCTTCCAAATCTCTCCCCACATGCCGCTGCAATTCGTCCGAACGGGAACGAAAATTCTTTATTACATGATGGTATGGCGCTGGTGTAATACTACGCATTTTATCTTCAATTCTCTCTTTCGATGCAATTAAAGTGTTCCTAGCATCAACATACACCTTCAATTTTTGGTAATCTCATAGAGAAAAACCATGAAAATCGAACACGGACTTCTGGGCGGCTAATTAACGTCACCCCGCTTGAAATCAATTTTCTAAAAAACATTCCTCTAATGACTTCCATTGTTAGATAGCAATGTGGGCAGTGACCCTATCCCATTAAAGCCAAATGTTTTGCTGTAGCAATTAAAATTGTTCAATTGCGGCCTGAGAAAATTGTCTTGCTTTTGGAATTACTCGGATGTAACGGCAATTATTCGATCTCTGCTATAATATCTTCAAAAGAGAACGGTTCAGTGGTGCCATTTACAAGCAGTACGACCCATACAGTCACTTTAGGATTATGTAGCAGGATCTCATGTTTTCTCGAGAATTGTTTAAAGACCAGTATCTACAATTCTGGGTGTTCATACAGACGAAAATGCACCTCATCACTAAACAGAATGTTGTTGAAATGTGATTGTCGTAAAATGCTTTAACGCAAAATGCACTTTGTCCCAAATTGAATCGATCGGTTACAGCTAAATTTCCAAGAACCCATCTGTCATACTTACCTACATTTACAATTACATCTCCATCTGTTTTCGAGAAATAGACATCTCACAAAAAACAAAGCATTTCAGGACACCATCCAAATGCAAAAAATTGAAATATTTTTAACAATATTCTATACGGAACTTTTAAAAACGTTTTTTAATATTATAAGTAAATTATCGTTTACGTTTATCGAATATTTTAAATTAACCTTAATATCGATTATATTTTGTCGAATACAATGATCCATTTGCTTAGGACCTGTTCTATTTAATAGAATATTTTTAATTGTATTCCAAGGAAAAGAAACTTTGTCAATATTGAGTCATGACAGAGGAGGGGTATGACAAACAGCAGGGTAAGATCGCACTTAATATTATTTTCAGCATCAAGAAGCACTTTTTTATATTAGATCCTCAAGAAAAATACAAAGTGAAACATTAATATATTTATTATAAAAAATACATACAGCTTAATTTTCATGTATCACAAATATTGGAAAAATAAATATTTTTTCAATTATAAACTTGAGAAGCTTGTTTTAAGAACGCACAGTATAGTCCTAAAAGTGTACATGTAATTTAATTATAAAAATAAGAAAATGTTGAACACCGGAGCAGTACCTACATTCTGCGTACCACTTGGAATATTTAAATTGCTCTATCTTTTCAAAACGTCTTCATTTGTTGACAATACTGCTTTTTCAAGGCTGTTTTTGAATCGAGTAAGTTGGATAAAATTCCTAATTTTTGAGTATTTCTTTCGAAGGCACAACACACAATTCGATGTGCGTCTTTTAACTTCTCTTCAAGAATTATAATTGATCTTGTTACTTTAATTAGATTTATTTGAGTCATATCAACTGTAATTGGTATTTCAAGAAGTTTAAACATACGCGGCATATTTTATTATTCGAAAAACCCAATTGTAACCTCATTGGTAGTATTCTGTAAGTTACTAAAGGTATCGAAAGTAATTTTGATGGAGCTTGTAGTTGATTAACTTAATCACTGAAGGTTGATATATAACCCCTTGCCACATTAATTTTCGTATTTTGTATATGTATTTCGACAACTAAGTTGTCATCATCAGCAGATAATTAACCAGTGTCGCACCTGGAAAACTACGGTAAAAATACCCGTACGAAAACAAATTCCGCACGCGATCCGTACCGCTCAAAGCCAAAACGTACAGTGTACGTTTTGGCCTCATAGAATACTATGAGGATATAGATGGCCATATATAGGAGAGACAAGCGGATCACTCAAGGAAAGAATCAATGAACACAAAAAAATGATTTGACAAGGGGAAAATCCTTAACAAGATAAATCGCGTCTGGCTCAACATGCCTTGTAATAAGTACATAGGATTACATGGAATGAAGCTACAATCCTAGCAAAAGAAGAACACCGCATTAAAAGTAAGCAGATAGTAGCAGCATACATGGCCACAACAACAAATATCATAAGTACACAAAGCCTTGGGATTCAAGATATCTGTCTTCCTATTATTCGAGAAAAATTGGCCAAAGACCTGTTACCATGATAATAGAGACAGAATAAAAAACTCAGCACTTCAAGCCATACATATTTCGCAGCAATAAGAACTGCGCATGCACGAAAATAAGTGGTTAATGCGCATATACCTGTAACATAAATACAGATTTTAAAGAAGGAACTTCTATCCCCCTGATGACTTCGTGAAGTGGACCATAAACACTCGGAATCCCGAGACCAGGTTCAAAGCTCACACAGGATATTTTCAAAGCGTTAAAAATTATTAAAGACATATACAAACTAAACAAATTACTAGCATTTATAGTAATGAGCTTGGCAAGAAACTCATTATAGCTGGTCCATATCAGTACACTGTAGATTGCAGTAGTGTAACTGCCGAAACGATGGAAACAGCCCAAACAGCAACTGGAATTACAATCCATCATCAACAATTACAAGTCACGAATTATATATTTAAATATCTAACTGACATACCCTCGAGTGAGTTCGTGTACGTATACTAATCGATGCCACACATTTCTTTTTATTTTTACCAAGTATTTATAAAATTAAAGAAACTTGTTACTTAAATTATTTTGCAAAGGGCATTAAATAGCAACTTCCAATGTCAGAAAAGTCAACTATTAAACTAATAGTTTTTTCCTGGAGAATTCTAACTATATTCTTCGCCCTGAATAGTAATTATAATTAGCATAATGTAATAAAATAACTTTTTTAGCAGACAAGTTATAAAAGCCAATGATTTTAAAAAGAACTTTTGTATTTCTAAATAATCAATTTATTCACTGTAGTATTGCATGTTAAGCTAAGCTTATTTGCTATAATTAAATTTGCAATAATATTGAAAAACAATGCTTCTGCTTTTTTGCTTAATAGGAATGCACTATGACTTTAGAAAAGATGACGATACACTCTATTGCTTATTTGGTATTTTCCCACCGTCTAAAATAAAGCACAGCAGTAAGTAATTGCAGTAAATCTATGAACACTATTTGCAACTATTACATGTGTTGATACGCGTTTCTAGCGCCTCCATCACCGCCTATTAATCTTCGCGTAAAAGAATTCACAAGCAGAACTTGTACAATCCAATGGGAGCCACCAGAACACAATGGCGGCAGTGAAATTATAGGTTACGTTATAGAAAAGAAGTTGGAATACATGCCAAAATGGGAAAAAGTTGTAACCTTAGAAGCTTTCAGTTTGGAACACACAATCGTTAATCTAAAGGACAAAAGCGATTACCTTTTCCGCGTCTTCGCAGAAAACTCTGTTGGCCTCAGCGTGCCGGCCACAACGGAGATAGTTCACTTGAGGACACACGCAAGTATGTTTCTTATTCTATTTTCTTTATGTTCATACCTTTGGTACAGAAAATTCTGTCTAATTTAAATATTTTTATATTAAAATTTCAAGTAAAATCAAAATACACAGAGATGTTCTTTCAATTTTGAACTTAATATACTAAAATAGCATATTTAAATTTGAAAATTATACTCGTATTGTTCATTTCACATTCTCCATTACAATTGATACACTTGTGGATTTAAAAAATCACTTTTCCGATTTTTTTCGTGTTTCTAAAGATTTCCAATCGTCATATCAAGAGCTTCATTGGCAAAAGTAAAACAATTTGATAACCTCACCTCGCGCTTTGATAACGTGTGCAATCAGTTTTAGTAAAGAAACATACAAATGATAAATAAAATCAAGGATAATATCATCCTCTCAAGTTTTTTAACGCTAGTTTAAGTTCATGTTTTGTTTTCAGGCATTTGCTATAAATATTTTTTATAATGCTTAAATCTGGAGTAGTCAATAATAACAACTTCCTAATTCTTCCTTACATTCTCTTATCTAAAGAATATTTACTCAAAAACAACATGGAATAAAATATTTTGCTCGATAATAGGTTGCAGAATTACTCTGAAAAGTTGGATCATTCGCAGTTTCTGCCAAGTGATACAATAATACAAAGGATACTAAGAAAGTTTTGCAATACAGCTTTATTCATTTAATTTTTTCAAAGTAATTTCCTCTGCACTCAATACACCTCTCCATCCTCCGAAACCAATCTTTAAAACAATTCTGCTAAGTTTCACTAGGGAGTAAAGCGCACTCGTTACCCCAAGCCCGCCATAGGTCCTCAGCACTGGAAAACCCCCTCCCTTTCAGCTTCATTTTCACATGCGAGAACAGTGCAAAGTCGCAGGAAGCAAGATTTGGACTTTAAGGAGGGTGCTCGAGAGGTTTCAATCCTGTCGTGGTCAAATATTCGGTGCAGGCTTTGGCGCGGTGAGCTGGAGCATTATCGTGATGGACGAACCAGGTGTCCATTCTTGACTTTAGCCGCAGGTTCTTCATAGATCCAATGACTTTAGGCAGGCACTATTCAGTATACCACTTAGCTGTGACTATCTTCTGTGTGTCCAAAACGACGCGTTCCACAATTCCACTCAATTTGAAAAATACAGCTATCATTTTCTTCTTTACAGATCGGGATTCTCTGATAACTACGAGTGTGTCCACATCGTAATAGTACAGCCAAGTCTTGTCACCTGTCACGATGTTGTTCACGTACCGAGATTGTCCCTTATTAAACTTTTTTAGCATCTCCCCGTACCAAGTCACACGTCGTGTCATCTGCTCTTCAATCAATCGATGCGGCACACAGAGAGAACAAAGTTTCTTCACGTGCGAATGATCATGCAGAATCGAACGAATTGCTGGTGCATTTAGGCCTGAAGTACCCTCTATCTGTTGGTAGGTCACTCGCCTATCCTCGCCACGCATTTTTCTCACAGTAGTAAAGTTTTCCTCCGTAACCGACGTTCGTGGCCTTCCCGGCCTCTCAGCATCCTCCACAGTTAAATTTACCCTTTGCAATTCTCTATACCGCCTGAATATCGTTGTGAGATGTGGACAAACATCAACCATCAGCAATGGTCTATGTTTAAACCACGCACGAAATTATAACGCAAAACTGCCCTTATCTCATTTCGTGACCACGATGCCATCGCAAACACTTTACACTCTCACTGCTAATGAATAACTGAACCCATCGATATGGCGCGGCGGCTACTACGCACATATGAATATGTCTCAACATGCAGCAACAAGCAGCTTCCTACGATTCATTGTTGTGTCATATTGCAAAACTTTCCTGGTACCCTTTGTATATATGGACCTAGTCTCTTATTTGTTCATAACGAGTAGACTTAACTATCTCCTAAAAATAAATCATGACGATTTCTTCACCAAAATCTATTTCTTTCAGGACTTGCGACTCTAAAACCTAAAAGTTGACATTGATACCTATACTTAATTTCTAATTCTTGCGGTCGAAACAAATCAATCTTCATTGTGATACGTTTAGTTTCTTAATTTAAGTTTCCGTCCACTAACGAATTTACTTCTGAATGATTCTAATTGCTCGTATTTTTTTTCTAAATTTTCGAAGAGACGATTCGTTGAAACTTAACCTTCCTTCAGTTTCGCGTACTTTTCATTATTTTAATATTACTATTTTACACTTTACTGTTTCACGCATTTACTTATTTTTTTACTTATTACATCATGTTAGAGCGTATCTTTACGCCATTGTGTTTGAAATTGAATTACTTAAAAAAATTTTGTACGATGATACTCTATTCCCTATTTTGTTTGCGTTTGGTAATAAGTTTTTGTATGTTTTTCTTCCAGTATTTAATCAGAATTTCGCAGCAAAATTTCTAATAAACAAAGGTCCTAGATTTACAAATCAATATCTAAACACAGAAGAAGAAATTGTATGAAGAATAACTTCAGCATCACTCTCTAATACATTTTTGTATATACATTTCACACCATATTATGGCTACCTGTCACAACTTTTAATTACCGAATTGGTCATGCCAGGGTAATTTATTTGAAATTAGTATTTTCAAATTTCTACTACTAAATTTATTTTCGCTAACTACAATTTGCAAACTCTAAACTATTTTGGTAAAAGTGTTATCTTAATATATCGGTTCAATATACCACGACTTCAACTTTTTAATTTTTTTTGGCTTTTAATGGCTTTGAAAATATATTTTATAAATTACCTAGAGTTAGTATGGAGAAAAAGTGGGCTTATTATTATATAAAAATGTTTACATATGAATTTATTTATTATAAATGAAGAACAAAAATGAATTTTATTGCGATCTGCTTCTGGGCTTCCGGGCTGGAATCGCGTCACTGGTATAACTGCCGACATTTCGTACCCAGTCATATGGGACATCTTCAGGACTCAACTACTGCTACTGTCTGTCGCACTGAAACGGAAGCCCAGAAGCAGATAGTATGGACCACGACCGCGGAAGTCTACGTACCAGACTGAATTTTATTGCGTTTTGTAAAAAATTTTAAATACGAAGAACCTATAATTATAAGTCGAAGCAGAGTGGAAAAAATTCTGCTCGCGAACACAATTTTATTTAATTCGTTCGTTTTAAAATCTGTGTTCACAAGTTTTATCATTTAACTCGCGAACACAAACTCAACTTGTGAGCAGAGTAGGAAAAAATTCTGCTCGCGAACACAATTTTATTTAATTCGTTCGTTTTAAAATTTGTGTTTAAGAGTTTTATCATTTAACTCGCGAACACAAACTCAAATCGTGAGCAGAGTAGGAAAAAATTCTGCTCGCGAACACAATTTTATTTAATTCGTTCGTTTTAAAATTTGTGTTTAAGAGTTTTATCATTTAACTCGCGAACACAAACTTAACTCATGAGCAGAGTGGAAAAAATTCTGCTCGCGAACACAATTTTATTTAAGTTCAGAGTAGGAAAAAATTCACAAGTTTTATCTCGCGAACACAATAGGAAAAAATCGCGAACACAATTTTAATTCGTTCGTTTTAAAATCTGTGTTCACAAGTTTTATCATTTAACTCGCGAACACAAACTCAACTTGTGAGCAGAGTAGGAAAAAATTCTGCTCGCGAACACAATTTTATTTAATTCGTTCGTTTTAAAATCTGTGTTCACAAGTTTTATCATTTAACTCGCGAACACAAACTCAACTCGTGAGCAGAGTAGGAAAAAATTCTGCTCGCGAACACAATTTTATTTAATTCGTTCGTTTTAAAATTTGTGTTTAAGAGTTTTATCATTTAACTCGCGAGCACAAATTCAACTCGTGAGCAGAGTGGAAAAAATTCTGCTCGCGAACACAATTTTATTTAATTCGTTCGTTTTAAAATCTGTGTTCACAAGTTTTATCATTTAACTCGCGAACACAAACTCAACTTGTGAGCAGAGTAGGAAAAAATTCTGCTCGCGAACACAATTTTATTTAATTCGTTCGTTTTAAAATTTGTGTTTAAGAGTTTTATCATTTAACTCGCGAACACAAACTCAACTCATGAGCAGAGTAGGAAAACATTCTACTCGCGAGCACAATTTTATTTAATTCGTTCGTTTTAAAATCTGTGTTCACAAGTTTTATCATTTAACTCGCGAACACAAACTCAACTCGTGAGCAGAGTAGGAAAAAATTCTGCTCGCGAACACAATTTTATTTAATTCGTTCGTTTTAAAATTTGTGTTTAAGAGTTTTATCATTTAACTCGCGAACACAAACTCAACTCATGAGCAGAGTAGGAAAACATTCTACTCGCGAGCACAATTTTATTTAATTCGTTCGTTTTAAAAAAAATCATTTATCAACTCGTGAGCAGAGTGAAAAAAATTCTGCTCGCGAACACAATTTTATTTAATTCGTTCGTTTTAAAATTTGTGTTTTAAGAGTTTTATCATTTAACTCGCGAACACAAACTCAATTTTAAATTCGTGAGCAGAGTAGGAAAAAATTCTGCTCGCGAACACAATTTTATTTAATTCGTTCGTTTTAAAATTTGTGTTTAAGAGTTTTATCATTTAACTCGCGAACACAAACTCAACTCGTGAGCAGAGTGGAAAAAATTCTGCTCGCGAACACAATTTTATTTAATTCGTTCGTTTTAAAATCTGTGTTCACAAGTTTTATCATTTAACTAAGCAGAGTAGGAAAAAATTCTGGTCGGGAACACAATTTTATTTAATTCGTTCGTTTTAAAATTTGTGTTTAAGAGTTTTATCATTTAACTCGCGAGCACAAATTCAACTCGTGAGCAGAGTGGAAAAAATTCTGCTCGCGAACACAATTTTATTTAATTCGTTCGTTTTAAAATTTGTGTTTAAGAGTTTTATCATTTAACTCGCGAACACAAACTCAACTCATGAGCAGAGTAGGAAAAAATTCTGCTCGCGAACACAATTTTATTTAATTCGTTCGTTTTAAAATTTGTGTTTAAGAGTTTTATCATTTAACTCGCGAACACAAACTCAACTCGTGAGCAGAGTAGGAAAACATTCTGCTCGCGAGCACAATTTTATTTAATTCGTTCGTTTTAAAATTTGTGTTTAAGAGTTTTATCATTTAACTCGCGAACACAAACTCAACTCGTGAGCAGAGTAGGAAAAAATTCTGCTCGCGAACACAATTTTATTTAATTCGTTCGTTTTAAAATCTGTGTTCACAAGTTTTATCATTTAACTCGCGAACACAAACTCAACTCGTGAGCAGAGTAGGAAAAAATTCTGCTCGCGAACACAATTTTATTTAATTCGTTCGTTTTAAAATCTGTGTTCACGAGTTTTATCATTTAACTCGCGAACACAAACTCAACTCGTGTTTTATCATTTAACTCGCGAACACAAACTCAAGCAGAGTAGGAAAAAATTCTGCTCGCGAACACAATTTTATTTAATTCGTTCGTTTTAAAATTTGTGTTTAAGAGTTTTATCATTTATATCGCGAACACAAACTCAACTCGTGAGCAGAGTAGGAAAAAATTCTGCTCGCGAACACAATTTTATTTAATTCGTTCGTTTTAAAATTTGTGTTTAAGAGTTTTATCATTTAACTCGCGAACACAAACTCAACTTGTGAGCAGAGTAGGAAAAAATTCTGCTCGCGAACACAATTTTATTTAATTCGTTCGTTTTAAAATTTGTGTTTAAGAGTTTTATCATTTATATCGCGAACACAAACTCAAATCGTGAGCAGAGTAGGAAAAAATTCTGCTCGCGAACACAATTTTATTTAATTCGTTCGTTTTAAAATTTGTGTTTAAGAGTTTTATCATTTAACTCGCGAACACAAACTCAACTCGTGAGCAGAGTAGGAAAACATTCTACTCGCGAGCACAATTTTATTTAATTCGTTCGTTTTAAAATTTGTGTTTAAGAGTTTTATCATTTAACTCGCGAACACAAACTCAACTTGTGAGCAGAGTAGGAAAAAATTCTGCTCGCGAACACAATTTTATTTAATTCGTTCGTTTTAAAATTTGTGTTCACAAGTTTTATCATTTAACTCGCGAACACAAACTCAACTCGTGAGCAGAGTAGGAAAAAATTCTGCTCGCGAACACAATTTTATTTAATTCGTTCGTTTTAAAATCTGTGTTCACAAGTTTTATCATTTAACTCGCGAACACAAACTCAACTTGTGAGCAGAGTAGGAAAAAAACTCGCGAACACAATTTTATTTAATTCGTTCGTTTTAAAATTTGTGTTTAAGAGTTTTATCATTTAACTCGCGAACACAAACTCAACTTGTGAGCAGAGTAGGAAAAAATTCTGCTCGCGAACACAATTTTATTTAATTCGTTCGTTTTAAAATTTGTGTTTAAGAGTTTTATCATTTATCTCGCGAGCACAAATTCAACTCGTGAGCAGAGTGGAAAAAATTCTGCTCGCGAACACAATTTTATTTAATTCGTTCGTTTTAAAATTTGTGTTTAAGAGTTTTATCATTTAACTCGCGAACACAAACTCAACTCGTGAGCAGAGTAGGAAAAAATTCTGCTCGCGAACACAATTTTATTTAATTCGTTCGTTTTAAAATCTGTGTTCACAAGTTTTATCATTTAACTCGCGAGCACAAATTCAACTCGTGAGCAGAGTGGAAAAAATTCTGCTCGCGAACACAATTTTATTTAATTCGTTCGTTTTAAAATCTGTGTTCACAAGTTTTATCATTTAACTCGCGAACACAAACTCAACTCGTGAGCAGAGTAGGAAAAAATTCTGCTCGCGAACACAATTTTATTTAATTCGTTCGTTTTAAAATTTGTGTTTAAGAGTTTTATCATTTTATCGCGAACACAAATTGAGCAGAGTAGGAAAAAATTCTGCTCGCGAACACAATTTTATTTAATTCGTTCGTTTTAAAATTTGTGTTTAAGAGTTTTATCATTTAACTCGCGACACAAACAAAGCAGAGTAGGAAAAAATTCTGCTCGCGAACACAATTTTATTTAATTCGTGAGCAGAGTAGGAAAAAATTCTGCTCGCGAACACAATTTTATTTAATTCGTTCGTTTTAAAATTTGTGTTTAAGAGTTTTATCATTTAACTCGCGAACACAAACTCAACTCATGAGCAGAGTAGGAAAACATTCTGCTCGCGAACACAATTGTATTCCAGACGTTCTGCTTATAATGTCTTTATTACGTTTTTAACTCCGAACTCGCGAACACAAACTCAACTCGTGAGCAGTTTTATCGCGAACACAATTTTATTTAATTCGTTCTCGCGAACACAAACAATTTTATTTAATTCGTTCGTTTTAAAATTTGTGTTTAAGAGTTTTATCTCGCGAACACAAACTCAACTCCTGAGCAGAGTAGGAAAAAATTCTGCTCGCGAACACAATTTTATTTAATTCGTTCGTTTTAAAATTTGTGTTAAAGTGTTTTATCATTTAACTCGCGAACACAAACTCAACTCGTGAGCAGAGTAGGAAAAAATTCTGCTCGCGAACACAATTTTATTTAATTAGTTCGTTTTAAAATTTGTGTTCACAAGTTTTATCATTTAACTCGCGAACACAAACTCAACTTGTGAGCAGAGTAGGAAAAAATTCTGCTCGCGAACACAATTTTATTTAATTCGTTCGTTTTAAAATTTGTGTTTAAGAGTTTTATCATTTAACTCGCGAACACAAACTCAAATCGTGAGCAGAGTAGGAAAAAATTCTGCTCGCGAACACAATTTTATTTAATTCGTTCGTTTTAAAATTTGTGTTTAAGAGTTTTATCATTTAACTCGCGAACACAAACTCAACTTGTGAGCAGAGTAGGAAAAAATTCTGCTCGCGAACACAATTTTATTTAATTCGTTCGTTTTAAAATCTGTGTTCACAAGTTTTATCATTTAACTCGCGAACACAAACTCAACTCGTGAGCAGAGTAGGAAAACATTCTACTCGCGAGCACAATTTTATTTAATTCGTTCGTTTTAAAATTTGTGTTTAAGAGTTTTTCCTCCAGCATGGCGATATAGCAGTTATTGTTCATGTGACCTTTTCACAAGTAGAACTTTCCAACGCCAAACGCAGACATACGCCTCCAATCTATGAAACTACCCCCGCCGTATTTTATTATAGATATAAGAGGTAAGTCCAGTATGTATGATTCCCTCTCCCTTCTACGAACATATTGAGCACCAGACTGTCCGAAAGAGAAAAAAATATTCGAAAATATACTTTTTATTCTTTATTCATTCGAATTATTTACGTTTACAAGAGCAAAAGACATAAATTCGAACGTACCTCTACATTGGCTTCATCCGAGAGTACAACTTTTATTCAGTCATTGATTATCTAATTTTTTATCCTCTGTTGGTCCTGATTTGTATCCACGTAAACCGGCTTTTCTAAGGTGTCTTCTTACTGTTCAAACAGGTGTGACTAACCCAACTTGTTCAAGCTCCCAAGAGAGATCTTGTGAAAAATTTTTCTGTTATCTCTTACCATTGTCTCCGATTTTCGATAAGTTTTCAGCCTGTCAAGAAACGATCCTATTTCCTGGTATACTTTAATAATAGTACAGACTGCGCATTGTGGACTTTTCAATATCTTCTATTGCAATAACTTGTTTTTGCGAAAAGAACAAGAATATTAGAACACATCTATGAGCGTTAATTCGCGTGTTTTAGGCATTATGAGTAACACAACCATGAATAGAACATAAAAAGGCAATATAAGAAACCCATTGCAAAGACCAACAATGATACTTTCTTTTTCTGAAACGTTCAATTTATTTCTTCCAAAAGGTATTGGGCAGCATATATCTGCACCATAAATACATTACACGAATACAATATAAAATATTTTGTTGTATTCTAGCTGTACCATCACCACCAACAGCTCCTTTGGAAATAAGAACTATTGGACCAAATGCTGTAGTAATAGAATGGGGTGCGCCGGAAAGTGATGGTGGTGCACCTCTTGAAGGCTACAATATCGCCATCAGGGACACTAAAAAGACAATGTGGATGGAAATCGGACGTGTTTCTAAAGGAGTCCAGAAGTTCACAATACGAGATCTCCAAGAAGACCACGATTACCTTATCAGAATATTTGCAAGAAACGAAATAGGTCTTAGCGACCCCTTAGAATCAGAAGAACCCATCAAGATTCTTCCATCTGGAGGTAATCATTATTTGCAAATATCTACTAATTTAAATAAATTAACAGTATGTTTCTTATTCCCAACCCGTTGCAGAGAGATACGTAGTTTTTTTTATAACTTAAACAGGATTTACTAGTATTTTCCTATTTTTCAGACGTCGGCTTAATCCAAGGTCTCAGTATTTAAGTTCTATCTCAATAATAACCAGAAGATGTTTGGAATTATAGGTCAGAATATGTGACATTAAATCCCCGCATGCGTTTTTTGACAATCTTTTATTTGTATGTATGTGATGTATTGTCATCGCGTTCCTGTCCTTTTTATTTTAAAAGGACATAGGTGTGGTGAAAATTTAGAAAATCATGTTGACATTCAATAAAACACTAATTTTAATGTAATATTTATCATTTTTCTGGATAAGATTACTAATTAATCATTGTGATATATGTACATATTAAACATAGTGATCTACATTGTCTATACGTTCATAATTATGCGTAAAAAGAATACAGAGCAAACAATATTACTCATATACACATACAAATATATTTAGCTATTATCCCCATCACCACCAACATGAATATATGCTAGGATTGGCGATCAAAGCAATGGACATTACGAAACCTATATTAAAGATATGAAATTCTATTGGTCTCGTTACGGAGAGGTCAACGTTTAGTACAGCATACACGACAATGGACTAAGGGATTCAATTGAATAGTTTCTCTAAGATTTTAGTGAATAGTTGTTATTATTTGAGTTGTAGTTTTTAAATTGTATTATTAGTATTGTATTTCAATCAAATACCCACCTAAATAGCTGTGATTCGTAAAAGTAATTTTAATTGAAAATGAAAAAATATTTTTACGTTTCAAAAGAGCACAATTTTTTCGTTTACATATATCAAACTAAAATTTAATAGACTTTTAATTTATTGTACAGTGATCACCAACAAATCGAATCATAATATAGTATCTAATGACTAATTATTAGTATCATATGATATCACTTAAAATTAGAATTAACACCTTTCACAAATTTTTCAAAATAGTCTTAATTAAAGTGTCAATTTCTAGAGGACTACTATAGAATAGTACAAAGGGTACTAGGAAAGTTTTGCAATACAGCTTTGTTTATTTAATTTTTTCAAAGTAATTTCCTCTACACTCAATACACCTCTCCATTCTCCGAAACCAATCTTTAAACCAGTTCTGCCAAGTTTCACTAGGGAGCAAAGCACACTCGTTGTCCCAAGCCCGCAGAAGGTCTTCATCACTGGAAAACCGCCTCCCTTTTAGCTTCATTTTGACATGCGGGAACAGTGCAAAGTCACAGGGAGCAAGATCTGGACTGGACTCGAGAAGTTTCAATCCTGTCGTGGTCAAATATTCGGTGCAGGCTTTGGCACGGTGAGCTGGAGCATTATCGTGATGGAGGAACCAGGTGTCCATTCTTGAGTATACCACTTAGCTGTGACTGTCTTCTGTGTGTCCAAAACGACGCGTTTCACAGTTCCACAGTTCCACTCGATATGAAAAATACAGCTATTATTTTCTTCTTTACGGATCGGAATTTTCTGACAACTACGGGTGTGTTCTCATCATCAAAGACCCAAATTTTGTTTTGAGCTTTGATCGGTACATCGTAATAGTACAGCCAAGTCTCGTCACCTGTCAAGATATTGTTCACATACCGAGATTGTCCCTTATTAAACTTTTTTAGCATCTCCCGACACCAAGTCACACGTCGTGTCATCTGCTCTTCAATCAATCGATGCGGCACACAGAGAGAACAAAGTTTCTTCACGTGCAAATGATCATGCAGAATTGAACGAATTGCTGGTGCATTTAGGCCTGAAGTACCCTCTATCCGTTGGTAGGTCAGTCACCTGTCCTCGCCAAGCATTTTCCTCACAGTAGTAACGTTTTCCTCCGTAACTGTCGTTAGAGACCTCCCAGCCTCTCAGCATCCTCCGCAGTTAAATTTCCCCTTTGGAATTCTCTATACCACCTGAATATCGTTGTACGATGTGGACAAACATTACCTAGTGCAAGAGTCACTTCTTCGAAGCAATGGTCTATGTTTGAACCACGCACGAAATTATAACGCAAAACTGCCCTTATCGTATTTCGTGACCACGATGCCATCACAAGCACTTTACACTCTCACTGCTAATGCATAACTGAGCCCTTCGACATGGCGCAACGGCTACCATGCACGTATGAACATGCCTCAACATGCAGCAACAAGCGGCTTCCTAAGATTCATTGTTACTGTATGATATCACTTAAAATTTGAACTAATAGCTTTCCCAAATTTTTCAAAGTAGTCTTAATTTAAGAGCCAATTTCTACTACTATAGTATAGTAATTACAGCTCCATTCAATTATTATAAGGAATTAGGTAATTTTTGGTACCACATTTCTACACATGGTAATATATTAAACAATATATGTATATTCATAAAAGGTTTGCGACTTATAAATATGCCCTGGACATTTTGTGTGAAAACGTACACATACATTTTGCTGTATTCATAAATTAGTTTCGTTTTAATATCACATTTACAAGATACATAACTTATAGAAACATTAACGAAATTGATACTTTTTAGTATATATGTCATAACATACGAAGTGATCCATCTTTAGTAAAAGAAGATACATATAACCTCAAAACAAATTACAAAACTGTCAAATAAACTGTCAATAGCCATGATCAATATCTGATAAACGAGAAAACGTTTTAATCTTTTTTGGTACCATCACAATTCACAGGAGATGGATTTCTCTGTATGTAACTAACGTTTTTATTATTAATTGAAGCTAGCATGTACCAATTTTTTTATTAAGTTGGTACTACTATACCTGATTTCAAAAATTGTTTGTTAAAATCAAACATACTTACTTTTGGAAATGTTTATTGCCAATATTTACTAATTACAATTATTTAACAAAATAAATTTTGAAATTATTGTTATAATAAAAATATAAACAAATATTCTTCATTAAGTTAATAACACAATTACAGAAATGGTGACCCTGATGCTGTAGACATAAATTAATATTTCAGCCTCATGCTTTCAAAAACATGCTGAAGTTCTTCCTGTGTAATAGCCTAAATCTTGTGTTCAGTTACTTCCATTAACTTATCTGAATTATGCAATCTACTCCTATAAATATAGTCTTTTATCTTGTCAAACAAAAAGTAATCTGGCAGAGTCAAGTCGGAGGACCATCTACTTTGACTAATAATGCGAGCCTTCCCTGAGGTCTTGTGCAAAAAATCCTCTCTCCAACTCATCATCATGGACTTGTTCCACGAATTCTTGCAAAATGACTTTATTCTGTTCGACATTGATTGTATCATGGACAAGTATTAGTCCTATTATTCGACGACGTGATATTGCTACCCAAATGCTAACTTTTGTAGAGTATAGGTATGTTTCCAGGTGTGAGGATTTTCCGTTGCTTATGTTCGATAAATCTGAAAATTAACATAATCTGATAAATGAAGCCCAGCCTCGTCGATAAAATAGGTTAGACCTAATGCATCATTATTCTTTATTTACATATATAAAAGGATATAATTGATAGATTACAAAAACCTTATATAGATGCACATGGAGGATTTACTTTAATGCTTTTTGAACAAGTTGCTCAGCATAATTCCAATGCAATTCTTATATTCTCTATTAGCATGCCTGTCTGTTGTGATAACTTTTGTAATGACTTCTCTGGACTGTCTTCCATACGTTGCTAAATGCGATTCAACTCTCTTCGCTTGGATTGAATGAAAACAACATAAGCAGTATTTGCATTGTGAAATGGTTCGCTAAACTCCTCAATACAGGATTCCAGAGAATAAGTCCAGCTTGCATTAGGATTGTGATTCCGAAAATAGGCCACTAAAATGAAAGCGTCTTAAATGCATATTTTTAAACACAGCCTGGAATGGAATATCAAAAATTAATACAGGAATGAAGAATGAATGGAGAAATAATAGAAGCCAAAGAAAGACAGACACATGCGCCAATGGCAAAAGAAACTATAAACTAATCAATTTGACAATATCATGATAATGTAATTCTTAGTATTACAAATACGAAACAAAGAAATTTTCTAGATTTGTCATAACGTCAGCTTCAATCATTAATAAACACCTATGTGTATGTATAAAAGGAGATAAATTACATCGTGTATAATAACAGTAATAATTCTTATTAAAATGGAAACATACTCTTGTGATGTGACAAATTAAAACGAAAGAAATTTACATACATATTGGTACAAACAGTGTGGTCATTTAACTTTAATGCAAATGTAAAATGCATAGTATATAGAGTTATAGCAAACGAGTGTATTTATTCTATTTCGAAACTAATTTAAAGTTTTGGCATTGTGCTGAAAACAAATGAAAAAAATTACAAAGTATTAAAATTAGAAAAATTCATCCAAAACTGATAATGCAGAGTTTTATAATCCAGAGAAATAATCAACATAGAAATTTAAAAAAGAACTTAAATGAAAATTAAACCAAAATTCTTTTTAAAAGAGGGCAAAGTCGAAAATGAAATAAATGAAAAAATAGAAAAATTCTAAAACTGAACTAAAATATTCTTTCAAAAACTTTAGTGCCAAGAATTAAAAAATGTTTAGATAAAATCGATAAAGCTAACCCGATACATACACCAGCAATTTTGACATATTACTGCATCTAAGCGGCCGCTGTCTTTTTACTTTTCCACTAGGAATGGCACTATAAAAGTTTTGCAATATAGCGCAACCGATTATTGTTCAGTGTAGGTTGAAACTTGTTCAACCTACATTGTAGTCGGCGACTCAATCTCTCTGTTCCTCGAAACTGTAGAAATGCAAACAACTCGTATTATCTTGGTCAAAAACGGAGTTCTGAGCAATATTATAGCTTTCCCGATAGATTGGCTACTAATAATTGTTTGAAAGAAACGACGCCTGTTCTACAAGATAATTGTTCATGTCGTATCACTGCAGAAATAAGGAATTCCTGAGAGAAAATTTCAACTTGGAAAAAAATATTTCGATATCAGGATCACCTTGCCATTACCAGGAAAAAAACACTAACACTATTAGTAAGATACTCAAATCCAATAAACATATCAATTATGATACGGACAGAAGGATGTGTAGATATTCATGCACTGGCAATTTTATACAATTTTGCATGAACATCTTCGAGCCAAGAATGTGTTTCCTTTAGGTGTTTCGTGCTTTAGCCAACAATGGCACGACGCGTGTCATAGTACCGCGAGATGCTCGAGAAGTTTAAAAATAAAACATCTCGTTATGTTAGCAGCTTCTTAACAAGTGATAAAACCTGGCTTTCCTATTGTGGCAAACTCATTAAATTTCAGAACAAAGTCTGGCTCTTTGAAGATGAAGCTACGCTCATGTCTGTACGGAAATCTTGATTCGATAAAAAAAAAGCGATAGGCATCTTCTTTACCATGAAAGGAGTTATTAACCATGCGATGCGTAAAATACAATATAGTCATTGAGAAGTGGTATACTGAAGAATGAGTACCAAAAATCATTTAAGCATTCGTTTGTCCTCCCTTGAAACTACAATAAAGTTTTGGTCCATCGCTACAACGTATGTATCATTATTTAGAAAGAACTTGACTAAACGTGCTAGAATATTCACCCTATAGCCCAGGTCTCTCTGTCTTTTTGAGTTTGTAGTTTCCACATCTAAAGAACAAGCTGAAAGGGGAGTTTTCCAACGATGAGGATTTACTGTAATATGAAATTATGAATTCACCCAGCTTTCATGTCTGGTTTCGAAATGTAAGAAATGTGGTGAAAATTCTGAAAGATTGTGAAAATGAAAGCTCTAGTGCAAAACTTTTATAGTTCCCTTTGCATTATTCATACTGGTCAGACATGATGATGCACGACATACATATGTACGTACTTCCACAATTCCGCTTGGTGCAGTATACATATGTACAATACATGGATAAAATTCTGCATTTAAGTTGTTAATTGGCCGCAGCAATATAATAATAAAAAAGTGACAAATCATATTTATTTTGACTTCAGTGTATGTAAAATGTATGTACTTCAATGTGTCGTTTTTCATATCCATACCACATTCTGAAAAAAATTGGATATTTTCAGATGTTGATCAAGAAGACTTTAGAGAAGTTACCGACCGCGATAGATCATACAGTACGGAAACAACCACATCTTGGATGCGTGAAGCCAACATGGACGCAGACATATCATCTTACGCTAGAGGTGTTCTCCTAAGAAGAGACGAGTACTTCTTTAAAATCTGGTGTAACGCAAAGAAATTATTTAAGTAAGTAGATATATTATTGTCATTGCAATTATTAATGTATTTATTGAGATGTACATATTTATACGGAAAAGGAAAATAATAATTTTGACTATTTTTATACTCTCGACTTGACGAAAAGGCTAGATATAATAAAAATGAAAAGCCTCTAATGGACTCGAGTAGTAGGTGAGAACTTAAAAGAAAACTAAATGTCTTCCAAGGAAGACCATTGTCTCCGAAGAAATTTAGTTTTAACAAAATCTTTGCGAATTGCGACTACCGAACGGAGAGTGTTTGTTTCGAACCTACTATCGTTTCCAATTAAACTTATAAATAATTGTTTTTTTAGTATACTGTGATATCGAATATGTAAAATCCCGACTTGAGTTGTGTGCCTTATTTATGAAGTAATTTAATCGAATACATTAGTATATATCTATTCACTATATTCATCTAGCATGTACTTTTTTGCTTGTTGCAAATGTATACGAAATGCTACATTTGCCCTTTTGTTATATAATTATTAAAATTAAATGCTTGCATACTATAAATTATTATAATAAATATTTGTTCCTGTTAATTTCATGCAAATAATTCATCAAATATTTATGGGAGAAAATATAGGTGCATATCGAATAAAATATGTGATGAATTGTTAGCAAAGCACAATGTATTTATTTATAACAATTCAATAAAAATATAAAAGAAAATTCGCTTTTTTTTGCTGCTTAATGAATATACCCAGTTCACCTAAGTACAATGAAATTAAATGCTCCTACACTAGACGCCGCATTTCTCCTTTCCAACGTCGTTGAATATGTGTGAATACATGCGGTAAGTGTTTTTATATTCTACAGCCCATTGTAGCATTAGATCAGCGTGTATAAATATATACCAGGTGTACCGGAAAGTTATTACAGGTTCTTCTAACAGATGTCGCTAGGCTTACGTTGCAATGTTATAATTTGAGATATATGTCATTTTATTCTGCTGACATCCAGCTTCAAAGCCATACAAGTTATATTTTGCGAAAGTAACACTGTCATGCATTTATACCTATTTGTAAATGTCGAGTTTCGTACCTTAAAAAGTGCATTTGCGGCACACATTACTTTTGTTATTTAATCCAAAGTCAGCCGCTGAAAGTCATCGTTTGCTAGTAGAAACTTGCGGTGAGCATGCTCCAAACATAAAAACATGTGAGACATGGTTTTGACAATTCAAAAATGGTGATTTCGATGTGCAAGACAAAGAACGTTCTGGGAGACCAAAAAAGTTTGAAGACGCGAAACTGCTGGAGTTATTGGATGAAGATCTAAACCAAACTCAAAAACAATTGGCAGAAGCGTTAAATGTGGCCCAAGAAACAATTAGCGAGCAATTACGAACAATGGGAAAAATCCAAAAATGGGAAAATGGGTGCCGCAACAATTGAATAACAGGCAAATGGAAAATTATGGTTATCATCTGGTGAAGCCGGCCCATCAACTCCAAGGCCAAATCGTTTTGATCGCAAGGCAATGCTCTGTATTTGGTGGGACCGGAGTGGCGTGATTTATTACTGTTAAAACCCGGTAAAACAGTTAATATTGATCGCTACCGACAACGTCCAAAATGGACCGAAAACACAGTGTGCGTATATAGTGATTTTATAGCACGATAACGTGTCATCTTACAGAGCAAAACCGGTCAAAGAAGCGTTGAAAGCACTTGGATGGGACATAATATCGCACACGCCGTTCTCTCCGGACCTTGTCCCGTCCGACTATCACCTTTTTGTATCAATGGGACACGTGCTTAGAGAGCAGCACTTCGCCAATTTCAATGAAGTTAGAAAATGGCTCGATGAATGGTTTTGCTCAAAGAAGTTTTTTCGGGACCCCATCCATAAATTGCCTAAAAGATGGGCAAGATCAATTTTCTTGGAAATTATGTAGTTTTTTACGAAAAAACCGGTAATGACTTTCCGGTACACCGGTATGTGCTCGCGTGGTTTCGAGTTCCTTCCAGGGTAGGCGTGCTTCTGTCTTCGACAGAGAGCACCGCCTGAAGATGGTAAATATGATTTGACCGAAATATGGCACCGGTCCCGTACAGACCAGAAGGATACCTACGCAGAAAACAACCCGAAAAACTTGTGAAGTCACAGATTTTCTTTGAAAAAATATTTAATACCATAACATGTACATGTCTCGGGTTTCTTCCAGCGTTGGTGTGCTTGTCTTCGACGGAGAGCACCACCTGAAGACGGTAAATGGAATTTGGCCGAAATATCACGCCCTAGTGCGACATAAACTTCGATCATTTGTCGACCAAATTGGACTTTGGCTAGGACATATTTGATTTAAATGTTTACTACTGCCTATTACCTATTCTGTTTCTTTTTCTTTTCGTACTATGTCTTGCATTAAATAGTATGTATTGTATTAGTTTAGTGGTATTATATTTATTTAATTTTTTTTATGCATTAGGTTGGTTAAATTTTGGCTGATTTACTTGAATTATTGTTTCAATTTAGTCCATAATTTATTTTATTTTTTTCTTTATACTAGTATTACTCCTTTCGTCTTGAATTTTTTCTCCTTCCGTCTTTGATCCATAACCGCTTTCCGCTCTTTAGCTATCCAATCTCTACCCACAGAAATTATTTCTATCTGTTACCTCGACGTAATAACAATTTTCGTACGGCCTCGTAACCATGAAGAGTTGCTTCTTGAAGTCGCTGTTTCACTGTACTAACAAATATTTTGTTTCACGGCCACGATTGATTTCGACAGTGATTTCAGGTGCAAATAACTTCCTACTTCGCTCATTAATCAGTTTTATTCGTTCACCATCTGCATGAGAAGTGTTTCGCAATGGTCCCGATGGCAAACGGTCTTTTTATAGATTTTATTAATTTTAATTTTTTACCAATGTCGTGCCTCGAGAGGCCTTCTTAATGAAATTCGATAATTACTACATGTTGTTTACTATTTGTAGACTTTCTGCGGGGTGTATTACAAATTATTTTATTAATGTAACAAGTATTCGCATAAAGACTTTTAGTGAAGAACTATCCGGCTGTTCCAAAGCAAAGAATGCACATTGTAACCCAGGTAAAAGTGTGTAATTTACAACAACTATTCTTACTTTGTTACATTTATATTTGCTAAACTGTTACGAATTATCATTATTAAATGTAGCCTGGGCCTCTAAATAACACCATGTATTAAGTGTTCTTTAAGACTTTTATTGAGTTGTTTAAGAATTACTTCTGTACGGAAAACTTTAAATTGAAATAAAACACAGGAAAATGTTTTTAATATTCATGAAATTGGCTTTATTTAAAAGATAATTTTATGGCATTAATATTAGAATATAATTTGGGGCATGTGACCGCAGCGGCTGGCGCGTACATGGCGTAATCTGAAGGTCTAATTTTCACACACTCTTCGCAGTAAATCAGGCTGCATTTCGACAATATCGAATGTTGGCTTCCAATTGCTCAATTGTTTCAGGTTTATCGGCGTAGACATGCGACTTGACATATCCCCAGAGAAAATAAATCGCACGAACAAGGTGGCCTGTTAACAAGTCCATTTTGTGAAATTAATCGTTCGTCAAATGTTTCTTTCAGCAAATTAATTGTATCGCACGGTGTGTGGCATGTGGCATCGTAATACTGAAACCACATGTCTGCAACATTAATTCCTTGCAATTGGGGCACGAAAAAGTTAGTAATCATGTCTCTTTACCGCTCACTGTTGACTGTAACGTTCTGACATCAACATTTTTGAAGACATATGTACCAATGATTCCACCGGCCCATAAAATGCACCAAACAGTGACTTTTTCTGGATGTACTGGTGTTTAGACAATGGCTTGTGGATTATCATCACTCCAAATGCGACAATTCTGCTTATTGACATAGTCATTTAATCAAAGGTGTGCTTCATCATTGAACAATAATGTTGTAGACATGTGGTTTCATTCATTTTCATTTCATTTCATTCATTTGACGAATTAATCGTTCGTCAAATGTTTCGTTCAGTCAATTAATTGTATCGCACGGTGTGTGGCATGTGGCATCGTAATGCTGAAACCTCGTGTCTGCAACATTAAAGCCTTGCAATTGGGGCACGAAAAAGTTAGTATCATATTTCTATACCGCTCACCGTTGACTGTAACGTTCTGACCATCATCATTTTTGAAGACATAAGACCAATGATTCCACCGGCCCATAAAATGCACCAAGCGGTGACTTTGTCTGGATGTAATGGTGTTTCGACAATGGCTTGTGGATTATCATCGCTCCAAATACGACAATTCTGCTTATTGACATAGTCATTTAATCAAAGGTGTGCTTCGTCACTAAACATTAATATTGCAGACATATGATGTCATTTATTTTCGTTTCATTTCATTCATTTGACGAATTAATCTTTCGTCAAATGTTTCTTCCAGTAAATCAATTGCATCATGCGCCGTCCTGCAGAACGAAATAGACCTGTTAACTAGCCACCTCGTTCGTGCGATTTGATGCCATTAGATTATTTTCTCTAGGGATATGTAAAGTCGCATGTCTACGTCGATAAACCTGAAACAATTGAGCACTTGGAAGTCAACATTCAAACACGTTATTGCCAAAATACAGCCCTGAATGTGTGAAAATTGGCGTCAAACATTAGCATTAAGCATAAAGCCAATTTTATGGATATCAAAAACATTTTTTGCGTTTTATTTCAATTTAAAGTTCTCTACCTCCAAAAGAAACACCATTTACTGTCATTTGAATGATAATTATTCAATTGCACCAGATAATAAAGATTAAATTTATAAAATTAACGATATTCGTAAATGTATTGAACAAACATGATAATTTATATTCTGAACTAGAGAACTATATCTAGATAAAAGCAACAGGGCAAGGGTAATCAGAGAACTAAGCAATATAACCAGACCTGTGAATCTCAGGTGGTGGAGGAAGAACTATGACCTACTCTTAGGTCAAAGTTCTACCAAGACCAACTATTTTGTTAGCGCGCATTTTTAAATATGATATTTATAAAATATTAATATGAAACTAATATATTTGCTTAGTAATAAATTAGTCAGATATTTAAATATATCTGACCAACTTATTACTAAAAATTAATAACACCTAATGGCAAGAAAAGGTTAAAAAACAGAAATAGCGGCAGCACATATATATATATAATTAAATTAAATAAATATTTCTAAAAAGATATTTTTTAAATCATATTTTTGACAGTTGAAAGTATTTCACAAAATTTGGCTATTGCAATAATTGTAGATTATGGTCTTTAAATTATTTTTATGACACACTTAAGATATCATAAACCGAATACATACGTGGGCAAGGTGAAAAGTTCTCGGCCTGACAATAAAATTTTTCTACATAATCTCCCTTGAGTTCAACACACTTGGTCCAGCGTTTTTCTAACATCAATATTCCTTCCCGGAAGTGAGAGTCTGGAAAGCTGACAAAATATTCTTCTACGGTGCTTTCAACTTCTTCGTTGGATGTGAATCGCTTTCCAGAAACAAATTTTTTCAAATTTGGGAATAGATGGAAGTCGCCAACGCACCCTTGTGTGCGGGTGCGCTGTCCTGATGAAAAATGATTTTCTTCTTCTTCAAACCAGGCCTCGTCTCGCGAATTTTGGCATCCAGCTGGTCAAGAAGGTTAGAGTAATATGCGCCTGTAATTGTTCTGCCTGTTTCAAGGTAATCAATTAACTAGATTCCTTTTGCATCCCAAAACACGCTGGCCATGACTTTTCCGGCAGATGCGATCGACTTCGCTTTCTTTGGCGCTTAACCACCGACTTCCACCCACTGCTTCAACTGCTGTTTCGTTTCTGGCGTGTAGTGGTGGACCCATGTCTCATCCATGGTGATAAATCGCCGCACAAAATCGGTCGGATTCTTGTTAAATCGGTCCAAAGAATGCTCCCAAAATCGTTTGCGCATTTTCTTTTGATCGACATTCAGCAAATGCGACACCCATCTTGCGCAGAGCTTTCTCATCTTTAATTCTTTGTGCAAAATGTTTCGCACCCTTTCTTCCGATATCCCCAAAGCCTCGGCTATCTCCCTCACTTTCACTCGCCTATCGTCCAACACGATATCATGTACTTTTTCGATGATTTCTGGTGTGGTTGCGGTTTTTGGCCGTCCTTCACGTGGGTCATCTTCGAGGGACGTACGATCACTTTTAAATTCAGCGGCCCACTTTTTAACGGTTGACATCGAAGGAGCAAAGTCCCCGTACACTTTTGTCAACTTCGGATGAATTTCCATAGGGGTTAAATCATCCAAAACAAAGAATTTTATAATAGCACGATATTCAAGTTTATCCATTTAAAAAAATAACACGCACGGCGTCTACTACAAAAATTCTTGCAAACAAACTACTTGAGAGAACAAGTTGAAAGTTTTCACATGAATTAAAGACACATGCAGCTACGCAGGAAACATAAATTTCTGCCAATTGTAACGTCATCTCTGTGTCAGGCCGAGAACTTTTCACCTTGCCCACGTATAATATAAATATTCTCAAAATTATTTTGCCAACTTGGCAACTAAAATATTTTTCTGAAATGATTGAAATCTTTATAGTCTATTTTCTTCTGGAGGTGGTATATCAATAGCCTCTGGAAATATAAAGCAAATACTGTTGCCAAGTACTTGTAAGCTTTTGGACTGCGCTGTAATAGTGACAAAGAAAATATTTTATCATCCAGTATATACCTTTCACCTCCTGGCATTTTTTTGTTGTGATAATTGCATCGATAAAAAATTATATGTTACGCTATTTAAATAAGAATGCATTAATTTACTATTAAAAAATGTGTGCCTTTTATACAAGAGCCTTATTATTTATATTTTGAAAATCAAATGGATACTACATACTTTTCTAAGATGAGAAGAAATTCTACGAATCTCCTTGGCTTTTGTTGTTAATTCATTTCTCTTCCTTAACTTTACTGTGTAGGTTTACATTCTTTTCTAATTCTGAAATGATACAATATACACATGTATTGTATATTATATTACGTTGCTCTTAAAATATCAATAGAAATAAATTAATGTTTTTTACCTAGATGAGTTTTGTAAATTCCATTACTTGATGAACAATGAAAATTTTGCGGTTTTTACTATCTGCTTCTGGGTTTCCGGGCTGGAACCGCGTCACTGGTATAACTGCCGACGTTTCGTACCCACTCATATGGGACATCTTCAGGGCTCAACTACTGCTACTGTCTGTCGCACTGAAACTGCGGCTTTTAGTCAATTTGTGGAAAATCTATAAATATTTCTAAGTTAAATTATGTAAAATTATATTGTTTCTCTTATTACCTATAACCTATACCAGAGGGAATAGTTGCATTTATTGTTAAGAATGCAGGTTCTACTACCAACAACATATCAGAAATAATACTGGTTCAGCAACAATTTCCAAAAAAAAGAAAAAACGGTTGAAATATTTGGATCTTAAAAACTGAAATATTATAAATAATCATGTTTGCAACATAAATAATAATTCGAACATACCATACGCAACTGAAGTGAAAGTATAATGATATAATGAATTTTCTGGTGTCAATTCCTCACAAAAATCTGAAATAAATTTACAAGATTAATGTTAATACAAATATACTGTACTATGATATAACATACTTGGTAAATTCAATGTAGATAGGCTATCAAATTTGAGTTTCTTCTTGCCAGAATTCACTAAAATGGTTATCACGCATACATAATACCATCTGTAAATGAATTGAGGGTCTATCTCTATTAATTTTTGCAATCCGATGCGCTGAACCCAAATTCTATATATCTATAATAACAGCATAGTTTTTATTTTCAAGTGCATACATCGTCTTAGGACATTTTGGAAAATAATTCATTTTTACCTACATTTTCATATGAAACAGGAAAAGTCCGCTTTAATATTTTTATATCATGATTTTTACAGTTATAAATACAATATAAAACCATTATGTTAATAATTGCAGAAATATTTTAGTTTCAACTTTGAATACGCTTGGATGTAATAAGTATAACACCCTAAAACATAATATAAATTAAAATATCACAAATAAATTAACACAAAGATATATAACACAATTAACTGCAATATTATGTACACTTATAGCGCCCCTCCCTACACTAAAGGTTAGTGTAGATTGTTGCACCACAAACCCGTATTGCTTACCTTAACAATTTATAAAAACTTAAGATCCTTTGCTACTCCTAGGGAGGAACTAGACAGAATATTCGGAAAGAAACGGGGGTCCCTGCAAAAAAGTTCTTAAGGGGCACCACAGCATTTAATCCCTATAAGTTCCCCGCTAGCACTGAAGCAGTAGGATGCAATACGTGCTAATGACGTAAGAACAAAATTGGATAAAACTCAAAAAAAATTATAAAATAAACACTAGGGTGTATTAGGGAAGAAAACTCATTAACACTGGTTAACAGTAAACTTATTTATTAACAAATATAGCTATACAAACTATACAAAAAAGATAAAGTTGAACAATCACTCAATTGCACCAAGACTTAGTGACCGACCCCGGTATATAGTATCTCAAATATTCTAATAAAAACTGCTCACAAATAAAACATATATGAAAAAAGAGAATGATTAAGGTGGTAATCCTGATATTTCAGAATTACAGTTATGATAATATAGATATTTTTTTACTTCATAATCAATTAACACAATGTTGGGCTGGATATGTATACAGCTTACAAATTTTTACATAAATCTTATATCGAATGGCTTATTTATTTGTGAATGACGTAAAAATAAAACTTATGTTCATGAGTCCATTCACATAATATTGTAAATATTAAATGATTTACTATTGATGACTCTAATTGAACTAATTAAATAAATACTTTCGCTATGTAATACGATCAATTTACTTTAAAATTAAATGACTGACACAAAATAAGACTTATGTTTATGAAATGTACGGATTGCAATTAATCACAACCGTAACCACTGGTGTGTCTGCAGCGAGACAGTCTGTAAGGTGTTCGAGTCCAATAACTTGGGACGATTACGAGTACTAAGCCTGGGAATGGTATCGATACAGATCCACAGATGACCTCAGACCAACATAATCCCTAATATTCCATTGGTCAGTTTGAAGAGATGTTCTTAAGCTTTCAAATGAATCTCTCTCCTCGATAAAGAATAGTTAAAAGATAGTCTTTCGACGGGAACATAGACAAACCCTAAAAATTTCACAAACAACTAGTCGTCCAATATAATTATAATTAATAATAATACTCAGTGATTGTTGGAGGGTTCTAATAAAGTTTCGAACGATGGTAACCCAAAATGGCATCAATGGCAATTATTGGCTGAGTTGGCAAGGAATATTAGGTAAACTGTCTTTGTACATTTGTATTCGGAAGGGTGCTTTTACAAATATTTTCTTGACTGTATTGATTAAACAATTTACATTTGAATGTTGGTTACGAATTTCTTCTGCTATTCTATTCACGCTATAAGTTAAGCATGTGACATGTATCATTTCTGAATAAAATACTTTTAGAGTTTGTGCAGATTTGGTCAGCGTCTGACAACATCAATAAAACCTTTTCCGTGGAGACAGCATTGGGTAAATAGAAACATGTTAATACTTCGTTTATAAACTGTGACATAGTTACATTGTTGGATTTCTCTAATTGTTTCAAACCAATTAAATACGCTCAACCAGGAACGTTTTCTCTCAGTACACCTCTTAATAAATTGGCGATAAATCGGCCACAAGTGCCAGTTGTTTCGTCGACTATAAAATAAATATAATTGTTTCCAATTAACTCCCTAATTTCACTCATGGTTTTTTCGAAAACATTGTTTATATATTTTTTTCTAAAGGTGCTTTCATCTGGTACTGGTCTACCACAATACTTCTCTAAAAACGCTTTAAAAGCTGAATTTTGTAATTTCATAAGCGGAATATTGGCACTAATAAAGGCTTCACATAAATCAAAATTGAATTCTTCTCTATTTTCACAGACTGATGCCGAAGAAATTGTTTCATTAAGCCTTAATTGTTTTGTATTTTTCATTTTCTTCTTATATTTTGTATGCGATGTTGTAGCAATATGTTGTGTAATTTGAAATTTTTTGTCACGTGAAATCTATTAATTCGAAAACTGTTTTGGTACCAAATACAAATAAAAAATAATATAAAGTAAACTTACTGTTTTGCTGCAACATCGACAAAACACCTTGTTTAAAGTTAAATAAAGTTCTGGATAATCCTTTATCCATGTAGCTATCAAAGATAGATGTTGGTGGCATTATTACTTCGTTTTAAAAACAACGACAGACTGAAACTGAAAGACAACCGATGGCAGTGGAACTCGTAGTAAAGCATAGACAAAACAGGGGAATCCCTGTTTTTGCCGATGCGATACCAGGCGGTTTGTAAAATGTAGGGGAACTCCAGTGTTCAAATTGCAGTGTGGGCAATATTTGCTTTATTTAATTTAACAAAAAATTTAAATTATACAAATATGCACATATATGCATTTTATTCTGATTTATGCATCAATTTCTGAAAATATGCAAAATATGCAAAATGGAAATCGGTTTTTTACATTTGTTTAATTCGTGTAGATACGAGAAAAATTTCTTGGCATATCGATATTATAGAAAATGCAAATGCATATAATTCCGTGCTCTATTCATAAGATGTTAAATTACTACATACAGTGAGATTCTTGAAATTTAAGACAGAGTCAAAATAAGGATGTAAACTAGCGCGCCACGAGGACGAATTGCAAGTAAAGTTTCTTCCTCCACCGTCCGAGCTTGACATATTTAAATATATATATAACCATAATACATATAAGCATAAAAAAATAGCTTGACTCTACCAAATAAAAAGCATTGTTCTAGGCACTTTAGTCGTTAACAGCCAAAACTGTATCTGCTATTTCTTTACATTTCACTAATATAACCTAATATTTTGTTATTATATTTTCATGGTTATTTTCTAATTTAATTTGTTCTAATCATAGTCTTCATTAAGAGTAAATTTTTTATATTATTAGTGCCAGGAAGTGTGTACCCAACAGTAAAAGAGCATATCAAAAGTGTTCTCGAGACGTTCATTTATTTAATTTACCGACAGAAAAGTAAGGTAAGTGAAACAAATTCAAATAAATTTTTTATTTTAATTACACATATCGTGAGAATATACATACATATATTGATAGGATATTCCAATAGTAAATAATGTCTTTAAATATTCCAAAGGCTTCTTCAGATAAAAAGAAATTTTAAATTACAGCACTAATGGAGGCCGGGATTTTGGAAAGAAAGTGCAAAGCTCTGTAATATATATTTTGAGACGTGTTTATTTAAAATGTCCAACGAAACAAGCTAGAGAAAAGTGCAGTTTATACATTATTTTTACAAGGTGGGCATTTGAAATATTGAATTTAATCACTTAAGGTTGATATATAACCCCTTTCCACATTAATTTTCGTATTCTGTATATGTATTATGACAACTAAGTTGTCATCATCATCAGATAATTAAACAGTGTCGCACCTGGAGAACTACGGCAAAAGCCCACACGAAACAAATTCCATTCACGATTTGTACCGTCGAAAGCCAAAACGCATAATGTATATTCTAGTCTTAAACTATCCTAAAATAAGATACCTACATGTGTTTATAACACCCTCCATTGTCTATCGTATAAGATGTCAAAGAAAGATGAGTTATGGGTATACTCCAAGTTAGCATTCAACACATTGCCATCAAAATATATATGCTTTCGTACGTATCTAATTCGCAATAATTTCACACATTTTTTACCATATGCAAATTGTTTGCATTTGTTAAAGAATCTCTACAACTATGTACAAAAACAGTTTTGTAAAGATTTCTTTTTTATTTCCTTCAGGCAATATTTCTGTGCAAACACCTCTGGGATTATCTGCTCATAGACCAAAAAAACCTGCTTGCAACCTGAAATACAATATTTTCAAACCAGAATAAAACGTTTGGAAAATACGAAGAATCTTTTACAGAAGAATGCAAAAGAAACAATATCTGACGAACTTTTTATTAATTTCTGCACGTCGCATCTCAGTAAAGCAACAGCAAATTTGTTTAAAATTCATTTAAAATTGTCTAATCGAAAAAGGGAAGAGTTTAAGCAGTTTGCTGGAACAATTTTCTTTGTGGAGCCTAAAGTATACCGATTCTTATCAAACTCTCTGCATTTACCACAATGCTGAACAAAGAAGCTAAGGATTGTATTTTATGCGTTGATGAAATGTTACTAAATGAAGTCATAATTTTAAAACATTTGTAATATGTATTTATAACTTCTCAAACACTTTTTGTACATGTTTATTGCATTCTTTATTATTGAAAAAAAATTGACAAGTAACACATGGATCAATAAGTCCCGAGACTAACCCATAGATGGCGCTCGTAGTAAACCAGTAACCACGTCTTTCTAGAGTACTAACCTTTGCTTGAAACGTGTCAAAATTTTAAGTCGATCGGACCAGAAACAGCTGAGTTATCGAGGTTGGAGTAAAGTCGTTTTGTAGTTTGTTTAAACAATGGAAAAAAACGAGTTTCGTGTTCTGATAAAACATTGTTTTTTAATGGGTAAAAACACCACGCAAGCAGAACAATGGATTGAAAAATGTTACCCGGACTCTTGTCCATCAAAAGCAACAATTTGTCGGTGGTTTGCCGAGTTTAAACGTGGTCGTACCGACACAAATGACGCGGAACGCTCGGGTAGACCTGTGGAAGCCGTTACACCGGAAAATGTGAGTGAAGTGACAAAAATTATAATGAAAGATCGTAAATTGAAGCTCCGTGAGATTGCTGAGATGACACAGATATCATATGGAAGTGTATTTACTATCCTTCATGAAAAATTGAGCATGAAAAAGGTTTTTTCCAAGTGGGTGCCGCGATTGCTCTCGATGGAACAAAAACAGCAACGAGTCGATGATTCAGAAAGCTGTTTATCGCTATTTACTCGCAACAAAAAAGATTTCTTGCGTCGTTACGTGACCATGGACGAAACATGGATACATCACTACACTCTAGAGTCGAAGCGGCAGTCATCTGAGTGGCGCACAGCTGGCGAAAGCCGTCCGAAACGTCCGAAAACGCAGCAGTCAGCTGGCAAAGTCCTGGCGTCAGTTTTTTGGGATACACATGGCGTGATTTTCATTGACTACCTCGAAAAAGGTAAATCGATCAACAGTGATTATTATATTGACTTACTGGTGCGTTTGAAGGACGAAATCGCAAAAAAACGACCGCACATGCAGAGAAAAAAATCCTTTTTCACCAAGACAATGCACCCTGCCACAAGTCGATGAAAACAATGGCAAAATTGAACGAATTGGGTTTTGATCTGCTTCCCCACCCCCCATATTCGCCAGATTTAGCCCCCAGTGATTACTGGCTCTTTGCTGATCTTAAAAAAATGCTCCAGGGAAAAAGATTTGGCTCAAATGAGGAGGTCATCGCTGAAACTGAAGCTTATTTTGAAGCGAAAGATAAATTTTTTTATAAACATGGTATTGAAAAATTGGAAAAGCGTTGGAACCATTGTATCACCCTAAAAGGTGATTATGTTGATGAATAAAAAAAAATTTTGCAAAAAAAATGTTGTTTTCATTGTTAGTCTCGGGACTTATTGATCCATGTGTTATGTCTATGTAGTTTGATTTCAAAAATGGATCTATATCAAACTATAGTAGAGTAATCCCCCCTAAAACACGGTAGGTTGGTTCCGCGTTATAGGAAAACGCGTTGTAGAAGTATTTCCGTATAACGCGGTTTTACGACCCCGTATAAAGCGTGATACGTATAAATTATTCACGTTTAACTTTTCTCGCTAAAGGGGGTTTAAATCGAATATTAAAAAAAACTATATTATGAACGAAATATGTACGTTTTATTAAAATCAAACTAAACTAAGAACATTTTAAATAAAAACTTATGCATATGGACTAAAGAAACAGTTAATTTCATATAAATTAACAGTTTTATTACATGTTTATTCGCTGTCCGAACTATCTGAAATAACTTTCCACGGACATCTTCTTTTAATAGAATGTTCAAAGATTTCACCATTTGAAATTTTGTTATTCTCTTTACTTAAGAGCACATCTTGTTCATCTGTATTAATTAAAATTTCACTATTTAATGATTCTTTGTTTTCTATTTTATGTTTTGTCTGTATTTTTACATATGGTGCAAGGCAGTGTTGACGATTTATTTTAAATTCAGTAGTTCGTTCCGCATAAGAATTGAAAAGTATTCCAATTGTTTGCCCAGTTTTACTATTTTATTAAGGTTTTCTATACATAAATTTTCGTCTACTTCGTCAATAATCTGCACTGAGCTTCAGCGCTATTTATAGTATTTGCATCAGATGTATCAGCTAATTGTACAAGCTCTTCCTCATCTAAATCTTCAGCGTCATTTATTAATTCATAAATATCTCCTTCGTTCATGTCGTCAAATCCTTCTCCATCTACTGATCTAGCAATGTTTAATATAGGTTCAATATTTATACTTGTAGAACCTAAAAAAATTTCTTGCGAAACGATTTCATGCCAAATATTTTTCCAACAGGCGTTTAATATCGAGGACTTTAATTCTTGAACAGATAAAGATATTAACTCCGCACATTTTAAAATTGAGAAATCTTTCCACATCTCAGGTAATTTCATATCTGGATTGCATTCAAATTTTTCCAATATAAGTTCAAGTGTTCTACGTATGTAATAAGATTTAAGTGCTTTTATAATACCCTAGTCAAGTGGTTGTAGTATTGATGTTGTATTAGCTGGTAAAAAAAGAATTTTTACGAGGATAGTTTGACAAGTAGTGAGAATGACACATAGGCGGCGCTCTAGTTGCCTATTTATATGTTTACATCCCGATATTTAGATAAATCGGTTGATTAGTTTATTTTTGACAGTTGATTGAAAAAGAAGCAAGACGTCGTTTTGTTAAAATGAAAAAAGCAGAGTATCGTGCGGTGATTAAATACTTCGTAATTAAGGGTACGAAAGCTACCGAAATAAAAGATGAATTACGGGAAACATTAGGTGAATTTGCTCCATCATCCGCCACAATAAGTAGATGGGTAAATGAATTTAAATGTGATAGAACAAGCCGTGTTGATGAAGCGCGCTCTCGAGTACCCAAAATCGTGACTTCTAAGGAAATGATTATAAAAATCCATAATATTATTACGCAAGATCGACGACTCAAAGTGAGAGAGATAGCAGACATGGTAAACATTTCAACAGAACGCATACACCACATTTTAACGAAAGAATTAGGCATTCCCAAGCTTTCGGCAAGATGGGTGCCGCGATTGCTTACGACTGATCAAAAGTTCACTCGTTTGCACATTTCCAATGAGTGTTTGGACCCTCATACGCGGAATCCGGTTGATTTTTGTAGGCGATTTGTTACTTGCGATGAAACTTGGATACACTACAGTACACCCGAAACTAAACAACAGTCGAAACATCGATTTTTTGGGATTCAAAGGGCATTTTGCTCATTGATTACCTTCAGAAAGGTGCCACAATAAACGGACAATATTATGCAGAACTTCTACAAAAACTAAATGTTGAGATTCATGCTAAACGGCCAGGAATGGCAAAGAAAAAGATTCTGTTTCACCAAGACAACCCTCCCTCGCATACCAGCACAGTTGCGATGTCCAAAATCCACGAGTTGCATTTCCAATTAGTACCGCATGCGCCTTATTCGCCGGATCTAGCCCCTTCCTTTCCAAAATTGAAAATGGCACTAGGTGGAAAGAAATTTTCATCTAACGACGAGCTTATCATCTTCGTAAATGAGTATTTTGCAAGCCTTCCGGAATCGCATTTTAGAGATGACATAAGGGCATTTGAGCACCGTTGGAATAAATGTATTGCTCTTTTAGGAGAATATATTGAAAAATAAAAATGATTTTGTATTTAAAAAATTCGCTTTTCTTTTCCATTCTCACTACTTGTCAAACTACCCTCGTGCGTTTGGATGAGCTATGTAGGTCTACTGGATGTCCTGGAACATTGTCTATCAGGAGTAAAGCCTTGAAACTGATATTTTTAGTTTTAGAGTAAATTTCGACCTCTGGCACAAAGCAGTTGTAAAACCAATCGTGAAATATAACTGCTGTGACCCATGCTTTTTTGTTTGCTCTCCAATAAACGGGAAATGTAGTCTTGTCAATACCTTTCATTGCCCGTAGGCTTAGAAAACGATTAATTAGTATTGGCTTTGCTGTATGGTCGCCAGTTGCATTGCTACAAACAAACAAGGTTATCCTCTCCTTAGATGCTTTAAACCCACTAGCAGATCTTTCGTTTTTCGATAAATATGTTCGTTTAGGCATTTTCTTCCAATATAATCCAGTTTCGTCGGCATTATAAACTTGGTCAGCTGTATATCGACCTTCATTAATTATCTTCGGAAGTTTTTTAAATTTCCGAGGACTTTCATAATCAGCTGAAGCGCGCTCTCCTTGAATTTGGATATTATGTAAGGAAAATCTTTTTCGAAACCTTTCAAACCAGCCATTACTACTGACAAATTTTGATTTTGGGTTGTCGGAAAAAACGGTTTCCAATTCCTTTAAATGATTAAAAATTTTTTGGGCTTTTGCTTTTATTAAACAACTATTTATAGGAATATTATTTTGATTGCAATATTCTATCCAAATCATCAAACATTTTTCTGGTTTTGGTATTAACGAATCTATTACACGTGAAGATTTACCTAAGGTCTGCAACGATCTAGACTTTACAGCACTACTAATTTTACTTTCATTTTGTAAAATTGTTCATATTGTTGAGTTATTTAGCTGATTATTATTATTCATTTAGTTGATTTCTTACCATTATTTAGCTGATCCAAAATATCAATTTTTTGTTGTAGAGAAATAAATTTCCTTTTTAACTTAGGTTTTGCTTTTCCTTTTCACTTGTCATGGCTTAAAACTAAATATTTTATTTAAAATATTATAAAATGTATAAAAATAAAATTTCTACACCTTTTAATACACAAATTTAATAAAATAATTTAATTTTATAACAACACAATTGACACACGTGCGAAACTAATTATGAACTGTACAAATCATTATAAATTTCACAGTACAGAAATATAATGTGGGAAATCCCCGCGTTATCTGGGGGAATGTCCGTGTTATACGGGGGAATGAAATCGCGTAATATGAAAATGCGTTATAAGAGTACCGTGTTATAAGGGGGATTACTGTACTTCTTTGTTAAACAATGGTATTTATGTCAACCAATTGAATAATGCAAACTTAGGCTATGCAGGAATTTATTTGGTAAATATATTTATAGAAAAAACTAATTAGTCAAAATAAATATAAAACTATTGTATATCAACAAACGATGTGCTTAAATGCTAAAAAATAACACAAAATTACAAAAAAAGTATAATTTGACTACGAAAATATTGATATTTTTAATCATATTTGCAGTAAATGAATTTGTCTTGTCCAAAACTCTACACATTTTCTTTTGTTGTTGTTTTCATTTGCTAAGAATATTATAAAGTGACAACTGATAATTAATCAATGCTTGAAGTATTAAAAAAGATAATTGTTTAGAGAGAACATATAATTTATTTTTGAAAAAATAACATTATTTCACAATTTCACATAAAATTAGTAGATTCTACTTCCTTAAATTTTTAAGAATTCAGTCTTGAACACATTTGAAAGACGCCACTGTGTATATATTAGTTCTAAAAAAGCCCACTATGCGATGGTGCTCATAACACTGCACGAAATTACATTTTATTTCAAAAGATGGAAGGGCCAAACATGGAGTGAAACTACTGCTTATGTTTATATAATATCCCTATGAAACCCATAAAATGAGGTTACAAATTATATTAACCTGTCAATCAAAAAGTTTGCGTAAAGCTTTTTAAAATTGATCAAGGAAAAGATGAAGCAATGAAAAAGAAATATGAACCATTTAGATTTGAGGAAAGGGTAGTTCTTTCGCTAAGAGGAAATTACTGGAGAAAGAATCGAAAAATTTATATCGATAATTATTTCACCAGCGTTTAATTATTATAAAAGCTCAAATGTGAACACTAGCATGCAATACTATAAGAGCTAATACGGGAGGCCTAAAAATACAAGACATTTAAAATGTTCCACTTGCAGTGTCGATTTATTTTGTAATTAAAAAGAATTGCTTTTCAATGTACCATGATTTCTGAGTAAAATATTAATAAAATATATAACAAATAAATTGATAATTGCAATATATAGTTCTATTGTCCCAACCATTACGGTACGTAAAAGATCCAGCCTCCTCCCAGTTCGTTAAAAGTATAAGCAAAATAGAAGCTATATTGTCGAAACTAATACTTTCAACGAATTTTAAAACATTTGAAAACAAATTGTATAAAATTCTATATGTAAATATATATTCGAATCTACCGCCGTTTTAATATAGCCTTAATTTAATGTAATTGTTAGTGATTGCGTATATAAGTCGCTAGTGTTCTATTCGAAGATTTAAACCATGTAAATGGTGTTCTATTTTAGGTTTGCGTATAGTGTGACACCAACGTTAACTATAATAAAGTAATTTCATAGTTTTGAACTTCACTCTTGTCCAATATTTACTAAAATTTAAAATGAGTTTTGTAAGTGAAATATTGTGTTCAGCAGAAAAAATTGAAGTTGAGAATTTAAATAAGCAAATACCAGATATAGTATCCAAAATTGATGGTTATAGAGAAGATGTATTACAGTATTTAGACAAGGTGTACGTTAAATTCTCTGAAAGACCCAAAAGCAATTCAATATTGCTAAATCAAGCTAAAACTTTGATGGAGAGTAGTAGTGAAATCAAAAAAGTTGTCAATTCAATCACAAGTAGAAACGTCAAAGAAGTAAAAAGTAAAGTTACAGTTTATCAACAACAATTGAAGGACTTTAGGCACAGCTTACAAATAGCTTCCTCATTAATTCACTTACACGAAGTATTAATAAAGATGAAAGTTAATCTTGACAATAAGCAATATATTGAAGGAATTAAACAAATTAAAGATCTGGAACTCTATAAAGACGAAAGCATTGTTAAAAGTGATGTATTTAATGGATTAATTGACAAATTTGCAATAATTCAAGATAATTTTCAATGTCAACTTATCCATGAATTCAAAGACTGTATACAATATAGTAATGATAAACCATTTACATTAACTATAAAAAAGAACACAAATATTACTGAAATTATAATGGCTATAGGACTTTTTAAAGCAGAGTTGATAGATGAAGTAATATCATTTTTATGGAATAATATATTTTGTTCAATCATAAATTATAAAATTGCAATTAATATATCTGAAGTTGAAACTATATCTAAATTATCTATAAATATACTTAATGAGAAGGAAAAAGGCTATTACAAGGAAGTTTTTGAAAATTTGCATATGGTAGTTGACTATTTGAGCAAGAATTTCAATTATTTAATAAGAAGTGATACAAATATGCTGAGTTACATTGGAGATCGAATAGGGAGTAATCTATCAGATCTTATAATAAAAAATTGTTTAATTAACACTATTCCATCAAATTCTGATGAACTTCCAAAATATAATAGTGTGATAAAAGATACTGAATATCTTCAAGAACAACTGGTCAAAAATTGTATTTTCCCTGAAAATACTAATTCTGTTTTAGAATATGTCAAAAATATTGATGTACTTTTTATTAATAAAAAATGTGAAGAATATACGGCAAAAGCTATAGAAATTATGAGAAAGGATTTACATGATATGGTCGAAACAGACATGCCTCCTAATGAATCATTAAATTCTTTAATTAGTTCTCCAAATACTTTTCCATATTGTCTGATATCCAAGAGTACATTAGAATTAATCGATCTTACAGATCAAATTATGCAAAATGCTGTAGGTACTGATGCTAATGCAGAGAAGTTATATTCGACAGTTCAAAATATATATCACATGTATGGATCAGTTGTTGAGGAACATCACCAAAAATTACTTCAGACTATCCCTCAACAAGTAGCTTTATTTCACAACAATTGCATGTTTTTATCATATAAACTATCTATTTGGAATGAAACGAAGGGAAAACTTCCATCTATGGCACTTATCGAACCTCCATTGTTTATGATGGAAGCACACATGTTAAAACAAATTGGTAATAAAGCTTTTCTTGACAGTCTTCAACAACAAATAAAACAAATTGAAAATATTATGAAAGAATCGGGTTTAACTTCTATCACTACATTGGACAAATTGGAGCCCATAACTGAAAAATGTATTCGTCAATGTCTAAGACAACAGGAGTTACTCCGAACAGTTTGGCATAGGGTATTATCTCAATCAGATTACAACAAGAGTATCGGTTGTATATTGAACTTTCTGTGCAATTTTATCATTAATGAGTTATTGAAAATTGAGGATATTTCCACAGAAGCTGGTGAACAATTAGTTGACATCTTTAAAGTCATTCTTACCAGAGGTCCAAAGTTATTTATAGACCCGAAAGATGTTTATTTGTATGTAAAAAATTGGTATAAGTTTAATGAACTTATTTTTATTCTTAATTCAAGTTTGGTTGAAATTTGTGATAGATGGGCAGATGGCAAAGGTCCTTTGGCATTACAATACAAGCCTGAGGAAGTTCAAAAGCTTATTAGAGCACTATTTCAAAATACTGACAGAAGAGCTGCAGTGTTATCAAGAATAGGAAGACCATTATGAAACTACCAGTGATAACAATGTGCATAGTGATGTAACACTCAGCCGTGATATTAAAGAACCATTGGTGTTTAAGCAATTTCATACCCAAGACTAATTATTCTAAGTACAGTATATTCTAGTTATTTAAATTTCATAGACAAAAATATAATAATTTAAGTAAATGTTAAATGCAGGTGAATGTATTAAAATTCTGAATTATGAACATTTCTGCTCATGACTATGCTAGAAATGTAATCATCACGTCATTATTGATGTTATTTTTAATAAATTTGTTAAAGAAAAAGTATAGATTGTGATCTAAACTAATTTACATAAAGTAAAACCATTTGTTACTTTATACTAAAATCTTTGATATTTTAAAATAATTTAACTTATAGTACTCCTACAAATAATCACTTAAATTATAAATGAAAATAAAATTATATCAATGCTATAAATTTTTCTCAATTCAGCTTAAAATTGTTAATATGAGTTCATGCTATTCTAATAAGCCAAATTTAAAAAATTATTTCATAACTTGTATAACATCAGCAAACAAAATTGATGCTTTCTATATAATTAATTTTTTGCGGACATCTGGTAGTGTATAATCTTAAAATAGGTCAACTATAGGTGTGATTATTTACTTGTTTTGAATTACAGTAGTTGAAAGAACAATTTAAGGCAAAGAGAAATTAAACAAATAGAGCAGTTTTCTAATCTACTAGGTAATTGCAATCTTTATAATTTGTTGCTAAAAATACAAATTAATACCACTTTGTTTAAACTATCTGAACACATTTTAATTATCAGATTAAAAATAAATAGTTAACAATATTTAAGAAAAAAGTAATATTCTCTAAATACTAGTTCTTAAAGTGTTGATTGTGAAGCAAATTACATTTATTTACAAATCATTTTTCAATTGAATGGTTATTTTGCATCTGTAATAAGCTAATGCTGTAGCAAATGTGCATAGAAACAAACAGTTCAAGGAATAGACGGTATGGTATATCTACAATATTTCTGCTTTGTGAAATAGATAAAACGATCATTCCTTAGAAGAAAAGAGGTATAAATAAAGCAACAATAATAGCATGACAATTACTTAAACTTATACCAACACATTTCACAAAAAATATAATATATACTATAAAAATTTAAGAAATCATAAAGTAATTTGTAAGAAAACCGGGCACGACGATCAAAATCTAGTACTGATATTACAATAAGGAATAATTCAAACATGTCGCCAAAACCCTTTTTCGTCATTAAATTAGAATGGTTATTTTTGATAATACAATTGTCATACATGATCCTAAATGTTATTTGTTTTAAATCTTAAATTTCCTTTTTGTTTAAAACACATTAGACATAAATCGACATTACAGATATAATTAATATATGGAAATTACAATCAGTAGAGAATTAACATATTCTAGCAGAATATTCTTTACAATTTTCAGTCTTTTGTTTTTGGGCTCGTCTCCTGATCATTGGGGGTAATACAATACTTAATTCATATCTATCTAACGGCATTTCTGAGGAATAATACTCGAAACGTTACTAAATATGAATGTTATAGCCTCTTATTGCCGCCAATGTTCGGAAAAAAAAGAGCTCAAACATAAAAGAATAAATAAAATTTATAGTTGGCATAAAACAATTAACATACTAAAAAGAAGAGAAAGATGAAATTCATTCAGAATTAGAATTAGTCATTGATATAATTTTATACCTAATCTATTTCTGGATTTGGAAAACACTAACATGATAAAAAAACATGAATGTAATAGGTGTGTACATAATTATATTATTCAAACCCATAGGTCACTTAAGACACTAAAATGCAATAAGTTTGATATTAGAATTGTCACACTCATATATACAATAGCCATTACCCAAGGAACAATTTTTAAATTACGCGGAAGTTTTGAGTTGGTAGTAGTAAAAATAAAGGTTAGCTATGATTTCAATTCATTCAAGAAATTAGGAAATAACATGTTTTTAATGCGTACGGTTTTCGTTTTAATTTTGATTTTGAAATATACACCTTAATTATTAATATTCATGCTGTAATAAAATAAAATATAATTTTAGATGTAGTTATTTTTTCCTTGGGCAACTTAAAACACCCGCGAAATTTAAAAATTGTTCCTTGGGTAGGTGGCACAATGGGAAAATAAAATAATTTCTTTTTTTAATCGTTTTATTACTAGTTCTTGATTTACTATTTTTAGGCATTCTGAAATTACTATTTCATAACTTTGTTTTTATAATTTATAGTAATATCTTGGTTATACTGCTACTGTACTACTTCTACTATTCTTATAAAGTAGTTAGTATAATTAAAAATAATTATTGAAGTGCAAAAATTTAATAAACGTTATTTATAATATATCACAAACACTAAACTAGCTAATGTGGGGTACGTATTAAGAAGAAAATAATTTAATAAATAAATAAATAATTCAAAAATATGTGGTACCCCCTTTAATACAGAGTTTGAACTTGTATAAGTATCTTGCCGTTGAGGTTTGAAACTAAATTGTAACCCTTGAAAGTTTCTCCAATAAGTTGCTAGATGACGCTACATAACCAATAAAGATCTTTTAATATAAAAAATTTATAATTTGAGTTTATTTTTTATTTTATTTTAAATAATTGTTAGGAAATAAGATCTCTCCAATCTTATCTTTTGTAAATCTACGCTTTATAGATGTGTATTTTAAAAATCAATATGACAATCTAAAATTTAAAAATCAACGTTATTTACTAGTTTGTCTGTTAGATGGTAGTAGTTAATTTGATCAAAATATTCTTACAAATTCAAAGACGTTAACAAGATTTATCTATTAAAAACAACATTTTGCAAATCTATTTCATTATTTTTCTATTTCAATAATAATTAGACACAGGGCCTCATCGCTCAATATATATATGTCTAATATGGAAGGTCATTTTAAATTTTCTATTATAATATCACGAACGAAAATTTATTTTATATTACTTATTAGGATATTTTTAATATACTATGCAGTCAAAGTTTTAAATATATTAGTAGCAATTTTCAAATATATGTATATATAACTCAACCTTTTCAATTGTATGCAACTTGAAGTGTGTAACGTTTTTATGTGTCGCACTTCACCTCATTTGTAATTTTAAACGTTTAAATTTTGTGCGGTTTTCTCAACTAGTGATACCGTTAAAAAGATCTGTATTTTAAATATATGTTTATATCTTACTTTTATATACTGCAATGACCGATAATATAATTAAGAACTGTAAAGTAATATTAGAACCGTGTACACCTAAAATAAGACAGTGTTATGTATCATTGCAGCAATGCAAAATTGTTCCAATAAATAAAGAGGGTACCAGAACCACTAAAGAAAATGTTACCGAACCGTCTACACCAAATATTGAACCTGCGTTATCAACAGCCTTAAGACGAGAAATTACAGAGAAGAATATTTTAACGACCAAAACAAAAACAAAATTTATATCTGCACTAAATGAACTTGAAAAAGCAAATGCTGAAACCCATAGAAAACACAGTAAAGAAAAGGCTATGTTAGAAGTTATTGACAGTGAAAAAGCATACCTCAAGCAACTTGAAATTATAATAAAATTCTTTAAAGAACCTTTACTGGAAAGATATATTTTATCTACAGATGAGATCGACAAAGTTTTTAACAAAGTAACTACTTTATACAATATAAATAAGGAATTATTGGAGTTAATTGATACTGATCCATTAAATATTGCTCAGGCATTTAAAAAAGTAGCACCTTTTCTAAAAATGTACTCAACTTATGCTTATGAATACAAAATGATTGCTGAATTTATACAGGTAAACTTTTATGCCACTTTTGAAAATTATTATCATAACATTTATTTTAGACAATGGAATGTAAAAATGAAGAATTTTCTAGATTCTTAAAATCCCAAGAAACACGGCCAGAAGTTAAAATGAAACTATCTTCTTTGTTGATTGCTCCTATACAAAGAATTCCTAGATATTGTTTATTACTCAAGCAAATTTTATTCTATACGCTGGAAACGGAATCTGATTATCAGTTATTGAGAGGTAAAAAAATAGGAAGATATTTACAAAAAAAAAAACATTTTCATATATAAGATGCAAAACATTAATCATTTATTATTTGAAAGCTATAATTACTGGAATTTTGATAGAACTAAATATAAATGAGGCATAGCATTTGTATTACTATATCCATGGAAACTATAGGAATCAATCAATATGTGATGTATACACTCTTAATATTTAATTAATATGTCACTGGTAGTTTAATAAGAATTTAAGAGTATTTTTTCATATTGACTTTTGTTGATATTTAGTCTGATATAAATAACATCTGTTTTGGAACATGTCACTCATTTGGGCAATATTACAATTGTGTCTTCAAAATTTAAATGTATGTCAAATAATAAAAATATGTTAAATATTGTTTTTTGTACACTGCTATATTTCATAACTTAGTTTTGAACTTTTTGTCTATATAAACTTGTTTATTCAACACTACTATCTGTTTTTTATGAAACAAAACTTTATAAAGTATACATAAAATTCTATTCCAGAAAATATTATAATTAAAGTTTTATCCTATATTGAACATTTCGGAGTATTTTGCAGTTAGATAAAATTAAAGCATTCTAGTTTCTTTGATATATGTTAATTAATTAGTTTAGGAAAATCTTTATTTAATTTTGTCAAATAATTTATCAGTTGATACATTTTTTTTCTATTATTCTTTGTTTATATAAGTAAATTTTAGGGACTATTTTTCATCCAATTTATGTATAGATAAAAGTGATCCCAATATAAGATACAGATAAAGTTTATAGGTTCAATTTTAATTATAAGCTAAAGTTCCATTTTAGGCTGTCTATTTGTTTATGCAGAATAAGAACTAAATTATTCTGCATTTCCCTAATGAAAAAGCTCATCTCAAGCAAGAATAATAGTTAAGAAAAAAAAAACTGGTTTAGATTAAAAAAAAACTTAATTCTTTTCTTTGAAATATTGTAGAAATCTTTCATTTTTTCTTTCAAATAATTTACTCTTGCTCTCATATTAATTTCCTAATTTTTTTTCAAAAGTTAAGTATGTTAAGTATCATTGAAAATAATCGACTGCATTCGAGTATGTATATTGTAGATGATGAGTTAATAAGTTTACCATGTAAATGGATAGATACATAAGATTACTTAAAGTGATCATTCTAGATCTATTGCAAACCTCCTGTCTAGTTAGAGTACGTTTTCAATTCGTTCTTTAATTAGACTTAACAGTTTAGAGAGCGTATTTTATGCAGAGTTTTGCTTAGGATATTCAATTTCCATTTCTAGGAATATCTTACCATGCGCCCACATTGGCATAGTACGCCGAACATGTGGTTCCTTCTTTTACTTTTCAGAATTTATATAAGAATCTATCAAGTACATACTATCTATGTTTCTTTTATTTATAATGTACTACACATTATAAGCTGTATACATAGCTTTCTGTCCTTAGTAGATGCGTTGTAAGTCTTGGCGAATCTTCCTAAAGGATTGTTTTGCATGTTTTTAGCCTGAGAAGTTCTTTCACATTTTCTAATATCTATTTTCAGTCCACTTTTCGATGACTGCTTTGTTGTATCTTTTTAAAATATCACATGAAGGCTTTGGTCACGCCAAAGCTATATATGAAGTTTTGTTTGTACAGTTCGTCTAATTTTTCATGAGTTCTACAGCTTTCGTGCTTTGAGACCCAGGCTGTTGTAACCTTCTTGCGATTGCTAAGCTCATTCAGAGTGTGCTCTTAATCCCATAAAAGTTCATTTACACTAAATCTAGTGCCTTTAGTATTGTTTAAATGTTAACGGAAATGACTACTGCAATTTGTCCCACCCTGCTTACTAATTTCTTCAGCACAGTGAAGTAACTTGTCTATTTCCCCTGGAAATGCTTTAGCCATTTGTGCACCTAATATATTCCAGCTGTACAGGTGGGCTTTTGTTCCATTTCTCCCTACCTGGTGGTTCAATGGTTTTTATTAAAGTTCAATTATTAAACTCCTTAGGTTTTTTTATCATCTTATGCATAGTGCCGTAGGTTTGGCTTAGAGGAGATTGACCTTGTACTAATCTCTAGGGGTTGTTCTCATGGTTCTCGTGAGTCTTAGACATGTGAGTGTATTCTTAGTAGTCTACTAGTTTTTTTGCCTAGTTTCAGTCCGCTATGTGACTGTTCTATAATTTATCATGGGTCTAATTACTTTCGTATATAGCAATAGAGTAATGTAGGAACTAAGCCTCTGGTTTTTTTTTGGCGATTTTAAAAAATGAGAATTTCCTGTAAGCCTTTGATCAAACAATACTTAGTGTCTCTGGAAAATACAATTTCTACGTTTTTCAAAACTGGATAAGCGCTCTCTCCCGCACCAGTTGTCTATTACATTTAGAGCTTGTACAAAGCATCTCCCGATGACTATTACTAGGTCGTACGCATATTATTCTCGATAGTGAAAGTTTTCATTTAATAATCTTTTGTGATCATCTATTGGGATCACCCGCAACAGGGGCGCTAACAACCATTACTAGTAAGTAACCTTTTGATGTCCTAGTATAAATAGTGATTTCACTTATGGAGGCCTTTATTATGCCTTTTTCTAGACTAGCTCCAATTAATCTGCTTGACGCAGGTGCGGCCCTTCTCCTTTCTAAGGTCTCTACTAAGAGTTAGTTCGATCTGAAATACGGTTACCGCTATTTCTTTGTCTTCAATCGACTTTGAAAGTAACTTATTTATTTACCAATCTTGAATTTTTAACGTGAAAGGTGATACCTTGCAATGCAGTAGGTATGTTTTCCTAAATTATACAAGTTTTGAAGGTTTTACACAAATGTAGTATTAATACCTCCACTAAAATTTGCGGTAATGCAGGATAAATTATATCCACTGGCGACTTAAGTAATTGAAACGTGTTTATAGCTCATTTAATGCTAGTTGATCTATTACCAATTTCATGTAGGGTTAACTTTTTTTGATCTTTCCTCGAGGTCGGATATATTAATAAAAAACGCTAAAAAGCTGTTCACAAATATAGTAGCAGATGGAAGTTTTTAACAAAGTAAACAATAATAATAATAATAGTAATTTATTGATGTATATGTATATACACACGTCATTACATAATCATATATGTATAAATAAAAACACAAAAAAGAAAACCTTTGTGGCTCACAATCAATACGCCACCAAACACGTTAAAACACGCAAGATCTATACAAAACACCAGAGTAACAATAAAAACATACAAACACAAAAATGGCAATGTCAAAATTTATATTTCAGAAAGTCATTTACTGACTAGAAACAGTTCTCCACCAGCACTGTTTTTATTAATCTTACTAATTCATGGTAGGCTCCTAAACCTATAAGACAAAGCATTGTATATCTTCACGGCCATGTAATTGGAACTTAGCTGACTTTCCCCAATGCGATGATACAGTATGACCAAACTACTCTGGTTTCGTGTTTCATATTCGTGAAAATCACCATTTTTGCAGAACTTATCTGGCGACTTATGAACAAACTCCAGGCAAGCAAGTATATACAAGGATGGGAGGGTCAGTATTTTGTGTTTTATGAATAGGCTTACACAATTTGTGGTATTAGATACACCACTAAAGGCTCTGATTGCACTCTTTTGCATCCTGAAAACCGCCTCAGCCGCGCCCCACATCAATAGGCCATACAAGATCCTTCCCTGCAAATTTGCATAGTACACAGTTCTAGCCGCCTCGGGTGTAGCCACTAGTTTCACTCTTCGTATAGAGTATATTGCTGATGCCAGATTGCGACACAAGTTATCAATGTGTCACTCCCAAGTCAGGTTGCTCGCAATCAGCAAGCCCAGAAACTTAATATTCACTTTGGGCTCCTCCGCCACTCCCTTTGTTGTTATTGTCAGCTGTTGGGTTTTGTCATGATTTAATTTCATAAGATTGCTACTATACCACTCGCTCGCTTGCCTACCCCCATGTAGTCTCCATATAAGCCTCTGCATCTTTCCTGCATTGGGCACGCACTATTATGGACGTATCATCTGCAAACTGGGTGACTCTACCCACGGTGACATTATGGGGCATATCATTGACATAAATTAGAAACTGAAGAGGTCCCAATATTGATCCCTGTGGAACCCCCCCGATCAATTGTCGCTGCATCCGAGAGCCGACCATTCCAGTATACCTTCTGTCTCCTGTTTGTCAAATACGAACCGATCAGCTCATTTGCTTGTCCTCTCACTCCATACATACTTAACTTTTAACTTTCCCAGAAGTATCCCATGGTCCATTGTATCAAAAGCCTTACTCAAGTCGCAACATCCCAGAATTACCGCATCGAGAGCATCCGCTATATATTCCAGGACCTCCGTAATTGCGATAGTCGTGGACTTGCCCTCAGATAGCCATGCTGACTCACATTTATAAGTCTGTGTGTCTCAAAGAACTGGATTAATCTCTTTTTGACAATGGTTTCCAAGATTTTTGACATCACGGGTAGAGTGGAGATTGATCTAAAATTCGTTTTGTCAGTCGATCCTCCCTTGTGTTTCGGAAGCACTTTTGCTATTTTCAGAGGGTCTGGGAATACCCCCGGGCAAAACACTCATTGAAAATGTCTGTTACTGGGTCAACTATACAATGTGTTCAATAAAGATTGAGACGGATTATGCAACCAAGTATACAACAACAAAGATTACAGTTGGTATGAAATATCTTTGTAACTAAATCGTGACAGATCTCTCTTTATAACCCTATTAAATTGTTTGACATTTTGCCTTATTTGATTTGTAATTACGTGTTGTCAATTATCAGTAATTTTCAGAAGTATTGGTAAATTTTTGGTGGTTAGAGCGGTAAGTTGGATTTAATTTCATATTAAGTGTGTTGGATAATTTTTTTAAAACTATAGATTTCTAGGGTCTAGGGAATTTTGAATGTAAGGCTACCAATAGTGTATGTTTGGTTGCATAAGGTTCCATCTCAATCATTAATGAACTCACTGTATAATCAATACTCTTTTTTAGTATGCTTACGTTCATTCCCTATATCTCAGTAGTCCGCTGACTCCTGAAGCCAAAAACAACTTCTCTTACTTCCTCCTCTGTCGTAGGGTGGAAGAAGATAGTTTTCTCTACAATTCCTATGCCCCGCCTCATTAAATCGTGCGGATCTCGGTTGGTACTCTGTATTAATTTGATTGCTTCACTCCCAGCCCAACAAAATAATGGTTGAAATCATCAGCAGTCACCTCATGCAGAATATTCTGATTGCGTTTATTTCCTGCTACCCTAACCACTTCCCATGTGGCCTTGATTTTGTTCTCGGCTCCAAGTATGTAATCAGAGTTCCATTCCTTCTTACTCTGGGTCACCCGATTTTTGTATTCCTTTTTTAATTTTCTATATAATTCTTCAAAGATGGAAGTTTAAAATCGACGACACCTAAATTAAAGTTATTAATTACAAAAATTGTAACACGAAAAAGATTTGAAATTATTTACAACGGAGAAGTTTCATAGATAAGGCTAAAAATAAACCTCTATAAACAACCTGATGCATTAACTAAAATACAATTGATAATATTAAATTCCAATTCAGCCATGTGGTCTGCCTATTAACCGCATAATATTCCTTAATGTACGTACCCAAACATAACCAGTTTATTTACTAATGATTAATTATTACGTTCAATTGATAATTGCTACTATATATTGTCATAATTTTCTGTTTACAGAATCTCTTCAAATAGTTGAAGATTCAGCCAAACATATAGACTCGTTAGTAGAAAATCGGCAGAATAGCGAAAGATTACTAGCAATACAGAATTCGTTAGTAAATAGTAATCCATTAATAATCAAGCCAGGTCGCAAATTAATAAAAGAAGGGAAAATATTGAAAATGACGGAGACAGTGGGCAATGTAATGTATCTGGTCGCAATGACAGATATATTAATGTTTTGCAAAATAAAAAAAGAGGATGTGATATCTAAAAATGGTTTAAAATGTTCGTTTATTTTGCCATTAAATAAATGTAAATTTACTCAAAACATAAATCTGAGAAAAATATGCATTAGATGCGAAGACGACTATGTAGAAATTTTTATCGAGACCGCCAAAGAATTTGATCAGTGGATTACTGTTTTAAAGGAAAGCCATAAAAATATTGTAAATAACCGGCGCACATTAAGAAAAGAAAGCTCATCTCGTCGTCCAGCTTACAAAGGAAGCTTAAGCAATTATAATGAGGTCGGTATTAGCCCGGGAAAACCTCAACGAAAAAGAAAAAGAACTGCTTCACAAAATGTAAGTATTTGTTTAGAATTAAAAATAATATTAATGATAATTATCAACTTATAAATATTGATATTACCATAAATCCCATTAAATTATATTTACTTGTTTTAATATTTGTGATCTTTTCATTAGATATTTTTCTTTTCTTTACCTAGTTTAACTACAATTCATTAAATTAAAGTTAGTTACATAAAGTGTCGCGAAATTTCCTATACAAATGCAAAATTTTTCCACATACACTAGATAATATAAGAGTTTAATTCTTATAAATTGAATACACCCACCCGATTGCGTTCGTTAATCCTTTATGTTTTATTAGGTCGCATACGTAATTTCTAGTTAGTTCTGTGAAGAATTTGTGATGACAACACTATATGTTAAATGAATGCTCCGTATATTAAAAAACTTGAAGCGATGTTGCTCTGTATTTACACGAAAGGAGTCAAAAAGTACAATTCATCGACAAAGAATTTGTATCGGTCCACACCGTCTGTGAAAATGTGTGTTGCAAGATATTAAAATTCATAATGATGAATCTCCGGGCTGCAGTTTATAACGCACAACTTTGAACCACGAAGATAAAATGATTATCGATTTGTTTAAAAAAATCCAACGTAACATTAAAATATATTCAGTGGAGTAATGATATAGCCCTTGTTGTCATAAAAGCATATCAGAAAATGAGTGTTCTGGGCTCAAAAAAAAAATTAAAACGCGAATGAGGCAATGTAATCTTCATAGCATCTTTCTTCCTCCATAACAGAAGAGCGTGTTACCTGTTACCTGATTGGTTCATGGTTCAAAGGCCTGTTAAGCATCAAGTAAAAGTGCAAGTTTGGGGATGCTCGTTGCACATGGTTTTGGACTAATAAATATTTTCATGAGTAATTTAAATTTCCTTGGGATTTAGAAACAATACCTTTTACCATCTGCGGAATATGGTTTAAAGGCGACACGTCATTATGGATTTTACAAGAAAATAACGACCCTAAACTTTGAAGCCGAAGCCCTGGAAAAAGGAAAATGATATTGAAGTACTGGATTGGCCTATTCAATTTTCGGATGCGAATTCAATAGAAAATATGTGGTCCTTTATAAAAAAAATAGACTTCGAGGAAAATATATTTACAGTTTCAAACAACTATCCAAAGGGATAAAAAAATATAGCATTCATGGATAATAAACGTCATATTTTTCTTATATGCAATGAAATTAATTGATTGTCTAGACGGTGTCGAGCACTAATTGATAATAACGAGGATGAAACACCTTAAATGTAGCGTATTAGTGTTTGATAATAAAAGTATTTTTTAGCTTGCTATTGTTTTCTCCTTTTTATTAGAGTTTGGTCTTGTGGTACCTATTGTATATGGATATACAGCCAAATTTTGAAATACCACTTAAGCAAATTACAAAGCAAGGAATTAATCCGCAAGCATCAGAATACTTTCACAGACCAATTAGTAGACAGCATTCTTAAGGTTGAAGAATTTTCGACAACGTCTCTTTAAATTTTATGGCACATACGTTTAACGAATATAACTAGTCATATTCGTCATATTCGGTTCGACATTCTAAATTCGGCTTTGATCATTTATTTTATTTTTAATTTCTTAAAAAGGTCACTGCATACACTAAAACTTCCATTTTTTCGATTTCCGAAATATTTAAGGATATATATAAAGTCACATGAGACTATATTTGGACTCTACGAGAGGTGAAGTACGCATACCCTACACTGTTAAAAAATTCTGTCACAACAGCCATGTATGTACGGACGTTTTTGTTGTGAAACTTCCACTTCTTAAGCTGCTTAGGTTATTTTCTGGAGATGCAAGACTTCTTTGTAATAATTGACGGTTACTGAAGTACTGTGTAACATTCTGTGCCTATACACCATTCCTTTGTAGTAAAAACACGTTCTGATTATAGTTTGAGCGACAGATTTTTTTTGCTGGTAGTGGTTTGTTTATCAGTCGCATGCTCTGCTGCTTCATATCCGGACTTTAGCAATATATCCAAGAGTAACTCGCAGTAATAATCGTCTTTCCTTCTTGAACACACTGTTAGTACTCACGATTCACTATACTATTCGCTTTTGACCAAACTCGTGCTTAAAAATTTATAAAAGAGGGTAAAACACTTCCAACAGATATTTTAAAAAATTTTAAAAATTGTGTTAGTATATGGTTAGCTATAGTCATTAGTATTGTACATAATTTTAACTATTTTTGTTTTTTTAAGTTAATCAAACAAACCAAAGAGAATGCAGATATGAGAGGTCCATACTTAAAACTATCAAAAAGAAAATGTATAAGTGAGGCAAGACCTACAAGCAGTGATGGTAATGTAACAGATAGTCTCTACCCTTTACGTTACCATTATTTACCACAAACTAATATCACTAATGCAGATGAACAAAACTTTAATGTACCAGATTACGCTGATCAAAACACAAATGATGTATTTGAATTTGGGAAGCCAGATAATCCAAATAGAGGCTTCAATTTTGGAATTGTAAATTTTTTCACTTATATTGGCGATTCGCTGAGACGTTTATTTCGATTAAATTGAAAATATTTTTCAATAAAACTATTAAACATGGATGAAAATGTGGTTTTCAAATATTCACAAGATGTCACAAGATCAATACAAGAAATAAACTGATACGGATAGATATTTTTTATATTTAGAACAATAATAATTTTATACAAAAAATACTTTTATTGTAAAATATAGTTGTAGTCATATAAAAAATAAACTTTTAATGTATAAACAATAATTTTATTCTTCATTTATATTGAAAATATACAAGTTAGAATAGGATTAGTTTAGCTTTAGAATAAAACCTAAATTTCAATAAATTTAAATTAGAGAAGAAGAAAATTCATACACTACCGTCAGAAAATTTAAACAGTGAATAATAAACGTGAAAATTTGTTCATTTAATTTAACCTATGCATTAAATGGTTAGATCAGAAACTACTTAGCCTAGACAAAAAAAATATATTTTATTTTTCAAGGTATTCTTCTTGTAACTCACTACATCCAGTGCACCAATATTCAAGTACTTTCATTCCATCAAAAAAGTAGCTTTATCAAATTATTTGAAATATGCGTTAATTTCAGGGATTACCTCCGCATTCGACCCAAATCCCTTGCTACCAATCCAAGTTTTCAGATCGGGAAAAAGAAGACAGTTTGAGAGCCCCGACTTTAACAAATAAACTGGATAAGAAAGCAATTTGAAATAAAGTTCTTGAATTTTGCCACTGAAATAGTTGGAGTGTGGACACATGCATTATTCTGAAGAAGATGGACTCGTTTCTTTTTTACACGGGGTTTTCTACATTGTGCAGTTAATGTAAAAGAGATGCATAATATTCGTCTGTTATCGTACCTTTTTGAAGATAATCGATAAAAAAAATTCCTCTGTAGTATCAATAGACAGAAAATATAACAACATCAGAAACAGCCATAGCTGGCCGTCTCTGCCTTCTTCAAAGAACTGATGTCAACTTCAGTCCGTTATTTCGTTTGTTGCTTCATTTCGGATGTATTGTTTAATGGTGTATCCACGTTCCATCAATAATTATTATTCGTTGCCAAAAATATTTCAACTTTGCTAAATTAAGAGCTGAAATGCATTCTCATTGATGTTAGTGATTTACAGAACAAATACGGCACCTATCTTATAATGTTTTCATTCTTAATTGATTATGCAAAATCGAAACCAATGAGCGATATGAAATGTGAGGGACCTTTGCTACTTCGCGTAATTTTATTAAACGGTTATCTGACACCATATATATTATGTACTTTTTAATAATTTCGGAAGTAGAAACGCATTTGAACGTCCACTACGTTTTTCATATACCTACTGGTCCGACCACGTTTAAACTTTTGTAGAAGTAGTTGACGGGGGTACCCATAAACAGACTCCAACTCGGCTCTAATTTCGTCATTTGTTTTGTTCTTTATAAATAAGAACTTAATCACAAACCAGTAGTCCATCTTTTGCATGTTTCAAAACAAGGTATTTCGTTATAATTTTATTAGCGAAAAGATTATTTGGTCTTGTACCGCATGTAATTTTACAAAAGAATGCAAACTTTTGAAAAATTCCATTATTCGTTTTATTTTGTCAGTGGTGAGTTTAATCATTATTCTAAGTCCATTTTACACAACTAAGTTTACACTATACAAAATATGAATGAATTTATAAAAATTTTACTGCAGAAACAATATTTGCTACATTAGTGACTATGACAGTAATTTACAAATATAGGAGCAATCTAGTGCTAACCGTTGTTTCACAGAATTTTTTACTTAATGTGGAATACATGAATTAGGTATACTGATTTATATTATAATTAAACAGAAAGGATCTGTATGCTTCAATTGAATTGTGTTAATGAAACGCATCTTTACAAAGATCCAGAGCGGATGAGTCGAATCTCTCGAATGAAACGCTTTGGTTATCAGATAGGGATGATAGTTTGCATATTAACTCGACGGTATAGTTCGAAGTAGATCCAACTGATTTGAAAACCTATTGTATATGTTACTATTAAAATAATAAAATTTAGAAAGAATATGTAGACACCTTTGAAGAATTCATGTATTTCTAATTAAACATATTTTCCTCATAAAATTTATTACCACATTCTCGTCGACTTCATTTGACCATAAACCATTCTTTTTAAAATAAGAACCTATAATAATCGCATTGGCAGTCTTATATTTGTTGAAGTTTTCGCTTGTAACACCGGACCCAATCAGCACTGGTATTTTGATGTTTTCTTGGAGGGCTTTCAATTCATTGCTGTCTGCTGGAGATCCAGTAGATGTACCAGTTAAAATTACACCATCTGACATGAAAAATTCTGCCGCTTTTGCAGTTTCTACTAATGAAATATCTGCCGTTATGGAGTGTGAACTGAAATGAATTGCGTTGTTAATACTAATTACTACTAATATATTCTTAGAAGATAAAATTATCCATAAAGTATTTGAAAGCAAATAATAAATCTAGAATTGTCTATTAGACATGCGTAATAGGGATAATACTAACATGTTTTGTTTATATTAATATAATGTCAAGAGAGTAAGGAAATATCGTTTCATCTCTTCTACACACATAATAGAGTTTTTATTGACTATTGCACTAATACAAGTGATAGTAGAACATGTACATACATTATTCTTAATAGATTATGATTAAAAATTTTACTTCGACAATTATAGAAAATTTTATTCGCAATATTTACTAATTGTAAATATAAAACTAAATACCCACTTAAGGTTAATGTTGGAAAATACAGTTTCAATAGTAGAGAATATCATTAGAATTACTAGTATTTGCTAAATTTTAGTGTATTAATCCTTAACGGACCAATACTGCCATATACTGGGTCCAAAATCCCGTATATGACAGCAAAAATGATTTTATGATTTTTATCGCTTTTATTGTCATGTTTACAATAAGAGTGTTAAGTGTTGTGCAAGGTTACTTCTTTGAATTTGTTTCTGCTTTTTAGCTAGGTTATAGTATTTCTTGCCATTTTTGCCTATGTACAATTTTGTGCTCTTTGTATACAAACTCAGTCTTGTTTTAAGTTTGAAAGAAAACATGATTCTTCCTTTAACCATAAGCAAAGTTATTTACACAGTTGAGTTTATTATATTTTACTTAATTAATAATATGTGGTGATTTCAATGGCTGTATTTACAGTCAGTGCGACACGCTTTAATTCAGTATTTCCACTGATAAAATCTTCTGAGGCCTTAAAGTATGTGCTACTAATTCCTGCATTCTATATAATACCATTCAAAAAGAAAATAATGAAAAAACTGTTTCATGTTAAGTATTTATAAAAAATTAGTTAATCGGTTAGTAGATGATTTTCATATGGTGCAAAAACCTCTAAGACGCGCTAATACTACACAAAGTTTGCAGCAATTAAATGGAAATATTTTTTAGTACACAGTTTCTGTTTTTATAAAAAATTATAAGGACCTGGTGATCAGTAATCTTGAAATACTTGCCATTAAGAGTTGAAATAATTCTTTTAATATTACATTTTCTTTCTTTAGGTATTAAAATGCAAACAATTAAGATGCCTAAGTTTTTAGTACCTGTGTTTCTTTTTTATATCTGTAAATATTAAAACATCTTCTGCATCAATATGTTTACGATATCTCAATAATTTGCCAGCATTTGCATTAGTAAATCCTTCATCAGCTACATGACCAAATACAAAACCTTCAGCCCGGATAAAGTCTAAATTGCATGCTTTAGCAATAGCAAGGGCTTCAATATTTCCACATGCTAACACCTAATAATATTTATAAAATATTCATGAATGATCTAGATAAAACATGTTAATTACTTGAATACCACAAGGTATATTTGCAGGTATATGATGTTTTATTTCAGTGCAAACTCTAGTCATTACTGCTATGGTCTCTGCTTGAAATTGTGTTGCCTGTATATAAGGTATATCATGCATGTTTTCTACCAATATTCCATCCTAAAATTCAATTTATATAAACAAATCGAACTGTAGTTAATATATAGAAATTAATTTACCACACCATGTTTTATATATATTTCTGTTTCTTTATATGCTTTGTCTAGAATATTTTGTACTGTGCCCTTATATTTTGGTGTTCCTAAAAATATTAGGTTTTTCATTACTTCTCCAAAAGTTTTAATTAAATAAGGAAGAAATAATAGTATGGCTGAACTTATTTGATATAGAATACTTACCGGGTAAGGCGTCTAGATGAATCATGCCAATTATTGAACATTTCTTGCTAAATAATTTAATAAATTTGTTCATTTTTGAAATAATTATAGAAACCAAACCAATTTTAACAAAAATGTAAGGCTCATATATGCATATTGAACTTATTGAGCAATTGTGATAATTTGGTTGCCTAATTTGGAATAAAAATATGAATTCAAAACTAGAATTTATACCTTATTATTTATCTCTTAGTATATAATAAAATATTATATTATCACAGCGATATCTTATTAAAATAGGATCTATTATTTGAAAAGTATTTTAGATTGATTAGAAGAAAAGCATTTAATTATACTTTTTTATTGTTATAGGTTTCAGGTATTACTGGGCTATGTGATTATTACAACCACCTTAAACCAGGAAAATTATGAAAAATGTCCGAAAAAATCTCGAGACCTCCTACATGATAGGTAGTAACCTCCTACTGCGTTATTAGCAATACCTGTCATATATTCAGGTTTAATTCTAAAGAAGTTCTATTGGTCATAAAACATCTAAAGTTTAACATGGTCACGATGGTGTTGTTCCTAATTTTTTTATACGCGAGTGTGCCACTGTCCTATGTAAACCTTTGTACATCATATTCAATCTTTCACTTTAGATGTCCACCTTTCCAGATGAAATCAGTGGCAGTAAAGGATCGTTCAGATGATCAAAACTACCATCCGATAAGTATTTCTAGTTGTGCAAAAATATTGAACAGCTCTATTTTAGGATTAAAATTGTGTCAAACTCTACATCTTTAATCAACAACATGGTTTCATAGTTGTTTGACTGTCATCGATCTAACAGAAATAACATAATTCATTAGTGAAAATATGGATCGACGTGAACAAGTTGATATCATTCATACTGACTTCACTAGTTTTCGATACTCTAAGTCATTTCCTACTTTTAGTAAAAATGTCTTCCTTTGGTTTCTCTTTTGCTATAATGAATTTAATTTTGTCGTACTTATACAATAGAAGCTGTTTGACCCTAATTTACAATTTATTAAGAATATAGCTAATATTTTGCTAGATTATGCAAAAAATGCATTAACCAAACTACCCTTAATATTTTATGCAATCTAAACTGCTATGCTTCAAGTGTATGTCACGTAATTTGTTTATACTAGAAAACTATTTTTCGAGAAAATACGAGAGATTTCCTAAATACCACTCTTTTGTGTTTACCTCTTCAAGGAACTGATTACAATCCATTGTTATTAAGGCATAATTTATTATCCCTTAACACAGCATAGAAAGCTTACTAGCAGTCGATTTATGATTAAACTCATCAACCATAGAATATCACAATCTCCGTTGTAATTAGTTAATTACAATAATTTCTTTTATTTGTAATCTACAGACACATTTAACACTAATAAGTGTGAAACTCCTTTTATTTAGATTATAAAATTTCATATTTTAATTTCGTTACTAACTCTTTTTGCCATTTTTGTTTCTTAATCTTTTTATATACAGGGCCCGGCAAAATTAGTAACCCACTTTAAATCCCTTATAGAAAGTTATTGACTTGAACAACAAAACAAAGGAACACATATTTTTAAACTGGAAAAATGGAAATTTATTATAATATAGTACTTCGTAAGTGACACCCATTCACTTCAATGCATTCTTCTAACTTAATTATAGATTTTCGCATTGTGTTTTTAAGAACGAGAATAACATTGAGTTATTTGTAATATTATTTTCGGTTCTTTTATATTTCAGGGTTTATTAATGAAAGTTTAAGTTTTAAATAGCTCTAGAGAAAATAATCTGATGTAGCAAATCCAAAGATCTTGCTGGCCATAGAATAGTGCCATTCTTGATATCGGTTAGGAACTGTTAAAAATATCTATTCTATTCTCACCATATGATACTTGTTGGGCCATCTCGATGAAACCAGTAATATCGAAATTGAGTTTTAAATTTACGGGAAAATGAAAGTATGCAGCATCTGAATGTAGCGCGTAGTAACTGTTACCAGATCCAATTATCTTAGACGAAGGAATTATACAACAAATAGTTACTTTGCGTCAAAGTAAACGTCATTGGCAAATTTCACGGGGTTCTCTCGAGCCTAGTAATAACAATTTTGCATATTCACATCGCTATTTAGTTCAAAATGAGCTTCGTGAGTAATGAAAAGATTGTTGAACACATATATGTACATATAAGGACTTTCAGAAATGGTACTAGTTTAATTGCTAGGTGAGAAGTTCCAAATAATTTTAGAAACTACTAAAAAATTACTTAGTATTGGGTATTAATGCTAAAGTAAAACGCAAATAATTAACAGAAGTATTTTATTCTTTTAACTTTTTATAACATTTTCCAATCTCATTTTTTCCTCGTTTTATCACTTACAATCAATGTACTATAGGATTTGACTCTTTTAAAATATTATTTTGTATTAAAATAATTAAACATACTGTACACACTCAAATTTCTTGACATATATACGTTATACAATACTCACACTATCACTAAAAGTGCATGAACTTTTTTTTCAGCAAGCTAAATGTAAAAGTATACAAAAAAACTTTTACATTTTTGTTACACACATAAGAACATACAGACACACAAATTTTATCGAATTGACTGATTATTCTATAAGAATAAATTTTTCTTATCCTTAGATTGAATATAATATATATAAACTTTTTGTTTCGCTGCACAATATTCACGTGGTATATACGTGCAACCAATATTATGTACAGTCTAAACTGTAAATATTTTGTAGAAAGTAGTATCTTAAGTTGTATACATGGAAAGAATTATTTTACGTGGGAACGAAAGCGTTTAATAAGATCCTAATTACAAAATACTTACAGTTTTTGATTTTTTCTAAAACAAAGCAATTATGAATTTAGAATGTTATGGACTTTTGCATTGCTATTTTATTTATAAGAACTTGATCAATCAATCCTGGTGTTATTAATTTTTTTTTTAATTTTTAGTTCAGATTTTATTTTTAAGAATTTCCCTGCATGAGTTGATTTTTTCTTAAAATACACATTATTCTTGATAAGATGGTTTAATGCTTGGTTACATTAATTAATCCTATAACTGGTCAGGCAAAGCAAATATGTATTCGTTTTTCACCAAATATGGGAAAACGTTTTTTGATATTACCACTGAAAGATAGTGGGTGAATCAATTTATTTGATACAATGTTGTAGATTATATTTACTTAACACGCAGTTAAAGGGTTAATTACTATCAACACAATTATAATTAGCTGAAAATAATAAATTTTTTGCGACATTAACCCCTCGTAATGCTAAACATCCATTATATTATGTAAAATTATCTATTGTTTATATTATACATCTATCCAATTTACTATAAATATCCAGATTTGTCGTAGTGTTGAAAATATACAATTGGAAAAAGTAAAGATAATTAATTTTGTACTGTGAGGTTCCTGCTATGACTCCTTCCTTTTTTATTGACAATGAATTGAAAAATATTCATCTATTGTTACTTAAGATTACATTTACTAGTTTCAAGCATATTAAAAATATTTAATACGAAAAAAAATCACATAATCATAATAATTAAATATATATATTTAAATTTCAATGCAATATATATATTTTTTTAAATTTTTACCTATTGCGATTTAATAAAATATGTATCTATCTGCAACAAAAAATAACTTAAAAAGATTTTTTTTAATTTAATTTTAGAATTGTCACTTATTTTCTAATAAATAAAAATATAACTAATATTAATATGTAATGTATTTGAATATATACACAAGGGTTCGCCTAATAAAAGAAAATAAAATTGAATGAACGCCTGTCAATAATAATTATTAATGCCCAAAATTTATTACAAATTTTAAAAGCATGACGAACGAATTGAGAATACCTAAATACTATCTATTACAGATTTAAACGGCCGAACCATTTGAAGACGAGAACAATTATTCTTATAATTCGCTATTATAGAGATGCCAATTTCTTTTAACTTTTGTGAACACAACTTGGTGCTTTGGTTATTACCTAAATCAATCACATTTTGAACATTACTCTGCTTATGAGAAAGAGAGAAAATATGTTTGCTTTCATTAGTACCTGTTGAACGAATAATATAGTTTTTAAGTAATCGAACACGAGGTGCATTTGAAAAATAATTTGTATTATTCTTGAGTACATACAGTGCACGGCAACCGTTTACGTTCACGAATATTCCTTTTCAAAATTCGTACTGTTATATATAAAAAATATAGTAAGCTAAAGTTTAACAAACAAATGCAAAATTGGGATATTTTCTAACAAGCGTTAGTGATCTTTTTACACCGGTATCCTCCAGTTACGACAAATGTATGCATGCGGCACTTGTTTAGGTTAGTTATTAAACAAGGTTGCTAAAATCAGAAATATATATATATATATATATGCGCAAAATCGTGGCACCAAATGGATGGATCCTGCAACAAGATAATGAAAGTATCCATACGCGATGACGTGTCGTAAACTATAATATGAGTCTGCTGGACTGGTCACGAAAAATGATTGGAGAAGATTAGTGCAGCGTGTGTAAGCTACAATTCACTACAAAAATAAATGTTTGGACGAACAAAGCCGGACACACTAGAAATAAAACTTTTCCTTTTGCGTCTCATTCATTTTATCACGTGAACTTAAACATTTGTCGCACATATTTAATTATGAAGTGTACTCTGGTTGAAGCAGCTAAATTATTTAACTAAACATTTACATCGAATATAAAAATGTAATTTTAATTGATACCAAATGGTTATCATGCACGGCAAAATGTACATCTTGTTTTTGTACATAGTTTCCTACGTTTTTAATATTTTTTAGTAGTGTAACACTTGTAACTCTTTAATTTAAATTGCTTTATACTTGATTTCACTGAAACAACAATTGAGATTAGCTTTGCTTACGTTTCTTAAAAACTAAATAGTGTAATAAGTAACAAAAACTAATTTCATATAATCATCATAGCGATGTTTATCTTGAAGAGGAAGAAAAATGACTAATATTTTAATAAAAAGGGCCTTAGTGCAAAGCATAAAAATGCGTAACCATTGGTGGAAGGTAATTGCATAGGATGAGGCAGAAAACAAGGCTACTGCTAAAAAAAACGAGAAGAAAACAGATATCTCCTATTGATCAAAATCTATAGATATACTGTTAGAAACTGTTTCGGTGGTTTTCTAGAAATTGACGCTTCTGTTATAAATTGCTGAAATTGGCAAAGCATTTTGGTGTTGGAGTTGCCAGTATTTGTTAAGAGATGGAAAATATATTGTTCATTTACATAGCTATTATTTTCCAAATACGCCTCTTAAGTGTGATTTTATTAATTATAGAAGAATACAAAGAAAATAATTTCAATAATAATGTGATCATGTCATATGATATCATTACACAGTGTATTAGTAGATTATACTCGTTTCCGTAATATACAAAGTATAATTTTAGTACATTATTCTTCACAATTTATATATAAAGAAATACGTTTCACATTTAGTATATTCTGGAATATTTATGATATATAATTTGTATATTATTCATTCAAAGCTCTTATACTATTACACATAGAGTACATAGTTTTAATGCCATATTTTCCTCCAAATTTTTACACATACATATGTATGTAAATGTGTGTGCGATCAAGATTTTCCGTTTTCTCTAAAAACTAATATATAAAAATAAATAAATATAGAATTCAATAATAATATGTTTTTATTAATTTTTGCTGGCGCAATTAGAAAACCGAGTGAGAACACAAATTACAAAAAATCGATTATTAACATTATTATTGAATTCGTTATAATTCTACACGTCTAAGGGATTTTTTATTAATGTTTCCCTATGAACAAACAACTAAAGTTGTGATCACCATAATCAATCGTGGAATAATTAAGTTGCTGGTGATCGTAAATGAAGGAAGACCTTGAACGCCACCCAAGATACAGTCAGTGTGGACACGTTAATTTCTCGTCTTAAACGTCCGGTGAGATCAGAGGTTTGTGCTCAGCACTTGCGATTATTGTTGGCGTACGAACGTCTGGCGCCTTGTGAACGCTCGCCGCGACGCTGACGCTGATTGCGACAATTTACTTCACGAGCCTTATTGGTGCGCTCAAGGTAACTGCGTTTCAGTGATCGACACGCTTTCTGTATTTGGACCTTAAAATAAAAACAAAATAAACACACACACACACACATATATATATATATATACAAACATAATAAAATATATCGAATGTAATAAAACAAAACTATACGATATAATTTTTATCTATGTAAGGAACTAAAAACTGCAACAAATTGAAAGAAAATTTGTTTTATATTGGATATAGTAATTCTTATCTGTTAACAACTTATAGTTGTTGTCTTGTTGCGTGTAGAAAATTGATTTTAACGTAGTATTTTAGTGGCTTTTCCATTACTTTGTTAATTACCAATTTGATATAGTATTTGCACATTCAAGTTTGGCCCACAACATGTCAAAGGTTGCCCATACCTGCTGTAGATGATGGCTATTTCATTTGCAGGAATAACTTTCGAAAATCTTTCAGGCAAATTAAAGCAAAAATTCCTGGTTCTGGTCCGATTTAGTCAAGATAAACATCATTTCCACAAAGACAAGTGTTATAGCTATAGTAAAAAATAATAAATTGGGCTCCGATTTATTGCTACAACCGCCTTATTCGTCGGAGTTAGCACCGTGGTAGGGTATTATATTGTGGAATAAACGCAATTTAAAACTACAGGCTTATTTACTTTATTTTCATTCAGCGAACTTTTCAGTCCACCGAAGAAAAGAACAAAGAGTAAAATTATAAATTGTATAAACAACTAACTTCCTGTTTACTTGTAGTGGCTCTTGCTTAAACTGCTGGCGGAAATTGATAACGCGTTGATAAATGAAAGTTTGATGTAATCTACAATGTCTGATATTAGTAATGATAATATTTTGTTATATTTAACAAACTTACTTCTGTACACACATAAATCACGTCTAGTAGTAGTTAATGTCATTTTTACAACATTCTTTAGTGAAACTTTTGTGTCAACCTAACACAAAATAGGCATTACAATATCAAAATAGTATATTCCTGAGACAAAAACACATCTGTTAGCGGACCGAACTTCGCGTTTAGGAAGCTCCCAAGGAACAATTTTTAAATTTCGCGGGTGTTTTAAGTTGCCCAAGGAAAAAATAACTACATCTAAAATTATATTTTATTTTATTACAGCATGAATATTAATAATTAAGGTGTATATTTCAAAATCAAAATTAAAACGAAAACCGTACGCATTAAAAATATGTTATTTCCTAATTTCTTGAATGAATTGAAATCATAGCTAACCTTTATTTTTACTACTACCAACTCAAAACTTCCGCGAAATTTAAAAATTGTTCCTTGGGCTATACAAAATATTATTTTCACGAATTATGTATATTTTTTTTCACTTAGAAATAAAATTACTTTCATTAATCTCATCTATTTAGGCATGTATTTGATTGAAATATATTGCTAATAATTTAATATAAGAAACTGCACTTCAAATAGCAAACCAAAATGCTGAAAATACTAAAGAAAACATTCAATACAATTCCATTGCCAAAAAAGGCTTACTGTCGTGCAAGTATGTGTCAAGGCTTCGATAAAGAAACTTAATGATTTTCAAATTTGAACGACAAGTAATGATATTACGCTTTTCTCTAAAACTATTGTCTTTTTAAAGTTTGGCAAATAATGGTGCTAAAACATTTTGCACGCTCATTATATAAATTGATTTTCTGTTATATAGATATCAAATATTATTCCAAAAGAATCAATCAATATCATGATATTATACTGAGGTTCTCAAGCATTGTTGCAGAACTAGTTACTGACCACTTGAAGTTTCCAAGTTTCGAGTGGGTGCCGCATCGGTGCTGTAGATGCGTTGGTCCTATAACACCACCCTATTGTCTATTTACACTCAAAATGACAAGTCGACTACAAAAGGATTTCTACGTTCACCAATACAAATTTGGTTTTTACGGTGCAATATGCTTTTTGAAGACGATTCGATATTACACTGCCCTCTCCGAAGAGTATGCGACGGTAATTTCGATTGTGTGCAGAGAGAAACAAAATGTACAGGTCAACCGCAAATTTGGGAGGAGCGGTGTGCTATTTACTGCAAGCATATTGAGATAAGATCATTTTTAACAAGATTAAGTACTACCTCATTACCACCTGACGGTTCGAGATTTTTTTAATGAAGAAGTGACCAGCCATGGTCCGGTCAGAAGGGCATCCAAGATCCTGCTCTTTTTGCTTAGCCTACGAGATTCTCAGACATCACCATATGTCTTAGGTGTCTTATATATATATATATATATATATATGAGATCTAGTTTATGTTCCTTCATTATCCAATAACCTAAATGATCTTGAAGCATTGAATAATAATAGAAGCCAAGTTAGTGGAACGTGATATGCTATTACACGTCTAAGAGATATTCTCATATCGCCTTGATGTTGTCTGTGCTGCATTGAAAACTTATAAAACATCAAATAAAATCTTATTATGAATAAAACACTTGCGAATTTCTTGGAATTTGGAATTACTTTTTCCTTGATAAGATTTGTGCTATGAAGTCGGTTCGGTTCATTCTTTTAGAATAACGTTGTATACATAAAAAAAAATCTTTTAATATTTACATCTCTGCATATAATCGAGTGAGTGTAGAGAATTGACAATAGTCTACATAAATTGGTATGTAAGATTGTGATTTTATGTAATATTTTGACATATATATTCATACTAATAATCATCATCAATGCCGTCATATTCTCCTACAACTTAACTTCATTTCGAGGAGGTGTTAGTAGGTCATGAACTATTATTACATCCGGGAGTGACCTAAGACTTTTGGTAGTTGAGATTCTCCTTTAACAGGAAGGAAAACCTTTCAGTGGTTCCCAAACATTTCTAAAGCTAACAATAATTTTATTAACAATGCCTCTTGTACTTATTATTGTGGATAATAAAAGAAATCAGCGACGAATTTCAGAAAAGCGGGCGCATGCGTTGCTTTAATATTTTTTTAATGTTAATGTTTTCACTTATGTTTTGCATTTATGATTATAGTATATGTGTACAATTGTCTTCAATAAAATAGCAGTAATAGAAACAAACTAGTAAAATTATTAAAAATTTAAATAAATAATATAATTTAGTGAAATACAATTTAGAGTACTGTCAGTATTTAGTTTACTTGCTTGACAGCAACATCCATTGTGTTAAGTAATTGCTGGTATGTTTTGCTAGTATCGCAAATTATGATGCTTGATTATTTCCCATTGTTCTTGTGTAGTTATTAGTTTAGCACCAGAAACGGCGTTTCTAAAGTGTGCCCACAAATTCTCAATAGAGTGGAGATTTGGAGATTAGGCGGGCTATTCCATAGCTTCAACTTTATTTTCTAGAAACCATTGTTTTGCTGCTCTGCTTGAGTATATTGGATCTATTGAAAAATTTACTTTAAAGGTATATTTTCATCTACGTATGGCATTGTCTCGTCGAGTCTTTTAACATTTTTATGTCGGTCCATAATATCGTCTGTCTTATGCATGAAACCAATAAAAAAGCATCCTGAAACCATTACTTTGACGCCGCATGGTCTGTACAAAGGGTACTAGGAAAGTTTTGCAATGTAACGCAACAATGAATCGTAGGAAGCTGCTTGTTGCTGTATGTTAAGACATGTTCATACGTGCATAGTAGCCGCAGCGCCAAGTCGATCGGCTCAGTTATTCATTATCAGTGAGAGTGTAAAGTGCTTGCGATGGCATCGTGGTCACGAAATGAGATAAGGGCAGTTTTGCGTTATAATTTCGTGCGTGGTTTAAACATAGACCAGTGCTTTGAAGAAATGACTCTTGCACTAGGTGATGTTTGTCCACATTGCACAACAATATTCAGGTGGTATAGAGAATTCCAAAGGGGAAATTTAACTGTGGAGGATGCTGAGAGGTCGGGAAGGCCACGAACGTCAGTTACGGAGGAAAACGTTACTACCGTGAGGAAAATGCTTGGCGAGGACAGGCGAGTGACTTACTAACAGATAGAAGATACTGCAGGCCTAAATGCACCAGCAATTCGTTCGATTCTGCATGATCATTTGTACGTGAACAAACTTTGTTCTCTTTGGCTACCGCATCGACTGACTGAAGTGCAGATGACACGACGTGTGACTTGGTGCCGGGAGATGCTAAAAAAGTTTAATAAAGGACAATCTTGGTATGTGAGCAACATCGCGACAGTTGACGAGATTTGGCTGTACTATTACGATGTGCCGACCAAAGCTCAAAACAAAGTTTGGGTCTTTGATGATGAGAACACACCCGCAGTTGTCAAAAATCCCGATCTGTAAAGAAGAAAATGAGCTATATTTTTCAAATCGAGTGGAATTGTGGAACGCGTCGTTTGGACACACAGAAGACAGTCACAGCTATGTGGTATACTGAACAGTGCCTGCCTAAAGTCATTGGATCTATGAAGAACCTGCGGCCAAAGTCAAGAATTGACACGAATTTGACCACGACAGGATTGAAATTTCTCGAGCTTCCACTCCACAGTCCAGATCTTGCTCCACGCGACTTTGCACTGTTCCCGCATGTGAAAATGAAGCTAAAAAGGAGGCGGTTTTCCAGTGATGAGGACCTTCTGCGAGCTTGTGACAACGAGTGTGTTTTACTCCCTAGTGAAACTTGTCAGAACTGATTTAAAGATTGGTTTTGGGGGATGGAGAGGTGTATTGAGTGTAGATTAAATACACAAAGCTGTATTGCAAAACTTTCCTAGTACCCTTTGTATAAGTTTGACTACATTACGTTCGTCACTCCACGTCGAAGCAGACTATTGCAAAATATCTGAACTGATGGCAATGTTTATTTAATAAAGAATAACGTTGTATATGTTGATCACATTTCGTAGATTTCTAACATAAAGCTTTGCCTCAACTAGTCGTCTTCTGATTATACTGCTGCTAACTTTCAAGCTAAGGTCTTGTTTTATTTGCGAAGATGATGTAAGAGGTTGCTTCGCGCGTTTATTTTTTTCCCCTTTTAGTTTAAGGGATTTGTAACTATTTCTGAAGAACACCCAACAATATTTTGTATAAATCTGTAACTTTTTCGCTGAATAATTAATTTTTTTATTAACATTCATTGTTTAAATGTATATGTTTTTTTCGACCTATTGTTTGCGAAAAATAAAAACTTCCCAATAATATTATTTGGTATAAATCTAAGGATTTATTAACGGGTTTCACTTACTTCTATAAAGTTGAATTTGATGGAGCCTGTGGTTGATTGACTTGATCAATAAGGTTGATATATAACCCCTTTCCACAATTAACTATTTTACTATTTTTACTATTTTTAGAATTTTTACTATTTTTAGAATTTACAAATAGTTAATTGTGGAAAGGGGTTATATATCAACCTTATTGATCAAGTACTTCTATAAAGATACCGTACGCGTTTGAAGCAATTTAATACATTTTAAAACACTATTACTTTGAACAGGAAAAAATAATTAATACGAAGTGGGAATTCAGCATTTTCCCTAAATTACTCATTTTAATTCTTAGTTTGTATGTATGTTTGACGTCTAAGTATAGTTAAACTTCTACAGATGGCGTATGATAAAACTGTTTCAAAGTGTTGAAATTCTCATTTCATCTTCTTAACGTCTACTATTACTATTTTATTGAACCAGACTGTATACATATGTTAAGTAGTTAAGTTCAGGCACTGATTTTGCTTGATGTATTTATTTTAAAAATCTCCGTGTGACCCCTTCAGTTTTTTAATGCGCCTCTCCATGGGGTAGTGATCCATGCACGAGAATGTACTGCTCTATATATTTTACATATTGGATGGAGTGTATCTCTAACCAAAGTGACTTACAAAGGACGATTAATTATGGAGTAACTTTGGGTAGTAGCAATTTACTCTTACATCGGATGTAATTGTAATAAAATAGTTTTAGTCTGGTTTGCTTCAAAATAATAGCTCGCATAGAGCTAATCATTGTTATGAACTAAATAATAATAATAATCCATGCCCTCATGTTCCTCAACAACTATTACGCCATGAATATTAACGCCCATGTTCATAGAGCAACTTAAGACTTCCGGCTGTCGACATTCATCTTAAACGAAAAGAAAAATCACCTTCTTCAACAACGGTCTTCGGATTTGAACACGAGACTCTGGCTTAATTATGCATATATAGGTAGGGATTTTCAAAGACGGCATTCAAAGACCGGAAGAAAACAAAAGTTAATGGATTAAAGAATTTACGCAGGTATGATTTGAATTTCACGATATACAGTAACCTGAAGAAATTGGGCTATTTCTTCAATACCTGACGCATCATTATATTTCAACTCTTTTGCTTTTGATCGCTGTACATCTGTTACTTTGCGAAAGGTAAATTTAAGACTGGATTTTTAAATCAATTTTCCCCTCATATTATTATGCTCAATAAGTGAAGTATAAGTAAAGATATAGTCACTTAAACAAACATCTTTGTATTAGAAAAGTGTAACATGTATATATATTGATATTATTAATATTTGCCGATGTATTTTTAATTTACATTTAAGGAATATGTAGTCGAATTTTTATTCCTGATTATGAATTTTATTTGTTTCTGTTGGATGCAAGGTTGGTGAACATTGGTAAAGCAAAAGACATACCAAGTGATTAAAAAATAAGAATATCGACATTATTGGACACGGAAGATTATTTGCACAATGAAATTAAGAGTTTGAAATTTTAATAAGAGAAAATATTCCCAATACAAGTGGCAAACCATTATGTGACTAAAAAAGGATAAACTACGACTCGAGGAGATGGATAGCATGTCATAAAAATAACAAGTGGACAAAACTTCACAAAAATTACAAATTGATGATTGGAGAAAGGTTGAATTTATATTTAAATACAGAAATAATTTTTGAATTAATTTTGAATATTTTTTCTTTGTAGAAATGGAGCGACAGAACAAAAATGATTGCGATGAGTGAAAAAACTCTGTCCATAAGAAGAATCTACTAAAATTAGTAAAACACCCACCTTTCATGATGGTCTGGTCGTGCATAACGTCAAAAGGTCCTGTCTCTCTATACTTTTGCAAAGGTACACTAGATCAAAGACAATACACACATGTATTAGAAGAGGTTTTGATGCCATTCATTAATAATTTGGATTTTAATGAAGTACTACACATTTATGCACGGTAGTGCTCCTTGTCACAGAGTCAAATTAGATAAAGACTTATTAGAAGTAATGAATTTAGTAATGTTACCACTTTCAGGAAATTCATAAGATTTAAATGCTATAAATAATGTGTAAAATATTTTATAATTATTTATGTACTCAAAATAAAACAATACCAGACAGGAACTAACAATCAATATTGAAGATGTGTGGCAAAACAAGCGAAAAATCGTAGGAAATATTAAGACTTGTGCTAAACAGTGTGCCGAAAAGAATAAAAAATGAAGTAAATAAAGAGTGTCATCACGAAATATTGATAGGGGATTTGTATCATTTTTGTAGAATTTCGAATAAATATATGTTTCAATATTTTAATAAAATTATTTCAACATGTCACACTAACGTGTGGTCAGGGGCTGTAGATGTTAATTTGTTATGAAAGTACTTTCTTAGATAGTAAGTAAATAGTTACCTTTTGCGCATGTTTCTTTTTGATAATTTGCTGTTGTTGGATTATTTCGATACGGGTTCTTCTAGGAACGTGCACACGAGCCGCTGCAACGACTGGGATTTCTTCGTCTTCGACTCTTTGTGCAGGTTCCGTCGCTGTGTCGTCCGTTATGAGATCAGTGACAGGTTGAAGAGGTGTTGAGTTGTGTCTTCTTGCAATGTAAATGGGCTGAGAATGATACACACTCATACTAGGATGTTCGATAAGGAGATTTTCTAATGGGGACGTTTCAACGACTATCGGACCCGCCGATGTAAAACACGGTGGTGGCGTTATGTACCATGATTCCTCCATGGTATTGCAGTGCAAGGAAGAGGTGGAGCTAGTTCTGGTTAGAATGTTGGTAAGTGCGTGTGGACTATTGAAGTCTTCGTCGTCACAATATTCGTCCAGGCTCTCCACCGAGCTGACCTCCGAATTGCCCTCGCTATCCCGGTCAACCAGAACCCAGTCATCGTCTGCCAATATCGAAGACAATCTTGTACTTGTTTCTTCGACCCCACTCGCTATTTCTTGTTGTTGATCGTTCGATGTTGTTCCCAGTAGGTAACTGGCCAATTGGCTGAACATTGTCTGCAAATAACCAATAAAGATCTTATAGTTGGGTTAACAATAAACACAATCAATTATATATTTGTTCTACTACCAAAATAGAGGTCTATCTAAACAACTTAGTAATAGAAAAGCTTAATAAAGAACACCTTACAAATTATAATTCATGTATGACAGAATAATTGTCAAAACAATACCACAACAAAATAACGAAAGCATCGTACATACATACATAGATATTCTTTTTACAGTTTAAGTCCTTTAGTAATCAACTATCATTATGAGATACAAATATAAATGAATCCATAAAAAATGTATTAATACCATCGACATTTATTTGGATAAGTAAAAAACAAAATTTAATTATATGAAGGGAATGAAATTACGATCTATTTTCATTTTATTTTCAAGATTTGTTGTACTTGTAGATTTTTAGTTTGTAAATATGGCACTTACTTTCAAATGAAATTATTTAATATTATTTTTAAGGGATTTTCCGGCCTAATATGATAGCACATTATAGAGATATAGGTAAATACGTGACTGAAGAACTTCTGAGCAATATCAAGTAAAATTTTGAAAAAGCTCTAAAAATTAATAAAATAAAAACAACTAAAAATTTAGAAACTGTGTATGAAGAGGTCATAATTTTTTTTATAAAATGAAACGGCGCTTCTAATATATGCCCGCAAATTTTCAATAGGGTTGAGATCTGGAGATTATTAGGCGGGCTACTCAAAAGCCTCCACTTTATTTTCTAAAAACCACTGTTTTGTTGCACTGCTTGAGTGCATTGTATATATCAGAAAATCCACTTTAAAGGCATATTTTCATCTACGTATGGCATTATCTCTCGAGTATTTTATCATATTCATGTCGGTCCATAATACCATCTATCTTATACATAGGCCTGAAACCATTAAAACAAGCACCCTGAAACCATTACTTTGACACTGCCTGGTTTGTATGCTAAGTTTGACTATTTTACATTCTTCACTCCACCTTGAAGCAGGCTATTGCATATAATTTTTGAAAAGTTGAATGCAACGTTTATTTAATAAAGAATAACGATGTATACGTTGTTTACATTCGCCGACTTCCATCATAAAGCTTTACCTCAACTAACCGTCTTCTGATTGCAATGCTGCTAACATTCAAGCTCAGTCTTGTTTTACTTGCAAAGATGATTATAAAAGGTTACTTCTTTGAGCAATTTTCATTTCTTCTGCTAGTTTTTTATAAAAAAGGAAAAGAAGTTCTTTGCTTTTTTTTATAAAAGAATGCGAAAACCTCAAATTATATATATATATATATTATATATATAATTTTGATAATGCTTACTTTCATTGCTATTGTTGAAAAATGTGGTAAAAATAGCTTTTGAATAAAAGATAAAGAATTATCAGGAATATCGATCAATACCAGTGATGAAAGAGTGGTTTTTATTACAGTGCCTTATCAAAATCAATAGCTTACAAACTAATGCAAGATCAATTTCTTATGGTCCAAGTCCACAGCACTGATCATCCTAAGTTGATAGAAATAAAGCTATAGTTTGGAAATTCAACTTTAATAAGAACTAATTATAATAAGAATTAAAAAAAGATCAACTTGCACATGCAAAATCTATCTGGTACATAGATGGTTCTAAGACAGAGCGAAAAGTCGAAGCTAGAAATTAATAGATAAATACACGTCGCACAAGTTATTTTCTCTAACAATCAAACAATCCTAAAAGCATTGGGTTCCGTGTAGGCGGGATATAAACTTGTACATGATTGTGTGCGGGCCTTGAATGAGTTCAGTAGTCGCAAAAAGATAACGGTAGTCTGGGTGGCAGAGCAATAGAGGTTATAAGGCCTACAAAAAGCTGACGAACTGGCTCGACAAGCCTCGTAATTACCTGTGGCATTGCAAAAGGAAGTATCAAAGCATTTATGGAAACGAAGGATGAAAACAGATATCGGGAGAGGCGGGAGAACTTCCCAGGTAAAAACAGTTCCTTAGAGACCGGTCGCTCACATTTAACAAAAAAGACCCTATGCCAAGTACAAGAGAAAATCGCCATCCACGTATAATGTCAGCGTGAAGATTTGGCAAGAAAGCAGTATAAATGGGACATGAATAGCTTTAGGCGGAACTTAATCGCTCTTTAGACACCTCAAGTAATATATCTATGGCTCCTTGTTGAAAATGTAGTCCACGCAAGAGCGAAGATTAAACGACGTAAAGCAATTGTGAAGAAAAAAATATAACGGCTCTCTGTAATTGCCTTTAATGTAGCGAGCCAAAGCATGTACATCATGGATTTCGATATTTCAACTAATTATGTCGGAAAATAGTGTTTTTTTTGGTCTGATTCCTCTATCAATAAGTCATTTATTTTTAGGATATAATTGTACAGACATTAACTAAATATACGTCAAAATAATATTATATTCGAGATATATGTGAACTATCAAAACAACGTAGCGCGCTAACTTCATGCTTGATTAAAATGTAAATGCGATATGTTCATATCAATATGAATCTTTAACTAACTTTATTAAGTAAACTAAAAATAGCTTGCTTGATACAATTTACGAAATAATTTATTATATGAAAATTTATTCGAAACTGATAGAATCCTTATTCAATGAAGGGTGTAATGTATTTTCATATGATTTTCAGTACCATATGATTTGTAATAAAAAACAAAAATAAATAATTTTGCTGACACAGGTTTGGCTACAAACAATTTAAGAAATTTGAAAAAGCGGCTCTACCTCAAGCGATCTTTCCCACAAACGGTTTTTTTCAGAGAATAAATAATAAAATGTATATATTGTTTAAGATATTGACATGTAAATAATTAAATTTCCATATTACCTTCCTACAATAACGTTAATAAAAACTTTATTTCATCATATTAGTTTCAAAGTGGCAAATTAACTTTTATTTCGAAACTGTAATCATAACTATGTATGTTACTACAAATGTACAGTCATTATTTTAGCGTTAGTGCCAATATAAAGTTAACATTACGCAATAATGATAGTAATTTGGGTGTGCCGACTCAATACGCCATAATCAAACAAATGGATATATTAAAAAAAAAAGACAAACAAAAAATTGCGTGCGACAGGTCTTTGTAATACCGAATACAAGGTCAGATGGCGAAAAAAATTCTTCGAAACGTAAATAATTAATGGCTATTAACTTTCGCGTCTTGTATGTTCTGTTTTGCTACGGTAGCCGTGACAAGATTCCTGTTTGAAAATTGCTTCGGCTATTGACAATTATTCCACCAGCTAGATACCATCTTGATACGATACCATTAAATTTTATTGCTCTTTACAGTGTTCTACTCTAATATTGCGAGTAAAGTGGAGGTTTATCCATACATGTGTACATTTCGATCTAAAAAACTGAACAATGCTAAGCCATAAATCTTATATTAATATTACAAGAAGAATGTTTGAAGGCCATTTTGCACAATGTTCCGAAACCAAAAATATTCATGTAATTAAACCCACAGTACAGTAATTAATTAAAGTTTTGTAAACGTTTTGGCTTAAGTTTTTGTTCAAAATTTGAAATGTTTTTAATGTATTCAATATTTAGTATATCTTAAAATTTTTATACGAAATGTTTTCTTCTTAGAGAAACATTAATAATATAATAATAATAATGGAAATAATAATAATAATCTTTAATGTCCAACAGATAACAATTCAATTACAGGACATATTACTAAAATTAAGAATAACAAGTGCAGTTAATTTAATACAAAAAATGTAAACACTTATAATAAGGTAATGCACTCATTTTAAAACTAAATGTACAATAAATGTTGATTAATGTTGTATCAGAAAGAGATCCAACTTTAATTCATTGGCATTTCTGCACATACTACTGTGGGCCAAAAATAGTAAGACTTTGTTCATAATTTTTAAATTCTTAATTTATTCTTCCAAATCTATTTCGTCCCCCTCAAAGTAATCCCCCCCTGGCCCAAATACACTTGTGCCAACGTTTCTTCCAATTCTCGAAACAGTTGTTAAAGCCAATTTCAGGAATAGCCTTAAATGCGCGTAGCGATTCACGTTTAATGTCTTCAAGTGACTCAAAACGGTTTCCCCGGAGCGGTCGTTTGTGTTTGCTGAATAGCCAGAAGTCACACGGAGCCAACTTCAGGCGAATACGGTGATTGCGGCACGATATTGGTTAAAAATTTGGCGAAAAACTCACGAAGAATTAATGCAGTATGCGACGGTGCATTATCGTGGTGCAAAAACCAAGAGTTGTCGGCCCATAATTCTGGCCTCTTTTTACGAATAGCATTGCACAAACGACGCATAACACTCAAATAGTATTCTTTGTTGACAGTTTGGCCGGTCGGAAGGAATTCGGAGTGCACCACACCTCGATAATCGAAGAAAACTGTCAACATAACCTTGATATTTGACTTGCTTTGACGTGGTTTTTTGGGCTTCGGCTCACCTTTGATACGATATTCGGCCGATTGATCGTCTGTTTCCGGGTCATAAGCGTAGATCCAAGTCTCATCTCTAGTTATGATGCCTTTCATTTTATCTTGATAGTCGGAAAGCATTGTTTCACAAACGTCAACGCGACGCTGTTTTTCGAAAAAATTGAGTGATTTTGGAACAAATCGTGCTTTCACTTTTCTTAGGCCCAAATGATCTTTCAAAATGGTTTTCACTGATCCTTCCGATATTCCAACGATGCCAGTAAGGTCTCTGACTGTTAATCGTCGATTCTCAAGCACCAATTCCTTGATTCTATTGACGTGTTGATCATCAGTTGATGTTGATGGCCGTCCTGGACGTGGTTCGTCATCAACGCGTTCTCGACCCTCATTCAATAATTTGTACCAATCAAAAACACTTGCTCGCGACAAACAATTATCACCGAAGGCCTTTTGCAACATTCTGAACGTTTCGGCACCAGAAATTTGATTCCACACACAAAGTTTAATGGCACTTCTCTGTTGAATAATTTCACTCATTGTAAAAATCGAAGAATGCACTTTTTGTACTTCAGAAAGATAAGCGTATACTAAACACTAATGATTATTTTGATGTGACATTTGGCACAGATGCCACTGACAGTCACACCAACCTAGAAAAAAAATATTTCGACGACTGGGTTTTCGCGCGAAATTTAAATTAAAAAGTCTTACTATTTTTTGCCCACAGTAGTATGTACCAGCGGAGCCTTGTAAAACCCATTGGTTCTTGCCCTAGATATTGAAAAAGTTGCCGATGGTCTGGTATCAAACCTAGGTACGAGGAAATCAATTTGAAACAATAGCTCAGTGGAGTGAATAAAATTATTAATTAATTTAAAAAGGAAGCTACCACTAGCTTTCTCTCTACTTATACAAAGGGATTCGAAATTATGTTTAGCAAGTAGATCTTCATATGCTGTATCAAAGGTAGGAAAATGTCTATCAATCCTATAAGATAAATATTTCATAAATCTTTTCTGAACACGTTCCAGGAGTAACTGCTGGTAATGATAATGCGAGTACCACACTATTGAAGTGTATTCCATTTTGGACCGGACAAGAGAAAAGTAAAGAATCTTCAAAGTGTGCAGGTTACTAAGCCACTCGCAGGAACGAATAAGGAACCCTAGACTTCTGGTAGCTGATGTAGTTATATCACTTACATGCTTAGGAAAGTTAAGGTGCGAGTCGAACAAAACTCCAAGATCTTTGAAGTTGTATACTCTAGGTATAGTAAAATGACGAACATTATAGTCATTAGTGACTTGGAGTGCCATTTCTGCTAAAAAAAAAGAGAGTAGCACATTTGTTGATGTTTAGCTGAATCTAATTATGGGTACACCAATCAATCATGCACAAATTTGTTTGAAGCTTAGTGCTATTCTCAGGTGAATTAATGCTCTTTATTTAGAAAAACTTAAATAACTGACAATAATTGTCCTCGAATCCGGTGCTCTCCCTGTGGCACTACACCGAAGGTGAATTAATACTGCTAAGAATTTTTAGATCATCAGCATCAGCTACCATTCTGCAGTCAAGACGTTCCAAGAGATCGTTAACATAGATATTGAACAAAAGGTGTCCCAAATGGGAACCCTGTGGGACTCCAGAGTAAATATCGAAGAGATCAAATGAGATCCTTTATAATGAACATAACCGGAATGATTTTACAGATACGAAAAAAATAATTAGTAGTATTCGGAGCAAAGCTAAAAGATTCGACTTGGAAATCAAAATGCCATGGTTTATAGTATCGAAAGCTTTGTTGAAGTCCGTGTATATGACGTCAACTTGTAGACATTTGTCAAGCTAGTCCCCGATAAATTGAGTAACCCCGCCCAGATAGGTAACAGTAGGTCTGTTCATGTTGCCTAATAGATAAGAAAGGCTTAACACAGCTAAATAATTTGTCATAGAGAACAAGTCCGAATGTTTCGGCAAAATTCATGTTAAGTTTAATATGGGTTTGAAACATAATAAGTAAATGATCATATATAGGTCAAATAATCGCTCTATTTAAGTTACCGAATTCGAATATCGATTTATTCAAAAATTAAAATTTGGGAAATAAAATTAAATAATGCAGGACAACTTCGTTTGCAACTTTAAAATCAATATTTAGATAAACTTTTTCTTTTGTTTATAAAAAAACTAATTTTATCGAATTTGAGGTAGAAAGCCTTTCTTTCGAGTAGATATTTAAAAGTTATTTCTACTTTTTTAGTAGAATTTAATTTTAGAATATAATGTTCCTAATATTACTATTAACATTAATTACATTAGTTTCTTAAATAATTGCAACTACATTTTCGGGTGAGGTTGTGAAATTTATTGAGAATTTGAGTTACAATTACGGTAAGAGTATGTGTATGGATTTCGTTACGTATTTTTTGAAGTTACAGTATACTTTCTTTAAATAAATTATAAACAAAAACGTCGTCTCATATGTCAGACGGTATTAGCGCACCAACCATGTAAACTGGTTTATAGACCATGCATCCTGTAATTTGTATGTTCTTGAAAAGGAGTACATTACGCGATTATTGTAGAAATGATTTAAGTTGCTTTAGCAAAGTAAATGATTGGTTTTTGTGTAAGTAACTAGATCACAGTGCATATTTTTAAAGTTCATAGAATTTTGACGTTAAAAATAATGTAAAATATACACGTATCGCTACGTACAGGAGTTTGGTAATTTACATAAATCGTCTAAATGTAATAGTAATACTAAAAAAAATTTTTTAGGTTATATGGTTAACTTAGCGGCGTTTTCTACATAAGTCAAAATTCCTTACGTTTAGGGCCGATATTTATTGCAGAACGTGTCTCTACTAGGTCTGTGCTATACTCGTACATTTATAAATATCATGAATGTGAACATACGAGGTTGGTCTGAAAACTTTCCGACCAAACAAAGATACAAGACATTTTTTTCTTAAAATTTATATTTATTTTTCTACATAGTCTCCTTGTAACTCTACACACTTCTCCCAGCGATACTCCCATCTTTTTAACCCGTCCAAATAGTACTCGGTGTTTTTCTCTGCAAAATAATTGTTCACGAAAGTGATTGCCTCTTCATTTGATGAAAATCTCTGTCCTCCGAGCGCAATTTTTAGATGAGGGAACAAAAAGAAGTCGCTTGGGGCTAGATCTGGTAAGTAAGGCGGATGGTCAAGCAGTTCAAACCGTAATTCGTGGATTTCCTCCATGGCAACCGCTGAGGTGTGAGACGGCGCGTTGTCGTGGTAAAACAGGATTTTCTTTTTCTGCACAAATGTGGCTGTTTTTCCACTATTTCTGCCTTCAGCTTGTTAAGCAATGATGCGTAGTGTGCTCCTGTAATAGTTTTTCCTTTTTGAAGATAATTCCATGGCTATCCCAAGAAACAGTTTTTGCTTTTTTTGGAATCGGTTCTCCCTTTGCAATCCACTGTTTTGACTGTATTTTTGTTTCGGGCGTATAATGGTGTGTCTATCTACAGTAATTAATCGGCGCCAAAACTCGGATTTATTGCGTCTAAACTGCGCCAACAGAGCGTTGGAAATGTTCATTCGAACACGTTTTTCGTCTAATGTTAGGAAACGCGGCTCCCAACGCGCGGACAGCTTTCTCATGCCTAAATCTTGATGTAACATGTGACAAACACGTTCTTTGGATATATTCATAGCCTTTGCTATCTCTCTCACTTTAATTCGACGGTCGTCTAGCACCAATTGGTTTACTTTAGCGATGTTATCGTCAGTAGTTGCAGTTTTTGGACGTCCCGAAAGTTCATCGTTTCCCAAGTTTTTATGGCCACGTTTAAATTCTGCTGCCCAAAATTTCACTGTGGTAAATGACGGTGCAGAGTCCCCGTACACAGAGTCCTACTCATTTTTGATTTGCGTAGGTGTATTGCCTTTCAGAAACAAATATTTAATCACAGCTCGATACTTGACACTCACATCGACTCACTCGAACAACTGCCAACTAACAACTGCGCTTCCAAAATGGTTAAAGCTTTGGTGAGTACCTGACAATAGATACACAACTACATTCCCTAGCTTTTATTGATAAGTGCTGCCCTTCACGTTGAGGTCGGAAACTTTTCAGACCACCCTTTTATGATAAAGAATATTTACTTGAATTTAACAACGTTAAAAAGCTCTAAACAGCTCTAACAACAATATGAAAACTGTTATTATTTATAAATGCAAAAGAATTTGCTAAATATTGTAACATCGAAGTTTTCGTATATTTCATTTTTATAATTATTATTCTATTGTAAATCATACATTTAGAATGATTTCCGCAAATTTCTACTTTTCGATGTTAGAATATTTACTAAATTCTTTTGTAGTTGTAAATAATAACAGTTTTCATACTGTCATGAGAGGTTTTCACATTTGATGATATTCAACAATCACAGGTATACGATTTACTAATACTTCGTGGGCCACTTTGAATGACATTTTATTTAAAGTTACATTGAATAGATCTAATGCAGATACGTGCTTCATTTTTTTAGCTGCCTAGGATGTAGTGGTTTCTTGAATTCATGTTATATACAACTTTAATGTTTAAAACGTGTTTCTTGCTGACATAATCTTCACCAAAATCTATACATTTTGTCCAACGACTTCGTAGTTTTTAAATCCTGTCTATATAGTATCAGTTATTCAAGTTTTCTAAATAAGCTTTATATTATTCACAACTTGAAGAAAATCCCTTTCCCACAAGCCAGGTCTGCATATTCGGAAACAAATAATAGTCAGTTAATTGTCAGTTCAAAGATTACCACACAATCATGGATTTATACCTCTTTGAAAATGGCGAGCTTCGTGCCTGAAGAAATGCATTTGCGGCACGCATTACTTTTCTTATTAAATCAAAAGAAAAAAAGCCGCTGAAAGGCATCATTTGCTGGTAGAAATTTACGGTAAGCATGCTCCAACCATAAACACAAATAGTAGATGAGAGCAGGTGAAACTGCGTCAAAGAAAGCGAAAACTGTTTCACCTATAGTAAAAGTCATGGCTATGATTTTCAGAGATTCTCGACGTGTGGTACTTCTTGACTACCGGAGAGCATTACATTTTACTACTGGCCTTTGGCGTGTTGTGCCATTCAGTCTAAGTGTCCATGTCTCACAAAAAGAAAAGTGACAAGACCTTAGACAAGATTCTTTTAAAATGATGAAGTCAAAGTTGAGAGACGATGCATATTTTTAAAGTTGGACAAATAGTATTACACCGAGGTTATTAAAAAATTGGAAAGTTGTTGATCTAAATTGAAAGTCTTTATTGAAACATTTTTAAAGAAACTCTCAAGAATGAGAAATCTTGTGTTGCCATTGTCAAGCCCGTAACAGTCTGAATCCCCCTCACAGAGAGGCTTAGATATCAATAAGATTTTATTACGTGAAATTCGCAGATTGTAATTCACTTGGAAAGATACGGCAATCTACGTTTCCTTCTCTTCTAAGAACTTCTTCATATTGCGCAAGTGTAACTAAACATACTTTTTAAAACTAGATATCATGAAGGCTGTGATAAAATGTACGTCTCCAGACTAGATTTTCTTGATGGCTATGCCAATTGAAACAGTAAAAGTAGGGAATTTCGAATATTTTTGTCATCCAATGACACAGAAAGGTGATAAACTGTTATCACACCACTAATCTATTAACTTAAATTCTAATGAATTAGGACAAAATGTACAAAACTGTCAAAATAAAGAGTGTTCTTTTTAAGAATAAATAAAATATAGATGGCGCACTGAATTAGTCTGGATATGTGGGCATTTAAAAAGTGTGATGTATGACATTTATAAAAATGGCTTCGTACACTGTACAACAACGCGTTCAAATTGTTGAATTAGTTTATGAAAATCAGCGTTCTGTGAAAAGAGTTTTTCGAAAATTACGTGAATTTTATGGTTTACATAATCGTCCATCTGAAAGCACTATTGGTCGAATTATTAAAAAAATTTAAGAGAGCGGTTCCATGGAAGATCAAAAAAGTGAAAAATACAGTTGCAGTGGTCGTTCACAAGAAAATATTGGTTTGGTTCCTGAAAGTGTTGCTGAAGATCCCGAAATATCCATTAGACGAAGTTCACAACAACTTGGACTTAGTGGATCAACAACATGGCGTATTTTACACAAGGATTTAGCTCTGAAGGCATATAAGGCTCAAATGAGACAGGAACTGAAGCCATTAGATCATTTAAAACGTCGTTCATTTGTCAATTTCATCAATGAACAACCAGCTGATTTTCTCAAAAAATAATGTTTTCCGATGAGGCACATTTTGAACTTGGTGGCTATGTTAATAAACAAAATCGCCGTATCTGGGGTGACGAAAATCCACGAATTATTCATGAGAAACCTATGCATCCTAAACGAGTTACTGTTCGGTGTGCATTATGGTCAGGTGGTGTAATTGGACCTTACTTCTTTGAAAATGCGGCTGGTGAAGCTGTAACTGTCAATGGAGATCGATATTGTCGGATGATAACCGAATTTTTGTGGCTTGAATTAATGAATATTGATTTAGAGGTTATGTGGTTTCAACAGGATGGCGCTACACCTCACTTTGGACACGAATCAATTGATTTATTGCGAGAAAAATTTCCTGGACGTGTATCTCAAGAAACGGTGATGTTAATCAAGATCATGTGATTTGATACCGTTAGACTATTTTCTTTGGGGTTATGTGAAAAGTCAGGTTTATAAAAACAATCCACAATAAATTCCTGCTTTGAAAGATGAAATTATTCGTGTCTTTGGTGAGATAGAGCCTCAATTATGTCAAAATGTCATTGAAAATTTTAACAAAAGAGTGGACGTCTGTGGAGCTGCAAGAGGAAGCCATTTGGCAGATAGTATTTTTTGCATATAAATGTCATAATTGATACTTCAATTACCAATAAAAAGTTTTTGAAAGTAAATGCAAATTATGTGTTTTATTTATTCTTAAAAAAACGCGAAATTTGGAACACCTTTAGATAACAATAAGAATAAATATTGCTCAAGTGATGAGAAGCCCCAATTATGAACATAACAGGTTATGTTAAAGAAAAAAATCTCGTAACTATTCAGAGAATTTACTTATTTAAAAGATGTGATAAATTGATTTTCAAGATTATATTTGAATTTGCAATTTGAAAAAATGTATTTTCACTCTATTTACTATATCATTTCTAACTCGCGAAAAATGAATATATATCATGACGTGTGTCTTGTAATTTTATGCCAATGAACGTGCATATAATGAATGTTTATTGTTAAGCAGACTACAAATCAGTGAAAACGATAAAGTCGCTTGATTACAGGTCGCACGTGGTCTGGCTGAGTGTATTCTTAAACACATTACGCAAAGTTAACCTTTGCATAAGTAATAATTTTCCGAAATAGGAAACCCGTCTATTGTTTATGTGTGCGTATTTGATTTGCAAGCGCTATCACGCCTAGGATGCCGTTTACTATTTTTGTGCGACCAACATATGTAATTATCAGTAATTGTGCTAATACTTAAACAAACTAAATGTATAAAAGTACATCGTACTGCCCCTCCCACGTTGTAATAAATGGCATTAAAGAAAAGTTCTACAAATATAATTCTAACATAGACTCGACATTGTTTTGTTGTATTACTATATGTTAAAATTACTATTAGAGTTGGCAATTTTTAAGTACATACAAAAGTTATGTTCTTTATGGCTCTACTTTGGTAACCGTCAAAATGGAAGTATAAAATTTGGATTATTAATTAACCGAATAATTGTCTTTTATATCCTATATACATTACAGAAATTTTTGACCAAATTTGCTGCGCATATGCTAAACTACAGTCTATTCTGTTAATTGATTGATTCATTTACAGTAAATATATCATTACTGTTTGCTATTGAGTTTAGTAAAGCAATAATAAATCCTTTTACAAAAGATGTTTCTTTATATTTTTTTATTCCACTCCACAGTCGATGAACTTTTGGGTGAAAAACAATCTTCAAAATATTTTCTCCAATCTTTCTGCATTTTCAAATTAAAAAAAACGTAAAAATGAAAAACCGTGAAAGAAATTATTGTTTGCCAGATGGGACTGTATACACTGTGTGACTCATTACTTCAATGTTTTGGAGATCAACATTCGTTCGAGTAGCTCCGTGGCTACAAACGTTATCATGATCTAAGATGATTCTTCTTGAATGATTTAAACCCGTAGAGCGTTGCCAAATAAGCATAAAAATTGGAGTCATATTGAATGGTGGCGAATATGATTCAATGACGAATCCAGATTTACATTGAAGGCGTTGCAGCTCGGCACACGCAATAACTCGCAATTTGTCCAGGACGGGCTTCAATAAAAAGTTGGCTGATAAGTTCTGGAGGGGACGCTGACATTTATTTCAAATATGTATGAGATTCTACGACCCATTGTTCTTCCGTATGGAATAGCAGTGAGAGAAGAATTAATTTTTATGAACGATAATGCCCGTCTTCATCGACTAGTTGTGACTGGATTGACGAAGTTAATATGAAAGGAATTAATTGGTTAGCCAATTCCCAAAAGTCCAATAGAACATGGTGAGGATGTTGAGAGATTTGTTGCTGCACTAAATATGCCGGCACTACGAACAGCTGTCAGGGACAAATGGGAAATGATTCCTCAATATATGTTCGATGTACTAATCTGCCCCATGCTGACGTTCGTTTAGATCATATATCATTATTATTAACCATTATTATTATTAATTATAATCTTTTTTTTTGTAAGAAATATAAAACTTCTGTTAAATTGAATATTTCTGCATTTTTCGTCTAGTGAAAATGTACCATTTTATAATTTCAACATGATCATATTAAAGCTTGCCCAAATAAGTTCAAATAAAATAATTTGATTCAGAAATATAATGAAACCAAGAAATCATATTAAATTAACTTTTTTCAAATTTATTACAATTTTTCTTCAATATCCGTTAATTATTTTGAGCAGTGTAGTTAACAATGGAGATTGAAAAGCTTTAATTATTCAGCGCATTAGTGTTTCATGTATATATTCTAGTAAAATGAAGCATCTGATTTTATTAATTTATTTTTTCGAAATATCAACATTTTAAATTTTATTTTTTTTTACTAACTAAAAATAGAGAAAAAACGTTAGCTCCTATTTCAAGTGAAATATTAAAATTTTTCTATCAAATGAAAGAATGTGACAAACCTTTCGGCAATATTTTATGTTATTATCTTCATAAGCTTGCGATAAGGTGTAACAAGTGGTGAATAAATCCATTTATGAAAAAAGTAATGTATTATATATCAGCTGACCTTGGCAATTGATAATGAACCTATTTTCATTTTTTGGACTGGAAATTACTGGTTTTATTACATAGAAGATGTAGGCTATAATAATTAGCAATTTAAAATTACACTACCGAACTATGCCCCGAATTAGTTTTTAATTTGGTGATATGAGAATATGGTTAAATACATGAAAAAGTTTTATGACGAATTCGGGACATTGCTCCTACACATAGTCTGCTCAAAGAGAAACTAGACTATTTTTTAAGGAAATACCAGTTTATAGTACATAGTGGTAATATTTAGTGTTAAATCAACCTAACAAAGGACGTTTGTTTCACTAAAAAAGGTATAGTATTCCGCGAACGGAGATTATACAAAGTTTATAATTTTTTCCTGCGTGTCAAGATTACAAACGTGCAGAAATTACATTTTGTTTCTTACTGGGTAAAAACAGAATAGTACTGAAACATTTGGATTGAATCGTGCACGGGTTTGTGAATGGTTCACATTTTAATAGGATTCGTATATTCCTAGAAGATAATGTGAAATTGGAATGATCAACAACTAGCACTCGTGACGAAAATGCGGAGCTTGTTCTTCTCGTCTTTGGCCGCAGATTGTCGTAAAAAATAATAATAAAAGGGCTGAATATTACCAGAACTTTTTATACGATACTACTTGAAAAACTGGATAAGAGAAAATTATACGCAAAACTGCTACCAATTTCCTCATAGAGAATCAAGAAGAGCGACGTGTTTGTGTCGCGTGGGATGTTGTCCACTTTGGGGACAACGATCTGGCCAATAATCATTGAAGAGCAGATTTGGTGTTTCCAATATGATATTACAACCAAACAACAGAGTGCCGAATGGAGCAGAAAGAACTCGCTTAGACTGATAGAAGCGAGAGCAACAAAATGCTGAGCACACTCTTCAAAAAAAAGGAATTTCGTTTCTTTTGCTGCTTTAGTCAATGCTGCCTACTACAAAGACGTCATAGATCGCCTATTGATATGAATTAAAAGAATTGGATGAGAATTCTATCAAAGGAGGTATTTGTGTAAACATTTTAGTCCACAAAAATTTATTCGTTCGATTACACACCCTCATCAGATTTAGATCGAATTGAACCAACCTTTCTCTTGAGGATAGGATCCAATGACGCGAGACGACGGTCTTAAAATTAAGCCTGCAGGTAACATTTCCATATATGTTATAATTATGAACGCTGCCACTTGTGTATAAAGCGTGATGTATATATCTTCGAAATTAAATGAAGAAATGTTTTTCGAACACATCTTTCTAAATCAATCCAATTTGTTTCTGAACTATGTTACATTGTGGTATCTGTCGGATTAATAAAGCAGACACAATATTTTGTCATAGCAATATTGATATTGTAATCTAAAAAATAATGGTGAACATAAACATTATCGATAAATATTGCGAGCCTTTATTTCCTCTTCCTGATATGAAAACAGAATTAAGATGAAAGCATTAAAGAGCTTAATCATAATAAAGAAGCAATTGTCAAATTTCTTGAATGGGCATATACTTGTTTTAAAAAATGGCCCGTGATCGTTTCTGGTGATAGAGTATAGAAAAGCAAAATATTGAATTTAAAATAATTAATTTAATTAAAAATTAAACTTGCTTTTTATTTAATGATATATTCGTTAAGATAAATTACTGCTAATATTTTATAAATTATATTATTGTTACGCTTCGTTTTTTATAATGTTTGTTTTGATATTTGTTCCGTCATGGTTCTTCTACCATGGTTCAAATGAAGGTTAACCTTGAGCAAGTACAAATACATGGAAAAATTCTTATTATAGTAATTGCAAATGCTAAAAACATATAGGTAAATGACCCTGTTGAAATAGCTTTACATATAATATATATATATATATATATGTATATATATAATGACGAATACTCAGTTGCCACTAAAATAGCTATATTATACCCAAGTTTATGGGCATTGACGATCAATGTATTTATACTAGTTGCAAATCAATATTTGCGGTGCATACACTTTTTAAGTATTAAGTGCTTTAAGTTTACTTAATTTATTGGTATGCAAAGAGAAAGAGTTTGCCGTAAAAAAACAACTGTAAATCATTATAAAAAGGATAGAATTATAAACAAATTGTTGAAATATTAAAAGAAAAAAGTACTGAATTCAAGAAAAAGTAACCAAAGAAACTGAACTGAAAATAAATACTGCAGTCTTAGAAGAACAAACAAAACATACAGTCAGGTACTACATTGTCAATTTTCAAATTTTACAAAGACATGTAGCATAGGTCGATTTATGTAATTGCCTCTATTTTATTTAAACTCCATCTCAATCGCTGGACTTAAATTGTATGGGATAAATCCAATCAGCTAATATTGTACAAGTGTAATGTTGTACAAGTGTTTCTTCAACTAATGCACTAAAAGCTAGACTCCAAAAGAAATGGAAGAAACTATAAATATAATAATAATAATTAATAATAATAGAATTAAAAATTATAAATACATACGCATTAAATAATATTTATACTGATTTTTTTTGAATTTTTTTTTGTTTGCTATTCCCGAAATATAAACGGCTACCCTCGTACATATCGCGGGTACTCCGTATAATTCAACGATGAACCAAAAATTAAAGTTGGTGCACCTAAGGCAATTATCATAGGAAGGGTTCTAATTCGGATAATTTCAATTGATTCGAATGATATAAACTTAAAAATTTGCATTGAATTCGATCAGTGGAAAGCTATTGTGACGTTTAGTAAGGGTACCAAATCTTGGAGCAAACTCAGGTTTGCTCGCGAAAAAGTACAAACTTCCTAAAAGACTACTGCTATAAAACATTTGGACACTGTCAACAAAAATACCAATATCCTGGATGCAGTAATGGAAATAATATCTACATTAAGACTAAATAAGGTATCAAAGAAAACTCCTAAAATTTCTTAACTTGTAATTATAGCGTATGTTGGATTGAACAGATTAGATTTACGTATGAAACTGATAATATTAGATTTCTCCATATTTAAAATCATTCGCAAGCAACTAAGCCATTTGATGATAAAGTTATTTTATAAATGTCGATCGGAAACATTTGTGAAGATCCTGGCAACGTCTGCATATTCTAAGGTTTTGCACATGAATAGAGGAAACAAAATAGTTCATAAATAAATTGAAAAGTAAGAGGCCCAAATTAGATCTCTGCAGTACAAAACTCACTGTATAAATGCCTGAAGACATGCGTTGTAAAAATCATAGTTCCTAGTCAAATTTGGCAAACAAATAGTAGTTAAATTATGTATACATTGTACAAACCGAATATTAAAGTTACGTAAAAATGAAATGCAGAAATTTATATATATATATATATATATATATATATATACATATATACATATATATATAATGGGTGTTTTTTAAGCTGCATGAGAACTATCGATATCAATAACTATGGTTTTACATCTGATAATGTCAAAATGTGTTGACATTTCTTCTTCGTACCGAAGAGAATATTGCAGCTGTAGCGCCAAGAATTGAAGAAGACGCCGAAATGTAGATTCGTCGTCGTTCTCAACTTGTTGGCCTTTATACTTCGACTACGTGGAAAATTTTACATAAGGATCTTGGCAAGAATTGAAGCCAAACAACCATCGTTTGGGTCGCATTTTTGCTGACTCGGCTCATTTGAAACTTTCCAAAGATGAGCATTTTTATCAAAGAATTGTGTTTAGTGATGAAGCTCATTTCTGGTTAAATGGTTACGTCAATAAGTAAAATTGCCGTATTTGAAGCGAAGACAATCCTCAAGCCGTTAACGAATCACCATTACATCCATTAAAATTGACTGTTTGGTGACGTTGGCGGCATCATCGGTCCTTATTTCTTTCGAAATGAGGAAGGAGCTGCCGTTATAGTGAATGGCGGCGCTATCGAGCCATGCTGACTGAATTTTTGTTTCCAAAAATTAATCAGCTAAACATCGACGACATTTGGTTCCAACAAGACGGCGCAACTTGCCATACAGCGCGTTTAACAATCGATTTATTGCAAAATCAATTTGGTGACAACTTTATTTCCAAAAGTGGTCCTGTTCATTGGCCCCCTCGTCCGTGCGATTTAACGCCTCTGGATTACTTTTTATGGGGCTATGTTAAGTCATTGGTTTACGTCGACAAACCAGCAACTCTTGAAGCATTGACAGCCAATATTCAAGCCACCATTGACGCCATACGGCTAGATTTATTGGAAAAAGTAGTCGAAAATTGGACTGGTCGAATGAACCATGTAGCTCGTAGCCGCTGCCGACATATGTTGGAAATCATATTTAAAAAATAAATGCCATGAAATTATCTTCCAGATTATAATAAAAAATTTCATTCCAACAGTATTTCTGTCTTGTATTATTATTTAAAGTTCTCAAGCTCTTAAAAGAACACCCGTTATATATATTACATTTTCAAAAATTATATATTATATAACGAGAAAAATACCTGAAAAAATAGTTCAGAAAGAAATTTATGTTTACCTTCAAAACTGAATTTCGTTTTGACAGAGTTCAAAATAAAAATAAAATATAATTTCACAAAATAGTATAAGAATAGTTCTAAAATGATTACTACTACTACTTGATTATATCCATATGACAAGCAAAGTATTAACTTTTTTATTGCATGTAAATTATATTCTTAAAGTTCAATTGAACGAGAAAAAATCATTAAATGAATTGTTTGCAAAGTAATCTGTCTTGATAAAACGAGATTATTGGCAGACGGACGGGCAACTACCGACATGTGAAAAATAGACTCGTGTTTAGACTCGATTTATTTATTATTTGCCGATCATTTTATTCTTGAATTTAAATCAAACAAGTGAACTCACGACGATCGATAATTCTATTTTGATTATTTTTTCATACATTGAAAATACAGGGAATTAATGTAAATGATTAACGATTCGATTCAGGTGGGCGCTGGAATCAATAGACATCTGATTCTTTGACATTTTGACAACGAATGACGACAAAGAATCTAGGATTCTTGTTCGTCGCCAATATAAATTAGCATTGTAAAGAACTATGTGCATGTTGCAGTCTGGCGCTCCTTTAAGTTATTGGAAAACCTTTCTATGTTTATTTTTCTACGTTTAGTTATTGGCGCAATATTATAACAAGCACTTTATTGCGAAATATAAGCTACAAACTATTCGATAAATAAAAACGTTAAAAGTACAGTGCTTACATCATAGTGTTGTATATTATCATATACGAGGATTGTCGCAAAAATTTTTAGAAGTCATCGTATTGAAAATCTTTGTATTGTTTGACGTAATTGAATTAATTCTGGGAATTTTTTTTTCATTCAGAAATGGGGAAATTCGTAGAAACATGCTTTGAAAACTCGTGAACTTCCTCTTCAGGCATTGTAAAACGTTCTCCGCGCTTTTTACCTTTTCAAAGAGAAACAAAAAGAAATGACAGATTGATAACACTAAAAGCTAGCGTAATTAATTGCACGGCTTCGCATTCAAGTATTCGACTGTTCGATAGGCTGTGTAAAAAGCCACATTGTTATGACGAAGGTAGATATGAGGAGTTTGGTTCATTTTGTGCAATTCAGGAACGACTTCCGGCAAACAAATTGTTGTAAATCAATCAATAATAGCAGTTTTTTATCCTTTCAATTATATTGCTGTAATAATTGAGAAAAATGCTACAATCTTGTTTTTTTTAAAGCACTTCGAAAACGGACAACATTCGTTGGTTTAAGCATATCTCGGTACATTCAAGCAACGATTGGTGTTTAGTATCGGGTTCCTAGGAATAAATCAAGATATCATCAGTTGCGATGTTGTAAAAGATATTTGAGACGTTTCGATTTCATTTCTTAAGATTCTTTTTGCTTCTTTTGACGTAACACTTCTTTTCAGCTTCGCACTTATCAAAGCTGTGTCATATCCAAATGATCATGTAAGAACTCATGTATTTGTTTTGTGTTAAAGCTTATGAATACCTGCATCTAACGGTGTATCACGTACGGATGCATCTATATAATTTTTTAACAGCATCGATGTCTGCTGATGTCTGAGTTTGGTAGACGAATTTTTTTTAATGCTAGAATAAACCAAAAATCGTTTGAAATTATCCATAATATACAAATAAAACTGGTCAGCATTTTATTTATCTCTTGGTGTTTAATCTACAAAATGTAAAATCTTAGAATTTTCTGTTACGCCATCTAATAGTGGTTTCTAAAAACTCTCGCAATAACTTCCTCACAAGAATTAGTATTGTTATATAATAAGATTATAGAAGACTTAAATATTGCGTTAATAACTAGTTCGCTAAGAATATTTGGTTATCCAGTTTAAAACTTTTATTTTGTTGCAAAAATACGTATTTTATACTTTTTTTAACTGTGGACGCGATAATGTAAAGGATATTACATTTAAAGCATATATTCAAACTTACTTAAATATTATGCAAAGATTTCAGTAATTTGTTATTATTAAAATATGAGAAATGTGCATAATAACTCTTTCATTTTTCAAAATAACATACTTATGTTGGGTTTAAACCTAAAAATTGAAAAAAAATCTTTTCAATTTGTATCTATTCAGTGTGTGTAAAGTGTAACATAAATTTGTTACGAACCCCTTCTCGCCGTAAGAGGGGAAGCAGTGTTGATTATTTTTCTTCAACACTTGAAGGGTACTAGATTTTTAAAAATCGCACTCTCCGGAAAGAGAATCCAACTGTCATCGACTTCGCTGGATAAATATCTGAAGTCCAGCGACCTTACCATAGGCGCTATGCCGAAACACCAAATAATTATCAACATCAATATGTATACTGAAATAACTGTTTAATTTAGTTTATGTAATAACCGATTATATGGACTTCGTCATAAATTTTGATACCTGCGTAAGCAAACATAATTACATAAATGATAATAGCAATTGACTAACAAGTACATCAAGTAAGAAAGGAATCAGATTTGAGTTTTGTGGTAGACCAGGTCTAGGAATAAATTTATAGAATGAAAAACTCTTGTAAGGTACGTAGTAAGCGGTCACAGAAATATAATTTAAGTAATGCCAAAGATGAGAGAATTCAAAAATTGATCGACTTGTGTAATAAAGTCTGTTGGTATATTGTGCTAAAAGCGCTAAAAACGCGTGAGAAAGAGCAACTTATCTACGCATATTTAAAAATTTTATCAATGTTCCAAGAGATAAAATCAAATTTTTAACAAAACAGCTATATACAAAATCATGGTAATTCGGTGATAGAAATGATTAAGTATTATTGCAACTGAAAAAGTAGGGCTAAGGCTAAAATCATTAAATATTTGAATAATTTTATACATATACCAGTATATTGCGAAATAATCTTTGTAAGAGAATACCTTTTTCAGAACAAGGCTCTTCAATATAACGGGTGTTTTTTTTAGAGGTATGGAACTTTGAAATGGAATAAAACAAATATGATTTTTTTAAATTGACATGAAATTCACTTTATTCGAAAGATAATCTTCTGACATTATAATTTAAATATGACTTCTGGCATATGACCGCCACGGCTGGCTCGGACGTAGTCTAATCTGGAGGGCCAATTTTCGATGACTTTTTCCAACATTTGTGGCCGTATATCGGCAATAACCCGACGAATGTTGTCCTCCAAGTGGTCAATCGTTTCGGGCTTATCGGCGGAGACTAGCGACTTCACATATCCCCACAGAAAATAGTCAAGCGGCGTTAAATCGCACGATCTTGGAAGCCAATTCACGGGTCCGAAACGTGAAACTATGCGGTTACCAAACGTTTCCTTCAATAAATCAATTGTGGCACGAGCTGTGTGACATGTTGCGCCGTCTTGTTGAAACCACAACTCCTGCACATCATGATTGTTCAATTGAAGAACGAAAAAGTCAGTAATCATGGCTCTATAGCGGTCACCATTGACTGTAACGTTCTGGCCAGCTTCGTTTTTAAAGAAGTACGGACCAATTATTCCACCAGCCCATAAAGCACACCAAACAGTCAGTTTTTCTGGATATAACGGTGTCTCAACATACACTTGAGGATTATCATCACTCCAAATACGGCAGTTTTGTTTATTGACGTATCCATTCAACCAAAAGTGAGCTTCATCGCTAAACAAAATTCGATTATGAAAATCGGGATCATCGGCAATCTTGTTTTGGGCCCATTCACCGAATCTACGCCTTGCTAGGTGATCGTGTGGCTTCAATTCTTGCACGAGTTGGATTTTGTAAGCACGCAAACCTAGATCTTTCCGCAAAATCTTCCATAAAGTGGATTGATACATTTCCAATTCCTGTACACGATGGCGGACAGACTGATTCGGGTCTTCCTCTACGCTACGCTCTACAGCAGCAATGACTTCTTCTGTACGCACTGTACGACGTCTCTCTGGATGCGTGTTATTATTTAGAGTATACGTGGTGCGAAAACGTTCCATAGTTAATAGAAATAATTGCTCTGATGGATGATTATGTTGACCGTAATATTGACGTAGTGCGCGATACGTATTTCGAACAGAACCATGATTTTCAAAATAAATTTGCACAATTTGCAAGCGTTGTTCAGGCGTCAGTCTATTCATGTTGAAATGACAAACCAAACTAAATATAAATCACTTAACACCTGACAAAATGGCCGCCAGTTAAAAAAGTGTTGCCAACTTAAAGTTCTATACCTCTAAAAAAAACACCCGTTATAAATGCCCAATTAAGGAACATAGTTTCTATTATTTATGACAAAGAAAGATAACAAAATTAGTTGACGCACCGACAATAATTTCTGGTAAAGAAATACAAGGTTTTATTTTGATTATAATTACTATATAATTATCAAGTTCATTAAATAACTAGACTTCTGTTCAACTATTTCAAAACAAACCGGATAATTACCGAATTGATTAGTACTAATTATAGCTTTATATCTCTTTAGTGAGGTCAGGTAACGTTAACAAAGTTGAATTTGATGGAGCCTGTGGTTGATTGACTTGATCAATAAGGTTGATATATAACCCCTTTCCACAATTAACTATTTGTAAATTCTGTATACGCATTTCGACAACCAAGTTGTCATCATCAGCAGATAATTTCAAAGTGTCGCACCTTGTAAAACACGGCGAAGAAATTGTACGAAAAATACACTCCGTACGCGATCCGCACCGTTGCAAACCAAGATGTACACTGTGTGACACAGTGTACATCTTGGTTTGCAACGGTGCGGATCGCGTACGGAGTGTATTTTTCGTACAATTTCTTCGCCGTGTTTTACAAGGTGCGACACTTTGAAATTATCTGCTGATGATGACAACTTGGTTGTCGAAATGCGTATACAGAATTTACAAATAGTTAATTGTGGAAAGGGGTTATATATCAACCTTATTGATCAAGTTAACAAAGTTATTTATATTTATTTCCCCTAAACTATTTTCTATACAATTTTTATTTTTATTACATGTTTTAACTACGTTCAGGTATAAAATATGTAAGTCCTATATTAGTGTTCTTTAAATAAATGATAAAAAATTAAAGAAATTAAATTTAATTCTACTAAATATAGATCTAAAGTAGGCTGATATTATTTTTACGTAGGTCAATACAAAATTTTCGAAAACTGAATTCTGAACCAATGAAACAAAGAATACTTCTAACATAAAATAAAAATACTGCAGTAAGTTGCTATAGACACAACTAAAACTCTACTTTTGAATGACCGTTTGTGAGACAGTTTACAATGTCATTGTCCCTTTACTTCAAAAAAATACACACACATAAAATTATTAACTTGAAAAAATTTAATATTATTAATATTTAAAATTTTGGTGAAGACAAAATTTAAAGGAAATTTAGTCAAATTTGAGGATTCTACTAAATTTATTTAGACGTTTTTATTTCTAATTATTATGTTAATTGTTAAATTAGCTACTCTGAAAGTCCATCCCATCTGATGCACTTACCGAAATATTCGAGATTGTTGCATGTAAAGGTGGGTATCAATATATGTACATATGTGTTGTGTATTTCGAAATATGTACATAGACAACATAAAGTATAAATAAAATAAATTGTCGCAATCGTTGTCTGGTAGACAAAATGTTAACGAAAGATTCGTTCTAAGTAATGTGATGTTTATTTTACGCGGTGTTTACCGAAATGGTTCGATAACAACGTGATGTAATACAGAAAATGCAAGTTTTTGGAACAAAGAACAATTTAGTTTTCAATCCAGTCCCATGCTCGTTCAACACACTTATTTCAATTATGTTCCAAATTAGCAATACCTTTATTGTAAGTGGATGAATTAAACTTCTCGACAAAGCTATTTACAGCAGCGATTACCTTGGAATTATACATTCACTTATCATTTTTTCAATATGATAATAAACATTAGGAGCCAAATCTGTGGAATAGGGTGGATAAAGCACTAATTCAAATCCCAATTCATGAATTTTCGCAGACTTGTTGTTAGTTGCGTTTTCTTGATGGAAAAGCACTTTCTTTCTTCTTTTGATTTTCCCACCCAGTCTTTGCAAAAAATTGGTATAATACTCGCCATTTATTGTTTTTCCTTTATCTAAGTAATTGATGACGATAATTTCATGAGAATCTAAAAAAACACAGTTTCCATCATCTTTCCTGTTGATGAAACCGTCTTTTGCTTTCTTCTGTACGTTTAAATTTGAAAACCCAATTTTTTATCATTGAAAACGACGTAGTGTCGAATTCAACTCTGTTTTGATTTCGATTGGTTTTAAGTCATTCAAATTAAAATATTTTACCAGTGTTCGCAACTCAGTTTTTCCATTATTTACAAAATCACAGGAAACGTTCACTTACAGGCATTGTCAAACACAAACCAATTGACAGATCTCTCTGTACCGCCATGTTTAACCCAAGAAACGATCGTTATACAAAATGGTGAAAAAAGTTTCGTCAAATTTGCGTCATCAGTGCCTTACATCACGTAGTTATTGGACCATTCTTGTATTAATTTAGTGCAGTTCAGAGTATATACATAGAATATGTACAGAGTACATGGGGTTCCGTGTATGAAATACATAGACGGTTACTTATATATGTTTTCGTATAAACGTTTCACATTTTTTAAATATAACAACGGTGGCAACATTTCCTGCAATGTTAATGTCAATCTTGATAGTTAGATACATTGTAGTAAGTTAACATGGATAGACATGCGATTTTACAACGCGTAGAAATTATTCGTATTTACCATCAAAATCCGAGTTTGTTTCGCCAGACGTTGGCCATGTTGCGAGAAATTTATAGTCGACATTATTTTCAACTTATCTCTTTATATTTTAGACTAAAAATTTAACAAACTAACTCGGTTGCAGATCAGGGGTCCCCTAATCAATAATATACATCGCTAGTATAAGCCAGAGTATAACGGATGAACAGAATCTCTCCATTCCCTCCATAAATTATATTATCTTTAGATTATAATGTCATCGATTGTTCTTCAAAATAAAATATGCATTACAGAATTATTACTTGTACTTCTTTTTGCATCTGATTTTAAAGTTCTGATAAACTTGAAAAACGCTTTGTATATAGTAATAGTCCAGATGACAAAATAATAAACATTCACATGTTCTACCGTCGAATCATTCGATTTTAACTTGGTACGCCATTGAAATGAAATACATATGGCGTGTTCAAAAATAGTAAGAACTACGTGCACACAAAAAATATGGGTTGCATTAAATTATCTGATTTATTTGTCATCTTTCCAAATTTGACCGCACATTGCTAAGGAGGCCAAATTACTACGAAAAAATGTGGCGACGTAGTAATGTATATGGCTTTCTGAAACGATTAAATATAAAAATGTAACACGTGGTGTAGGTAGACAAGATTGTTTCCGGAATATTCTATATTTATTCGCACAAACTCAAACCCATTTTCTTTGTGTTCCCTTACGATTTTACACTAATATATGACCTATTTTACATATACATATACATTTTGTATGGTTAGGAAGTGAGTTATACACACAGATTTATTATGGAAGTGCGATTTCTGTATCTTTCTAAATATAACTATAAACAATGTTATCGTTCAACCGAGCTTTATCAGCAAATAAAAACAACAAAACATTTTTTTCCTAATGAAGCGTGCGTATATTACTATTTTTAATGCTCCGCTTTAGATATTGATAGTACTTACGAATGCTTAATTAACTTGAACACTTAATTAATTGATAGGTATTGACTAAAGAACGAGTTTTCGTTTGATTTTGCAGAATTTAATTACAAGCAATACGGTCAGTTACAGAAGTGTTCGCACACCTGTGAATGTTAAGTATCATCTAATGTAAGTGATGATAAAGCATATTTACTTCCATTTAACAACGTTAAAAAACTCAAAAAATCTCTAATTACAATATGAAAACTTTTGTTATTTACTATAAAAGAATCTGATAAATATTCTAACAGTTCTAACAGTGAACACTTCACTTATATAAGATATTTCTCTGTTGTAAGCCATAAATTTAGAACGAATCCAGTAAATTCTCTTCATAGTATCACGCATTTGTGAAAAATAAGCATTTGATTCTTTACAAAGATGAGTTGTAAAAGTAAACACATGTCTGGTGATATGCGCGAGTTAACAACACTATACAAAGCAAAAAAAAACCCTTAAGGCAAATAGGCAAATTTATCGAAAAAGTATGTTCTGCAATGCAGATTGAAAAAAATATATTCAAAATACCTGAACTGTTGAAATTGTACCACGAAATAGGCATCCAAAGATCCTAAATGAGCGCGATCTACTATTACCAGTGCACCGAGTTATAATTCATACATTGAGGGTAGCCGTACAGATGGCATTTGATTCTGGAACGAAACTACATTGAGAGAACTTAAAGAGAATTTGGATGAAAACTTGTTATAGCTGAAGAGTTTTATGTAAGACATTTCATTAAGCGTCATTAATAGCTAACTACTGTAAATCATAAAGCTTATAGGTAAACATTAACGTCGCTAATTAAAGAGGAACGTTGACCTCCGAATTTTGTCTTCTTCGTGCTGATGCTTGGTCCCATAACGCTCGGTTCACAACCGAACTGCAGTCATTTGCACGAGGTGTCCTATGCTATCCACCGCACAGTCCCTTGGGTCACTTGGTATCATCCGATTATCACTTGTTCACTTCAATCAAAGAGACTATTCGGAAAATTATATATTATAGAATTGGAGAGGAAGTAAAAAAAAGTGCGGAGAATTGGAAAAAGAAGTTGACGGGAAACTTTTGGGTCTTAGTTCCCAAAAGTACATTGAACAAGAGGGCGACCACATGGAAGAATAGTTTATTATACATGTAACATACCTTTTAAATTTAATTATCAAACAATAAAAACTCGATATTTAAGAATTAAATGGCCCTAGTCGGAAACATGAAAATACGAGCATGAAGCATATCCAGAAAGTATATGCCTCATATTTTCATATTTTGAATTTAGAGATTTTTAACTGTACATTATATATTTCATACACATAAATACTTACATATACGAGGGAGCGTTTTTATATTCGCGGAATGAGCGGGTTGTAGAGGGGTGAGTAGGCGCATTGGGGGCGTGGCCTGTGCAGCGACTCATGATTAGTATAAATACGAAGTTTCATTGTTATTAGACAGTTAGTCTTTGAGCTATCGTCAACCAAGTAACATAATCAGGAGTGAAAAGTGAAATATGGAAAAAATCGAATATCGTGCCGTTATAAAGTTCCTTACCAGGCAAGGAAAATCAGTCGCGACCATAATGAATGAGATGTCATTGGTTTACGGCGACTCTTGTCCAGGAAAAACCATGGTGTACAAGTGGCATAGTTTATTTAAACAAGGAAGGGAATTCCTTGAAGACGACACGAGGCCGGGCAGGAGCAATGAGGTGACCACGCCAGCACTTATCCAAAAAGTTGAACAAATTGTACTCGAAGATGCTCGACTAAAGAAGAAACAACTCGCAGAAATGGTTGGAGTATCCGATACAACAATTTTTAAAATCCTACACGATCATCTCGGCATGTCTAAGGTCAGCGCAAGATGGGTGCCGAGAATGCTCACGCCGCCGCAAAAACAACAGCGCGTAGAGTGTTCGCGTGCATTTTTGGACCTCTGTAATGAAGACAAGGATGGTGTATTGAGTTGAATTGTTACTGGAGACGAAACTTGGGTTCATCATTATGAACCTGAGTCCAAACAAGACTCCATGCAGTGGCATAAAAAGGGCACAGTACCTCCCAAGAAATTTAAAGTGTCACAATTAGCTGGGAAACTCATGGCAACGGTATTTTGGGACTCGGAAGGAATATTGTTGATTGATTATAAAGATAAAGGTGTTTCTATAACCGGAGAATATTATGCTTCAATATTAGAGCGACTAAAAGAAGCCATTAAAGAGAAAAGACGGGCAAAATTGACAAAAGGTGTTCTGCTTTTGCACAACAACGCGCCCGTCCACAAGAGCCGCGTTGCGTTAGCTGCCCTGCATAAGGTGGGCTTCGAAATTGTGAATCACCCACCCTACAGCCCAGACCTGGCCCCGAGTGATTATTACCTGTTTCCGAAAATGAAAAAAGAGCTACAGGGTAAAAAATTTACTGCCGATGATGAAGTCAAGGAGGTAGTTTCGGCGTATTTTGCAGATAAAGAGAAATCATTTTTTTATGAGGGTATAAATAAATTAATTGAAAGATGTGAAAAATGTATCCGTCTTGCAGGTGAATATATTGAAAAAGAAAAATAATTTGGTTTTTTTATTTCCACCCCTTGTCCCCCATTCCGCGAATATAAAAACGCTCCCTCGTATATATATATATAATTATACATAATTAAAGTATTCTATTAGTGAAATTAACTATTTTCTACTTAATGACCGTCTTCGTTTTTTTTTTATCGGCCCTACTTTTCATTCGCGGCGATAACTTTTAATATTTTTTAAATTTTAAAAGACTATCGTCACAAAGTTTGAAAGTAGTAAAAAATTTCTTCGCAAGATAAATCACAGTAAAGGCAGAGCAAAGCTATTAAAGTACATATATTTTGAACTAAAGAATATATGTATATACATAATTCCCTAATATTTCTTTGAAATTTGAATTATTATAAAAAATATTTACGTTTCAAGCGTGTTATTGTTGTATTCTGCTAATGACGATATTTATGGCGAGGAGTCTATTATACTAAATACAATATAGTTAAAGGACCAAACAGTTCAGTATTATTCATGCATTTGTTAACTTTTTTTTTTATTGCTATATAAAAATGCCAAGGGGCAAGCAATTAACTTTAGAACAACGTTCTGTAATTTGTGCTGTGCAAGAGGAGGGGTATACAGAAAGGGCAATAGCTGATTGATTGGGAAATTCACCGTAAGGTGTTTATTACACTTTGGCATGACGAGAAAACGGGGCAGCTTAGTGATCGTAGGTCCTACGGAGGACCACCGGCAACAACTGCTGTCGAAGACAGATTTATAATTACACCACCGGCAATAACTGCTGTCGAAGACAGATTCATAATTACAACAGCAAAGCGAGACCGACGACTTACTACACCAGAAATCACCATTCATCGAAGAATGAGGATATCTGTTACTACGGTAAAAAGCGATTATTGGTTGCAAGTTTAAGTGGTAAAAAATATTGCACACAAACAAAATAGACTGCTATGGGCAAGAGACCATCTAAATTAAACGACAGATAAGTGGAAAACAGTCTTGTGGACCGATGAAAAAAATTTTGAAATGAATGTCTTAATGAAGTTTGTTTAGTGCCTTCGGTAAAACATGGAGGGGGAAATGTGATGACTTAGGGTTGTTTTACTGGTACAAGAACGAGTGATTTGGCAAAAATAACATGTTGGCATCCGAAAGTCGTATTATCGGTCAACCGTTCATATTTCAGCAAGATAATGATCCAAGGTACACAGATAAAATACATAAGAAATTTTCAGAAGAAAGAAAAGCAGCTGGAGAGGTTACGAAAATAATCTAGCTCCTCAAAGTCTTGATTTATCTTCTGTTGAGCTATTCTGGGATGAGCTCAAAAGATTGAAAAAGGGACAGCCATAAAATGCTCAATAATTGTAGGGCTGCTTACCAGAAGCTTTGCAACAAATTCACCTCAATTACCTCGAAAAATTAATAAGCAGAATGCTCAGAATATGCGAGGCCGTAATACGGACCAAAGGAGGACATATAGATGGAAAAAAATTATAATTAACAATAATATATAAAAAGAATACGTCTCAAATAATTACATTTGATATTAATATATCAAATGTATTATTCTTTGTATATATTATTGTTTTCCAATATACTTTGTGTTTGTTATTTTAAATACTTGCTCATTCGTGAAAAGAATTCTAAATACACAAGCCTAATTTAATTTGCATTTAAATACAAAGAAATTAATAATGATAATAACAGTCCCAATACATAAAGCATCACAAGGCTTGTATTGATTTACCGTTTCGTGTTATATAGTAGCATCGTAGGTATTAGCCGCGTACAGACTGAGCGTAAACTCACATATATGCGGGTTGAGTGAAAAGTTGCAACAGGTAATATTGGAGAAATGCACAGTATGTCGAATGGCTACAGTACTATGGAAACCACCACAATTAACAACTTTGAAAGGAGGAAAAAAACTTTATGGGAATGGTAAAATACCTTACTTAGATTATGATACGTGACACAGAACTTAATGAATCAGATTAAGGATTAAGATTTACTAACTCTCGGTTTACAAGTACAATTCAGAAGTAGTGGCTTTAATATAAGTGGTGTAGTTCTTCGTATTAAATAATGTTCTTTACATATAATAAATAATGAAAATCATCTTAAAATGTAGACGAATATCATCAAGATTCGTTACAAATAATTTTCATTTCTTTTTAACCAATCTCGCGCTTTTACCACTGTTGGGAGTTGTGAAGGTATGGATTATTATTAATTTATTGAACCATTTAACGAATAATTTCTATAAATAATACACTAAACTCTTATAATGTGACTAATACAAAGTAAGTTATGAGATTAGAAACGAATTACTTAAGTGCTAATATATCTAACTTACAAGAATTTTATACTTCGAGAAACTTGAACGCTATTTTAATAACGATAAGCTTTCAAATCTGAATGAGGTCGTATAACACATTGCAATAAGTCTAGAGAAGTTCTTTTTCGTGATCGTGAATTTATTTTATAGCTTGGAAATGATATATGAATGCACGTTATCTGTGTAAAACCCTGTTACAATTGACGCAAGCTTTTAGGCTCTGTTTAAGATTTATTTCTAATCGTCCTTTTATTACCTTTGATGAAGTGGGACTTCCGAGTCATTAATACTAAATGTAACCGGTTCTAAGTAGCCACTGCTGCGATAAAATGTAATATTGTATTTTTCTAGTTCAAGATATATTTCTTGGTGAGAATGGTATTCTTTTAGATTTTACAGTAGTGGAATACTTTCAACTAAGATCTTAACTTTACTACGTCTAATTTTATGAGAGTTTATATTTGACAATTTATGGTGTCTTCGAATACCGTAAAACAATTTTGATTGCAATTTTATGTTACATACGCTATTGAATTGTGACTATGAACTTTATATTGTGCATTGTTCGTTCGTAGATATTATAATCGAAATAGCTAGATTGCAAAAAATTTTTAAAAACCAATGTCGAGAGAATGAGCTCTGGAAAAAAGAAAATTTTAGTTTCAAATTTTGTTAGACTTCATTTTAATATTTGGTTCGAAACTAGTTTACAGTATGATCTAACCAACCAAATTTAATCCTAACGTTCATACTCGACATGTTTATAGAAAGGTAAATTTCTGTGGAGACTGTGGTTGATTGAATTGATCAAAAAAGGTAAATAAAACCCCTTTCCACATTAATGTTCGATTCTGTATAAGTATTTCTACAACTAGGTTGTCATCATCAACAGATAATTAGAAGAATCACACAGTGTAAACACCAAATACATACTGCGTGTGTTGGTGTTTGTGCGGCATGATGCTGCGAGTTTTACCGTAGATCCAGGTGCGACACTGTGATCAATTGTTTGCTGACGATGGCGACTTAGTTTTCGAGATATGTACACAGAATACAAACATTGATGTGGAATGGGATTTTATTTACCTTTTTTTGATTAACACTGAGATCGCTTGAAAATAAACTCTCATATTAAACAATTTGTTGATCAATAACGTAAGCACCACTATTCTTTCGAAGTTTTTACCATTTACTGGACGGTTTGAAAAGTCAGTTTTCTTAAAACTTGCTATTTTTGTAAGCATATTTACTTCGAATGCATGTTAGAGTGTTTGAACGAACAAAATGTTTTCTATTAAATGGAATAAATGGTAATTGGTATTATCTAGGGAATATGGTGGATAGTTTATAACATCCCAATCAAATTGAAGTAGCTTTTATTGTACATGTAAAGGAGTATGGGGTCGGTCACTTTTATGATCAAAGTAAATGTCTTTTTTAATCCTAAGTTCTTGTCATTTTCTATGAATTATTACTTTTAATTGATGAATTCATGGTTTAGTTAGATGCAATAAGCTCACAGTACACAATTATTTCACTCCTACCAACCCTAGAACCTGATCTTCTTTGGGTGTACGAGAATAATTTGGGAAGGTGAGACTTAGAATGAAACACACAATTTCGGCAACGATTCCTTTATTTATCAACGGATTCCCCTTCAACATTAATACAACCTTGACCAGCAAAGCTGGACCGCCATTGTATCAGTTTTATAATCATTTGCAACTGCACAGTACGGTGTATCAACTGCTAACTATTAGATCATATGTGGGCAACAACCGGCCCACGGGCCGGATCCGGCCCGCTGTAAGATTTGATCCGGCCCGCGAGACATTATCGTATTATTTCATGTCTGATATCTATCGCTAAAAATTATTAACACTACTTTAAAACACTACTTTAAAATGCACTACATTTAAACACGGCCGGCGAACACATTTGCACATTAAAGTTTGGCCCACAACATGTCAAAGGTTGCCCATACCTGTATTAGGTCATTTATGCGTATAATATAGAATAATAAAATCTATAAATTCAACAAATGTATGCCAATGCATGTCCCAACATGTTAAAACATGTTAGGATACAAACATATTGTACGGAAAACTTCTAAGAACAACCTGCAAACATTAATTCTAGATAGAATTAATTGTTGTTAACTTCAGAAAATACAAACACGAAATGAAGTAGTGACAATATTAAGAGTGGAAATTTGTATAATTTTTTAATAATTAATTACAAATTTAATCAGGTGCATTACTATGAATGGTGAATTAAATTTATCTCATATATAATCCTTCAATTAGTTCACTCACACATAATTTATAGTTGCGGACAAAAAAGTAGGTGTGGGCAAATAATGGGAAAAGTAAATGCAATTTAGTTTGCTCCAGGCATAATATATCAGTTTAATACCTACCATAAATAAAATTAATAAATATCTAACTCGCAAAAAGCAAGATTATTCACCAATGAAATTATTAATGAAATCTATGATATAACGGCTTTAAATGTAGTTGTAAGTATATAAAATATATGTACAGTATATGAAAGAACATACCTAAAGTATTTTATTGTAATATATTCAAATTCTTAGGCGAGAAAGTCATCCATCATTTACGAAACGAAATTACGTTAATGGTAGAGCTATTTTAGTAAATTAATATGCGAGAAATTATGAGATCCATAAACTTGATCACTATGCAATTTAATCTCTTACCTTTACCTCTATACCTACAAATTCATCTGTATCTTTGGTGTTTATATTTGATCCTTCTTTCTTTTATTGTTTATAGTCATTATTTTGCTCTTATTTGTGTTTATTTCCATTCCTGGTATTTCGATTTCATTTGATCATGCTGAAAATGATGTACTTGTTTTTAATTTTTTGCCATTAGTACAATGTCATCAGCATACATTAGGGCTTTGTAATTTGGTTGGGGTAAGATTTCTATATCCTATTTTTATTTGCCATGCTTCTTCTTTAGTATTTTTAATTAGTTTACCTCTCACAATTGTAAATAATAAAGGACTATGTCCCCAAGCTTTACTCTCACTTTCAGTTCTAATTTCTTCGATTTTTGTCAATTTCTTGTTACCTGAGTCGCCACATTTTGTATATATCCTTCGTTACTTTTGTTTATTTTCTGCTTTGAGCTCTTAAACATTTCCAAACAATTTTTCTTTTGATTGTGTTAAGGTCCGTGAAAATTAAATGTTTCGCTGCTTCCCATAGACCTTTCGATCAAGTTTGCTATTAGGATTGTATCTTCATTTGCTTGCTTGTTTGCTCTATATGCGACTTGTTCATCCTTTAGTTTTCCTTGTATCTATTCTCATAATCTCTTCTCTATTATTCTTGTGTATACTTAGTAACCTATTGTGGATATGAAGGCACAAGAATCAAAAATAGTTAAAATAACTTGTAAGGGAGTTCTAGTGATAAATGACAAGAAGTCTTAATCAACTATTCTCAAATGAATATATAATATAATTACTTTCCTCTATAAGCATTGTTATAGAATTTTATAGAAATACTAAAACGTCCATATTTATGTTTTAACACATTCCAATTACTGTCAGTATATAATAAAAGCAGCAATATTTTGATATATTTTTGTACATCGTAAAATATCGGATTTCTAAAGGTGTGTATTATAATCTGTCATCAGATGCTATGTGTATTAATGACAAGCATTACACGGGTCTGAAATAATAAACATCTAATGTACGCATATACGTACATATATTTTTGGAGCTGTATAACTACGTATGTTTATCATTCATTCCGTTAAGCAAACAATTTGAACAAAAAAAACAGTTCTGTGTACGTTATGTCTACGCACGAACCAAACGCCAAGATGTATAATACAAACTATGTACATAAATCGAATGTGCAGATGTTTTACACGTTCCGACAGAGTTGTAGATTTTTTACAATGAAAAATCTTGAAAGGCGTTGAATTGAAGCAAATCAAATTTAACGAGTGGTACAAGACCTAAACTTATTGAAAGTAAATAAATGCCTCATGCCCTTTATTAGGAGTAAGAAGTTTCTTTCAATGATACATACACTATCATTCAGGAGTATTTGGTCACCCTTGTTTCATTACAGTTTCTATAGAAAAGTTGTAATTACAAAATTTATTTCTGTAGTAAGAAATAGTTCCATAGTAAACATTCAATCTATAAAAGCTTATTCGAAAATAATTATGCGATTACTCTGTTATTCACAATGAACGATAATACCCTAATTAAACTTCAGGTGGAATAATTCCATTTAAGCGATTAGATCTCTCAATTCTTGGAAATTTTCGATTATTATGATTTTATTTTAAGGTAGGGTGTTATAGTAAACCATTGAGTATTTATACTTGGGTATTTTGGCAAAATTGCAGTTAGTTTTTGTGAGGTGCTCATAGTGATAACATCGTGTGTTTCGAAGAAGTTTAATCGGTTAGAAATGCCTAAATGGAAATAATTGAGTGTAGAAACACGATCGTTTATAATCGCACACCATAAAACTGGCAAAATCAACAACGAAATTGCTACAGACCTTAAATTAAATCAGTCCACCGTGGATTATATCATCAAAAAACACCGCGAATGTGTGTTGAGCAGAACTCGAAAAGGCAGACAAAGGGCAACAACCTCAGCAGAAGATCTTGCAATGGTTGTAACAGGCGAGAGAAATAGACGAAAAACAGACCCAGAAATCACAGCAGAAATGAATGCTGTTCGTCGAAAACGCAGTGTTTCCACAGTTAAACGGCAATTAAAAGAAGCCGGTTTTCATAGACGAATTGCAATGCGGAAGCCTCTTCTGCGCAAAGAAATCAGGCAAAAATGTTTAAAATGGGCATGCGATCACCAAAATGGAAGCATAGAAAACTGGAATAAAATATTGTGGACCGATGAATCCAAATTCAAGAATTTCGGTTCACGAAGACGTGTTTTCGTGAGGAGGTCTGTGGATGAGCGTGCCCGGGAAGATTGCGTAGCCCCTACTGTTAAGCACGGTGGAGAGTCAGTCATGATATGGGGTTGCTTTTCTAGAGCAAATGTGGGCGGTCTCGTAAAAATCGAAGGTATACTAAAATAAGAACAGTATAAGCGCATATTAGAGAAAAACGCAATCCCTTCTGGAATTAAAATCTCGGGTTGGAACTTTATCTTCCAATAAGATAATGACCTGAAACACACTTCCAAACTAGTCCTGATTTGAATCCCATCGGGTTGCTGTGGGAAGAACTTGACCGAGAAGTGAGAAAATCGGCTCCCACATCTGCACTTGCATGGGACATAATATTGCACCCGTCATACTTTCCAGACCTTGCCTCGTTCGACTATTACCTTGTCGCATCAATGGGACACGCGCTTGCAGAGCAGCACTTCGCCAATTTCGAAGAAGTTAGAAAATGGCTCAATGAATGGTTTTGCTCAAAGGACAAACAGTTGTTTTGGGATGGCATCCATAAATTGCCTGAAAGATTGGCAAGATGTGTAGAATCAAATGACCTATAATTTGATTAAAAAGTTTTTCCAATTTCGTGAAAATTAGGTAGTTTTTTTTTACGAAAAAACTGGTAATGACTTTCCCGTACACCTGGTACTTTATATACGCGGACACGGATGCAATTCCGGGAACTTGTTGATATTACCTCGTATATCGATTAATACAACTGTTCATATAATAAACATATAATGTTCTAATAGATTCATTTAATAAAGCTATAATCTTTACTGACTCAATTCTAAAAATTACATGGATGAATTTAGAGAATACCTTGTGACTTCTACTATTTAGCAGATGGTATTTTATTTGAGCAAGCAATGTAATCCGAGTGAATATATCGCTAATTATTTAAAGCTGTCAGATAATGCTGTGAAACGTGTGAGTAATATTGTAGAAATTAAGGATGTTATAGTGTTTTTAAGTGATTTTTTACTTGTTAATGGTAATAATAGATAGATTTTTGAAAGAAATTGGGAAAGAATAAAATTCGAAGTAAAATTTTTATTGAAATTGCGACCGATAACATTTTTGAGTACTATTAAAGAGAATTTATAAACAAAATTAACGGTATTAGATTAAATATGTTGTTGAAAAATGACATTCCGGGTACGATTTGTTGTATTTAAAAATGTAAGAACATTAAATTATAGATTTCCATTCGGATTACATTAGTACTTACAAACCTAATGTAATTTTATGTCTATTAAAAGATTTTTGTAATTTAGGCAGATTATCATGTTTTTTTATATGAAACTAACAGGCTTCAAATTACTAGAAGTAATATAATAAAAACCAGTTTTTTAAACGCGGCAGTTAATGTAAACGTAAGCTAAAACATGCATGTAAATTAGTATAGTCAAAATAAATTATTGGCAGAATATATTTAGGAACGCCTTGGCCTATATGCATTGATGGCATAATTATGCATACGTAGTATACATTATATTGCTTTTTATTAACTGGGCTATGACAATTTAGGTAGATTTAATTAACATATTACATGTTGATGTAACTGAAACTTTTGTAAATTAGCATTGTGCGTATACAATTATTAACAAGTATACATAGCATTGTAAGTTCTGATAATTTAAACGAAACTCAACGTTCTCAGTTAACTTACAGTGTCACGCCAAAAAAATACACCTATTTGTGAATAAGTATTTTCGTAAAAGAGAAACAAATAAACACAAGTTTTTTAATTTTGGTTATACATATTTGTATGTCACATTATACGAGGGTAGCCGTTTATATTTCGGGAATAGCAAACCAAAAGAATTCTTTATTATCGAAAATAGTTTGAACCGACCTGTGAGAGCTTGCATTGTCATGGTGGAGAATGATCTGTCATTTTCGGTTTGTTTTCCTTATTTCTTCAAAAACTTTTGCAAACAAATAGTTGTGTACCATTCGGAATTGACAGTTCTACAACTCTCTAAAAGCACGGTTGCAACGTGACCGGTTTTTCCGAAAAAAACAGGCGACCATTTGTTTTTATGTACTTCAAGCGCGAACAACTTTTGTTGGTTTTGGTCCATCTTGGAATACCCACACAGTCGACTGCTGTTTACTATTGGGCTCATACGTACAGATCCAAGATTTATCATCTGTGACGACTTTATAAATGTTCTTTGAACCACCGCCATTGTATTTTTTGTGCATTTCGTAGCACCAATCGACGCGAGTCCTTTTTTGAGCGGTTGTCAAATTATGTGATACCCAACGTGAACATAGCTTCTTAACGGCTAAATGTTCATGCAGGATCTTATGCATGCTGGTGTTACTAATACCTAGAGATGCTTCGATCTCAAGGTATGTCACACGGTTTTGCATTATCACTTCAGACACTGCATTAATGTTTTCCGACACAACAATATTTGTGGAACGACCTTCACGAAATTCATCGTCCAAAGAACGTTGTCCAAGTTTGAATTCACTATATCAACGATATATTATAGTTTTCGATGGTACTTCATCACCATATAAATAATTCAGCTCGTCGATGCATTCTTGTTGAAATAATCCACGCCGAAAGCTATGAGAAATAATTGCACGAAAATATTCGCGAGTTAATTCAATTTTTTCGCTGACATAAAATTTTGAAGTTACTGTCAACAGTAAAAATAGCGACTGGATAATAAAACTGTCAAGATAAATATACAAACTTCATGATGCAATCATCGTATCGGAGGCAACACAGTGTTGCCAGTTACCGAAATATAAACGGCTACCCTCGTATATCATCTTCACACATCAATAGAAAATGAAAATATAATTTTAATAAAATTAAAATAAAGTAAATTAACATACAGTCCACACCCAAAATCACAGTCCAGGAAATTACTCCTATAATACTGTAGTAATTCTCCTAATCTTTTTATTTTAAATTCTATTAATGTATCAGTCTCCTGTGTAATGAATGTTGTTGTGGCTTTACATTGTTTTAATTTAAAATCAATGATATGAAACAAACAACGGTAGAAGAACAGGGAATTGTCATACACAGTTATAATCTATGTAAAAGTTATTGAGAAATCTAACCAATTATTGTTATTATTATTAATGGAAGTAGTGCTATTATCAATATATTATCAACAGATATAAAATTGAAAAAAAAATTCTTGATGAACCACGTAAATCTCTAAATAAGTGCTCAAGATGAGACATACACTACCGTTCATAAGTATTTGGGCACCCATATTTTATAAAATTATTTGAACAGCATAGCTTCTAGGAAATTCATTCTTGTAATATTGGATAGGTATAAGGAAAGTATTAAATCTACAGAAACGCTGCATAAGTAACATTATGTATTACTTTATTACCTGCAATAAACCAAAATTTGTTATTGGGACTACCTGGGGATTAGCGCAATAAAAGTTTCTCCAAGTTCTTGTAATTGTCTTTCTGTGAAGGATACTGAAGGATAAGTTTAGTAATGATGTTTTAATGACCTCGGGCGAGTTTCATGTTATATTTTTGAAATTGCCCTCAGTTACGTTTCTGTATTCGTTGTGAGATATTCCTGTGCTAGTAGTGTTGTTAAGATCGTTAAATATGCCAAAAAGAAAAGAGATGGACATTGAAACGCATTCTCTTATAATTGCACACCATCAAGATGGCAAAAGCAACCGGCAAATTGCGAAACAATTAAAATTAAATAATACTTCCGTAGACTATGTCGTCAAAAAATACCGAGAAAGTGGCAGTCTTCTCAATAAATCACGGAGTGGGAGACCCAGAGCGACAACTTCTGCTGAGGATCGTGCAATAGTGATCACAAGCAAAGAAATCGCTGCAGAAATCAATGCAGACCGTCCAAAATCAATAAGCGTAACAACGGTCAAACGTCGCTTGTACAAAGCAGCTTTGTACGGACGAATTGCAATGAAAAAACGGTTATTGCGCAAACAGAATAAGCGGAAACGCTTAAACTGGGCTCGTGAACACCAACATTGCACAGTTGAACAGTGGAGTAAAGTCTTGTGGACCGATGAGTCAAACTTCGAAATTTTCGGGTCCAGAAGACGTGTTTTCGTTCGGAGATCTACAGGTGAACGTGCGGCAGAGCAATGTATTGTGCCTACGGTTAAACATGGCGGTGGTTTCGTGATGATCTGGGGTTGTTTTGGTGGTACGGTCGTGGGTGATATTGTGAAAATTGAGGGAATACTAAGGAAAGAGCAGTATCGAAACATTTTGGAGACCAACGCTATTGCTTCAGGATTAAGACTTTTGGGTAGGAATTTTGTATTCCAGCAGGATAATGACCCAAAGCACACATCCGAAATATGCAAAGACTATTTGCAACTCTTGGAAGCGGAAGGATCCATCGAAGTTATGAAATGGCCTTCCCAAAGCCCCGATCTAAATCCAATAGAGTTATTGTGGGAGGAACTTCATCGGGAGGTCCGGAAAGCAGTACCAACATCGGAGGCTGATTTGTGGAGGAAACTGCAGGAAGCTTGGGTCCGCATAACACCGGATACATTAGCAAAACTAATTGCAAGAATGCCGCGATTATGTGCTGCCATTATAAAAAACAAAGGAAGTCACATAGATGAATCGAAAATTTAAATATAATATGTAATTCTACTGCCAGATACTGTAATTAGTTATGTATGTACATGTAATAAATATATTTTCATTTTTTCACTAGTGCTTTTAATCATTTCTTCTAAATTTATGGGTGCCCATATACTTATGAACGGTAGTGTAGGTATGAAGACAAAAGCTAATCCCTTTCTGAGTGCCTCTAAATTTGCATGTGGGATTAGTAATCGCAATTAACTCTAAAACCACCTGACCTGTTTTAAGAAAAATGAGTTTCATAGTCGTATAGCACGAAACATGGATTGAAAAGACTGCTATTATTTTACAGATAGGAGTAAATTTAATATATTTTTGCCAAGCCAAATGAAGAATAAAATATTTAAAATTTATTTCCTACTGACTAATAAATTATTTTGTCTGTTTTCTTTGATAACCTTTTGTCATTTTTATTACAGACAATCTTGATGATTTGGCAGCACCTTTCATCCAAAATCCTATAATTTTTGACAGGCGATCAAACTTGTGTCTAGTTTTACTTTCTCATGATAAAATACTACTCCTTTACAATCTTTAAACATCTGTAATAATAATACATCAGAATCGTTTAAACTGTCGAATTGTCAACCATACATACTCGAATTAATCGTTTGTAAGTAACTTCTTTCAGTTCATGAGGAACTTAATAATGTAACTGTGAACGCCTGAATGGTAGATATTTAGGGTTTCGGTAATTTCTCGTGTTGTGTATCGTGAGTTTGACTCGATCGCGGTTTTTATTTTGTTGACAATCTCAATGGCCCTCCTGGCTTAATAGCATTTTACATAAAATTAAAAATTTTAACCTTTCATAATATGTTAAATGGAAAAAAAAGATAAACAATAGGTAAATTAAAATAACATCATCAATTAAATGACGTGATTAATATAATAACAATATGAGTGTTGGGGTGTAAACATGATAGAAATAAACAATAATATATGTATTATATTGACCTAGCTTATCCGACAAGCGTAATTGATGAATTAAATGAAATTTTGTTTGTAAACAAATGCATATAATAGTAATAGTCATACCGCACTGTAAACACACATTAAGTATCCGTCTGCACTTTTACATATAATAGTTCATTTGATATTAATTTGCATATACTGCGTTTTCTTGTTTCTAAAGTTCATAAATAATATTTGCCTTTGTTTCATTTTTGTTGTCATCTTTTAATTTTAATGTTTGATTCAATCACAGGTTTTATAGCTTGTCATTATAATGGTCCTTTCTCTTTAATTTCTCATGGCGTCTGCCACAAAAAGTTTCAGTACAGTATATTCTACCAGAGTAATTCAGGTTTTGCACATTTTTAAATGTATTTCTTTTATGAACTAGAGAATCTTTCCCCGTAGAATTTGATTTGGTTAAATTTGATACGTAAGAATTGATTCATGTCAGAAGGGAATCTATTATTTGACACTATGTAGGGTTTTTTCTCTGAGACAATTTTAATATCAATAACACAAGCCTGCGATGGAAAAAATTGCTTAAAATATAATCAGTGATTTTTACAGTTTTTTGTACGTTGATTACGGAAAAAATCACGCATTATTTAGTAACAAATTTCACGTAAAATTATCGATAACTAGGCATTTTAGGCAAGTAAGCATTACAGTGTTTAATCCTAATAATTAAGCTTAGATTGGCCGTGGGAAATATTAATTGGTCAGGTAGCAACTTTGAGTAGCTGTCAAACCTTTGACAACTTCGAGACAAAAATGGGCTCGAAAGAAAAAGCAGCATGGGTATCTTTTAAACTTGTTTTAACCAGATTTCTTGGGAACGAAAAGGATCCTGACTACAGAGCCATTGTAGCTGAAATGTTGGAAAGCTTCTAAAATTTAAGCTGTAATATGAGTTTAAAAGTATATTTCTCCACTCACACCTAAACTGCTTTCCAGACAATCTTGACGTTGTCAGCGGGGAACAAGGTGAAAGATTTCTACAAGATATAGAGGCAACGGATAAGCGATGTCAAGAAAGGTGGAATGTTACATGATAACGGACTACTGTTGGATGTTGAATAGGGACGATGAAAAAGCACAGAAGAACGTTTTGACGGGAAGCGAAACGATACCATAAAGGATAGGTTCCCAAACTTTTTAAAGTCATGGCGCCCTTAACGTTCAGATTATTTCCGGCGGCGCCCTTCATATGAAGTAAAACTGGAGAGCTAATAATTTTAAGTCTAAAATCATAAATCTTAAATTTAAATAAATTCTATGCTATGATCGCTAAATTTAACTTTTAGATTTTTATAAGACTTAGATATATAGATAAATAATAATTGTAAATAGTTTATAAAATTATTTTTTTAAATTTTTTTTTGTTTTGGCTGCTATAAGGCCTATCAATCAAGAAGATCATACAGTTTTACTAAGTTTGTGTTGCTTTTATGAAAAATGTTTAGTTATGATTTTAATAAAATGTAAAATAAAATATATCTTTTTTCAGTGAAAAAACTCTATGTGATAGAAAAAAAACTGTTTTCGTTTTTGAGTACAGCATTATTTTGTGATTCAATGCATTTGTTTTAGAATCTAAGCTGGTGTACTATTTATAAATAGAAGTGTATACACATTACCATTGTATATCTTCCATTTCAGCATATAAAACAAAATTAAGAATTCTTTAAATATGAAATAAAAAGTTTTTTGAGTCTGCAGTATATTAGATAATCGTAAGAATATCATTAGATGGACATATTAATAATTATCGTTTATTTTCTAAAAGAATTCTTAAATATAGGAAAATATACCAAAAATACTACAAATACGACAAACATTTATTCGAACTTAGTATTAAGGATGGCAATAAACCTCAGTAAAGTAAATGCCCTAGAATTAAAATTCAATTTTATTTAATAAAAAATGTGTCCTTGTACAAGAATTCCGTTGTAATATATGCACTGATTACCATTTCATTAATATACTTAGAAAGATACTGCTGAACTCAAGGCGACGAAAGAATTCTTTTCTTAATCAAAAGATTAGCTAATTTTGGTCCAAACATCTGTTAAAGTAAGAAAAAACCACGGACGAGATATACTTTCTTACAGTGACCTCTTTTTATACACACTATCCATAAACACTGTCAGTATTTTAATGGTGTACAAAAAATGTACTAGGGGACAAATGGTACTAACTGACCTGGTTACCAAAGTGCTGACATATGTATATACCTCTTACATACTTTATGTTTTATGTGGTAATGAAACTTTCTGATACAATTTTGTACATCTATATAATATTGGCAGCGTTTAAACAGTATATAAATGTTGAGTGTTTTATAAAAAAAAGCAATATTGGAAACAAAGTTTTTTGGAGCTAACTTGTTATCCCTATTTATAAAGAAGAATCAGAAGTAAATATATACTTCTAAAATCATTGAAAAGCTTTTAATCGAGTAAAATGGAGTAGATCTATAAGGTAAATTAAAGATATTAGGATATCTTAACATCTAATTTAGCTCATTGTCAATGCACATAAATCTAAAGTCATTAGATAGACTTCAAGTCAGTTATACGAACGAATGACATTTCTAGAGGCCAATGAACTATTTACAAGACGAACAACTGGAAAACGAAAGAATATGTATAAGAAGGAGGAAAGAATTCCTTGTAAATATGAAGACTAATTTAATTGGACTACTGATCAGTATAGAAAAAGCTAGTAAAAAGTACGGATAAATAAAACATTTTGAGAACAAAAAATATGATAAATGATAATTTGTCATTCATAAAAAGAGAATCCTGAAATGGGAAAGGCGTTATTTATTTGGGAGGATATCGTGCAGTGAGAAAAAGTACCCAAAGATTGATGGTTAAAATAGTAATTAAGTTGTAGGTACTCGTAATGCGAGCAACTGTATTTTCTCATTGTAATTCATATATGCTGTCTAGTTTTAGACACAAAAAATGTAAAGCGAATGTTAGTATAACAGTGAGCAACACTGAAGACAAAAGAATAAATCTATTATACACAATAAGATCACTGAGAAATGTATAGAATATTTATTCTAAAATATATGGAGGAAAAATAACTCTTTAGAAAAAAGTTAGGGGCAGTGTTTCTGTATGTTTATTACGAATGCAAGATGCCAATTAAAATCCCATTTACTACAATACTTAACTGTAGATGAATAACGAAGAATTGACAAAAATGGAGATAATCCAATGGTTATAGAAACTAAATTTATCATATTATAGGTGACACGATTTTAATCATATTAAGAAAAAGATAGAAACTACTAAAACTTACTCAAGGAACGTTAGTAATACTACTATACGTACATATACATTAAACTCAAATTTAATAATAAATGCTTTGTAATTCCATTTGTTGTTTTATTTCTACTTACAATTAAATGAGAAAAACATGTTTAGAACTCAGCAAGGGTACTTCAAAAATTAAGCCCTTAAGTGACACTTTAAAAAATAGGGAATATTATTATAAAAACTTTTTACTATGTATCAGGTTGATGCATAATTTCATAGCGTTTTTATTTCATGGATTAGTGCGCTAAAAAAATTGTTACGAATATAAAATCATTTTCTTATTTTTTTGAGTTTGTGCATTTGTACAAAGATTGTTTTATTTATCGACAAAAGAAAATCTAATATACAGTAGAAAAAACGAACATTTTTGATAAATCTTTTTTTTCGACTGCAACAGGCAAGTTAATATATCGGACGTCGCTTTTTCCATTTGTATCATTTACGAAGAAAACATAATTGGGAAGAATACAGTATGGAAATGGTGTTCGTTTTTTAAAGAGGATTATTTAGACATGAACGATTCTCAACGTTCACGAAGATTATGATGATCCAGACAATAAATTTGGAAATTGTCAACAACACCGTCGGCTTGAAGTCGCAGTTTTTTTATGAAAAAAAACTAGCAAAATATCATCATGTCATTTTACAGCACGATAACGCTTGCCCTAATACTGCTAAAATTACAGAAGTGGCTATTCATGAACTTGTCTGTGAGGTCATTTCGTCATTCGTCTTATTCTTCTAATATCGCTTACTCTATCAAACAACTTTCGAAAATTCTTCTTTAATAACGATACCGAGCTTCAAAATTGGTTTGACGATTTCTTCATGACTTTAATTTTCAAAGGGTAGAATCGAAAAATCGCTAGATTGTTGGAAGCCAATCGTAAATAGTGGAAGAGAATATATTACTCTGGATAAGTTCATTGAGTTCAATAAAAGCGCTACGAATTTATGCATCAACTTGATATTTTATAATTTTTCTTGAATAGCTATATTGCTGTTGGAGTGTGTAAAACAACAAAGATAAAGTTATAATTTCAATATATTACATTACACGATTTATTTCGTTCTCTTTGCATATTCTTATTAAGATTACTGACTATGGGGAACTTCTACTTAGTCATGGCTTTGAATCCTTGGCAGAACGGAGGCGGAATGTGAGTGCTACGTTTATGTCTGGCTTTTCACGCCTGGAGTCGAGGTTCGGCGATCCTTTGGCAATGGGAACGCCAAGAACTAACATTCTGTTTAGGGCTCCACTTACGCACGCGGCTAGGAATTTCAATCAACTGCATCGTCGCAGTGTTTGATTGGATATAATTTTATTTATTTATTTATTTAACTTACATTCAGTTCTATTATTTTGTTATTCATTTTTTTTGTGTTTTTGATTTTTTTATATGTATTATCAATGTAATTGTAATTTTTGGTCTGTATACCCTATAGGAGTACTCTGTTGGGTGGTTAATAAATATTATTATTATTACTATTATTAATAAAAGTATAGAAATTAGTATTCGGGTGTTTTTTGTAAACAATTTTAAATAATATATACGATACAATATAACAAATTTAAACATGTTTAATACAAATTATTAGGAGAAACGAAAAGAAAAACAATTGTGAAATGAGTAAATATTTTCAAATTATATTTTCGATAAGTAAAACATGTGTGATAAAAAATAATATGATTAGTTTAGTTTGCTTGTTATTTGTGATATTAATATTGTAGCTTCTAAAAAGTATCAAGGCACGTATGTACTAAGATAAATAAGAAAGGCGAAAATCAACTCAGTTGGTTTTAAACGTTCCGTAAAAGGAATATTACGAGTTGTTGTTTCAGGAAAAATAAAAATACTCCTTGTAAGAAAGCAAGTGTTACATTTACGTGTTTACTTAAAATATTTCCTGCGATGTACTATTTTACTGTACTATCTATCTAACTACGCTCTGCGGCTAAGAAGCGTACTAAATGCGTTTGAATTTTTTTCCTGGTTTTGTTAAACGCTTTGTTAAATTTCAAAACAAAGGAACGACTTATCGTATTTATTACTCACGGTTGGATGCGCACTCTACATAAATATTAAAAATTATTTTATTTATTTTTGAGTTTATTCATTCAAACTAAATGAATAAGTATTTTTACAGATAGCAATTTTATGTGGTAGTGCGTGTATGCATCTACTGCAATCATTATAATTCATGAAGCTGTATGCTTCCCTTAATTTGGTCGTGTTCATATTCGGAAGTTAGTAATTGGTGGTTTCATTATTATAACATGACTTGAATGGCAGAGTTCTATTATTCAGGTAACTATACTATTTTTTATAGTTCGCGTGTTGTTAAGGGTGGATTCGTTCACTAAATAACCTAACAATAAAATGTCACGCTCTGATAGTTTGAATCTGCGTTTATATGAACTAGAATTTTGTACAATTAGTTCTCTGAAACTATTTTAAACTTAACATACAAAGGGTACTACGAAAGTTTTGCAATACAGCTTTGCTTATTTAATTTTTTCAAAGTAATTTCCTCTACACTCAATACACCTCTCCATCCTCCGAAACCAATCTTTAAATCAGTTCTACCAAGCTTCACTAGGGAGTAATGCACACTCGTTGTCTCAAGCCCGCAGAAGGTCCTCGTCATTCGAAAACTGCCTTCCTTTTAGCTTCATTTTCACATGCGGGAACAGTGTAAGGTGTTCGACAAGTTCCAATCCTGTTGTGGTCATATATTCGGTGCAGGCTTTGGCGCAGAGAGCTTGAGCCTTACCGTGATGGAGGAGCCAGGTGTCCATTCTTGACTTTGGCCGCAGGTTCGTCATAGATCCAATGACTTTAGGCAGGCACTGTTCAGTAATATCACTTAGCTGCGACTATCTCCTGTGTGTCCAAAACGACGCGTTGTACAATTCCACTCGATTTGAAAAATCATTTTCTTCTTTACAGATCGCGATTTTCTGACAACTACGGGTATGTCCTCATCATCGAAGACCCAAACTTTGTTTTAAGCTATGGTCGGCACATCGTAATAGTACAGCCAAATCTCGTCACTTGTCGCGATGTTGTTTGCATACCGAGATTGTCCCTTATTAAACTTTTTTAGTATCTCCCGGCACCAAGTCACACGTCGTGTCATCTGCTATTCAGTCAGTCGATACGGCACCCAGAGAGAACAACAAGTAGCTTCCTATGATTCATTATTGCGTCATATTGCAAAACTTTCCCTTTGTATATAAATACACTATTGCTCATTATTATTTAACTACCATAATTTGTAAAACGGTCTGTGGAAAAAGAAATACATCCCTATGATCACAACTAAATGACAATACATCTTCTAAGGTGGGGGGATCCAGATTAGATCCCTGTGGTACGCCCGAAGTATGTGTAAAATGTATAGACTACAATCCATTGCAACATACATAACTAGAACAATGAATGAGATAAAGTGTAAATAGATTGAATAAGCCTTGAGAAAAAAAATTGTCAGCATGCGAAAGTAACGAATGATCAAATGCCTTGGCAAAATTCGTATAAATAACGTCAACTTAACGACAATTATCAAAAACTTTGGATACAAATTTCAATCAAATTTGTGCTGGTACATCTCCCGCTCATACGGACATGTTGATGTGTTGCAAGAGCGGGTTTGATTTCAGAATAGATCCGCTGATAATATGACAGAACAAACGGTTTAGCAAAATTATTCAATATATAAATAGGTTTATACCTTTTCATATCTGAATGGTCCACTTTTTTTATATTCCAGTACAACTGCTTATCCTCCACATACCAGAAAAGGTGGGACTTTTAATAATAAGGTTGAAGATACAAGATAAAGGTTCACAGAGCACATAACCGCAATCTTTAACCAAAAAACTTGGTAATCTATCATGTCCAGCTGTTAAATTTACCTTTAGATTAGTGACACATCTCAAAACATCGTTAGACATAACAAGAATAACAGTATAATGTTCGTACTGCAACTCACAGAGGATGAAGTAGCTGAACCAGGTTGGAAATCGTCTGAAAAGACTTGAGCAAGAGCATCATCTATTGCCTTTAGAGTAAACACTTCCACACCATCACATGACATGCATTTCGGAATTCTTATTTTGCCCCTTCTGCTCTAATTAATTTCGGAAAAGCTGCAGATTCGCAGGCGACATGGGATATGTAATTTTTGAGTGTAACAACAATTTCTAGCTTCACTTGTAATTTGATGGATAGACTTGATGATTTTTCATTGATTGAAAGTATCTGTACAATTGGTTTCTAAATTCGTGGATTGATAAAGGGGGACACATTTTATGGCTACCTAGATCTCATGATTTAACAATTTTGGATTTCTTTTTGGTTGGGGCTACGTACAAGATTTTTTAGGCCTAGAACTGTGTGATTTTCTTTCATTCCTTTCTATCTCCTGCTATGCCTTTCTAGTTCTTGATTTTTTCTTCTCTTAAGTCTCTTTCAATCGCATCATTCCGTTTTTTCTCAATATACCACGTTTCCTAGACTTTCTATATAGTTTCTTCCAGGTTATTTCTTTTACTTTTCCACTGAGATTCATTCTAGCAAAGTATCCTAGATATATTAATCTTTTTCCTCCAATGAACTCAATATTTTTTCCTCCAAAAACCTTCCATAGTACGTTGCTTTTTTGGATGTCTAATTTTTTATGGTGGTTTTTCTGGTTATCTTTCATAAGAATATGTCAGTTGGCCTTATACATTCTTATTTTTGTTTTCTTTAAAACCTATTCCCTCGATTTTAGTTTTTGCGGAGAAGTTTTTACATATTTACAAAATGTAGGTACTTGTACTTTTTGTTTATTAATGTTCCTAAATCAACATACTCTTTTACTTCTTCAAATTGGCATATACTATCAGTTTGTACTTGTTTGTAGATTTCGTTTTCTGTCATGTCCTGTACTATTCTTAATAATAAAACATTTGTATTGCATATTGTTAAGTTCCAAGAATTTAGTTTTGTTGATGTTGAAATAAAGTCCCATAGTTTCTGCCGTAATTATCAGCTGCTTTGTGAGTTTCTCCTGTTCTTTTCTGCTTTTTATTAGCAATACTACTAGTGACTTTTATTAAATAGTGTCTTTAATTTAATCACTGAAGGTTGATATATAACCACTTTCCACATCAATTTTCGTATTCTGCATACGTATTTCGACAACTAAGTTGTCATCATCGGCAGATGATTAAACAGTGTCGCACTTGGGAAATTACGACGGGGTATTTACCCGTACGAAACACTGTGTGTCAGTGTGCGTTAATCATCTGCTGATGATGACAACTTTTCGAAATACGTATGCAGGCTACGAAAATTAATGTGGAAAGGGGCTATATATCAACCTTCAGTGATTAAGTTAATCAACCACAGACTCCATCAAAATTACCTTCAAGTGTCTTTAGTCTTACCGGAGTCTTTTACTTATTTTAAAGATTTAAAGTAGTACTCTTTTGAATTTTACCGCAGTGTTTGTACTTTGAAGTGTGATCTTCATAGTTTCATTCATTTTGGAGGTATGATAAGGCTATTTAAACCTTTTACTAGTTGTAAGTTAGATAACTGTTATACATTTCATTAATATATTTTTTACAGTAACATTAAAAAATTTGTTTACACTTTGGTCTGGCTATTTGTTAGACATATTTTATCAACAGAAAGATTAGCTGGTTGTTAGAATGCTACAATTGTATGCCATGGTAATAAAAAATAAAAGTAGATAAACATATAAATTTAATTTTTTATAGAGTTTTACTTTCAAAAAAGAACTTTTAACTTTCAATTTCATTTTTCGCATTTTAACGTTTCATGTTATAAACATATTACTTCATTTGTAGAATTACTTAAAGTACAAATTTTACGAGGCATGAATTTCAACTAGACTGCGCACAAACTCCTGTAATTATGTCATTTGAGTGTGAAATAACCGCAAACAGTTTTAAAGCGTAATTGATCTTAAACTTTATACAGGCGTATTTCATTGTGACGCAATGTCTATAACACTTTAGTTTTTCGGACAGCTTCAAATGACGTACGAATGATTATGAATTTGTTGTTTAATACATTGGAAGATATCTTTAATCTATACAAAAAATTTCCTCAGAATATAGACAAATACGAATTTTAATATTGAATTAGAATTACTATTTAAATACCCTTTATGATATCTAAAGTACAATATACGAGTGAATTTTAGTTATCAGTGGCGTAAAACGTGCCATCATAACAATCGTAATAAAATATGTCCAGCACTAAAAAAATATTTGTTTATTAATATAAACCCACATATTTTGCATTTATATTAAAACATTGAAAATTCTTTAGCATATTACTACTATAGATGTTATTTTGTGAATTTTTAGTAAATTAAGTTTGTAAATTGGACGTAAGTTATTAGTAGTATAAAGAAACTAACAAAAGTTTTACAATAAAGGTTCAATAGTAATCTTCACTTGTCGAATAGATAACCAATTACAAGACACACAAATAAACTGCAAAAAGTACAAACAAAACGTAATTACAAAGGAATAATGTATAAAGAATGTAATTAAATCTAAATAAATAAAAAAACTCAATGTTGAAATTAATTAGTTATTGACACAATGATTGGAATAGATCCCCAAATAAAGCATCCGTATTTTTATTCATATGCGATAAAGGAGCTTTACATAAAGCATTTGTTCTAACTTCAAGAGCCAAAAACGTTTCAGAATAGACGGAGGGTAAGTTTCCTTTATTGAAAATTTTTACCAAAAATTTGGCTAACTCACGCAAAGGTGTAAGCGATTAAAATGCCCAAATTATGTAGCAAACTAACGTACTCAACACTACAAGGAAGATACTTGTCGCTAGATTTACATGCAAGATATTTGAAAAATCTCTTCTGGATTCTCTTAGATACAAGATGTAAATATACCCAGTAGAAATATCAAATAGTGGCAACATATTTAAGTTTAGAACGTATAAATTAATGAAATCATCTTAAAATAGAGGAGTGCGAGAATCGCCTGCAAGCATAGATAATTGATTTCAGAGAACGCGACTCAGAATTACATATGAAATGAATGTCTTTTGTAAAACTTAAGGGTGAATCGAATAGAATACTTACATCTTTAACCCCCGCTTGTCTAGTTAAAGCAAATGTAATTTGATTATTATATTTGGAATAGATAACTATGCATTTGCTAACATTAAGACACCAATTGCTAATAATGTTAAGACGTTAAAAATTTAAACAATCTAGAATAAATGAAATTGAAGAAAATGTTTTTAAATAATCAACATAAGCTAAAACTATCCTCAATTACGGTCAAGGGATTATTTAAGTAAATGCAAAAAAGTAGCGCTCTAATATAATTGTAGGACACCTGAAGAAGCAATAAAGCAATTATTAAATTAAACCAATTATTGAAGATGACAATGCAAAAAGATTCAATTTGGAAAGAAGTCAAGATCATGCCCATCGAAGCCTTATACGCTATTAGTATATATTTGCTGTTTCTTGTCCTTTGATTCATAAATAAATTGTGTTATTTCAACCAAGTAAGGGTCAATCAACCTATAATAAATTCATGTTGGTTTACAGAAATAAATGGTTGAACATGGGCAATGATATTTCACGAGTTTTCTTCGAAACAAGTCATCAAACCAACTATTCTACGTTTTTTCTGAAAGTTGGTTACACTCGTCAATCTACACCTCAAGACGATTCTCTTTTCCTTTCAATCTGTTCTTCATATGTGGGTTGTTCCAACAGTATCTTCAGCTCGACAAAGACGTTCGAGCGATGGGCCAAGTGTTGTTGTAGTGGAAATACCAAGTGTCTTATACCGTCAATAATGATAGGGCTCCACAAGGCGAAATCTGTGACAGACTTCTTGGAGTCGGTGAATTTGTTAGTGCTTCCATGGCTGGGAAGTTCTACCGACCTAAACGCCATTGAAAATGTTTGAAACGCATTACAATCGATAGTCTATTAAAAACGAGAATACCACCATTCAAGAATTGAAGGTTTATAGCCAAGGCGCGTGGCATGATCAAGGAATTAATTAAAATCCGCCTGGAAGAGGAAGGTAGAAGCAGTAATGAGAGCAACGGGTGAGATTGCAAAATATTGTTAAGTATTGCTGTTGCTTCTTATGTCTTCTACGTGCTTAATAATTTACGCATGTAATAGTTGAATAAATATTAATTTTGAAATGATGAGTTACAGCCGAAAATGTTTTTATACTTTGTGCTATTTATGTATTTGCAATTCCTTAAATATGTAGGATATGTTTTTTGTTGCTAAACATTGTATCCGTTATTTCCACTAAGAATTAATATATTTTCGTAAAACCATTTCCCAATTAATCGTGGTTTATTTATTATTGTAAAATACTACACTTACTATCACTATTCATTTTTGAATGCATCGTTAACGCAAGTAATTGTTAGTTTATTACGCAGCTTTAGTTCGAGATCATTGATGCATAGAATACAGACTGTCATGAATTTTGTTAATTTCTTTTGTTTTATATAGACGCAGATTTATGTTAGTTAACTTATTTGCAATTAAACATTTTTTATTTGTTTGACAAAAATAACGATACAGTCTTAGAAGATAAATGAGTAGCAAATTAGATTAACTTCATTTTAAAGTACTCGTATTGGAGTTTATGAATTTAACAACAAAAAATTTAATGAATTTGTTTGCAAGCATTTTTAAAATTCGGAAATCCTAATTTTGAGCAATTGTTTGTATTTGAGAATTGATAATGGTATACACTAAACTGCTCTCAAAACTTTCGATGGTGGGCTGGAAAGTCCAGACTGTTTTCATAGTGTTCGGCAAGTTGTCTCTAACAACTTCAATTATCAAATTGAATTCCACTACGTTTATTAGTTCTATTGTAGCGCCTGTTTGATTTAGAACATCTCGAAATTTTTAAAGAGATGAGTAGTGTTAAAATACGTGCTTGAAATGAATACTCCTCTTGAAAGGCTTATTAGCAACAATTATAATTAAATATAGATGGACTGAAGAACTCGGCTTCTGTATTTTCTATTGTTAATAAATGGGTTAGTAAGTTCAAATGTGGTACAATCGTTAAAGACCACGTCCGAAATCTGCCACTATACCAAAAATTGTTTAAAAAGTGGCTATGGTGTTAGAAGAACGTAGTTTAAAAACTTCTGAAATAGAGGAGACTGTGAACATCTTTAAAGAACGCGCAACATATATTTTGAAAGAACACTTGGGTATAAAGAAACTGTCCGCGAAATGGATGCTGCGACTGCTTACTATTGAGGAAAAATTGGTGCAAATGCGAATGTTTGGAATGTTTTCAAAAAAAATAAGACAGATTTTACGCGTTCGTTTATCACAATAGATGAGAGCTGGGTTTGTCATTATACGCTCGAAACGAAACAATCTAAACAGTGAAGGCACAGTGGTTCTCTTTCCCTCAAAGAAAATGGTGGATGTTTCATCTACAGGAAAGGTAATGCCATTCATTTTTTGGATGCAAAAGGTATTGTTGTTATTAATTAGATACTAAAATACTAAACTACCACTGACGTATACTACACCAGTCTTTTTGACAAATTAAAACAAAAAATTAATAAAATAAACCCCCCGGCTTAGCAAAGAAGAACAATTTTTCATCAAGACAATACACGCCTTCACACATCTACGGTCATAAAAGCCTATGTGTATTATTCAATAAATATGTATAAGCAAAGACATTAATAAGTAATAAAAATTGAAATGTATAAATAAATTATAAAAATATTGTTAGTTAGTGTCCATTTAAATTAAATATTTTCACCAATTTTCAATATAAGAATTTGCAGTATAGTTTTATTTTCAGTAAATATCCAGAACTAGAAAGAATTACAAACAATTATTCGTCAACAGTAAAGTCCACATGTGTACACAACTGCCGAAGGCAAAACGAACCACATATAATGTTTATATAACCAAGAAGAAATATGGCTTCTTCTTGGAGCGACTGTTCTTATAACAAGCGTGAAAATTCTAATGTGTAATGCTCTAGTCCAACTGTGACCACGAAAATAGCAAAGCCTACAAACTTCATTTTGCTATTAACCTACTGTCGCTAGAATATGAACTACGTATTTAAATCAACTATCTATTTAAATAACTCAAAGTATTAAATCCAGATCTTTAAGTACTGCAAAACAATCGATAATATTGGATATACATTATGTATCTTTTATAGTCATTTAACTCAGTTTCAGATTAAAAGCTGTCTCTGAAAATTGATGTTTTTAAATTTTTTAAATTATAATATTGTTAGAGAAAAAAACTCGTTTTAATAAAACAAATTATTTTAGAATAAGAGTATATGATACTTCAAAATATTACGTTTGCGTAGTTTTGTTTTAATTTTTAGTTGCAATTTCATTAAAAATCTTTTAAGCGTTTTAAATATTGTGTTTTGAAGAATACATTTAAATTAATTGTCTACATAATATCGATACAAAGACTATTACAAACCAAGCTAAAACAAATAATTACTCACGAAAGTGATTAACTCCCTGTTCAAATGTTATAAAAGTTTTTCTACACTTCATTTTAAGATATCTCTCGCCATTTTATGACATATTGTAAACTATTTCATGGTATTTGCATTTGCAAAGATATAGCACCAAAGAATACATGTCTTGTGAATATACAAGTTAATAATAAAGCTAAATAAAGAAAAGAAATCTTTAGTTCAAATAGACAAACTTATCGATAAAAAATTAAAATAGAACTGTTGAAACAACTCCAAGAAGAAGGCGAAGGCGAGGTTTATACATGAGTGTGTTTGCAAGTGCAAGTGAATTTAAATTCGTGGATAAGTGCATCAAAGAGAACTATACTGGTGGAATTTGATATCAGAAAGAAAGAGCATTCGGAAAATATAATTTTAAGACACGCTGGATGTATCTCAAAAGTACCAATGTACAACGATAAGACAAGCATACAACAATTATTGTGTATGTGGGTAACTTTTCTAAATCATTTATGAGAATTTCTGGTGTGCGTCAAGGAGGTTTGTTGTCACCTTTATTATTTAATACTGTTCTTGATGAAGAACTAAGTAAAGCATTCGCGTAGTCCAAGAGAGAACTACAGCATTTTAATGGAGTTTTAGTGGACCTGGATTACGCTAACGATATATGCAAAGATATGCAAAAAAAATTGAATTAACGATAATTTGCGAACTTACAGTGACGATTGGGGTAAGTAGTTTAATATTTATTGAACAGACCATGGATTGATGAATATACCTAGATATCCTCCCCAATCGCTGTATTTAAATTCGATTGAACACATGTGAGAATATTTCGAAAGAACTATGAAAAACTACAACATAATTAATACAGATTCGTTGAAGAAAGCATTATTGGAAGAATTGCTAAATATATCTGCCAATTTGACAGAAAATTTCGTTTAATCCATTCCCAAAGAAGTTGTAGAAGTACTTGTAGTTGACGGCGCGTGGGGGCAACGAAATATTGAATATTTTTTACTTAATTTACTAATTATGTACAGAAAATTAAAAAAATTAAAATATTTACCAAATTTTCTTGTAGCTTTAAATAATAAATTTCATATTGTTATTAGAATTTTTGAACGTTGTTAAATGGAAATGATTTAAAATGATTTTCAACATTTATGGGGTGCACAAAAACTATCACAACTGACAGCATTTTTTTAAAAAATCTTCATAAATAAGATAATATTTTCAGTTTACATTTCTAATTTTAATCATACAGTATAAACAGTATTTAGGTTTTATATATATCTAAGTATTATTTCTTTTTTTTCAGAATATATTTTATATCAATTTCTATTTTATATTACTTGATTTCTAGAAAATAATTCAATTATTACTTCACCTACGTCATAGTTTTTTTTTGATATTTCGCATAGTTTACCTGTTAGAATTTACCTAAAATGTGTAATTATTTCCAAAATTCTTTTATTGTCAAATTCAGACCTACATTTTATTATGACAAGGTGAGATTATGCATTGTAAATGTTGTATCGTAATCCTTTATGATTTTATATTCAATAGTTTTATCACACTGTTAAGTATAGGTGTCAGAATAAAACTCAGGAACCAGTTTTTCCAGATTATTAATATTTAATTTAAGTACATATAGTCATAAAACAACTCAACTACAAGCGGCGGTATTTTCCCTTCGATTACCTAGTTACTTGCATTATACGTAAAATCACTTGTCTATCATAATTTAGCAAACCCCTTTATAACCAATTGTAAATGCTTTTATATTTTATTATATCCAAAGTTTCCTTCAGGCAAATATTAAAAAGTTCAGTTCTGCATACACATTCAAGTTGTAAGTTAGTGTAGTACTCATGGTGTATCTATTATATATTAACGAAATAAATTCAGTATAAGGTTACCAGCGTTGTTTTATTTAATATATAAGAGAAATACAATCTTCCTTCGACCAAAAGGAAGAAACAAAATTCCATAAAACCAGGTGGAATAAACACATATAATATTTATAATATAAACATTGCAGGTGTATTGTAATAAACAAATACGACGAGGATAATAAAAATAGAATTTTATTATGGAGAGTTGCTATGTAGTTATAATTAGTTAACATGTTACCGTATTTATGTTTTCATTTATTATTATCTGTTGTTATTTAATTAATCATTGACGGTTCAAATAGACGTATATTTATGGTAGCTTTAGTGGTTCATGTAATATTAATTTTCTTATAAATAAATCTGTAGATACATATAATAATTGAGTAATAAGATCATTTCCAGAATTTTACTCAGAATAATTTTTGAATTGAACTGACAAACATATTTATAATTTATTTCTTAAGTACTGTCGTTGTGTACTGCATTTTGCCATTACTTGATTATCTTGACTACATTGACTACCTGCTTCTCGAGGGTATCCTACCGCTTATTTTATAGAAATATTTGCGCTTGGTTTATTTCTGACACTATTCAAGTAATAACTACGTGTAGTAATATTACTTGTGCACTGTTTTAAACATAGTTTAGTGTTCTGTTTTTGTTATGCGATTAAAATTCTTTTGAAATTTAATTCCGATTGAGTGAAACAAGTGACGTATCGCTCGAGAAAAATCAAGAAGCAGTGTCCTCTTGGAAGCAGGACTGTATTCGCAACGTGAAATAGTATGGAAAGGTGTTTCTATCAAACTGTAATGATAGTTGCGAAATTAATCATAGTAAACATTCCTTCTACTGGCCAATCTAGATTGTTGCAAAAAAGGAAAAACTATAGTCCGTGATGATCGTCTGATTAACAGTACAATAAGAAAATGGACGAATATAAGTTGATTCTGCAAAAGAATTTGAACATATCAACTTCTGTTCGAAGATGTTTGTATGAGCCCGGAATAAAGTGTAGATATCCGTTAAAGAAACCCAAATCTCCGGAAAGGATGAAGAAAGCACGATATAATTTTGTCAAACTACAATTACACAGTAGATGATTAGGAAGAAAGAGTAAACATTAATACTAAATTTTTTAACCCGTTTTTACGTATTTACCAAAATTTTGATGTTGCAACTTTTTTGTAGATCATTTTTAGTGACGAATGAATAGTAGAAGCATTACCAGAACAGGCTCAATATGTGAAGAAATTACCATTCGAACGTCTTCAAGAAGAATGTACCACAAGAACGTAAGGCATCCTCCTATAGTGAAGATATGGAAATACATTACAGCAGAGAGTCAAGGTCCATTTTACTTTGTTGAAGGTACAATGAATGATAGCCAATATAAAAAATCATAAGTTAGTACTTATACATTACATCGAAACTTAGGACGGAAACAATAGACCGTATGTCTTTGTGCACGATAATGCTCCATACCATAGAGCAAAATCTGCTGAAAAAACACTTGAATGCAGTTATTGGACTGGTTTGGAAATTTTTACAATATGAGTCTTATTAAAAATAAGGAATATATTCAAAATGAATATAAAGGCCCGGAACTGCACCAGAAAGCAAGAGTTGATGGAGAAACTTGGAGACGTTTGGTGAAATAATAATCAAATTAAAAATGATATAATTGCAGCAATTAAGAGTGTGTATATAAAGACATTTTATAATAGATTTGATAAAGCAATTTGTAAGAATAAGCGTTTTTTATTGCAATCATAAAGGGTGTTTCAAATTGCGCGGTTTTTTTAAGAATAAATAAAATATAGATGGCGCATTGAATTTTATGGTTTACATAAACGTCTATTTGAAAGCACTATTGGTCGAATTATTAAAAAATTTCAAGAAACCGGCTCCGTGGAAGATCGAAAAAGTGACAAATACAGTGGTAGTGGTCGTTCACAAGAAAATATTGGTTTGGTTCTTGAAAGTGTTGCTGAAGATCCTGAAATGTCCATTAGACGAAGTTCACACAACAACTTGAATTTAGTGGATCAACAACATGGCGTATTTTACACAAGGATTTAGCTCCGAAGGCATATAAGGTTCAAATAACACGGGAACTGAAGCCGTTACATCATTTAAAATGTCGATTGTTTGTCAATTTCATCAACGAACTAGCTGATTTTTCTCAAAAAATAAGGTTTTCCGATGAGGCACATTTTGGTGGCTATGTTAATAAACAAAATCGCCGTATCTGGGGTGAGGAAAATCCACGAATTATTCATGAGAAACCTATGCATCCTAAACGAGTTACTGTTTGGTGTGTATTATGGTCAGGTGGTGTAATTGGACCTGAAGCTGTAACTGTAAATGCTGATCGATATCGTCGGATGATAACCGAAATTTTGTGGCCTGAATTAATGAATATTGATCTAAAGGATATGTGTTTCCAACAGGTTGGTGCTATACCTCTTTGCACACGGATCAACTGATTTATAGAGAGAAAAATTTCCTGGGCGTGTAATCCCAAGAAACGGTGATGTCAATTGGCCACCAAGATCATGTAATTTGACACCGTTAGACTATTTTCTTTGAGGTAATGTGAAAAGTCAGGTTTATAAAAACAATCCACAATCAATTCCTGCTTTGAAAGATGAAATTATTCGTGTCATTGGTGAGATAGAGCCTCAATTATATCAAAATGTCATTGAAAATTTTAACAAAAGAGTGAACATCTGTGGAGCTGCAAGAGGTGACCATTAGGAAGATATTATTTTTCGAATATAAATGTAATAACTGATACTTCAATTACCAATAAAAAGTTTTTGAAAGTGAATGCAAATTATCTGTTTTATTTATTCTTTAAAAAAAACCATGAAATTTGAAACACCCTTACATCAAAATTAATAATTCTACTCGTGGTCCCAATTCAATGGAAACGACTATATATACATTTTTGTATAAGATCCCGTTTTTCAGATTTCCTTAAATGTTTAACTATAATTTACTCGTTTAACAAAAAATTTAAACAAAGTAAACGTTTATAAAAATTGTAGGGGAAGAAATTTTATACAAAAGTTTGGATATCTCACGAGATGGCATGTTTGTATTTTCAGATGTTTATATTTCAGTTTATAAAAAATAGAAAGAAGGTCCAAATTTAGTTAACAATTTTAGCTACGAAGCAGTCACGAATCTACCTAATCAACATAAAATACCTGCACGACTTCAGTCAGTCAATACTGTGAATGTGCAACGCGTATCGAATCGCTTTTTAAACGTTTCCGACTATCCGCAAATATACAAATACAAGTATCGACATGTTCGTACATGTTTATACACCCAGCGGCAAGACTAAGGAGCGAGAACCGTATATGAATCACGCTCGAAAGATTTCTATAAGTTTGTCGACCAAACGGAAATATATGTACATATCTCCATGTGTATAGGCTTAAAACGTATTTTATACTTAATCTTTTAATGGCTCTGCCGGGGTCCTGGTCCTGACAAAGTTTCAGTATTGTAGGAATCTCTGCGATAGCCACGGAAAATATAAAAGTCCGTAAATCACAGGCCTCTGGCAATATGCCAGCTAAGAAATAACTCTAATAGCGTGCGCAGTTCGTCATTAATAAAAGAAATCGACAAAGAAAGAAATAGAATCGGAAATATTTACATATGAACACACATACATATTTATTGTGTGTTTATAAAAGAGATACTCATATACAGTGGTCAGAAAAGTAATTAAGCACAAACTGCAAATTTAAACGTTCCTCTATTGATCAAATACAAATAATCTAATATGAATTGTATACCGAATGACATTATAGCAAAAGTACATGCAAACCACGTATAGTCCGCGAATGTTTAATGTCATTACATATGAACATCTGAATATGAAGAAACATATTTACTTCCATTTAACAACGTTAAAAAAACTCAAAATCTCTAATAACAACATGTAAACTGTTATTACTTACAACTACAAAAGAATTTGCTAAATATTCTAACATCGAATGTCACAGAAGTTTCCGTATTTAATTTTTATAAAATATTTGTGTATTGTAAGCTATAAGTTTAGAACGAATTCAGTAAATCCTCTTCACAACTATTCTTTGTAAAAGCATCAAATGCTTATTTTCCCCAAATATGTGATACTATGGCATTGACACTTACAAAGATGAGTTGTAAAAGTAAATACATGTCAGTAATATGTGCAAATTAACCAGCAGATAGTCAAATTTATTCAAAGGTGTGTTCTGCACTGTAGATTGAAAAAATAGTATTGAAAATCTCCTCATTAACTGTTGAAATTGTACCGAGAAATAAGCGTCCAAAGATTCGAAATGAGCGCTATCAAACTGTAACAAATGCAATGAGCTAAAATTCATAAATAAGTGCATTGAGATTAGGCTTCACAGGTGGAATTTGATACTGGAAAGAAAGTACAGTAACAAACTGTAAAGAGAAATTAAAGAAAAACTCAGAGTATCACGTAAAAACCTTTCCTAAAGCGTTGTTAATAGTCATCTAGTGTGAAGCATTGATCATATAAGTTGATCACTAAGGTTGCTATATAACCCCTTTCCATATTAATTTTCGTAATTCTGTATATGTATTTCGACAACTAAGTTGTCATCATTAGCAGATAAATTAAGCAGTGTTGCACCTGTACGATAGGTTATATAGCAACTTTAGTGATCAAGTTAATCAACCACAGGCTCCATCAAAATCACCGATCATATAAGTATTAACGCCACTAGTAATGAAAGGTTTTTTTACGTAGTACTCTTCCATTATATACGGCTTTTCTTAAAATTCTTAATGTACTTTCTCTTCATTATCAAACCCCATCTGCCCAGCAATTCTTAGTTCACTTATCCATGAATTTGATTTAACTCATTTCGAATCTTTGAATGCCTATTCCTCGGTACAATTTCAACAGTTCAGGATATTTTGAATATCTTTTTCAATCTGCACTGCAGAACAGGATTTTCCGATAAATTTGTCTATTTGGCATAAGACTTTTTTCTTTGTGTAATGTTGCATCAAAGCATAAGCACCAAATGCTTATTTTTCACAATACATGATACTATGAAAACGATTTACCGAATTCGTTCTAATTTTATGGCTTACAGTTTAGGTATGTGATGTAAATATGAAGTTTAAAAATGAAAATTCGATGTTATACTTTACATACTGTTCGAGGTTTTTAGAGTTTCTTAATGTTGTTACATTGAAGTAAATATGCTTTATCATGGCTGGATGTCCGCTTTTAATGATATTTGACATTAACAAGGTGTGCGAAGACTTTTGTGACTGATTGTAAATAATCTAATATGAATTGTATACCGAAAGACCTTATAGCAAAAATACATGTAAACCAGGTATTTATTTCTGCTAAATTGTATTTATTCTAAAGCAAAATTTAAATTAATTTGAAAATATAACAAAGATCGACTACGAAAAAGTATCTGTGAGATTTTAAACTAAAAAACAATCTATCGAAACTGTTGTTTTCAGGTGTATTCTTTGGCTTTTATGACCGCTTCCAACTCCTTCGTCACGAAGCTATTAAGTTTTGAGTGATTTTTACATCAATTTTGCCCAATACGATTGCCAATAAGGAATCCTCGAGTTTTTTCTTCTTCCCCCACAATTTTTCAACAGACAGCTACTTGCAACTCATTATCGTTCTTAAAACGACGTCTCCTAAGATTTCTTTTCAAAATTGAAAATAAAAAATCACTAGGGGTTATGTCCGGATTATAGGGCGAATGTTCCAGTTGCTGAAAGTCGCATTCTTGAATGGTAGCTTGTGAAATGGCCGTACTATAGATAGGTGTATTGTCGTGTAGTAATCGAACACCTTTTGTCAATCTTCTTCGATGAATATTGTCCCTCAATTTGTGTTCATCATCTTCAAGGGATTCTTGCTTAAGCGGAAACATTTTGCCTACACTTTTATAGTGAAATATGAAAAAGATGAATCACCATTAACGCCGTCTAAACGTTGTTTAATGTGATTGTTAAAAATTTAACGACCGCACGGTACACAAGTTTTGTGAACGGAGATATTTTCATGCTCTAATCACGTTATCTGGCTGACTACTAAAACCTACTACTCTTCTAGTCGTAGTATTCATAGTGTAGGCCTTGCACATGTGCAACCATCACGAAAGCGAGTTTTAACACGTTTGAACTTGAATAAATATATAAGGCCGAGAATTTATGCGTATGCTTAGAATTATTATGTTATTGAAATTGATGACGATACGTAAGATCTAATATAATATATAACACTCCCTCTTTCATGCAATTTTCATATTTTGTTTGCTGTAAAATACCTTCAAACCTCCATGTTGTGTCATCTATTCTTCGTTAAGCATACACATTCTTCTCTTACCAAATATTTTCTTATTTTCACATTAATTTACATCTACCTGAATCTGATACGTTTAATTTACTTTTAATTTAAAAATAAAAATTATTTACTGCCAAAATTCTAAGAGTCGACTTACATATTCCTTGGCGAATTATGAACATTACCGTCGATTAGTAATGCCAATAAAAGGTTATCTTCCGCCTACATAAATGTTCCAGCCAGGTCGTTTAAGTGCATTTTTTAACAGCGTCAGCACGAAAAACTTTTCCGTTAATCTTGCGTAGGTTTCATATTTCTGATATTTGCAAAAAGAAATTTTTATCTATATTAACTTACGAGGACAACTATAAGGTACATTAACTAATACTTTCAGTGGTCTTGATTTTTTTTACGGCGTATCCTGTTGCAGTGTGTGGTTTTTCTACTATTTTACTAATTTTTGTAATGTTTACATTTCATTAAATAACACTTATTAGCAAACGCTCTTCATTTTTGTAATTTTTCCATTTTTATTTATAATATTTTAGCAAAATTAATTACCTAAAAACGTATTATGACAATCTTCTCAAGAATAGCATTTATATTTTAGGAGACTTCATCTGATAATTCGCTTGTATACCAGGTGTAACGGAAAGTCATTACCGGTTTTTCTAATAAATGTCGCTAGGCTTAAGTATGTAATGTTATGATTTCACACATATGTCGTTTCATTCTACTGACATTAAACTTAAAAGTCATACATGTTATATTTTGCGAAAGTATCATCGTCATAGATTTGTAACTCTTTGAAAATGTCGAGTTTCATACCTGAAAAAGTACATTTGCCGCAAGCATTACTTTTATTATTTAATCGTCATACTAGGAGAGAATTCAGCGAATTTTGTTAAATAGTAAAAGAAGTAGACGAAAAACTACACTGGAAATTGCAACATAGACAAACATTAATCGATATAAACCAGTTAGTATCACAAAAATTGTTCGGAAGAGTTGATGTGCATAATCCACTAATACGCAAGCAAAAAAAAAATGCCAGCTTGGGTAAAGCAAAATAAGGATTCGATGCTAGAACAGTGCTCTAGGCCGACGAATCTAAATTCGAGATATTCTGTTCAAAGACGAGAATATGTCGGCGATATTTAGAAGAACTAGAACGGGAAGAGATAATTGCTATTATGAAATGTCCTCAGAATCCCGACTTGAGTCATATAAAGCTGTTATGGGATGAGCTAGACAAACAAGGGCGAAAGCCAGTTCCAACTCCAGGAAGATACTATGAACCCAACTATAGGAAGCATGATAAGAAATAGAACCGGAAACTATGGCGAAATTACTATAGAGGATGCCGAGATTGGGCCAGGCAGTAATAAAAGTTAAACGTCGTTGCATCGACGAATCAAAAATTTAAGCAAATCTAAAAGGATATTTGTTAAATTGTTTGAAATAATACTATTTAACATTTTAAAACATTTTATATAATTATATTATAAAATTTTAATTTTACAGTATTACGCTTGTTTTTTTAATTATTTTGTGAGTGGGCAAACACTTACGGTGGATAGTGTGTATGCATGTACGTAGATACGAGAGCGGATTAATAGATAGTGGGTCTGATGCCAGATGGCAGCACTAATAAATTTTTGTGTTTATTTGTCAACTTGGCAATCCTTTAAAGCAGGTATGGGCAACCTTTGACATGTTGTGGGCCAAACTTTAATGTGCAAATACGTTCGCGGGCCGCATTTAAAAGTAGTGTTCACAACTTTTAGCGATAAATATCAGATATGAAATAATACGACAATGTCTCGCGGGCCAGATCAAATCTTACAGCGGGCCGGTTTTTGCCTACATATGCTTTAAAGCATAACTCAAAATTTACATTCATTCCGATCGTACGAACACTTGTTTTATGAATAAGAAAGTAAACTGCTTTTGGCTTGTTTTGAAGTATGAAAAAGATGGAGGAACAATTCAAATGCGAATTAAGACGCGTTTCAGTTCTTAATTTGGCAGAGCTAGCACATGATCTGAAAGAATTGTGACATCGAATAGGGTTTATGAAATCTGAATACATCATTATATACCTGAAACGACGCAACAATTAAACTAATGGACTGAATCTGACACAAGTGGTCCGAAGAAGAAAAGAGAAGAATATTAAAAAACCCTTTTAAATCAACTGCACGAAGGATAAATCCCCATTTAAAGAAGAAACGAAAGCTTTTCTTCAGAATAATGCATGTTTACATTTCAACTGTGTCGATAGTAAAAAATTCACATTTCAAACTGTTTCCGCATCCAACTGATTCGCCCCCAAAATTTTCCTTTTTCCCAATTTGAAAATTTGGGTCGTATATTTGAAATAGTTCGATAAAGTTTACTGTTCTGACGGAATGAAAAGACTTTAATACTGGTGGACTAAATTTAATGATTTACAAGGGAAATACTTTCAAAAAGAAAATAATATTTTGCCAAAAGTTTGTGTTTTGTTGTTTAGGCCAACAAATTACCAAAAACTGATACTGATCTGATTTAAGTTAAAGGTAAGCTGAGAAAAATTTATTTAATTTTACGTCTATCCTCATAAGCAATTTTTCAAATAATTCTCTCAATTTTTTACAGCTTATCTATTTACTTACTAAATTACATATAAACTCAATTTAGGGCAATGGTTCTGATTGTATTGAACGCTAATTTATTATTTCTCCTTACATTTAGTAAACATCAATCGCATAAACTTAAATATCCTTGTTTTTTATTTCGCTTTAACAATTTGTTATTGTTTACAACATATTACAATGTATTTGCATTTTTTACATGAAATATTCATATTGAAGTGAACTTGAAATATTTTAAGCGAAATAAACACTTACACGAGTATGCTCAGACGTTCTTATCATAATAATGATATTAAAATATAACAATGGAAACAAAAATTAAAACTGTGTTAGTGGGTTTTGTTATGAGTGCGTATGAATTACGCGTTTAAAAGTATTAATAGATTTCGCGTATGTATATACTTGTCTGCCGAAAAATATAAATCATCTTATCTTGCGATGATAAGTTTATACAGTAAGTCGTAATATTACGTACTACTATACATAGGCAAATGCAATCTTAAAACTATATATTAGCATTCCAAGACATGTTTTGGCAACTATACAATAATATTTAAATAACTCTAGAATGTATCCGGTTTTTAATAATTAATCCAATTGTATTATTACAAATCCGGATGTTCAAAAAATTTATTATTTTATATGCTAGTTTGCGCGTAACTTATGTTTATAACCTTGACGCCACGTGGATATTTTTACTACCGTCGATGTTTCATCGTCACTTATATGAGGACATCTTCAAAGCTATTCCATTTGTTGTGTTGTTGCAGTGCAATCGGTTTTTATTATTTCTAAGTTTATTTATAAAATATTGATGATTTTTATGCCAAAAAAAACAAAACATTTTGGTTATGGTAGCGTTATTTAAATGGCTTTTCAAGCATTTTTTATGTGCTATTGCGTTTTAAAAAATTCTGAAGACTTTCGATTTTCGTTACAATAATGATTGCGATGCAATTAGGCTTAAAAAGGTAGTCCAGCTGCAGTGTAGCAGCTGCAGCAATGACGATAAAATTGTCGCAGATATGTCATACTAATGATGAAGAAATTTCGGCAGTAATTAAAGTTACCAGTGCAATTTCTATTCGAAAACCAATAAGAGAATATCATGGACAATTGCGATACCGCAAGTGATTATGTTCACAATTGATTTATTGCAATGAATAAATTAAAATTTGTATTTAGTGAGCTAATCATAAATAATAACTCATGGTCTGCCAATGAACCCTGTAATTGCTAAGCTGTTGGAAAATGTTAAAGCATGGATTATAATCTTAAAAATTGTTGCTTAGAAAAAGTCATGAGGAGTACAAAATGCTATTTAGCAGCTGTGGAATAAATTTTTTGATAGTGATTAATCACTACATAGACTATACGTAATAGTTTTTCTTGATGATCTTTGATGTATCTTTCCTAACTCTTCAAAATAAAAGAGTATAGAATGTAAATAGAAGAAAATTGAAATTAGTCAACTGAAGACTGGTGGTGGATTTTTTTGTTTTTTGATGATTCCAAATCCACTTTGACCTAACAGTCTAAAAAGCAAATATTCCAAACATTCTCATAGGCAGCTCTAAATAAGGACGGGTAATAATAATATTGATGGTCGTTCTGGTTTGTTCCCACAACTGTTGCTGTGATTTTAGACAGTGTTCTCTCACTTTTCTGTCTAGCTCATCCCACACCAACTCGATAGGATTCATATCGGGAGATTGTGCGGGTCAAACCATATTTACAAGAAGTCCTTCTTCTTCCTTTTGTGTCAGACAGCCCTTACAAAGTTTGGCACTATGATTGGGGTCGTTATCTTGTTGGAAATAAAAGCTTCTCCTATCAATCTAATTCCGGACGGAACTGCGTGTTCCTTTAAAATTTTCAAATATCCTTCTTTTCTTAAAATTCCATCAATTCTATGCAAATCTTCAACAATCTTATTTAATTCTGCGCGAAGCTGGGGGGCTGTTAACTGCCTATTCCGTTTACATAACAGTTCTACAGCAGCAAATCTTATCTAGGGTCGTTCTTGGTTTTCCGACACGTTTTTTTTTGATTGCATTGCTATGTACCTTTTCACTGTACCTTGTACTACATGATTTGTTAATTTTAATTTCATGCTATTATCCGCAGTGACAATTTTTCTTTGTGTAATGTTATTATAGCACTACGAATTTCCGCACTCGATTCCTTTCTTTTTGGCATTTTGTACGTTTGTTCACGAATACTCATATTACAACATACTCGGACAGATTATAGACGAATACTAAATATTTCTTAGATTGCAACATTCTGTGTACCACAAGTTTCTATAAATTGTTTCTTGTAATATACAAAAAAACCCTTTTAAATAAATATTTTCAGGAAAAGTATTAATACTGAATACAGGTCATAAAAGGATTAAAGGAAATTATAATATTTGACACTAACAAATATGATTATATAATTTACATAATGATCCGGATATTATTGGTAAACTTCCCAGAAACGCATTCACATCTGTTATTACAATTGTCCCTACGGAAACCCAGGTATAAAGACAGAGCGATTCTATCGATAGTATGTGATCCCTTATTTATGGTCGGTTATGTATACGATTCTTCATTACCCTTGACAAAAAAAGTAAAAAAATTAAAATCACGAATGAATATAAGAGTACACCAAGTTATAGATTAAATGTGCATTATCTGGCCATGATTGTACATAATCAAAGGTTAAATAAATTTAAACGCGTAGTTTTTTCGACCCGGTCACGAGGATAACCCAGACAGCGAGTCTTTGTTTTATTTATCATTACTTTTTTAAATAATCCGACGGATAATTTCCAAATTATTTGAATAGATATCATACGAACTGATATATTTTATTGATTACAATCAGAACGCAACGGATTCTTTACACAGGATATTTCCCCACTTTGACATATATAAATATTTAAAAACGCAATACGTACGATAAAGCGAATTAGATATGGTTCATTGTTTTATTTTATTTCGTTACCAGTTTAGCATGCTACAAAGAAAAAATTGAATCAGAATATCAATTTAAAAAAAATAAGTGAAGTTAATACACATTGGTGGAAGTTCATGAACATACAATATGTAGTTCTTAAAATGGATAGAGGCCAAAATTCACATTACAGAGATGTATTCGCATAGCATTCTAGCACTTGAATAACGCAGGTAAAGAAGACCGGTCCCTTGTCCTTTGTTCATATTTAAAACCAGAGTTAAGACGTCTTTACCAACGTTAGACGTTTTTACTAACATCTCTTGTAACCTTGTGCTATTAGCAGTACTAAACATTTTGTTAGAAAACAGATGTTCCGAAAACATTTGCTGCAACTTTATTTATTATTATTGTGAAAACAAAATTAATGTAATTTAATTCAAAATATGCAATGTCGTCATTACATGTTTAACTAAATGATAAAAACGAAAGTTGTATTAATAATTTCTTATGGTTACAGAAAGCTAAAGAAAGTTAAAGAATCCACAGAAGAAGACCAAATATTTTTAACTGATATACTATTATTCACATATACAAAGAAAAAATCGAAAAAGAACCGTATTGTGACAACAAATTATAAAAACTGAAAGGCAAATATAAACAAAAATAAATTAAGAATATCAGAAATTGCAGAACACTAGAGGAACAAAGACATCAACAGCATTTTGTGGTCAGGAATAATAGACTAGTAGGAGATAATGAGAAAATAACAAGCGTATGGAGAGAATTTTGAAAAAAATTTAAACGAGGAAGGAAATAATATGGAAGTGTGGGACTTAGAGGCACATATCGAAGGAAATGATGATGTCATTTTGCTTTAATATAAATAGAAATAAAATAAATTACAGCACAATTGAAAAAGCGATCAAAGTTCAGGAGAGACTGGAATAACAGCAAAATTGCTTAAAAACGGACGCGATAGTTTACTAGGCAATATTTACGTATTGATAAAAAACATAGAACCAAGAAAAAACATCACAAGTTTGGAGAGATACAATTCTAAGGAAGGGGACAAGAACAATTGCAATAACCATGGAGAAACAGCATAGACAAAGTTTTAGCAAGAAATAATCACAGGAAAATACAAATATGGATCTAGGATTATTGATTAATTTTACTCTGAACGAGTTACAAACGGTATGTTATGAGTACAATATGGAATTGCGTAGCATTTTTTGATTTTCGAAAAGTCTATGATTCAATTGAAACGAAAAAATTACATGAAGTTTTGAAAGACCTGGGGAATTCCAAACAGAATGATCAAATTGATAAATACAGCCTTAAATGACCAAATTGTCAAAAAGTAAAAATAGATAGATTAATTACAAAAAAAAAGAAGACCAAATAGTAGCATGTGTCTTAGAAATGAATGCCAGAAAATGTGGACTGAGAATTAATAAAGAATAAATGAAATTGGAAAGCAATAATATAATGGAAATAGAAAAGGTGTAGGGATTTTGCTACTTAAGAACAATGATTCGAGAATTGTGACATTGATGCAGGTCATAAGGAATTTTTAAGAGCAAAATATGTTTCAAGAAAGACAAAGATTCAATTATAAAGACGGTACTAAGACCGAGTGATTTATGAAGGTGAAACCTGAATTTTGAACAATTTTGAATATGCGTTAAGAGAAAAGTTAAAAGTATGAGAGAGGAAAACAATGAGGATTTTTTGAAGGAAGAAAATAGGAAACTTGGGAGAGAAGAAATAACGAAGTAAACCAGTTGTACGAATAAGCAACAATTACATAATTTCTAAAAGCGCAACTGATAAGATGGTTAGTCATGTGCCTAGTTGAGAGGAAAACCTGTTAATAAATAAAAGTATTGCAAGGAAAATGGATGGAAAGCCGAAAACAAAGATGCCCCAGAACTAGATGGATGCAGACAATGGAAAAGGAATAACGAATTGAATGAAAATAACAGCAAATTGAAGAAAAATAGCAGCGACTAGAAGGTAATAGAAATAGAATTTTTAGCTATGGGTTTAAATGGATTGTTAACGCGATATTTGTTTACATAATAAACCGTTTAAAAATAGCCATATTTTTTCAAAAAAAGCAATTAAAAATAGTGTGTTGACCCCAATAACATATTCGTTGATTGAGAAGCGAAATCTTTTCGAAATATGTATCGAAAGTTTATTTCGGTTCGTTTTTAACTGACTATAATTTTGTAGACACAAACTGTATCAAATTCTTTTAATTTTAGTTATATTTTTCCGTTCCTGATAAAGATCTATACATAAACTGTGCTTGATACTTATTATTAATAAGTCAGGATAATATGGCAAATTTTCAACTTAGTAGTTGAGGTGTAAAAAATAAGAAGAAGCACTGTATAATAGTCATTCCTTTGTAGTTCGTTCTGCATGCTTACACGCTTTCATACCTAATTTAAAAGCATTAAAATGTAGATGCATTTAAAGTAAAATTAATAAAGCATACATTTTCGAATCCATTATATAACACATAACACCGAATCGACCATATTTTGGTGTTATTAAATTTTCCTTCCCTATTTTCTATTAGACTGACATTAAAGTTTTATTTCATCGAAATAAAAATATCGAAATTACTCTCGTAAAAAATTATATTCTTTCGGAAACCCAGACGTTGATTGTTAGTATATGTTTTGACAATTTTTAGACACTATGTATATTTATACATTTATTTTGCTAATAAATTGTTTATTAAAAATAGATTAATTACTCTCTTTATGCAGAGAAACTATGAAGCTATATGAAACTATCTGTTGATAACGACAACTTAGTTGTCGAAATACGTATACAGAAATGATTGTGGCAAGGGGTTATATATCAAACTTCAGTGATCCAGAGAAACTATAGTTTCCTTTTCACTTAAAGTTACTGCCAATGGCACAACCGTGGAAAGGTGTACTTGTAGATCACATACGTAATATTATATTGTCCTATTTTCCCAATTTCTACTTTGCACATTTTTGACAAAATTACAGTGTACGAATATTTTGTCTAACTGTACATAAGTATTATTTTAATACTTGTATAATGAGAAAACCGTGGTCACTGAGAGGAAAGGTATTCCATAGAGTGCAACCATACCAGTGGGTGTTTTGCATTCAATTCGAAATATACTATGAGAAATACTTAGAGCGGTCGCTTTTGTTGTTGTCAGGGGTCTGACACCCTCACAGTATATTTTCGGGTGTGCAAGGATGAATGCAGTTCTTTGGAAACTGACAAAACAAGAGAAGTTGTTGTTGAAAGGGAAAAGAAAATTGATTTGGTAATAAGTATAAATTTCCAAAATGGTCAGTGAGTTATCTACACCAATTCAGTATATAACTTTTACGTTAATGAAACAAAAAAAAACTGAAAATAAAATATCCTGAAAATATATAAAAGTTAGTTGCACAAAAAATTAGTTAAGAAAAATTATCAAAAACCATTTTATACTCTCGAGATACTCTCCTTAAACAGAAATATAAAGGTTTGAGGGTTTAAGTAGTGCAACAAATGACTTTTTATGTTCTTGCTAGCGATAGTGTCGAGATTCCCATCGTTGATCGAATGTACTGTACTGACTTGTTACAAAACGGTTTCTTTTCATCACCAAATGCAGCTAAGAGAATAAGAAATAATTTGTTAGGGCTAAATTAAATGAATACAGGGTACGTGAAAGAAAAAAAATTGAATACAGGGATCGTGAAAGAAAAAAAATTGAATTTTGGTCCAAAAATTTGTAACAATTGACGAACGATGAGAAGGTCCACTGTTGTATAATAAACTGCTTGGTCTAGACGATAAAACTGCTTTATTGCAAAAAATACCAAAATATTTACAATACATGACGTTCACGGCAAAGAAATATTGTTATTCACAAGTGCCTTTCAATGACTCGATTAATGTAAATGGGTGATCACATACCTCAATATGCTTCACTAAATAATAATAACTCTGTTTAAAATTAAGAAAAATACATTGATTAATCGGAAATACATCTTAACTATCATAAAATATTGCTCTGCAAAAGCGCATTTAATTCAATTTGGTTTTATAAGATTCAGCATTTTGGAACAACAAATCAAAGTGGAGATTCTACAAAAGTATTGAAAATAAGGGGGTACTTGATAACGTCGTTCGAAAATGATTTTCCAGTCACTTTAATGAAGGTAGTGGTTAAAGAATATATATAGAAAGAACATATTGTATAAGTCATCGTAAAAAACTCACGCATATTTTAAAGTGCCTGCCAAATTGTACTCGTGTCTAGGAATACAGTGAGCAGACTAAAAAATTCAAACATGCTGATCCAAAAAATCGATTACAATAGTTCCAAAGTGTCTATTAGTTGATATATTTAAAATTATAACCTTTAAATTACAACTCGTAATAACCTTATAAGAGTTTAAGTTATTTTAAGTCAGTTTTCATAAAAAATTCATTATTAATTGCAATATAATGTTTCCAAACTGCAATAAAGATCTCTTCCTAATTTGTAATCATGTGCAAAAACACAGTGGAATTCTTAAAGTAAAGAATTTTATTGTTTTTCAAAATATTTGTTTATTGCTTCTAACCAAAGCTGGTAGAAAATTCTTTTTTTGGGAGTAGTCAAAATGTTAAATTTTTAATAAATGCAAACAGATGGAAATTGTTGGGGTACGAACTGGATGGTTGCGTTGTGATGGTGTAATATAATTCTTTGATTCAAAGATCTAGGGCGATCACTCCACAATTTTTTCAAAACTTGAGGAAGGCACATTTCTATACAGCATTCGGTATTTATAGTTCTTTATAGCATTTCGAAAAGAAAGTTATTGCAATAGATTACTGTACCTAAAGAAAACAGCAATTATTTTCTTTGTTTGCACTTTTGTTGATATTAGCTTTAACTGTCTTTTTCTCATTTTCAAACATTCAAATACGTGATTGGCTCGAGGTTATGATTGCATATCTAGAAGTCTTTACCCATACGTTCTTTGAAGATTATCTAACAAATTTTTCTGACACAAACTTGCACCAGTTATCTATGCTCTTTTTGGTTTTCGGTTAGTAAATATGGAAACCCCTAATTTCATAGTTTCCTTACATAAAATGTTAGCGTAAAACGATATCTACTACATATGACCAATATCTAAACCATCTTGAATCTTTCTATGAATGATATTACGATTTTCCTTAATTAGCTTTTCTGGAGCAAAATGGTTCTAACACAAACAACTATCGCAAGTCTTCCAAGTTTTGGGATATCGTTTACTGTAAATGCACCCTCCACGTATAAATTTGCAAAAATAATAATTAATGAAGAACTATAGTAAACAAAAATTCCCACTAAATTTTGAAGGCTTTGACTGTGTGATATATGTATCTCGTTCAAAATAGTCAGAAATGATAGCCCGTAGTATTCTGTGGAATTTCGATATAGTTTATTGAAAAACGAAGGGTTTATAATAAAAAAATGTACCTATACTTTAATGAAACAGAATTACGACTGGAAATTATCAAAAGAATAGTCTGTCAATTGAACCTAAGTACTTTTGCTTTGTCCATGGGCAACTACTGAAAATTTTCAGAACATTTCTCGTATATGTATGAATTAATATTTATTACCAAATAATTTTAAAAACTGCTAAAAATTTTCAAAACATTTCTCGTATATGTGAGAATTAATATTTATTGCCTTTCGTTATTGGGTAAATTTGTGAATAAATGAAATATTATTATGTTGAGTTGAGTATTGTTAGGTTGGTGCCAACTTCGTAGAGCTTTTGGTGTTTATGATAAAACTGTCTTGAAAAAAAAATTGTATAACATATGTCAATGTTATTTTAATATCGTATTACTGTTAATTGAATAGTTTTTAAAGTAGTGAAAGGTGTTTTATTTATAGATACAGAAAAATGGAATATTCGTTTCAAAATTATCTTGTCAAACCACCTGGTGCCTTTAGGCGTTAAAAAATTTCCAGTTTGTTGAGAGGCAATCGTAAATAATGGAGGAAAGTATATTCTTGATTAGTTCACGTGTGTTGTTACGAAATTAATAAATTTTGAATTCAATAAAAATATCACGAACTTGTGAATCAATCTGATAGTAACAAATTAGAGATTGCTTCTTTTTCGCAATAAATAGAATCTAATCAATTAATTACAGTACAAGTAGTTATTAAAAATGTAGTTTAATAATGACGCAACTATTCAATCAATATTGCATAGAACATTTCGAAAATTAATCAAAATTTGTTATATTTTGTTCAATCTATCTTTTGCTCCTAATCATACATATTTTTTACCTACAAATCCAATATTTTACTTTTTGCATTAAATTTAATCCAATTTAAGGGTAAAAAACATTAGATTACATTAAACCTGTAATTTGTTTAGTTACAAAAATAAACCGGAATACATCGCTTAATATGAAGAGAAAACAAAATCATCTAAAATGAAACATCGTGAACATTAATATTACATATTTTGACAGTGTTTTATAACAACATAATTTAATCAGTAGTAATACAGAAATAGAACTGCGTTAAGGAAAAGGTTCATAAATATACACATGTATGTATGTATAACAGGAAATTCTACCGCTATAAAACCAGTGCTGCATATTGTAGGTTATCCGTTCTACACTGAGAAAAAGGAATTTCTTAATTCAACAAGCTATTGAACGTCATATTTTCATAAGTTGAATTAACTAATAATTTATTAAATAAACATAAAGTGATGCATAGGAAAAATATAAAAAATATTACTTTACTTGCAAATTTTGCTGGGCTAAATTATGAAAATTTCAAGATAGGCATAAAATGCTGTTCTTTCAACAAACATAAAGAGTTATTTCAATATTATTTTCAGAAACAACTACGCATTTATGTTCGCACACGTGTACGGGCAAAAAAAGAATAAATATGTAGAAATAAGAAAACTTGTTTGTATTTACTTAAAAAACTTTTCTATTTAACACAAAAGTTCTTGAAGCACTCTTTTACTTTAACATTTCTTAAATGTTTGGTAAACATGCTCGATGCGTTGTTAACACGTGACTAAAAAGGATAGTTGAATGAATCAGTGTTGACACAGAATTTTTAGAATTTCTCATAAGCTGTAATAAAAATTCCCCTAAGAATCTTTCGAATTTCAAATTACCTTAAGTAATTTTTTGTATAAATTAATTATATGTATTTGACAAATTAAATATCAACGAATAATTTCTAATGTTTTTTATGTGATCCCAAATGACTAACTACTTTAACAGAACATTATTCGGATATAAGAGTTGCAATTTTACAGTTTAGTTAGAAACTTTTTCATAACGTCAGTAGCACTAGTTTTTTCCGCATCCTGATGGTTTTTAGATTTGTTACATATGTGCTACTAAATCCTCCTTATATGCACATAATGGACATTACATAGATTCACTTCTAGCTGGTGGGGTAAATTATTGCGCAAAAAGAAACAGAAGATACGGCTTATTGGCCCAGTCTTTCGGGATACAATAGTGAGAGATAATAGTCCCATTTATATTGCGTATCTAAGGTTCACTTGCCAGTAGTGAATCGATGTGCTGTACTTTCCAATGTATTTTCAAATCATAGCCTACTATTGAGCTGATCCTTCCTATCATAAACAATATCAAAAAAAAGCTTCTAGTAATTAAAGGAAATAACTTTACACTTTTCGGTTAGCCATCATTTTTCGCAAGCACTCCTATATTTTTGCGAATATGAAGAATCATTTCCCTTGACATTTTTAAAACAGACCGAGTATTAAATGTGATATTAACACTAGTAATGAAATAATTTAAAATTATTGAATATAATTTCATGCAAAAATTTGCACTAAACACAGTCATGCTCATCCACTCCCCAAATTAAACCTTAGATACCTCCTAATCCTACAATTTCCCCTGAGGGCCTAAAGGTCTCCTAACCTGGTACACTGGAATTAATATATTTTGCATTAACTGAAAGAAAGCATTATTACTGCCAGTGTATAAACAAATTTAGAAATGAAAATTTCGTTTGGAAAAAAATAACTGTAATGTACTTATGTAGAAACAAAATATAGTTGCAGATTTTACAACTTTAAAAAGATATGGTAACATTTCATGTTTATTAATGCAATGAAAATGAACTTGAGTAATTTCTAAAATTAATAAAATATCTTTCAGTTTTAATAAAAAATTGCCACTTGAAGAGTTTATTATAACGGGTCTTCCAATAGGGACTTCCGAACTTTCAAAGTTGATAGCGGCCATATTGTTGAAGCTACATCTGTCGAATTGGCTGTCATTTATTCAGTTTGTTTTGTAAAATCACCATGGACGGACATAGCGTTCAACAACAAGTGTAAATGATAAAATTGTTTTATTAAAATGGGTGTTCTGTTCAGGCAACGTTCCGCCCGCTTCGCCCATTTCACGGCCGCTATAATCGTCCTACTAGGACTATTCGCAGTGTGGTGAATAAATTTGAGTCCACTGATTCAGTAAACAATGAACCAACACCCGTACGATGACGAAACGCAAGATCTGCCGAAAACATCGCCGCTGTCATCGAGAGTGTGCAGGAAAATCCGAGGCAACAGATTTCGCGTCACTCACAAGAACTCGACCTTTCACAGACCACAACTTGGCGAATTTTGCGTCGTGACTTGGGTCTGCACCGGTACAAACTTCAACTGACCCAGGGGCTGCAGGTAAACGACCATAGACAACGACGTGTGTTCGCTAAATGGGCCCTGAAGCAGTTGGAAACTGACACTAATTTTCATAAAAAAAAATCATCTACAGCGATGAGGCCCATTTCTGGATGAATGGGTACGTCAACAAACAAAATTGTCGAATTTTGGATGATACCAATTCACATAAGATCCAAGAGCGTTCAATGCATCCTGAAAAAGTCACTGTTTAGTATGGATTTTGGGCTGGCGGCGTCATCGGTCAATATTTCTTTGAGAACGACGTATGTGAAGGCACCATCATCAACGGCGAGCGCTATAGGTCGATGATTACCAACATCTTCTGGCCTCAATTGGATGATATGGACACCAAGACATGTGGTTTCAACAGGACGGCGATACGTGCCACACAACTCATACCACATTGGACATTCTGCACGAGCGATTTAAGGGTATGGTCATCTCACGTGGAGATGATGTGAACTGGCCACCGAGATCGTGCGATTTAACCTCGTTAGGCTTTTCTCGTTGGGTTTTCTTGATTCCTGTAGCTTATTCGCAGGTCTATACGAATAAGCCACAAACCACGGCGACCCTCAAAGCTAACATAATCCATGTTATCGGTTAAATTTAGCCTGATTTATGCGCCTGAGTCATGGCAAACTGGACATTTCGAATGAGCGCCACTCAGCGAAACCGCGGCGGATATTTGCAGGATGTTATATTCTATACATAATGGCATCGATAGGCCTTTCAATCGAATAAATAATTTCGATAATATCTCACACACATTTTGTTTTATTTAAATTTAAAATTTATTTTTGTTAATGAGATTTCATGAAGAAAACTTTAATTGAATTAATACGAAAGTTGTAATTACATTATAATGAAATTAGCAGTTTTAATAGGTTTCACTGGAACATATTTACTTTACTAGAACACACATATATATATATATATATATATATATATATATATATCCAATTAATTGCAATAATCCCATATATATATATATATATAATATGTATATACATACATGTAGAGGATAATTGCAATTAATTGGATTTCAGCTACATACCAATTAATTAATTAAGAATTATAAATAGTATATGCATCTGCACGATATCATTAAAGGATAAAAATATGTTTTCATTTTTTGCGAAAATATTCATCCGCTTTTTCCCAAGACAAGTTGTCTTTTTAAGATGATTGATAGTTGTAATATTGGTAACAATGAAACAAGCTCAATATGCTTTTCTTTTTCATTTCGACTCTTTCCTTTTGTACATTCGTGGTTCGCCCTCTGGCGAAATTTTACCTGTTTTGACTCTTTTCTTCTCGTTTCCAATCCTGAAGAAATTCCATACTTTATGGGGTTTAGTTTCATCCTCTAATCAAATTTGTTAATGTTAATTACGTGAATGACTTGATTGGAACTGAAGCTCAACTACTATAACTTCTTTGAAATAAGCATTGTTCTAGTACTATTTTTTTGTGATAAGAATCCACGCGCACTTTGGAAACGCTTGTACTATACAAAACATGACAGCAATATCTAAAATTATTAAGATTCAGGTACTATTAAAACCTTTCTTATCAATAAATATCAGTAAATATAAATCTATTCATAGTCCTATGTCATATGATATTGCACAAACTGCAATCTGATTGTTTATATTTTTTAGTCGGACAAATTTTTTAAAATTTTTATGCAGTTAGATTATCTTAAGTGGTTGATTACTTCATTTAAAATGATTTTTACTATATAATTTGCTTAATATTATAAAACTCAAGACAGTGAGATCGTTATAAATTTTTATATTATTTATTTTTTGAATATACAGTACATATTGAAATACGTTAGGCCAAAATTGAAATTGAAAAGTAATATCCGAATTGAAACAATATTTACATTACCGGCAATGTATATGGGGATGACGGTCGTAATAGTCATTACGATAATATCCTTCAAAGTAGATATTTATATTTACTAATTTCAAAGAAAGTTCTTACATAATAAACACATTCCCAGATCTAATTTTATAAAGTGAAAACAAATTACTCCCCCACGATGAAACACGTGAGTAGCTGTGGAATATCTCGTAAAAATATGTGGAATTTAACAGAGGGGAGATTAATGAGAACGATTTGGACCACTAATCCCCGGATTTGTTGTCCAGTGAATTAGTATTGCACTAACTGAATAGAAAGCTTGGGAAAAATAGGTGTAATTACTAAACCGGTGAATATGAAATATCTGTTTAACTTTTCTGCAGAGATACTAAGCAGTATTAAGTGATATTTATGATAAAAAGAATTTGAAGAATGTGTAATATGACTGTGTTATATTATCTTTGACGTGTGTGAGATCAACACTTATTTCGTTCAAGTCGATATTATTCTTTAGAAGGCTCAAGTTAAATACGAGTAAAATATTCGTTGTAATGAGTGTGATACGAATTTAAACTTATAAGAAACATAGCTATTACAGTTTGTAATATAAATTGAGTCTATGGTGAAGGTCATATATATGTATATATATATATAAACAGACTATACAGTGGGCGAAGACGCATCATTAAGAAGTGACTGGAAATCGCAGTCATTAACAAAGTTTTAAGGATTTAATGCAAGACGATTAAATTAAAATCTCAAGAGAATATACATACACATCCAAGATACGCCATACTACAGATTTTTTCTAATTGACCACGTTCTTTATTTTTTAAATATGTGCTGAGCCACCTTTACTGACAAGGTAATAATACAGAAGCAACAGAAAGCGGTGTTAATGAAAATGTGTAATACTTTGAAAATAATTAAACATTTACTGTTATGACCTAACTTGCTTAATAGCGTAAGGTACTGGATCTTCAGATATAAGGTTTCATGAGTGAATAATATAAAACAGCAGTTGATGCTGTTGTTGTTATATAGCGTGTTTCAAAAAGAATATACGTATTTCGAATGCATATATTTATTAAACTTTAAGACATACGAATATGAAACTTTACACACATATTTACGAACCTCCAAGTTTAGATTACACATGTTCAATATGTGCTCAATCAGCGACACGAGCAATATCACATCGATACTCAAATTCCTCCCATACTCGGGCTAGTATGTCCTTGGTCACTGATGTTATGGCAGTACGGAACAGATTCTTCAACTCTTCCAGATTCTGTAGGAGTGGTGGTACATAAACGTTGTCTTTAACGAAACCCCACAGGAAGAAGTCACAGGGTGTCAAATCCGGTGACCATGGAGTCCAGCTAAGACATGCTAAGTCACCAGCTCCTTGACGACCAATCCAGCGATTCGGTAGAGATTCATTCAGATATTCACCCACTTGGCGACTCCAGTGAAGGGGTGCCCCGTCTTGTTGAAAAATGAAATTGTCTTCGTGCAGCCTCGGAAACAACCAGTTTTGTAACATAGCGAGATACTGCTGACCGTTAACCGTGTTTCCATCAAAGAAGAATGGACAGTAAACAGATGATCGGGGTATCGCACAAAACACATTGATTTTAGGCGAATGTCGTACATTTTCAATGGCTGCATGTGGGTTCTGTTTATTGTCAATAGCATCATGAATTTCATTTCAAAATGCCACACGTTTCCGCTTGTCATTAGGACGCAGAGTTTGTAAAAACTGTAACTTGTACGGCTTCATAATCAACCGACATCTCAAAACACGCCAAATTGTTGTTGTAGGTAGTTGTAACTCCCGACTGGCACAAGGAGTTGATTTTGAAAGATTACGTTGGAAAGCAGTTTGAATTCGTGCAATATTTTCTTCAGAAACACGAAGTCGGTCAGGACTCTTTCCTTTACATACACATCCTGTATCTACAAACTGTCGATACCATTTGCGAATGTTCCACCCATTCGAAGGATCAATTTAATAGCTCACCCTGAAACGTCTTTGCACTGTAATCACGGAATTGCACTTTGCAAACTCGAGAACATAAAATGATTTCTGCTGCGGAGTAGCCATTTTAAACATATGAGGGTTACTAAGAAAAACAGAAGACAACTAACATCTAGCGGCTATTAAATAAAGTAGATTACGTATTAGTTTCTCCAATAGCCGACCCGAGGCGCAGCGATTGATAGTTTGGACAAAATAATACTTTGTAATACGTATATTCTTTTTGAAACACACTGTACATAGGTAGGAGTTCTAGTCTTTATATATATAATTGGTTATATAAATTTGCTTTTAAAGAGCCTTGTCTATAAAAATTGTATTGTATACTTTACTTTAATGAAATTCATTTAATCCAACGACCTATGAAATGCCATTTTTTCATAAGTTGAATTGATTAGTAGTTAATTAAATTAAAATAAAGTGATGCATGGGCAAAACATTTAAAAAAATATCACGCTATTTTTCTTCGACGAAAACATTGTCAATGTTTACTGGATTACGTAAATTATGAGAACTTTAACATAAGCAACAAGTGTTACTTATGCTAAATATATATGTTAAAATATGTTCGGGCAAGAAACACTTAAGAATGCAGAAATTAAAGTGTTTTGTGTTTACTTAAAAAAAAACTCTTATTTGACACAAAAGCATTAGTTATTGAAGCAGTAATTTACTTTGGTAAACATGCTCGATGCACGTACATAATTGACAAAAAAGCATTTACTAAACGCATTATTTCTTATTTCACTTAAAGCTTGAAAATCACGCTTCTTGACCATAGACGTCCGACTGGGAAATACATAACTCTGAGTAAGCATTTATAAGTGATTTCGTTTACTAGGTAAAGAAACCTACTATTTATAATGAGTGAATGACGCCAAATTTTTTTACCAGTGTAAAGGAAATGCTATGCAAAAAAGATTACATTGCACTAAATATATATTACAAAATTCTACATAACAGTTAGTACATCCTGTTGTTATGCATTTTATAATGATTTCATTAGTTCACTTAAATTATATACCACCTATTTAAAATAACAATAGAAAAGAATCATCTGGGATAGAAAGATTACTTTAAATCAGCACAAAGAAATGAAAGTCTCATGTGACTGTAGCATCTGTCTTGGAGAATTCGAGCAATAACAGTGTTTTTTAATGATGAAAATGCTATTAATAGGAGTAGACTAGAAAGGCCGCAGAAAGCTAAACAAACAGAAGTAGGATATATTGAACACGTCGTTAATAAAGAACCTCATTTAAGCTTCCAACGACTTAAAATAGAATTACAAAAACATGGGCAACTATTTATAAGTCTACACTGTCAAGAGTTTTTTATGACAAGAATTATAAGATCAGTTTGCAAGAAACCCTATATCTCAATTATCAACGAAAAGAGATTGGTATTTGCAAAGTACATTACCAAAAATTGTTTTACTAGAAAAATGTGCTTTTCTCCGACGAAAGTAGATTTAACATACGAGGCAATGATGCGAGAAAATTAGTATAGAGACGTCTTAGGAAGAGGTATCTTCCAAAATATATGCAAGACATTGTTAAATATGCTTGAAGAAGTGTGCTTATGTAAGGTCGTTTATAACTAGTGGCCAACATGTATGTTTATTTAAATAGTCCAGAAAATAATCTCCGATAAAGTTTGGCAAAATTAATCTATCGTAATGTTGCCATTTTCAGCACTACAACGATCTCAAGCATTACGTTTATGTTGTGCGTCAGTGGATCACACTGTTCCCCATCTGTAAAGGTCACCACAATTCCTTAATGCCAACTCTATATAATATCTTTAGTTAGAAGTTAAAAAATTTTAAAATGATATAACTATAAATTATTTATAATGTGGAAATTCTAATTGCTGAAAAGGAGAAAATATATACATACTTGAGCAAACTACCTTAATTCAAAAAATATCTCTATATGCATTATATATTCAGTACAGATGATTTATGTTTGAAATTTCGCGGTTTTTTTAAAAGAATAAATAAAACACATAATTTGCATTCACCTTCAAAAACTTTTATTGGTAATTGAAGCAACAGTTATGACATTTATATGCCAAATGCCTTCCTCTTGCAGCTCCACAAACGTCCACTCTTTTGTTAAAATTTACAATGACATTTTGACATAATTGAGGTTCTATCTCACCAATGACACGAATAATTTCATCTTTCAAAGTAGGAATTGATTGTGGATTGTTTTTATAAACTTGACTTTTCACGTAACCCCAAAGAAAATAGTCTAACGGAATCAAATCACATGATCTTGGTGGCCAATTAACATCACTGTTTCTCGTGTGCAAAGTTAAGTGTAGCGCCATCCTGTTAAAACCATATATCCTCTAGATCAATATTCATTAATTTAGGCCACAAAATTTCGGTTATCATCCGACGATATCGATCACCATTGACAATTACAGTTTTACCAGCAGCATTTTCGAAGAAGTAAAGTCCAATTACACCACCTGACCATAATACGCACCAAACAGTAACACGTTTAGGATGCATAGGTTTGTCATGAATAATTCGTGGATTTTCCTCACCCCAGATACGGCGATTTTGTTCATTAACATAGCCACCAAGTTCAAAATGTGTCTCGTCGGAAAACATTATTTTTTGAGAAAAATCAGCTGGTTGTTCATTGATGAAATTAACAAACAAACGACGTTTTAAATGATCTAATGGCTTCAGTTCCTGTGTTATTTGAACCTGCCTTCAGAGCTAAATCCTTGTGTAAAATACGCCATGTTGTTGATCCACTAAATTCAAGTTGTTGTGAACGTCGTCTAATGGACATTTCAGGATCTTCAGCAACACTTTCACGAACCAAACCAATATTTTCTTGTGAACGAATACTACGACTGTATTTTTCACTTTTTTGATCTTCCACGGAACCGGTCTCTTAAAATTTTTTAATGATTCGACTAATAGTGCTTTCAGATGGACGATTATGTAAACCATAAAATTCACGTAATTTTCTAAAAACTCTTTTCACAGAACGCTGATTTTCATAAAATAATTCAACAATTTGAACGCATTGTTGTACCGTGTACGAAGTCATTTTTATAAATGTCATACATCACACTTTTTTATTGCCCACATACCCAAATAAATTCAGTGCGCCATCTATATTTTATTTATTCTTAAAAAACCGCGCAATTTGAAACACCTGTTAAAGAAAATTGCAAAATTGTTTATAAGCGCAAACACTAGGTCGAAATTGTAAGAATGGGAGACAATACCTTCAGAAATAATAGAAAATTTGATTTTTACTATGTTTTGGCACCTACAAGGCTATCATAAATGCCAAAGTTCGTCCATCAGAATATTAACTTAATTGCTTTAGTATTAATTTAAATAATTTTCATATCTCTCTATAGGATCTTACAACATAGTATCTGTGAGTTATGTGTTTAAAATATATTTCAAATAATGTTTATATGATACCAGTATATGTAAATATTGCAATAAAAATTGTCGAAACTGTCGTTTGTTTAATTAATACTTTATACATGAAATAATTTAAATAAAATTGTTTATGTAAAAACAAATACTAATAAAGCGCAATTAGTAAAAAATATTGAAGATAGATGATGAAATAATAAAGAAAAATAATAACATGATGAAATAATGAACAAATTAAGGAGATAATACAAGCTTACAGAATGTAATCATCAAACAATCTTAATGAAGTGCGCTTATAATGTATTTATTATATCTTTTAGGCTTGGATAGAAAGTTTATATAAATTTACACCCGCAGCGCGTTTTTATGGTATAACTAATAGTACATTAATGGAGAACTGAAGGTGAAAAACCTGTCTGGAATATATTCCAAAAAAAAAATAAGGAAGGTCTGACTAGCATACATAATTCTGTATTTATGTCGTCAGTACTTCCCCCAATATTATAATACAGATGTCTTGCAAACAAAAATATAAGACTCTTGTACAATACGTAGATTGTCCGTAATGAACATTCTACATATAAGTTGTACGGGCTCCCTTGTATTACAAGTTATATATTTTTATAAATGTTATTTTGTAATTACTACAAACATTTATTGTATTATTGATATATTTGTATTAAGATTGCTCAACATTTTAATTGAATTATTACTCATTTTTGTCTTATAGTTTTACGATATTTCAATAGTTTATTTTTTCCCATCTTAACTATAAATAATTATACATTTTTGGATAAAAGAGCGTCAAATTTGGAACCACAGAGATCTCGTATTTCACAAATATTGAAAATAGTTTTGCATTCTTATAATATAGGCAATGAGTTATATAATATGCATAAATAATCTGTTCGTAAGTTATCTACTTTTTCATCAAAATTGTCAAGCGATAATATACAACTTTGCCAAGACCTAAAATACATATATACCTCGAGCCAACTACCTCAATTCAATAAATATTTCTACTTATATACATTATGTATATTAAATGTAGAAAAATTATAGAAATGTGAAAAAAAAAACTGCTAAATTGTTTATAAATCCGAATATCTGTAATTGTCAAGGTTAAATTTAAAAGAGAATATATTTAATGCAGATATGTTGTAACATTCTTACGGTCTGCTAAATACCAAAATTCAGGATAGAATCTATTTTGAGGTAACCTACGTATGTAATGTGTACAATATGCTTTAGCCTAGAGTTTGTACACCGAAATGAAAATATTTGAAGAATAAATATTTATAATGGAACATTTACTTTTATATCGCTGCAATGGAATTATAAATAAAAAATTACATAATTCCTTTGAATTCATTTTATACCGCCTATGAAGTAAAATAAATAAATGAGTAAGCATAGTTATATAAAAAAAAAGTTTAATTAAATCTATTTCACTCACAAAAAAGTGACGCAACTTCAGCAGATAAACAAAGGAATCGCGCAAGAAGCTTTTCTTTTCGATCTATGAAACTTTCTTCGGTTGTGTAAAGAAAAATGAAGATCGCCCTTGACATTAGAAATCAATGTCAGTGCTTGAACAATCCGTAACAGCAACCACCCACACAAGTGCACATACACACACCTTACGAAATAGAACAGAAGTGGTATATAGTAGCTTACGTTTCTATGTTGTGACACAAGGGGAGATCGGAGCACAACTGACAGCGGTGACCGAACCGACCAGCTGATCGACGCACGGATATCGGCGGTGGGATGAATGTGCGGGGGCAATCAGCTGTTCGAGCCAGCTGGTTTGAGAAAAGCGCAAGCGTGTTTATGATTTCCTTTGTTAATATTGACTGGTTTTTCGTGAGAGGCAGCGGCGGAATAGAACCACAGAGAGCCCCCAGGCGCATTCGTATATCTTGTTAATTACCTCAGCTTATCAAAGACATGTTATTTACCAATATTTTTCAAAAACAAATATGTTTTTCACAAGTCGCAATAATTTTAAGAACTTCTAAATGATATTAAATTAATGTAGAAGCATCCAATAATTTTAAAAGCATGTTCTATTTAACTGCATTATTTATATTCGCATTGGGAATGTGTTTCCAATCTGTTTTCGTTACACTTCTATTGTATGCTATAAATTAGGGAGAAGTAAAGTTAAATGCAATCTAATGCACACATGTTTATTATTTCCATCTACAATACTGGATTATTTTAGGTAAATATTGGGTCTGGGAAAAAGTTCGTGGCGTTTTTTCAGTAAAATTCAACTGGTCCCCGCATGGCGCGTGGACGAATTCATTTAAACCGAATATGCTCCATTATTATCGACAATGTTTCGCCATTTTTTTGGTAGATCCATGATCCCATCGGTGAAAAACTTCTGTGGTTTCTGGTCGAAAAACTGAATCAAGTAGTTTTCACAGGCTTCTTTTGAAACCAACTTAATTCCATTGAGAGAGTTCTGCAGAGATCGAAACAGATGATAGTCAGAGGGTGCTATATCCGGACTGTAAGGTGGGTGCATCAAAACTTCCCAACCAAACTCTCTCAATTTTTGACGGGTCATCAAAGAAGTGTGTGGTCGGGCGTTGTCATGATGGAAGACAACACCTTTCCTATTAATCAATTCGGGCCGTTTTCTTTCAATCGCCTGGCGTAATCTCTCTAGTTGTGCACAGTAGAGTTGAGAATCAATCGTCTGACCAGTTGGAAGTAGCTCGTAGTGGACGATTCCCCTCCAGTCCCACCATACACACAGCATCACTTTTTTTGGCGTCAATGTTGGCTTAGCGAACGCTAGTGACGGCTCACCATCCTTTATCCACGATCTTTTACGCTTCCGATTATCGTACGTAATCCATTTTTCATCTCCGGTTATTAAACGTTTCAGAAACGGCTCGATTTCATTCCGTTTCAGCAGCGCATCGCAGATGTTAATTCGGTCCATCATGTTTTTCACGCTCAACTCATGAGGAACCCATACGTCAAGCTTTTTTTTGTAACCAGCTTTGTGTAAATGGTTCAAAACAGTTTTGTGGTCAATGCCTAGCTCCATGCCAATATCGACACTGCTGATATGCTTATCTTGTTGGACTTTTTCAAGAATTTCATCAGATTTTTCAGTGATTGGACGACCGGAGCGTGACTCATCTTTCACATTGAAATTTCCAGAACGAAAGCGAGCGAACCATTTCCGCGCAACAGATTTCGATAAAGTACCTTCACCGTACACAGCACAAATTTTATCACAAGCCTGCGCAGCGTTCTTCCCCTTATCATAATAATATTGCAGAATATAGCGAAATTTCTCATTATTCTTCTCCATTTTCAAGTGCGAATAACTTTCCAACCACTGCACCGATTACAATGTTTCTACGCTCAAACTAACGTTCGGAAGGTCATCTAAAAAACGAGCCCTCGGTGGTGTCGCTGTGACTTGTTGTTCTTTAGTTATCGGCAACCAATGCCATCTATCGGGAAAAACGCCACGAACTTTTTCCCAGACCCAATATATGTAAATACTAATTAATTATATTTTTCAGAACTGAAACTGGAAGTAAAGGGTGTCTAAAATTAACGCAAGATTTGAATTAAATAGAAAATACAGTTTTGAGTCTTTTGATTGTTATTTTTTTATTGAATCATAAAGTACATATGATAGGGTTATTTATGGAATAACACATCGCGCAAATGGCCTCCACGGCTTTGCTATGTGCATGCAAAGCAAATACGCACTCGCTTGTCGAAATTTTCCATGACCATTTTGCATAAAAGTGGCTGAATTTCATTGATGCAGCGTTGAATCTCCTCCTTTAATGCAAGGGTGGTTGTGGGCTTGTCGACATAAACCTGTGATTTCAAATAACCCCATCAAAAGAAATCTAATGGTGTTAAATCACACGATCTAGGCGGCCAATTCTGATCATTAAAACGAGAGAGTACACGACCTGGAAATGTCTCATGTAGTAACTGAATTGTTTCACGGGCTGTATGGCATGTGACACCATCTTGTTGAAACCACATATTGGCCACATCAATATCATCCAATTTCGGCAGCAAGAACTGTGTTTTCATGTCGCGATAGCGAGCACCAGTAACAGTCACTGCTTGACCAGCCTCATTTTCAAAAAAGTATGGTCCAATTATGCGTCCAGCCCAAAATCCACACTAACAGTAACACGTTGTGGATGCATTTGTTTTTCGACGATCACATGTGGGTTCTCAGAACCCCAAAAAACGACAATTTTGGCGATTAACAAAGCCATTAAGGTGAAAATGTGCTTCATCGCTTAGGATAATTTTGCTCGAAAAATCAGCATTCATTTGTTGATGTTCAATAATCCATTGAACAAACTCTCTTCGCTGTGCATGGTCATTAGGCTTCAGTTGTTAATGTGTTAATTGAATTTTGTAAGCATGGAGACACAGATCTTTAGTGAGTGGAGAGAGCTTCTTGAAATTTGCAATTCTTGTCCACGACGCCGAACTGAGTTTCCTGGATTGTCACAGACACTCTCACACACTGCTTCGATATTGACATTTGAACGGCTTGTTTTTGGACGACCAGTGTGTTTGGCGTCTCCAACGGATCCAGTTCTCTGAATTTTTCAATTAATCTCTTCACAGTTGACGAAGTTAAAACACTATTCCGACCATATTTTGTATGAAATTTTCGAACTGCGGCCGCCAAGCTTTCATTATTTTTGAAATATTGTTCAATAAAGAAGACACGTTGTTCTATCGTGTAACCCTAAACTGTCAGCTGTCGAATTATTTTTTTTTAGGATTGCCAACACTTTACTGCACAAATGGCAACAAATTCAAATCTTGCGTTAATTTTGGGACACCATTATAAATTATGAAACGATGGTCATACGCGAAACACAAGCAAATAAGAATTGAAAATATGACGTAAATATATATACAAAGCTTTATAGTCATGTGCACGAAAATAGCAGTTCTAATTAATACTTATAAATAACATTCACAACGGACAATTCCAATGCAGCTATATTGAAATTATGTAAGATCCCTGAATATATATGGTTTCCGGTAAAGTACCGAATGTGAGGGGGAATTACTGAATTTCTAGTCATGTGCTGTTATTTGCCTGTGCATTAAAATAATATTACCATAGCTGGCGGCAATAACCACAGACATATAAAGTTCTCTATGTTGCAGAATAATACAATAATTTTTTAATCATCCATTTATGTTGTAGTATGGGCTGAGTAAAACATTGTTCGTCGGAAAAAAGAGCGATTATATTCAATCTACTTAATAGGGGCAAAAGCTACAAATTTGTACAAAATACGCTCTCATGGTCTGCGAAAACGATTGCAAACGTTAAGAATTGGACAAAAGTGAAAGAAAATCATGGTGCAAAAAAGGAAAACTACCATTAGAGAAACATTATAACTTTACATTTACATTAACATTATATCTCGTGCAAAGAAAACCGTTCATAAGTTCAACTGCAATTAAAAGTGAGTTACACATTTGCATAAGCATCTCTACTATCAGACGAAGATTGATTCAAGGAAAGTTGCGTGCAAGAAGGTCTAGAAACGTATCATTATTAAATAAAAAGCAAAAATACAAGGTAGATTAGATTGTCGTTTACTCATGAACACATACATATAACGGGACGAAAAAAGGTGGCGTAATGTTCTGTGGTTCGTCAAATCGAAAATAGTTTTATTTAATTCCGGTGCATACCAACAACATGTACGAAGATCACCATCGACAGCATTTCAACCCCAGTACACCAAAAATATGGTAAAATTCGGTGGCTCAAGCGTCATGCTATAGGGGTGTTCCTCGTAGTATGGCGTAGGCCCTTTACACAAGATAGAAGGCATAATGAATGATGATGTCTATGTGAACATATTACAAAATGTGCTTCTACCATACGCAGAGGAAGAAATGTTACTAATGTAGTTGTATATGCAGGATAACGATCCAAAGCGTGTTTCTCTTAAAGCGAAAACATAATTTCGTTCGTGTTTTTTGTCGGCCGCCACAATCTCCAGACTTAAACCCCATTGAAAATTTATGGGTGGAGTTGAAAAAAACTGTATTTGCGGCTAAGCCGCAAAATATTGGCTATCTGTGGAGAATATGCCAAGTCGACTGGCAATCACTTTCAGCAGAGACATGTAAGCAACTGGTGAACACGTTGCCTCAGAGGTGTCAAGAAGTGATAAACAATAAAGGTCAAACAGCAAAATATTAAGTGTTTCAATCCAATGATCTAAGTAAAAATGACATTTCGTTAGTATTTTGGCATAACTGCTGTTTTAATGTACAATTATTTTGTTTGTCCTAGAATATAAACAGTTTTATTTTCTCTTTGGTATTAAGAAATCTATATATTTACAGTTATAGTTATGTAACATGTTGGTATAAGGAGTTCATTAAATTAGAATTTCTTTTATTTAACCTAGAAATTGATATTTCAGCATATTTAAGACCACTGCTATTTTCGTGTATATGACTGTATGTATATACCAACATATCACCAATTTAACACAAGTTTCTTAGAAACAAAATAATAACAAGGCTGTAAAAATTTATCTAATACAATTGCTAAGATATTGTAAACTGTTGGAAATTCCAAAAAAATTAAAAATTTGTGTAAAATGGCCATTTATCATATGATTTTTTGTTACTGCATTTCGAATAAAATTTTAAATTGTTCTTAAATCAAGGTTGTTAATGAATCAGGATCTACGCTATTACCAAAGTTCAAATTTTTACAACTAAGAAAACGACATGCATATATGTAGTATTATGGCAATTATATACGAGAAATTCCAAGAATATGTTCTAAAAAACACAATTCAAATTATATAATAATGCAATAGTGTTATTATAATGTATGTTGCCAAGTTTCTCATACGACTGACATTTTTGCAATAATTTTTTGTCGTAATACTTTCTTTTTTTATTACTCATTACTAGAACTAGACCTTACACTATTACTTTGGTACTTCACACATCAATTATGTGATCAAAGTCTCAACTCGAAAAAGTAAAAACTGCCCGAAATTCTTAAAAATATGTTAATTGCCAACCTGTGTAATCAATACAGCAGACGATTGAGTAAGAAGCTAGAGTAAAATTTAGCAAATACTGGAGACTAATAAAAGCTGGTGCCTAACTCAAGTCAGATATCAACTAAAACTTTACATTCACTTATTATGAACTTAGTAGGACAGGGCAGTGTGTAGTCGACTGACACATTTCAAACTAGAATACTTGGCAACAGTTAGCCTGTATTGGATGGCTTAGATAGGAAGACTAGAGTAGAGAACGCCATTTACATTATCAATGTTTTTTGGGATTTTAAACCCATATTTATTTGAAAATATCTACGAAGAAGCATTGACTGTTGATTTAGAACGATATGTCGCTATGTTGAAAAACGTTGTTGAACCTTGCTTACGATTGCTTGGTACACAAGTTTCTTTATTTTTAACATCATGGCGCAACAGCTCATACCGCTCGAAATAGCATGGTCGTTGTTCGTGAACTATTCAAAAGTGGTATCTCTCGTTCTGGACATATTACTTGGTCAACCGATCTTACTGTAAGACATTTTTTGATGAAGTTTCTTGAAAGATTGCAGATTCCGGGGGCGTATCGTGAACAGCAAAAACTCAAATAAACCACTGCTGACAAAGTTGCGACTGATGACGGCGAATACGGAGGTACAGCGTCCGTAAGTGTTTACGACAGTGCATTGATTTAAATAAAGGTCATGTTTCTTATACAATTTTCAAGAAATAAATTTGTTAGTTTTGAATAATAAATACCATGCCACAGTGTATTTATATACTGCTTCATTTTACGTTTCGTGTTTCCATACCATAATCTATAATCATTTGAAATGTATCAATCGGCTCCACACCATTCTGTAGCTTGTTTTCCGCTCGGGTATTTATACATTAATGTAATAGATTGACGTAGAATTGCATCATAAACACAACATAAAAAAGAAATTGTGATTGAAATTTCCACAATGGTATTTGTATTTATTCACTATGTGTTATATGCGTGTTGTGTTACATTCACAGTTGTTGGTAAGACATTTTTCCGTGTATTGAGTAGTCATGGAAAAATGTCCTACCAAAATACAGACGAGGGGGTAAAAGCTCACAAAACAACCGTGAACGTAACCTCTACTCCACCTACATCCAACATCAACCTACAAATGCTGGCACCCAGAAGAACAACATGCAGAATAACACGAAAACGTCAGCAGCAGCAGCAGCGATGAGTTAAGAATGGCAACAGCGAGATTGGCGACAGTTCGTCTAGAGAATAGCCCTTTCCAGGGCTCAACTATATCTACACGGCACAAGTCCTCGAAGTATGTAGTATATACTATAGTATACAGTTTATGATGTATAATTTTACTGGAGCATTGGTTACTCAGTACTGTGTTCCTTCTTCGGGATACATATTTCATGAAATTTATAATCCAGGCGTCTTCACCAAAAATAAACGAATGAAATCATATATCATATTTCTATACAAGAAAATAGTCTCATATTAAAATATAGTTTGCAATCAAGCTAGCCTAGTATCATGGTACCTAATAAGTTGGTAAATGCGTAGTGTAATGGTTAAAGTGAGTAAGAACGTTTAGAATTGGCTGAGACCGAGGATATTGTGCTGTGAAACTTCTTCTAAGTCCTGATTCTGTATGTCTGAAACTGAAGTTACTTTAATCTCAGTCTTACATAATTCTGTAACCTGACCTCTCCAATATACACAGTCGAGGCTTATGAGAAGGTTCTACTTAATTTCACTCCTTGATATTAGTGGGAATACATTAATATCGTAACTTTTCCACATTCTTGTTCCATGTCGTAGTCGGGCGTTTCATACTCTTTTAATCTGTTTGCTACAATACATGTATATTGTATATCTTTGCCTTTGCAACTAACTCTCTCAAGTTTCTTTATCACTAGAACCACTGTTCATTATTGTCATATCCTCGAGTACCACATTTAGTTTCTCTTTGTTATACATACCGTTTATTATATTACATATTTTATAATTAGAACATCTCTTAGATTGTGCACATATTTCAATACATATTGCATATTCTCAATTTCGTTATCCGAGGTTTTTGGAAACACAATTTATCTGGGAAAAGGCTTTATGTATATAGTCTCTATTTTAGTGAATATTTCTTTTTTTTCTGGTGAGTGTCCAACTAAGCTTTTCCAAATTGCCTCGACCGCGTGAACGAGAGTATATATTTAGTGTCCACTAGAGTTTTGTTACTAAGCTCTCCTCTTAAGAGAGGAAGCAGCGTTAATTATCACCTTACCCTAATACTTAAGACCATCCAAAGAGGTACCGAGCACCTCTCAGGCGAGAAACGATTTCAAAATCGCACCATCTCGAAAGTAGTTCGAACCGTTGACTTCTCTAGATAACTGTCTCGATGTTAAGCACTCTTACCACTCCAATGTCCTGAGGCTCTTTTAAATATTTAAGAAAACTGACACGACCAATCTGTTATTCGATTTTATTGTTGTCGTTTATGTAAATTTTTTGGTGTTATTAGTTTTAAAATTGTAGCTCTTCCATAAATTCAAACTGTAATCAATCTGATTTTGTTCCTCATAAATAAACCACATCAGCGAAATTGTATTCTCGTAAGTATACCGACCGTATATTTGTAGAGCCTATATTTAATATCTTGACTCTTTCACATTATTACTTTGATGATATCGTCCATTATCATATTAAACAGTATGCACTTTAATATTTCTTGTTAAAAAGAAAATACAATATTTAAAATTCTTGCATGTAAATGTAAATCCTAACATACGCATTATTTTTGGGAATTACCATATGTAAGTCTGGACTAACTTTCTTTGTATATCCAAATTTCTTGACGATAATTTAATCGAGTTCAGATGCCTGTGTAATACTCTAAATGCTATCCTGGAATCATTAAAATATTGCAATGAAACGGTATAACGAGATACCTACTTTTATAGAAAGACTATGAAAGCTAAAGTCGTATACTTAACACCTGATGCAATACGACTCTTTAATGCAGGTGCAAGTGAAGTTTATACATATTGCGTTACATTATTTTAATGTAAAAATAACGACTAATGTATTGTACTTTGTACGTCTTTTAATTTTTATTTAAATATGTAAAAATAATAATTTAATAAACTCCTTTGTATATCTCATATGAGTTTAATTTGCTTAACAAATTTTTAATTGTTCCTTTCAAATCATTTTTTAGATTTTTTTTTTGTTTCACACGCTGCACTGCTTTACGAGAGAAGTGTGATACTCGTGTCTTAATACGCGCCGCTAAGGAGATGTTGTGAAAATTATTACATCTAATTTTACGTTTTGAAATTACAGAGTGTTTTAAAAAGAATATACGTATTTCGAATGCATACATTTATTAAACTTTAAGACATACGAATATGAAACTTTACACAGATATTTACAAACCTCTCAAGTTCAGACAACAGATGTTCAATATGTCCTGCATCAGCGACACGAACAATATCACATCGATACTCAAATTCCTCCCATACTTGGGCAAGCATGTCCTTCGTCACTGATGTTATGGCAGTATGGATTCGGTTCTTCAACTCTTCCAAGTTCTATGGGAGTGGTGGTACATAAACGTTTTCTTTAACGAAACCCCACAGGAAGAAGTCACAGGGTGTCAAATCCGGCCACCCTGTAGCCGAGCTGAGACATGCTAAGTCGCCAGTTCCTTGACGACCAATCCAACGGTTCGGTAGAGTTTCATTCAGATATTCACGCACTTGGCGATTCCAGTGAGGGGTTGCCCCATCTTGTTGAAACATGAAGTTGTCTTCGTGCAGCCTCGAAAACAATCAGTTTTGTAACATAGCGAGATACTGCTGACCGTTAACCGTGTTTCCATCACAGGAGAATGGGCCGTAAACAGATGATCGGGATATCGCACAAAATACATTGATTTTAGGCGAATCTCGTACGTGTTCAGTGGCTGCATGTGTGTTCTGTAGACCCCCAAATTCGAACATTGTGTTTGCTTACCAGACTACTAACATGGAAAGTCGCTTCATCACTGAACACGATGCGTTGTGCGAAAGTGTTATCATTGTCAATAGCATTATGAATCTCTTTACAAAATGCCGCACGTTTCCGTTTGTCATCAGGACGCGGTGTTTTTAACAACTGTAACTTGTACGGCTTCATAACCAACCGACGTCGCAAAACGCGCCAAATTGTTGTTGTAGGCAGTTGTAACTCCCGACTGGCACGACGAGTTGATTTTGAAGGATTACGTTGGAAAGCAGTTTGAATTCGTGCAACATTTTCTTCAGAAACACGAGGGCGGCCAGGACTCTTTCCTTTACATACACATCCTGTATCTACAAACAGTCGATACTATCTGCGAATGTTCCACCTATTCGGAGGATCAATTTGGTAGCTCAAACTGAAACGTCTTTGCACTGTAATCACGGAATTACACTTCGCAAACTCGAGAACACAGAATGATTTCTGCTGCGGAGTAGCCATTTTATACATATGACGGTTACCAAGAAAACAGAAGACAACTGACATCTAGCGGCTATTAAACAAACTAGACTATGTATTCGTTTCTCCAATATCCGAGCCGAGGCGCAGTGATCGATAGTTTGGTCAAAATAATACTTTGTAATACGTGTACTATTTTTGAAACACGCTGTATAATATTTTCATTATTTATTTAATTGTTAGTTCTTTAAATTATCAACATTTTGACCAACACCCTAGGAATGTATGGAATCTCTTTGTCTTTTAAGGGTAAGATTAAAAGAAATTTTCCTCCTTCGTTGTTTTTGTATTAATTAATTTCCTCGTATTATAGGGATCAAAAAAAGGAGTTCCTGGAATATCCGAGAAAACCTAAAGCAATTAAATGATTTCTTTTTTCATTTTCTATGGTTATTGCGGTAACTACCCAAATCTAGCGTGGCTCATGTGTTAATTAGTGTTGAAAGAGTTCTATTGCTAATTAATAATAATAATTGTCTCTACTTTATTTATTTTTATAAAGCGTGAAACATGTCAGCTGTCGTACATTGGCTAAACTAGCAGAAAAATTTGTGCTCCCAAAAAATGATGTGACATTATCCCTGGTAAAGCATATGATAAATACGGGACACAAAATTGATGTCGACAACGCTAAGATGCTTGCAAGAAGTGAAACCTTAACCAATAGAAATACAAGACAAGCTGTCGGAGCTGTCGGCTAAGGAATAGTGCTCCCAAAACAACACGATCTGTTGATAATAATATGATAAAGGGAGTCACCCCAACGATATCAAATGGATTAGTAACTACAGCGACGCCGGACAAGATAGAACTAAAATCCAACGGACTGAATACACGAAGTCTCACTCGGATTGGCTGAAAGCGTCAACAAATCATATACGAGGAGAAGGGCAATAAAGAGTCGGTCAGTGCACATGCGGACATCACTACTGCGACAGCCACCATCCGAAGAAGCTTAAGAAAAAGATGAAAGGGATTTAGTCCGTCAGCGCAAAAACTATCCTTTAAAGGATAATACAACACGGGATACCCAAGAAGACTGACTCATTGTAAACTTGCGAGAACTTCCGACATATCTATCTATATACATTACAATTCAGTCTCGTTTTTTTTTTTTTGAGAATAATCTTCCGTGCATTTGCTGCCTTGCGATAACGATCCATCAACAATTTCTCTGCCGATTCACACTATGCGGGTTGAAATTTAAAAGGCCAGGACGACGCTTGCTTTTTCTCACTGAATTTCTGTGGCCATCGATTGAACGACTCACGTTCCAAACCAGCTGAGTTGGAGGTAAAAATCTGTTCATACATTTTAATTTCGTATCAGGCTAAATTCCTGGAAGAAGTACGGGAAATAAAGGCTTTAGTGGTGGTACCTCCATCACGAAAGAATGATTGCAGGGTATAGGTACGAGATTCTTACATTTTAAAGCGAAACATTGGCCAAAATACCTTCGGTGGGATTGTGAATCCATTGCAAATGATTCATAGTCTTTTGGGACAATGTGTGGGTTGTTCTTGTTGAATGCAGTAATTGTCTATGGTAAATAATAATAAGGTTGGGATCATAAAGGATTTCTCCTTCTAGATGACAATGCGCGAGTTAACAAGGCAATCAAAGTTCACCCCATTTTCCGCGAATGTACCTTCTTTAAGGATTTGACTCCATCCGGCTTCTTTTTATATAATATTTTAGACGATGTCATTTTGCAGACGATGACCAATTGAAAGAGGAGATTGATGCCTACGTTGAAAAATAAAATTATCACAAAAATAGGTTTTTAATTTCATTCAATTTTTTAGTTTCTCTCGTGTAATATGACAGACACTGTAAAATACAGAATCCTCCTTCCATTAAGTTTTAGTAAGTACATACGTCTATCTATTTAAATTTGATTCAAACTTTAGTTTCAATTTAGAATTGAATTGGAAATAATAAGAAGCACTAATTTAGTACAAACTTAGAATGTATTCATTTCATTAATTATAAGTAGATTGTGAATGTATTTACGCAGTACATTGCGTTATATTTAAATCGATATATTTCTAGATAGTGGTGCATGTAGACTAATAAATAAATCAACTTTAATGCTTTCTGTACTTCTCTATCGGTTGTATTGGTGCATAACAGACGATTTAATTTATTTGAATCAATTTAGTTCGTTAAATATTCTTCATTTATTTATATATTTTTTAAATAGTAGTTTTCTTTCCTCATATAAATTACGACATTATTTTAATAACAAAATTTAGTTATTGATTAATTTTTTTAACATATATTAGCTTTTTAGGCTTCTGTTAACGTTTTTTATTTTTTACTATTTATTTTTTATTTATCTCCTTGAATAATATTTTTTAAATATTAGTACCAAAGCCCTATATAGTGTCTATGAGAATAAATCAATTATAATTATTATTTGTAATTTAATTAGTTTTGTTTATACAGTTAAAAATACAATATAAGCTTCAGTACAAACAAATGAACGTTCGATCAAAAAATCAATTTGTTAGTCTAAGGGTAGCCGTTTATATTTCGCGAATAGCAAACGAAAAAAAAATTTTTATTATCGAAAATAGTTTTATTAATTTTCAATATATTCTCCTTGAAAATCGATGCACTTTTGCATTCGTTTAAACCAAATCGAAAAGCATTGCTGCCACTGTGAAGGCGGTATCTCCAAAATATGAGTTTTGAATGCCTCAACTGCATCTTCCGGCGTAGAAAACCGTTGATCACGAAATTTATTCTTCACGTGTGGGAACGAAAAGAAATCACAGTGTGCTAGATCAGGGCTGTACGGCGGATGCCTCATCAATTCAATGTTTTGCTCCGTCAAATATTCAATTGTTTGAATCGACATGTGAGAGCTCGCATTGTCATGGTGGAGAATGATCTGTCGTTCTCGATTTGTTTTCCTTATTTCTTCAAAAACTTTTGGTAAACAAATAGTTGTGTGCCATTCGGAATCGACCATTCTACAACTCTCCAAAGACACGGTTGCAACGTGACCGGTTTTTCCGAAAAAACAGACGACCATTTGTTTTGATGTGCTTCGAGCGCGAACAACTTTTGTTGGTCTTGGCTCATCTCGGAATACCCACACAATCGATTGCTGTTTACTGTCGAGTTCATTTGTACAGATCCAAAATTAATCACTTGTGACGACTTTAACGTTTTTTGAAGCACCGCCATTGTATTCTTTGGCACCAATCGACACGAGTCCTTTTTTGAGCGGTTGTTTGTCAAATTATGTGGTATCCAACGTGAACATAGCTTCTTAACGGCTAAATGTTCATGCAGGATCTTATGCACGCTGGTGTTACTAATACCTAGAGATGCCTCGATCTCACGGCATGTCACATGACAGTCTTGCATTATCAATTCAGACACTGTATTAATGTTTTCCGATACAACAATATTTGTGGGGCGACCTTCAACAAATTCATCGTTCAAAGAAGGCCGTCTAAGTTTGAATTCACTATACCAACGATATACTGTAGTTTTCGATGGTGCTTCATACAAAGAATTCAGCTCGTCGATGCAGTTTTGTTGAGATAATCCACGCCAAAAGTTATGAAAAATAATCGCACGAAATGTTCGCGAGTTAATTCCATTTTTTCGCTGCCAAAATTTTCAAGTTACTGTCAACAATAGAAAAAGCGACCGGATAATAAAACTGTCAGGGTAAATATATTGTCAAAAATGACAAACTTCACGATGCAATCATCAGATCGGAGGCAACACTAACAGTGTGTAGAGCGCATGCAAAAATGCACTAATCTTCGTAGAGAATACTTCGAAAAACAATGAAGTCTTTAAAAGCTATCTACGTTTTATTCCACTTTTATAGACAATACCTTTTCGGTGCTTGCCAAAAATAGTTTTGACAAAAATATGTAAAAACCTGGAAACCACCCAGTCGGCGTACATTGCAAAGGGAAAAGTATCACATATTCGGGATGTGCTCGAAAATCATATAATATCTGATATCGAAAATGAAAAAAATATGGATTAGCGTTGAGGAAACTACATATGTAAAAAGAACCAGATGGTGAATATTTTGATACGTGTCATAAAAAAACGACAAACTAACGGCACCATATCTTATCGCCTGCAAGACTGTAAAGTATGAATACTAAATGTATAATGCAGGTGTTCTCAAATTATTACATTTAACATGTATAATTTACGATTGGCTCTTGGTAGAAGATATTAGAAAGAGTTGCCCATATATAGACGAATTAATGTCAACCGAAATAGGTTTTTCTAAAGTAACCAAAGCTCAGAACTTGTTCAAGAGTTCTTCAGCCTCCCGAACCAAAATCTTCGTTCCATCAGCTTAAATCTATTACTATGAAGTTTAATCCTGGTAAGTGTAATGCAATCAGAGAATTCCAGTAGCAACTTGAAGTTTGAGTTCCTGGTGATTGAAGTGATGAAGTATTTAGTAGATGAGTGTCAAAATATCGCAGCATGTTTAGATATCTTGAATAAGATAAGTTAGCATCTTCGATAACTAACAGATGAATTTGATATATTTGCTAATAAAAGACTATATGATGTGTTAAGTAAAAATCCAGACGACAGTGAATTGCATGCTATTCATAGGGGTTTTCGAAATAGACATTTTTCTAATAAGTAAGATTATTACATATGCGAATATTACTTCCCTTGACGAGGAGCGTACGTTTTCGACATATTCATATACTTTTATTATCAGGTCACATAATTATAATTGCATACAATGTTTTGTATGTGTTATATTTATTACATAGTAGTGTGTAACATCTATAAATAAATTTAAATTATAAAATTATGTCTATTATTTTTATATGTTTGCAATACGAGGGTGGTCCCATAAGTACCCGGCCTGACCTAGAGATAACGGTAGTTGTTTGAAAAATATCACTGTATTAGAAAGTACATAATCTATAAAGCGTACGTTTCAGTATGAAGACGCCACGTTGTTCAGTATTTGTTTGGCAGCCATCAATAGTGAATTTGTAAAAATGGAGAAAATTGGTCACCGTTACGTGATACAATACTTTTATTTGAAAGGCCTCAGCCGAACCGATATAAAAGCTGAACTGGAATCTACTCTGGGTGAGTCTGTTACTTCGTTTACAACAGTGAAATATTGGATAGCGGAGTTTAAACGAGGCCGTACGAGCTGCCAAGACGTGCGTCGCAGTGGTCGACCAAATGAGGTGACGACTCCAGAAATAGTGAAGAAAATCCACAAAGCGGTGCTGAATGATCGTCGACTGAAAATGCGCGAGCTAGCAGACATAGCAGGCATTTCAAAAAGTGCGGTATATCGCATATTATCTGAAAATTTGGACATGAGAAAGCTGTGCGCAAGATGGGTGCCGCGTTTGGTCACACTCGAGCAAAAACAGTGTCGTGAAGATGTTTCAAATGAGTGTTCAGCGAAGTTTCATAGCAACAAAGCAGAATTTTTGGGTCTTTTCATAACCATGGGTCCATCACTTCACACCCGAGGCAAAAGAAAAAGGGAGAACCGGCTCCAAGGAAGGCGAAGGCCGTTTCATCTGCAGGCAAGGTCATAGCATCGGTTTTTTGTGATGCTAGTGGAATCATTTTCATTGACTATCTTGAAAAAGGCAAAACTATCAACGGCGAGTATTATGCGAACTTATTGCAACGCTTGAGCGAAGAAGTCAAGCAAAAACGGCCGCATTTGGCTAAGAAGAAAGTGTTTTTTCATCAAGACAATGCACCAGCTCATAAATCCGTTATTGCAATGGCCAAAATTAATGAATTAAAGTTTGAATTGCTACCTCATGCACCCTATTCGCCAGATTTAGCACCCTCGGATTATTTTCTGTTCCCAAACTTGAAAAAATGTCCCAGTGGTCGAAGATTTTCCCACGATGAAGAAGTGATGTCGACAGTTAATGGCTATTTTGAGGTGCAAGATAGTTCTTATTATAAAAGAAAGTGTATAGAGCTGAAAGAAGATTATGTTGAAAAATAAATATTTTCCAAAATTTTTGTGTTTTCTTTGCTGGGTCGGGTACTTCTGTGACCACCCTCGTATTATAAAATTTTTATTTTAATATTAAACGCCGTATGCACCGAATAACAAGCCGTACTTACAAATAAGATGTCTAGGTGTAGTAATGATATATTGCATTTAGTATTACCGATATAAAAAAAATAAAACGTTTCCTAGTAATTAATTGTTTTTCGAATTTTTGCTAAGATTATTTTATCATTAATTTATACTGTATTACTTTCGATTCAGACTGCCATTAAGTTATAGTCTTATGTATTTTGATATTTTCCCTTAATCGTAGGCGTATTTTATTGAAAGTACTTTGCTGAACAAATTTTGATGAGAATACGGCAAATGTAATTTCAAAAGTAATCTAAAATTTTCGTAAATCTGCAGTTCTTATTTTTTGTGTGTAATGTTCAGTACGAGATTTCTCACTTCCATCAAATAACTTTTAATCGGTTCGTTCGTTAAAAAGATTTTTATCCAAACATTTTCGATTAAAATAGACTGCTTATTTCTGTATACGTTGAAAGCGTCGCAACATAATAACGTATTTGAAACCATCATTATCCCTGTCCAAAACATTCAGAATTTGTCTGACTAACCTAGACTTGATGTATACATAGTTTTCTCTTAGAGACTAAAGCTTTTTATGATGGCATTCAGATATAGTACGGTATATTTACAGACGTAGAACACAAAAATACGTGGAAAAAGCCCTTTGATGAAGGCACGTGTAACTTTCTTTTGAAAAACTCATATTTGAAACATGTTAACGTCAACAGAATGTTTAAATTGAAAATAGCAAACGTAAAAAATCATCAGCGCATTTGTTATAAAGGCTGGGCCGTTTAAAATTTTAAATTTAAAAATGCAATAAAACAAAAATGGTTTGAAATTTTGCCAAATTTATTTTTTTGTTGTGAAGTACTATTGTTCCGGTTAGTTAAGGAATATTATTTCATTTATATGGCTGCCGCGGCTGGCCTCACAGTACCTCATTCGATCGGCCGAATTTTCGAGCACTTTTTCGAGTGTATGGGGTCGTATCTCGGCAATTGCATCACGAATGTTGGCCTTCAAATGCTCAATTGTCTCTGGTTTGTCAGCATAACACTTGTCTTTAACGGCGCCCCATAGAAAATAGTCCAACGGTGTCAAATCGCAGCTTCTTGGCGGCCAATTGACATCACCATTTCAGCTAATTAAACGGCCATCAAACGTTTGACGCAATAAATCGATTGTGGCATAAGATGTGTGGCAAATTGCACCGTCCTGTTGAAACCAAACATCGTTCGCATCAATACCATGACGAGCGGGCGCAAAAAAACCGGTTATCATGGTGCGATAAGTGCCTCCATTGACCATAATGGTTGCGCCGTCCTCATTTTCAAAGAAATATGGGCCAATGATGCCTCCGCTACGCAAGCCGCACCAAACAGTCACTCGTAATGGGTGCATTGGCTTCTGTAAGACCACGTGTGAGTTCCAAATACGGCAATTTTGCTTGCTAACGTACCCACCAAGATGAAAATGAGCTTCATTCGAAAAGATGATTTTTTTGGCAAAATCGACATCATCGTGCAGTTTCTCGTTGGCCCATCTAGCGAAGCGAAAGCGGAGCGAATGGTCATGCGGCTTCAACTCTAGAAACAGTTGAGGCATCATACCGAGATCTTTTCGCAAAATTCGACGTAAACTGATGCGTGAAATGTTCAATTCTTGAGAACGATGACGAGTTGACGTTGATGGATTCTCACGCACACTCTCAGCCACAGCTTCGATATTTTCGGGTGTACGCACTGTACGAGCACGCTCACGTCTTGGCGCATCAACAAGGAAACCAGTTTCACGAATTTTAGCAATAAACTTGCGTATACCGGGCAGTGTTGGTCCTTCTCTGCGAACAAATTTTGTACGACATTTTCGTGCAATTTCCGACCAATTGTCTTTGTTTTGGAAATAAATTTCCAATAAATTCCAAAGTTGCTCAAGCGAAAATCGTTTCAATTTGTTCAGTGGAGATAATATGCTGAATTTCGTGACAGAATAGAATGACATAAGTATTGCCAGATTCGAAATAACCGGTGGTTTAAATTTAAACCGATAGATGGCCCACCACTTATAAAACCATCAGTGTTTTATTTTTTGTTCTCATTAATATTTTAAATTAGAACTTTAATAATTTATTGTTTTACTTGAACATTTTAAAAAATAGAATGTTTTCAATATTCAATTTCTTTAGTATTACTGTAAAAACTTCTATTAACAAAGTTGAGATAAAAATAAAGTATTTAAGATGGAAATCTTCATTAGAATAAATATAATTAGAAATTTCAATTTTACTCTGATAGCAGATAATAGAATCATTAGAAACGATATTTAATCGATGACTAATAAGCAGGTTAACAACAGAGGGAACGGGTCTACGGCGCCGAAAAATTTTACCTGCGTCTTTCCGATCATAATGCAGAGTTATTCTTATCATACTTTCTGTGAATCAGTCTGTTACTAAAACAGTTTCGATGCGGATCTTCGGTTGCAGTGTTTGTGGAAATAATATATAAAAAAGGGCTGACAGAAAAGCGATCAGCTATTCTCACATTACACGTGGAAGGCATTCTGTGCGTATGATTGTGAAAAAATTACGAATAACAAAATCAAATATGCATTATATTTACTATTCGCTTGTCGCGAACCGAGTCGGTCAAGAATGACAACGTGTGCAGAAAATCGGCATTTAAAGTGTTAAGTAAACGAAATCTGGAATTGACGGAGACCCAAGTCGTTTCAGTAATTAAGAGGAGACACGAGCGACTGATTTATATAGCCATCACTAAATGCCACTTAAGAGAACTCGATCTTTACGGTCACGTTGCAGTAAGAAAATCGTTGCTGCGTCGTAGCTGCGTCTACACTGGGTTGAAATTTATAGAAATTTGTCAGAGATACAAGTTCGAACTATTGCGTGATTGCGTCGTTCCTCACAGTCAAACACAGTGGAGATTCTATAATGCTTTGGGGTTGTGCTAGCAATGCGGGGACCTGAGGCCTAGTAAAATTCGACGATACTATGCGCAAAGAAAATTATAGATGAATAAAATTTCGTGTTTATGCATGATAACCACCCTAAACATACAGCACGAATCTGCAAAGATTATCTAACGACTCAAACGGAAGAGAACGCTTTGCAAATCATGCCTTGCCATTCGCGGATTCCGAATTTGAGCCCCAATTACCATGTGGTGAACTCGACAGATGAATAGGAACAATCTGTCCAATTTCGAAAGAAAGTACCCGTGGCGACTTCCCCAAACTGAGTGGGACAACATTTCCATTGAAACTCTAACCAAACTAACAGAACGTATGCGTGAGTGGTCCAGGAGGAGTATTACAAGCCAAAGGTGGCTATTTCAATTAGTGAAAGTATAGCGTAATATTTCTTCTTACTATTGTTTATGTTTATATTTCTAGCTATAAAATTTTCTTTTCTTTTGTATTATTACCGTTTTTATTTACTTTTGCAATAATTCACTAGTTGCCCCAACTTTTATGGCCGGTAGTGTATTCTTAAATACTAATTTATATTTGTACGTACGCATGCCTAGAAAGATGTTCTGCACGTCTACCTGTTGATATAAAATAAAGCTTAAAAAAGCTTGTTTACCTGGTCTCAATGCACCTACCAAACCAAGGATAACTTATCTGAGTGAGTACAGTTTTGGAATAAATATTATAATATTAAAATGACAAGACAGTAATTATTTAAGAATTAAACGACACGACACAAGAGAAAAACACTTAGCAACAAACGAATGCGCACAGATTAATTGCTATTTGCGTAATTTTCCACTCGCAACCACACTCAAATAACTGCAGTTTCAAGAACTCTGTACGTTCTCTATTCTGAACGGTGTTTTTTCCTTCTGTTTAACCATTCCAAATGCGTTCGTCTCATTCAACCACTATCGTTCATAAATCTTTCAGTTGCATGTAGCATTTTCCGCAATGTTTTACTTTTAAAACTGTCATATTTTTACGGTACAATCGTCTATGATATGAAATTTGATTTGTATATTTACAGTGTTTATAAGAACATACAATGTGATTTGATAAAAAATAAACCACGTTATAATTTCGTACAAAAGATATTTACGTTCCTAATTATATTTGAAACAATAAGTAGCACGGCATTCTACCTTGTTAGTTTTTGAGAGAGTTATAGAAATAAATATATAAATATAATTTATATGAAAGTATTTACTGAATATATCATATTATATAATTGTTTTTTTTTATTTAAAAAAAGGCAACTAGTAATATTTTCATATTACTGTAAAGTACAGACATGATCGTTAGAGTTGGTACTGCGGTACTGCAGGTAATAAATAACGCTGAACAAACCTCCGGGTTCACAGAAGCGTACACCTTCGTCGGGAAGACTGGAAAGATACGAATTATAATTCGTCGCAGTTAACAATTCACTATTGGAAGACATCTTCGTGTCGCTGACATGATGCAAGTTATCGGCAATGCCTGCACGCGTTTGCACACCCATCATCGGTTTCTGTCGCCGGTTACCTGGTTATTGTTCAACCTAAGTAATAAATATAAACAAACACTTACCCTTTTAAGCAGCGTTTTCAAGTAACGTAGCTGATGTTGCAAATATTTAATCGATATTTGTACCTATGCATACTAAAATTGCTGCTTATAAGAGCAAGTGTTTATTTAAACTTAAAAACTAAACCCCTTGCGCACGCAGTGCTAACTCTAGTGATATCATCTACTGATTTTAAAATACACAGAAAATGGAAAATTGATCTTCGGGAACCGAATATCAGCTAAACTTGAAAAAACTATTAACTCGTGAAATCGACAAAATAAAATTCAATGGCAATTTTTGGCTAAATCATATCACAATTTGTACATTGAATGAAAACTAATAAAGGATATTTCAAATTTCGAGGTATTTTTTAAGAATAAATAAAATATAGGCGCACTGAATTTGTCTGGGTATGTGGGCATTTAGAAAGTGCGATGTATGACATTTATAAAAATGGCTTTGTACACGGTACAACAACGCGTTCAAATTGTTGAATTATTTTATGAAAATCAGCGTTTTGTGAAAAGAGTTTTTAGAAAATTACGTGAATCTTATGGTATACATAATCATCCATCTGAAAGCACTATTGGTCGAATTATTAAAAAATTTCGAGAGGCTGGTTCCGTGGAATACCAAAAAAGTGAAAAATACAGTCGCAGTGGTCGTTCACAAGTAAATATTGTTTTCTTTCGTGAAAGTGTTACTGAAGATCCTAAAATGTCCATTAGACGACGTTCACAACAACTTGGACTTGGTGGAACAGCAACATGGTGTATTTTACACAAAGATTTAGCTCTGAAGGCATATAAGGTTCAAACAACACAGGAACTGAAGCCATTAGATTATTTAAAACGTCGTTCATTTGTCAATTTCATCAATGAACAACTAGCTGATTTTTCTCAAAAAATAATGTTTTCCGATGAAGCACATTTTGAACTTGGTGGTTATGTTAATAAACAAAATTGCTGTATCTGCGGTGAGGAAAATCCACGAATTATTCTTGAGAAACCTATGCATTCTAAACGAGTTACTGTTTGGTGTGCATTATGGTCAGTTGGTGTAATTAGACCTAACTTCCTTGAAAATGCAGCTGGTGAAGCTGTAGCTGTCAATGGTGATCGATATCGTCGGATGATAACCGAATTTTGTAGCCTGAATTAATGGATATTAATCTAGAGGATATGTGGTTTCAACATGATGGCGCTACACCTCACTTTGCACACGAATCAGTTGATTTATTGAGAGAAAAATTTCCTGGACGTGTAATCGCAAGAAACGGTGATGTTAATTGGCCACCAAGATCATATGATTTGACACCGTTAGACTATTTTCTTTGGGGTTATGTGAAAAGTCAGGTTTACAGAAACAATTCACAATCAATTCCTGCTTCGAAGGATGAACTTATTCGTGTCATTATTGAGGTAGAGCCTCAATTATGTCAAAATGTCATTGAAAATTTTAATAAAAGAGTGGACGTCTGTTGAGCTGCAAGAGGAGGCCATTTGGCAGATATTATTTTTCACATATAAATGTCGTAACTGATACTTCAATTACCTGTAAAAAGTTTTTGAAAGTGAATGCAAATTATGTGTTTTATTTATTCTTTAAAAAAACCGCGAAATTGAAACAGCCTTTATAATATCAGGTTTAACATTGTTCATGTTTTGGAAAAACGTGTATATACGAATGGAGTTCAAAGCGAAGCCATGAATAGTTTTTTATAAATTAGTGGGTAGGTCAAAATAACCGATTGAAATAGGCAAATAAAATAGAGATCAAAATAGCTGATCGATAATAGGCAAATAAAATAAAATAGTAAGGTATAGTTTATAAAACGCTGTGAAACACTTACTTTTTTAAGCAGCAGTGTTATCACAAAATGACGGTCGTTTTTTCTGCCTACGTAATTAGAAAATATTTGTACCAAAATAGGACAATTTGTATGTTTTTTATTGGTTGAAAAAAAATTAGTAATTAAGTATTTTACACAGTTTTTGATAGACATATTAAACATTTCTATCGTTGAATACAATTTGATACAAGCAAGTATGCAATGTGAAGTTGATTATTCTAATTTTTAGTAAATACATGTGTATGACTAGCTGTGTATAGTAGTGAACTATGTACTAATACGTATACTTCTATGGAATTTTTGGTCGAGACAGTATTAATATTAATATATTTTTTAATTCTTGTAAATATATTATTTTTTAAAATAATGTGCGTGCTTTTTTATAAGAATTTAATTTTTTTGAATCGAAATTTATGTTTTCCTTTTTTAATTAGAAATTTGAATATTTGAAATTTTCAATTTTCGAACAAATTGAAAATGTCTAGCATCCTATTCTATTTGCGAACGTTCAAAAACAATCTCTTGGCAAAAATATATACTGCCAGAGTAAAGAGCCAACAAAGTATTAGATAAATATTTAATATTAGCTAAAATTCTTCGAAGTAACAATTAATGAATTAAATGTCATTATTCTGATGTCTACTAATTTTACGAAGTCAAATATTTAAGTAGTTTTTAATAGAAATAGAATTTATTATTTGCATATTCTTACATATTTGCCGATTTCATTTCGTATTTAACTGACAAGATTGAATTATAAGTCTAATATGCGGTCAGGCATGTGTACATATGTGCAACGAGGCACTTTTGCATCTGAAATGGTAATCCAGACGCGCTGCGCTGTTAACTACATATATCATTTTATTCAATAGGTTCTGCTGCAAAGCGTTTGTAAGAAAAAGATAAACGTCAAAATTGTCGTGAAATTGAGCGAAAAACTAGTGTAAATTTTACTGATAAACTTTTCCAGTATGATTGGAGGATCAAAAGATAAAGCTGTAGTGGGTAGGCAAGGAAACCCGATCCAGGCCAAAATCTCATAGTTGCAAATCAAAACTGTTTCTTATTGCTGTCTTTGATATCTGAGTTGTAATCTATTAGCAATTTATACGGACTGATCACATAGTTCAATTATGTGTCATGCCTTAAAGTTTTGAATAGTTCGAAAGTTAGGGTGTTTAATGTCATTGTCTCATTTAGCATTGATTACTTGTGATATTTTTGATACGAAAGGTATTCCTGTGCTCTTGTATCTTCCCTACAGTCCTGATCTTACCCCTTGTGATGGTATCCTCTTTCCCAAAACGAAAGTTCAGATCAAAGAAACCTGTTCGAAAGGAATCAAGGATATTCTAACGACGACGAGGGTATTTTTAGGGAAATAACTTCGGACGAAATTCTACCGCCTCAACTAATTCTGCGATTAGGAAACGTTTCTTGGAAATACTATTGCATGATTCTTGCAGTGTGAGTAGGATAGTTATCTTGTTGGAAATAGATGTCAACAAAGTTCGCGCAAACAGCGGATAGCTGGTACGATCTCGGTTTCTGACAACTGAAAATACTTGAATGCCGTTAGTGTATCAACAATTTGGACCAATAATGTTGTCACCTAAGATACCAGCACACACATTTAATTTTTGTAGGTCGGTGAGCTTGAAAAAGGTATTGATTTTCTTTGAATGAAAATATTTTATCTGTCTTAGACAACTTCACTGAAAGAGGTTTTAAACCTGATAAATGTAGAAAAGGTGCGATTCTTTTCAAATAAAAAAAAATAAGAATATGCATAATTGACGTGTAAAGTATCGAACCAGAAGAAGAAACGTGCTCTATAGAAATAAATTATTACCATTTAGTTAATTATCGTAACGACTTCAGTTGAATAGGTAAAGGTCTATTCATCGTCAGTGTTTAAAATACTTTATTTACGTCAGAGCAGCACAATGATTTGACTGATACGAAAGCACGCGAATCGAGGTCAAACGGCCGCCCCACGGTGATTTAAAAGTTCTCTGCGAACAATTGGCGGCAGCGGCGGTTGTGACAACATACCTTTTCCGGAATAACAAATTTTGTACGTAAGCGTGTATATATAGAAATTTGTCACTTACAACAATGAGTAATATCTGATAATATATTTGGTATCTGCTAGAAAGTAAAATAAAAATGCCAATTACAAAACAGATTTAATTTAAAAAAGGAAATTTTCGATTTATTCTTTAAGACAATTCAAAATAGAAATGTAGAACTTGTTTGTGTACAGGCTTAGACCGCATGATGCATTTTTAAATGAATTAAAACATTATTATCTATGGATAAATTTGATTTCAAAGCTGGTTATAATAGCCAAATATTATATAATTGGTAAAAAAAGTGGAGCACTGGTAATTTAAGTACTTAATTATTTATTAACTTGTATTATGCTGGTGTATTTACAGATGGATCAGTAAGATAATACGGAGTATTGTGAGCAGTTTTGATGAGCTTACAACCATTTCTCTTTTAAATTATTATAAAAGTAATAAAAAGTGTTACAAAACAAATGAGAATTTAAGTAACAAATTGCAGTGACTTAATTAATTAAGTTTAGTTAGTCGGTAACGTGCATTTCCTCCTCTTGCCCTTACAGCTTCCATTTTTCATTACATATTTTGAATAACGATTTAAGAAATATTTGTCATTTTTTCATTCAATACGTTGCAGATGTTATTTAAATTCTCTAGAACGACTGCATGACCTCTAATAGATGTTTTTCAACATATATCACACAGTTTCTATTTGGGTTTAAAACAACGTGCCTGCCAAATTGGTAGATATATTTGCACTATTTTGAAATGATACGCTTTGTGTAATAGGATAGAATATTTCAAAGATCAAAGAATCATTGTTAATGATTTCGGAGACAACAGAACAACTGATTCATGTGAGAATAGAGCACTGCTTCAATGCTACTTTGCCAATGTAAATGTTGTCTTGCAAACTATAAGTGAACTACTCAATCTTACGCTTATAATTATAGGCATTTCGCTCATTTCGACAACGTTAGACAGAGTGCATATCATTTCAAAATATTTGCAACAAAAGCAAATTTTTCGATTGATTTGGCTAACACGTAGCCTTGATTTAAAGCCAATCAAATATACATATGTGGTATATGTTGAAAGAATGTGTTAGAGGTCGTTCGGTCGTGTCAGAGAATTTAAATATCTTCCTTAAAGCCTTCTAATCATTCACTGGCTTACGTTTCTTAAGGACTTATGAGAACTGGTTTCGTATAAAAACTGCTGCGAAACAGTCGCTATTGCTCTTGGTTAACCAATGTTTTCTTATGTAACTTTGGCTTTCTTGAAACTTAATGACGGAACGATGAAATCTGGCGTAAGGAGTACGAAAAAATTTTGTCGCACATCGTATGCTACTGCTGTCTTCAACTAGTACTATAGTTTTAGCGGTATATTCACTAATTAATAGCATTTTTTCGATACAGATTAAATAAAATACAATAATGTAAACGAAATAATCTTAAATAAATTTAACACCTAAAAACAATAAACGCAAACATTTAATCAAACGAGCATAAAAAATAATTCAGTACAAGGACGAATTAGTAATTAGTGAGCATGACCAAAGAGGGCAGCACTTTTAACAAAATCTTATTAGTATTTCAACTTGGCTATCCTTCAAAACATACGCGCTAAAATTTGCTGTTAATCCGATTGCAAGGACGCTTGTTATTTGAATGGAAAATGCACTGTTTTTAAATGATTTTGAAATATGGAAGAAGTGGAGTATCGACCAGGGATTCAGTGTGCGAACACTGAGCAAAATGGGTACTGTGTATATTAACTATGAATCACAAACGCAGAACACATTTCAGCTCCTAATTGAGCGAAGTTAAGGCCCGATTTGAAAGACATTTGGCGTCGAATAGTAACGGTTGGTGAAACCTGTATATGCTATTATATACCTGAAATGAAACAATAATCAGAACAATGGACTGAGGTTGTCACAAATGCTCCGAAAAAAGACCATACACTCAGTAGAAATGGTAAAGTTATGGCTACTGTCTTTTGGGACTGCAGTGGGGTTCTTATTATTGATTATCTTCAAAAACCAAATATTATATATTCCTTTTGGTTCAACTGCACGAAGCAATACAACGCTAAGCCCCACTTAAAGAAAAAACAGAAGCTTTTCCTTCGGCATAATATATGTGTTTACACTTCGACTGCTTTAATGGCAAAAAATCACGAACTGTATTTTGAACTACTTCCGCATCAGGCTTATTTGAAAGATTTGAATTCCTCAAGTTTTTCTTTTTTCTTATCAACCTGAAAACTGACTTGGTAGTAAGAATAAAGTCGAATGAGGAGGTAATTATTGAAACTACACTTAGATAAAGTTTACTTTTCTGAAAGAATGGATAGACTTGAAAGGAGAGTACGTTAAGAATTCAATTTTTTGCACAAAAGTTTGTGTTTTCTTGTCCGCTTACTAATTACTGAACTGCAATCGTAATAACACTAGTGACAAGAGCTGAACTGAACTAAAGTTTGTGTATGTTTCAGTAGTTATTGTATACACTCTAAATCAGTAGTGATTTCATCTTTACATCTTGTAGTCACTTTTTAATGTCATAACGATAAAATTGCAAGTTATCTGGTTTTTCTGCCGGTGTGTATATGTGTATTTTATAGACATTATAATTCGTTGTTTATCTAATATGTAATGACATTAAGCTGTTTTTATTTGTGTTAAGACTATACAAGCATATTTAGTACAGATAAAGATTACGTTGACCCTGATAAATTTATAAATTTATCTTCAATAAAGACAGCTTCAATAAGCTATTTCTTTAATTAATTTAATAATTGACCGTGATCAGTTTTTAAATAATCGGTTAAAGTGAAAAATATGATCACGTTTGACAGTATACTAACGCACATATGCATTGGTATTATTACTATATGGTGTATTATTATTAAAACGGAGAATAGAAGGAGTTATACGAGGGTGGTCTGAAAACTTTCTGACCTAGCAAAGATACAAGACATTTTTTCGTAAAATTTATAAATATTTTTCTACATAGTCTCCTTGTAACTCTACACATTACTCCCAGCGATGCTTCCATCTCTTTAACAAGTCCAAATAGTACTCGGCGTTTTTCTCTGCAAAATAATTGTTCACGAAGGTGATTGCCTCCTCATTTGACGAAAATCTCTGTCCTCCGAGCGCAATTTTTAGATGAGGGAACAGAAAGAAGTCGCTTAGGGCTAGATCTGGTGAGTAAGGCTGATGGTCAAGCAGTTGAAACCGTAATTCGTGGATTTTCGCCATGGCAACCGCTGAGGTGTGAGCCGGGGCGTTGTCTTGGTGAAACAGGATTTTCTTTTTCTGCAAATTTCTGCCTTCAGTTTGTCAAGGAATGATGCGCAGTATCCTCCTGTAATAGGTTTTCCTTTTTGAAGATAATCGATTAAGATAATTCCATGACTATCCCAAAAAAAAGTCGTCATCACTTTTCCAGCCGAAAAAACAGTTTTTGCGTTTTTTGGACCCAGTTTCCCCTTTGCAGTCCACTGTTTTGATTGTATCTTTTTTTCAGGCTAACGGTGTATCCAAGTTTCATCTACAGTAATTAATCGGCGCCAAAACTCGGATTTATTGCGCCTATACTGTGCCAACAGAGCGTTGAAAATGTTCAATCGAACACGTTTTTTGTCTAATGTTAGCAAACGTGGCACCCAACGCGCGGACAGCTTTCTCATGCCTAGATCTTTATTTAACATGTGACAAACACGTTCTTTGGACAAATTCATAGCCTTTGCTATCTCTCTCACATTACTCGATGGTCGTCTAGCACTAATTGGTGAACTTTGGTGATGTTATCGTCAGTAGTTGCAGTTTTTGGACGTCCTGAAAATTCATAGCCCCCCAAACTCTTGCGGCCAGAAATTCTGCTGCCCAAAATTTCACTGTGGCAAATGATGAAGCAGAGTTCCCGTACACAGAGTCCAACTCATCTTTGATTTGCGTAGACGTATTGCCTTTCAAAGACAAATATTTAATGACGCTCGATGCACGATTTTTTTCATTTTGACAAAAACACTCACATCGATTCACTCAAACGACTGTCAAATAACAACTGCGCGTCCAAAATGACGGAAACTTTAGTGAGTACCTGACAATAGATACACAATTGCATTCCCTAGCTTTTATTGATAAGTGCTGCCATCTTCACGTTGAGGTCGGAAACTTTTCAGACCACCCTCATATTCGATATGTTTTAGAATATTTTATTGCATTCATGATATTGCTATAAATTTTGAAAGTAATGTTATCAAGATTGTCAAAATTATTTCCTTGGATTTTTATGAATTCCTCTTTCGAAGCAAAATAACTCGAAAAGAATTTTTGACGAAATACATATTTCGGCGAGTTGTTCTAAATTTGTCATTAATCTGACATGAATACGACAATCTAGCATTTAGATAAAAATACATAAATACATTATTTATCACTAATTAGTCCCATTTTATAATCCCAATGTTTTGTATCACGTAAATAGTATGAATTCAACGTTAATTAGTACTTGTTTTTCTCCTTTTAATAATGTAAAGATAATAACTTATCTTACCAATATTGACTTACACACACTTTCGTAATTAATTATTACAGTTTAACATGTACATATGCACATAAACAATGAAGGCCTGTAATATAAAAAGTTTAGATTTTTTATTATATTAAATTTTGCAAATTCTAATATATTGTGGTGAAATATATGTAGACATTATGGTACATTATATGTGAATTGTACCAGACCAGGGTCAAATGTCTTTAACCCAAAGACATTTCCGTCGGCGACAAAGATTCTAGCGAACTCGCGTTTAAATAGCTATTGTGATGTCTATTTATGTTTACAAACCGTTTCTCCGATTATTTATCGCGATAGAAATGTGCAGTTGTTGTTACGGACAATAAAAGTCGAAAAGATTCACTACAAATACGTAAATAATTCTTCTAGGTATACAAATAGCAAAACATAGTCACACAGTCTATTATTTGTAGAGTTATTTGACAGAAATATATTCATATTTTTCTGATTACGAGAAACATTTTTAAAGTTCTAAAAATTTGGTATTTTTCTATTTTGACAATTTTCAATAAAATTACAATGTAATTTTTCAATATAACATCCATTTAATAGAATACACTTATTCCAACTTGAAACTACTTTTGAATTTTATTGGAGTCTCTGCAATCCACTTATGTATATGTAGGGTTTTTGTATATCATTTAAGTTCTGAAATTGAACACGCCAGTTTGTTAGACAAAGGAACAAACTATAATCACTGGGAGCCAGATCTAGTGGATGGGGCGGACGTGGAAACAATTTCCAGTGCAATCGTTTAAAATATGCTTCGTTCTTCGTGCGATACAAAGTTCTTACATTGTCCTGTTGCAATGACGGACGCCTATGCAACATTCCGGGTAGTTTCTTGCAAAGTGCCTCTCGTAATAAAAGTTTAGAATAACATTCTGCTTTAATTGTACTATCTTTCATTAAATAATTCATAAAAATAATCCCCTCACAATCTCAGAATACTGCAAGAAATATTTTTCCAACAAACAGAAATAGATGTGCTTTAAACGGAGGCTCTTCTTCGAGTTTGTGGCATTCTTTGGAGTGATTTTTGCTCTCAGGATTGAGGTAAGGTATCTATGTTTAAACAGTAGTTATTATCCGTTGTTAGAATTGGTCACCGTAACAGACTAGAAGCTCTCGAAATTGGCGGCATGGATTGGATTTGTTGACTTTCTGCTTCGGTCGCGACAACCTTAATATGAACTTTCACGAATAGTTATTCATCTGTTTTTGTGTATATTCTCCACGGCAGCAACGTTTGCTTCATTTATAGAGGTATTCAGGCAAGTATTGGGCGGATCGTCTTCTAGTAATGTTCTGTCAGTTTTAAAATGATCGACTCATCGATAGATAGTACTCTTACATCATGCATCCTATGAATACACCTTGCAACGTTGAACGATTTTTTAAGATTTCACACCCTCTAAACAATAAGAACATAACAGCTCTTTATGATTTAATCTTTCGTGGTTGCATAATCGTCAGTCAAGTGAATGAAGTAAACTAAATAATATTGCATGGGTTAGCTTCGTAAACGTGATATGACTGACAGATAGCGTGACCTATTTTCGCAATTGAATAGAACCAAATTCACAGAATTTTGGAAACGTTCCTCGCATATTTGTTATTACCTCGTTACTTATGTAACCAGCACATAAATTTTTTTGGACGATATGAAAAGATCTGTTTCGATTTCGAAAACAGGAAATCTTTCCTAAGGGCAGGTTTTGCATGGATATATACATACTATTATACAGTCAATCTAGACATCTAACTGCTGGGTGATATGCTTGGGCTGGATGTGGGATGGATGTGATGTTGAGGTGATTCCAAACGATTCGGCTCGCAGTTCCATAAAGCTGTTGCTATTAAATTTTCTCTTGAAGATTGCGTTTTTTCTTTTTTTTAGTGGCGGAAAATCTTCAGGTATTTACTGAATTTACTGATTTCGTTTGATGGTTCTCGGTGATATACTTTGGTTCTACATCCACTGATAATTTTCGAAAAAATATCGCCTTTTTGTTTTAACATATCCAAATTTTCTTGTCAAATTTCCCAGCTGTGAAGTTTCTGCTTTGATCTGATATGTTTGAAAATTCACCTCGTTGATATTTCATTCATGTCTAAATCTTCATGTAAAGTTTGTAGGTTTGAACAAGTATGGACTTCGGTGTCAACGCTCTCTTTATTGTTATTTACGGTCTGTTTTGAGAGGTCTACCAGATTTTAAATAATTTTCAATGGATTGCTAATTCTAACAAAATTGTTTCGATCAGAACTTTCAAAATTACTAATTTTTCATTATTTAAGCTGCTATCGAAACCACAAAAATCTTTAATTTTAATACCACCTGGTCAGAATATTTATAAAAATTGGTACTACTTGCGTTCAAACATTATTACCATTCGTAATTATTTTCATGGCTATGTACATTATATAACATATATTATTAACACATACACAAACCCAGGTTCTAGCTTACTCATTCGGACTTATAAAACGATCAAACCCATAAACTCATCAGAACAATAGTTGCAAAACATCATACACATCGTCAATATTCTGCAGTGGAACGGTTTATATTACCTAGAGTAGAAGGAATTAGAGTTTTATTGGTATAAGAACACCCTTATAAACAAGTAAATAATTTCAGAACATATTTCTGATCATGAGAAATCACATCCTTCACAGTACAATATTAGAAGCGGACAAAAAATGACTCCATTAAACCTCAGTAATATAAATTTCAATTCCGAAGAACATATAATAATGGACAACAATAAACTGCAAAATGGGAAAATCAGAATACTATATGGAACATATCCGTACCAGGTCGTAAATATCTACGCAGGAACTGAAGGTTTTATGATAGCAGTATAAGACCGAGATGTGAAAACCAGAAGATATAATGAACATATAAAATTAAATTATATTAAAGATATATGTAAGAAATGTCACAAAATATAAGAAACAATTAAATATTACAAGTACATGGTGAAACTTAGTAGTGGTACATGTACAAATCACAAATATGTATTATTAGAAAATTAAGAATTAAAATTGTACTGTAACAAAAACTTTCTTACAGATCACACAATAATTACACAATAGACTAGACATAACACTAATTCAAACATACAAAAAAAAGACGTGTCAATATCTAACGCCCATAACCTTCAACGAAAATATATAGAGAAAAGCAATCAATATATTCCTCTGGGGTCATGTATAGCAATTGTACCATCAGATACAAGTTAAAAACACAAGATTTCCGAGTATGCAATGAAAAACACCTAACTTCATATGCATTAAATACTAAGGCAAAAATGAGAAAACACGGATATTGATAATAATATTGGTAATAACAATAATCCTTCGTATATAGATACAAGATATCACAAAGCTTGTATTAATTTATTGTTTTGTAATGTATAAATAGCGACTTCATAACAGGCAGGCACAGTACGAATTCAAACCTACAGATATATGGGTTGACTAAAAGTTTCCCGGTACAGTCTGAGAGAATAGCCAATAATAATAATAGTAAATCATGTCTACACATCTTCACACACATATGTGGGCAACAATCGGCCCGTTGTAAGATTTGATCCGGCCCGCGAGACATTGTCGTATTATTTCATGTCTGATATCTATCGCTAAAAATTATGAACACTACTTAAAATGCACTACTTTTAAAGGCGGCCCGCGAACGTATTTGCACGTTAAAGTTTGGCCCACAACATGTCAAAGGTTGCCCATACCTGCTCTAACAGCTTAACAAAAATTATAGACGGTACTGATGGAACATTACATTACCTTACACTATATTACTTATAATTACGACCACGCGACTTAAGGTCTTTGGCTGTCAGTATTCACTTAAACTGAAAGAAAACTATGAAAAACCCAATTCCAAGACTTCCGGCGTGATAGGCCAGAGCTACCACTAAGCTATTAACCGACTGTGACATTTGTAAGAAAAATTAATCAGTACAATTGTATTAATTAAAGAAAAGGTAAATAAACCGTTTACCACATCGATATTCGTATTCCGTATACGAATTTTGACAGCTAAGTTGTCATCACCAGCAGATAATTAATCCCTGTGTCGCATCTGAATCCGCGGTTAGACTCACAAAATAACAGAATAACTCCACACATCTTATTCCCCGTTATTCTGTGTAAGTTTTACCGCAGATCCACGTACGACACTGCGATTAATTAACTGCTGATGATGACAACTTCGTAAAACTCACACAAAATATATCCGCGTACCTTTTCCGCTAAAAAAAAGTAAATACACATAGAGTGTATACTAGGCTTTTAGCATTTGTAGATTTTGTAATTGTCACTAATTGTTTGGCCCTCATTGTACATATGAAAAATTAATAAACGAAGCATTAGCAGTAAAACAGCAATACAAAAGCCAACAACATCTCATTCGAAACTATAAAATAAAACAGTGTCGACAAAATTCGAATTTTACAACTTTCAAATTGATTTGTACTTTGTTGCATGAACAGGTACAAAACAATGTTAATAATCGGTATCCTTTTTTTCTCGCTATATGTTTTTATAATCCAGCAAAATACCTTGAATTTATTTTAAGTCAAGATACCGGTTTTGTGTTTTCTTGGCTGCAAAATCGAAATCTATGTAATAAAGTATTTGTTTTGAAATAGAACACTGTTGCAAAAATATAATTAAAAAATGTAATTTGCGCTAATAAAATACATGTTTTAAATTATTGATATAAATTACAGTGTGGGACGGTTACTTGTTCTAATTTAATAATTTTGCTAGTCAACGCAGTGCAAAGACATTCTTTAAATTACGTTAGATAAAGCAATAATTTCTGATTAATTTTTGAGATAAAATTAATTGGAACTTTGAGTGAAAGTAAATAAATTTTCTAGAGTAAACTACAGGATATTTCAAAAAGAATACGTATTTTGAATGCATATATTTATTAAACTTTAAGACATACGAATATGAAACTGTACACACATATTTACGAACCTCTCTCTTCAGATTACAGATGTTCAATATGTCCTCCATTAGCGACACGAACAATATCACATCGATACTCAAATTACTTCCATACTCGGGCAAGCATGGCCTTCGTCACTGATGTTATGGCACTACGGATCCGGTTCTTCAACTCTTCTAGGTTCTGTGGGAGTGGTGGTACATAAACGTTGTCTTTAACGAAACTCCACAGGAAGAAGTCACAGGGTGTCAAATCCGGTGACCGTGGAGCCCAGCTAAAACATGCTAAGTCGCCAGCTCCTTGACGATCAATCCAACGGTTCGGTAGAGATTCATTCAGATATTCACGCACTTGGCGATTCCAGTGAGGGGTGCCCCGTATTGCTGAAAAATGAAGTTGTCTTCGTGCAGCCTCGGAAACAACCAGTTTCGTAACATAGCGAGATACTGCTGACCGTTAACCGTGTTTCCATCAAAGAAGAATGGGGCGAATCTTGTACATGTTCAATGGCTGCATGTGGGTCCTGTAGACCCTAAATTCGAACATTGTGTTTATTTATCAGACTACTAACATGGAAAGTCGTTTCATCACTGAACACGATGCGTTGTGCGAAAGTGCTCTCATTGTCAATAGTATCATAAATCTCGTTACAAAGTGCCACACGTTTCCGTTTGTCATCAGGACCCAGAGCTTGTAACAACTGTAACTTGTACGGCTTCATAACTAACAGACGTCTCAAAACACGCCAAATTGTTGTTGTAGGGGTTTCGAAGGATTACGTTGGAAAGCAGTTTGAAGTTGTGCAACATTTTCTTCAGAAACACGAGGGCAGCCAGGACTCTTTCCTTTACATACACATCCTGTATCTACAAACTGTCGATACCATCTGCGAATGTTCCATCCATTCGGAGGATCAATTTGGTAGCTCAACCTGAAACTTCTTTGCACTGTAATCACGGAATTGCACTTCGCAAACTCGAGAACATAAAATGATTTCTACTGCGGAGTAGCCATTTTAAACATATGACGGTTACCAAAAAAAAACAGAAGACAACTGACATCTAGTGGCTATTAAATAAACTAGACTATGTATTTGTTTCTCCAATAGCCGAGCTGAGGCGCAGCGGTCGATAGTTTGGACAAAATAATACTTTGTAATACCTATATTCTTTTTGAAATACGCTGTATTTTATTTGTCCTTGATAATGTTTCAATTGTTCACAAAATTATAAATAATGCGCTTGCTTTGCTGACTGTAAGTTTGCATTAGGGATTTAATAATAAACAGATATGTTCCTCGAGATAGAATTCTTGGCCCTGTTTTATTTTTAATTAAATTTATTGACATTTATACCATGAGATATTCAGGAGAAGATGTAAATTTCTTGACAATAAACTATGCGAACGATAGGACTTTCCTTGTGATGGTGAGATCCTTGAAGAAGTTGTAGAAAGTAGTTCTCTGGCACCAAAATAATAACTTACATATAAATCAAAACAAAATAATCATACGTCATTGATACGGCTGAATTTAAAAGTAGGCAGTCAGTTGTAATGGATAAATCACATTGATGATTTATGTAAAATATAGAAAACCCTTGTTTTGAAATTTATCAGTTGCGAGATCTTGTGCTCTGTGTACTGTATTTCGTGGAACGTATTGATACTTGAGACGATCGTTTCGATTTGTTTCGATTATTTACCATTAAAAAAATTACGTACTACCCAACCATGGACTTTTTAAAAGTAATAATTTTTTAATAATTTATGTAATATACACGTACAGTACCCGGTAAGCGAATTAGACCCATCCTTGAGTATCAAGAAATTTGTAATTCAAGTCGTTTGTATTTAAATATATTTCAAATTTTCTATTTTAAACGGATTTGGTTGTCCAAAGAAGATCTATTCCTATAAAAAACAACCATTATATTACTAGAAAAATCCCCTTATTATCAGTTCTGGGCGAGGTACCTGCTATTATTGTTTAAACACAGATAATGAAATATGCGAAAACACTATGAGTAATATCCAATTTCAGTTGAAATTTGAACGTGCTCTTGTTAATAAGGTTAATCTTTTTGGTGAATTTTGAAGCTCTGTAATTTATTCGGAATGGTAAAAATGAAAAATATTAATAGTGCGAATAAAATTAAAATAGAGACTTTATTAAAAACAAGCATGTATTACAATCGACAAATTGCAGTAATGCAAAAGTCTCTCCGCAAACATCGACATAATAGCCGCATCAATTCGAGAAAATATTTCAATATTGAGTGGTGGCAGTATTTGCTATAGTGTCCGTAAAACCACCGACAGAGATGACCGGCTAATTATAAAAACAGCACTCGGAAATAGACAATCTTCTGCTATATATTTGCTAAATAAATTAAAAATGCATAATATAATCATATCTGAACACGCGATGCGATCATGATTATACGCTGCCGAAATTAAATGTTGCAGACCGAGAAGCTTAGGCTGCCACCAAAAATGAAGGAAATGCGCCTGTAATGGGGAAAAATGTACAGAAATTTTATAGTTAAAAATTGGAAAAAGGTAAATGAGTAAAAATTCCAAATCATTTTTTGAAAGTATGAATTTTTAAAATATATTTAATTTTTATAAGCTACATTCTCTTTGCAACATGTGATCTTCAGCGATGAACCCCGACTTGACGCAAAGACGGGTAGTATTAATTTCATTAGATGAAGACTCAAAGAACGTTATAGTGGTGAAGCTGTACAGAAAAAATTAAACACACACTGTCAATCATGATCTGGTCATACATAACTGCGAATGGCAGATGACATTTTCTGGAGAGCGTCAAGTGCAATATAAAAAGTTTGTTAAAACTGTATTTTTGCCTTTCCTAAACTCACTAAATGAAGAAGAAAAACCATACACCTTTATACAGGATGGAGCACCGTGCCATACAACGAATTGGATAAAAAATTTGTTTCGAAAGCATAACATACCTTTTTTGGCATGGCTCGGAAACTCACCCGATCTAAATCCGACCGAAAATGTATGGAGCATGTTGAAAAAGTTTACGTACTCATCGCTGAACCCAACAATAGCAGTTCCGAAAGATAATATTCATACATTTTATATTACTAATCCTGCAAGCACTACTGAATATATATGTACTTGTTCCCGTCTATCCATAGTTGGCGACTAATAAATTGTGTTATTTCTGTAGGGTTAATGATTGTCAACCGACCAATCATGAACCCATATTGTTGAGTTGAGATGTATGATTTAATGTAATAGTAAATCTTAGAATAGAGCTACGAAATTGCTTCGAAACAAAGAAGCACAAAAGCTACTTGAAGACTGTCCAATATATTTTGATAGATTCTGTTACAAACTTAAAAATTTGAAAATGGAAAACAAATGGAAAGTAAAGTTCCTAACACATACAAGTATTCAAATATTTTCTCATGAATGAAGTATTTTATCTCTTCTTGTGTAGCCTTGATTTAGCTACTATCAACACGTTTTTACAATAAAGAGAAAGATTTTTTTTTTGTTACTGTCCCTCAACAATTAAAGGCGATCAAATTGAACATTCACACCAAAAACAAATTGTTATACTTACACAATATTTCAGTTAGGTATTAAATGTAGCGAAGTAAAGATTGCTTCGATTCCTTTATATACAAAACTGATTGCAGTTGCTTTAATTTTCATCCTACAATCGCGTTACGGATGAAAAAAAAATATTTGTATATAGAAATTTAAGCAAGTAAGCTTTAATAAACAGACATTCTGAATAATACTGTAATAATTTTGAACAATCTGTATGTTTCAAGAAAACTAAAAAGAAAAAATTATAATTGTTAACAATGTAGTGTTTATATTTTTCTTCACGATTGCTTTATCCTAGAAACTTTAGTTCCTGAAGCGTTCCAAAGTTTGGCACAGACTAAACTGATTATTTATAGTCAGTCTGCAAAGCGTAATAGTCGAAAATTTTGTAGGTTAGAGTTTCCATTTTCTACAGCGAATGTATTTTATATAATAGCACGGTAGCATTATATTTATAGATCCATTTGTGCGTGAGCAAGAAAATTATTATATTTCATTTCGACAGTGTCTCGGAAAAAAAGTTTATTTTCGATGAAAATATTTACATTATGTTATGTCAAAATACATAAATAGATAAGCTTAAACTCATTTGGCACAGAATACTATTAACGACATATTTTGGAACATGCACTCTTTTAGTCAGGGCAGTAAGGAAAAATACACAGTAGCAGACAGTGTCGCTAGTGACGATTGTAATCTGTTATGAAATGGATGGTCAAGGTACAAAAGATTACGTACATGTATTAGAGCATTTAGAGCGAGCCAAAAAGTTAAGAACAGTCTTCTAATAACTTTTGATTAGATAGTGTTGATTACGTAATATTTTTACAAAAAATTATACATAATGCATTTTTATAACAATGTACAATGGCAAAAGAAGTTATTTAGTGTTAACATACAATAAATAAACAAAAAGTCAATTTCTTGTATTTAACCCAAATTTACGCGTAAAATGTAGACAATTGTACAAGTAGAAATTATTCTATGCATATTATTAAGAGCTTCAATATCCTAGTACTTTCAGATAATTCTCATTTCTACTAGAATTAGTGAAAGAATGTGTAAAGTGTTACATTCTAAAATTGAGTATGAAATTAAATGTCTTTCATTTCTACATAATACACAGAGATTGAAAAAAGTTATTATTACTACTCGTATGATAAATAATACCAAGGGTACTAGGAAAGTTTTGCAGTACGGCTTTATTTATCTAATTTTATCAAAGTAATTTCCTCTACACGCAATACACCTCTCCATCCTCCGAAACCAATTTTTAAACCAGTTCTGCCAAGTTTCACTAGGGAGTAAAGCACACTTGTTATCCCAAGCCCGCAGAAGGTCCTCATCACTGGAAAACCGCCTCCTTTTTACCTTCTATTTCACATGCGGGAACAGTGCAAAGTCGCAGGGAGCTAGATCGGGACTGTAAGGAGGGTGCTCGAAAAGTTTCAATTCTGTTGTGGTCAGGCTTTGGCACTATGAGCTGGAGCATTATCGTGATGGAGGAACCAGGTGTCCATTCTCGCTTCAATAAGCAGGTTCTTCATAGATCCAATGACTTTAGGAGATTGTTCCTTATTAAACTTTTTTAGCATTTCCCGGCACGTCGTGTCATCGGCTCTTCAGTCAGTCGATGTGGCACCCAGAGAGAACACAGTTTCTTCACGTGCAGAATTCATCATGCAGAATCGAACGAATTGCATTTAGGCCTGAAGTACCCTCTATCTGTTGGTAGGTCACTCGCTTGTCCTCGGCAAGCATTTTCCTCACAGTAGTAATGTTTTTCTCCGTATCTGACGTTCGCGGCCTTCCCGGCCTCTCAGCATCCTTAACAGTTAAATTTCCCCTTTGGGATTCTCTATACCACCTGAATATCGTTGTGCAATGTGGATAAACATCACCTAGTGCAAGAGTCATTTCTTCGAAGCACTGGTCTATGTTTAAACCAAGCACGAAATTATAACGCAAAACTGCCCTTATCTCATTTCGTGACCACGATGCCATCGCAAGCACTTTACACTCTCACTGCTAATGAATAACTCAGGCCATCAACATAGCGAGGCGGCTACTATGCACGTATGAACATGTCTCAACATGCAGCAATAAGCAGCTTCCTAATATTCATTGTTGCATCGTATTGCAAAACTTTCCTAGTACCCTTTGTACATCTAATAAAATTAAAAACCAGAGTAATTACTGCCACTTATTGAAGTTAATATAAATTTCCTATACAAAACTTAATTAAAAATGAAATATATAACAAACTGACGTACGACAATGCCAGAAAAGCAACTAGAACAGCGCTTCTCAACCTTTTTATATTTGAAACTCAACTTTCAATCACAATTCTCACTAGACGAGTGTTGTTCCGAAGATAAAAATAATACTTGAACTTTGGGTTTACCAGCACAAGTAAATGAAGAAGAGAAGCTCCTCTGTGTCATTTGCTCAAAAATTTTGGCAGCATACGGCATGAAATCTAATAAACTTAAACGACATTTGGAAATGCTTTGTAGTGACACAAGCACCCAAAAATTCTTAGAATTAAAATTACAAAAAATAAAAATAAATAATAATAATATTGATTATGTAAAACCAAATATTTTCAAAAAAATTCAAATAAAGTAAAAAAACAATGCATTTCTGTCTTCTTCGTTACTTGTAATAGAATCTTCTTTAAAATTATTGTAAATGTCTTATAATTCATAGTAGCCTGACGCCTCCTTCGGTAATTCGTAATAATATTCTGTAATTCTGTAACCCACCACGGGCGTCTCGTAATTCCCCGAATTATACCGTCTTGTAAGTCTCGGAATGTACATTTTGGTGATAGCAAGCAGTGAATTAGTTATTTTTTCTGCATGAACAGTGCATATTGTAGCTCAGAAATAGTCAAATAAGTATCTATTGATTCGAGAAAAGAAAGAGATTATTCAAACTGTTTCTGGTGGCGAGAAATAGATTGACGTTGCAAAACGTTTTAAGATTCCACCATATACATTAACATCTATTCTGAATCGAAAGGGCTTCATTGCAGCAATACTTTTGGACAGTGTAGTGAATTTTTTTTATCGACATTGAAACAACTATTATACGTTTTCTCAAGGTGACAAGAAAATGTGCCGATAGGTGGTATAGTAATGAAGGAAAAAGCTAAAATTTATGGAGAAAAATTTGGAATCAGAGATTTTAGAGGAAGTGATGGATGGTTTGATAGCTTATAAAAGAGGAATAACACAACTTTTTGAAAATTTGTGGAGAAAGTGCAGGTGTCGAACAGGTTTGTTTTACAAATATCTCCCAGATTGCACAATGTGTTTCAAATATAAGAAATGTCATGGTGGTTAAAACAGTAAGGAGACGATTACCATACTCCTTTGTGCAAATATGGACAAGTCTGAGAAATAGAAATCTCCTATGATTGTTAAGTCTGCAAAACCAATGGTTAAGATAACAAGTGTCTTATTTGTTAAATGTTTGAAGCTATTGAATAATAATAGGAAAAACAAAAGCATAAGACTTTGTTTTTGTTGATAACTGTACAACTCACAATAATATTCCAATTTTTAACCATGTTGAAGTTGAATTCTTACCAATCGACCAAACATTTTTGTTGCAACCTCGTGTTGGGGAATAATAAAAAAATTTAAAACCTTCTGCCGTGACGAAGTCGTTTTTCAACTCTTAAACAGCATTGAAGATCAAAGTGAGCATACAATAACACTTCTTCCAGCGATGAATATTGCTGACAAAATGTAGAAGAATATCAATCTACAATCCGAAATTGTTTCCGAGCTTGTGGTTTCAACATTCCAGTCAACAAATACAAAGATGGTGTGAATCATTCATCAATTGGTGTGAATCATTCACTAGTTGATGTGAATTATATTCAATAGAATCGTCTACTTTAAAATAAAGAAAATTATGTCACGTTTGATGATTTTGTCCATTTCGACGACAACATGGCAGTTGGAGAAATACTAACGGACGACGATATTGTGTGTATATTGGTGGAGAAAGCTGATGAAGAATAAGATGTGTATGAAGAAGAGTTGCCCGCTATCATGTTCAAAGAGGTCAGAACGTGTATTGGAAAGTTACAAAATTAATTGACAAAAACGTTCGATATAAGTGATGATGTATTTAAGCTTTAGCAACAATAGCCAATGCAATTGATCGAGCTGGACACTTATTCCTACATCAGAAAATATCACTAATTATTTTTCATCTATTTTTCTGTTTGCCACTCATGTATTGTATATATAATAGTTATATGTAATATGTATTATAATACATAAAAAAATAGCTGTATTTTTACCGGATTTCTAATGAGTCACGTTGTTTCTAATCATGTCTACATATTTTTATATTCATCCTTATCTCTTCGGTTCATATTAATCCCGTTTATTAAAAAAATCCGATAATCCGTAAGTATTATCCAGTCCCCTGGTATTACGATTTATGGAGATTTTATTGTATTTAAAATTGTTGAATTTAGGTATAGGGAAAGCTTAAGAAAATCTTCCTAAAATATCTAACGGGAATTTTAATATGCAATAAAAAGAACATCCGTTTATTTAGAATTAAAGAACAATTTTTTTTAATAGAACATGAACATTTATGCTTAGCCTAAAATTTTCAGGAAAAAAAAATAAAGTAATATTCTCAATGTCTACATTGCGTAATACTATTTAGTAGTATTTGTGGGCACAATTAAGTTGATAAGTTAAAACAATTGCAGTATTTCGTGTTTATTATATTGTATTAATACCTACTGTAAATATATAAACTCAAAACAAACAATAAATCAATATAATTGTTTGATATTACGTAAAATATTGGGGGGCTTATCAAAATAAAAGCATATCACATACCATATATACACATATTCATAACTTACATCAAAAAGATAAACACCCACTTTTAAAATTAACGATCTTGAGAGCCAAATAAACTGTAATGTGAAAAGTCTTGCTGTACACTGGACCAGAATGTAAGGAAAACCTATTACTAAGAATTATATGAGTCACTGTTTGATCGACTATATAAATATACCATATTATGCAAAATTGCGTAATTATAAGTTCATTATTTTAGATTAGTATTTTAGTTTTAGATCGTTTATCAAATAATTAAACGTAGGTGTACAAATTTATTGGTCATTAAACTGGATCACAATAAAAAAATTAGGTTTTTCTTGCATGCTATTACAAGCAAATGTGTATTATTAAAATACTAACAAAATATAGTGAAAAATAATAATTTTCAGAACAAGAAAACGCAAACATTTTCAAGGATATAATGTTTGTAATTTCACAAAGCGTCCGGATATTAAATTAACAATTAACACCACTTAGCGGGTGGGAGGCGTGGCCATGATAAAAGAGGGCTTTAGATCGTTTTTTAGAAATTGATTTAAATTTATTTAGTACATTGCATAGCATAATAATAGTTTGGATCTTTGCAAGACAGTCTATGACAATTATTCTCTCAATTCTAAAAAATTTTAGCCATTACTTTACTTACTGAAGGTAATGTCTTGACTTTTTTAAAGGGCTACCATTATTTGTTTGCTGATGAAAAGACCATTAGGATTTAGTAAAATAGTGGCGATTTCACTAGGTGTTATCAACTGTGACGAATCTTCGCAAAAGATAAGTTCGATATTTGTTAAATAACTTTAAATAATCGCTTGAGGTTCGTATTCATTTGCAATTAATCGCAGTTTAAATAATGTTCAAAGCAATGTCAATAATTTTATTAATCATTCCCAGAGTTTTTGCAATTTTTCATGGTCCTAGTCAAACGGCATCTTAGAAAGGGTCATATAACCACTTTTAAAATGCACAACCCAATGACAAATTGTGGCTTTTGAAAGCGTATTGTCACTCAAGACGGAGTAAATAGGCGCGATCTAGAACCAGAAGAAAACATATGCACCATAGTAATTTCATATGTCATATCTATCAAAAAATATCAGAAGAATATATGACTATAAGGTTAGAACAGCGATTATATCGATGTGTAGCAATAGGTATATATTAATTAAGACAAAACCAGACAACGAATGTCAAAAAACACAAGGGTGCGTATTATACAAAATACCGTACGAATGTGAGAAACTAGCAGGCTCCTTAAAAGTCAAAATTAAGGAACAACAGAAACTTACTGCACTGAAAGCAACAAATAAATGCTGATTGACTCAATAGGCATATGAAGAAGATCGCAGAATTACGTAGGGCAATAATCCTGACCAGGGACTGGAACACAATCAAGAATGTGTGGTTGCTAATGGTTAAGGAAAGTATTAGCTAGAAAGACCAATAGCCATTACGCTAGAGACACGAATCGAAGCAAAAATAATAAAACAGAAAGTTTAAACATATAACACAATGCCTGCACACGCCAAAAAATCGCTTATTACACATATTATTTGCGCATATACATGTAACTTAAATACAGATTTTAACAAGAAATTTCTGTCTCCTTACAGACTAGTGGTTTAGAGCATTGGTGTAATCTAATTGTGAATTTCAACATTGGTTTCGAATCTCACGAGAAACATCTTGAAAAAACAAAAATTAATAATCATAGGAAGAAACATATAGATAGTTAAGTCCATGCTTTTTTTAGGACACAAATAAACCACATTAACGTGGAAAAGGCATTTTGAAAACTAGATTCTTTGAATCTAAAAGTATGTCAATGTAATGGAGAATGTTTCGAAAAAATATAGTAAAACTTCTAGAACTATTGATTCTTTGATTCAATATTAAGAAAACATCCCTTCCATATTATTCTTCAGCTACAATGAATTAATTTTAATGTGGTCTACCTCAAAACCCATATAAGCTAAAGAATGTGACTAAACACTATATTTAAAGATATAATCCGAAATGTAAAATATTTAGTCCAATATGTTCTTACGAGGGCACCCGTTTATATTTCGGGAACTGGTAAACATTGTTAGTGTTGCCTCCGATCTGATGATTGCATCGTGAAGTTTGTCATTTTTAACAATATATTTACCTTGATAGTTTTATTATCCGGTTGCTATTTCTATTGTTGACAGTAACTTGAAAATTTTATGTCAGCGAAAAAATGGCATTAACTCGCGAAAATTTTCGTGCAATTATTTTTCATAACTTTCAGCGTGGATTATCTCAACAAGAATGCATCGACGAGTTGAAATCTTTATATAGTGATGAAGCATCATCGAAAACTACAGTATATTGTTGGTATAGTGAATTCAAACTTGAACGACGTTTTTTGGACGATGAATTTCGTAAAGGTCGTCGTGACACAAATGTTGTTGTGTAGGGAAATATTAATGCAGTGTCTGAATTGATGCAAGACCGTCATGTGACATACTATGAGATCGAGACATCTCTAAGTATTAGTAACACCAGCATGGATAAGATCCTGCATGAACATTTAGTCGTTAAGAAATGCCAAGAAATGCACAAAAAATACAACGGCGGTACTTCAAAGAACATTTATAAAGTCATCACAAGTGGTGAATCTTGGATCTATGCGTATGAGCCCGATAGTAAACAGCAGTCGACTGTGTCGATATTCCAAGATGAGCCAAAACCAACAAAAGTTGTTCGCGCTCGAAGCACATCAATTTGTTTTGATGTGCTTCAAAACAAATGGTCGCCTGTTTTTTCGAAAAAACCGGTCACGTTGCGACCGTGCCTTTCGAGAGTTGTAGAACGGTCAATTCCGAATGGTACACAACTATTTGTTTGCCAAGAGTTTTTGAAGGAATAAGGAAAACAAACCGAAAACGACAGATCATTCTCCACCATGACAATGTGAGCTCTCACAGGTCTAGCACCCTGTGATTTCTTTTTGTTCTCACACGTGAAGAATAAACTTCGTGGTCAACGGTTTTCTACGCCGGAAGAGGCAGTTGAGGCACTCAAAACTCATATTTTGTAGATACCGCCTTCACAGTGGCAGCAATGCTTTTCGGATTGGTTTGAACGAATGCATTGGTTTTCAAGGAGAATATTTTGAAAAGCAATAAAACTATTTTCGATAATAAAATTTTTTGTTTGTTTGCTATTTCCGAAATATAAACGGCTACCCTCGAATAAGTAAAAGTTTAAAAACTTGATTTGAAATAAAAATTTTAACTTAACTAATATAATATAATTAAGAGTAGTTGAAAGTAAAATTAAACTAAAAGATGTAATCAAAAACAAAATTACAAACAGGTGTACAGGTTTATAAAAATTTATATTTGTTTAGAATTGCAACAAAAATCGAGAGACTTATCTAATGTTACGAAAGTATATAATTACAAGTTATTCGAGTGAGCCTGACAGAAATACAGCACTGGTATTTCGAGATCTTATGTAATTCAACTAATATAAATCCTATTATACGGATGACAGATGATTACAATATGAACTTCGAACTTCATCAGTGCTTATTTTTTTCTATTTTTTTAAAACTTGACTATTTTTGTAAAAGCAACATACACAACGATAAAATTGTACATCAATCATTTTTGACAACATACATACATATTTTTACCAATTTTCTGCATCGCTTAATTATTTCTGATATATTACTCAGAAATAATTAAACGAAATACCCCCCATATATACATATAATTAATATGGAATAATTTCAATATGAAGCACATATTTTTTGTACAGTTCAAGTTACAAGTAGCACTTTATTAACAAACCCTTCTTCTGTAAATTATGTGGTATATTTATGTTTTTCTTATCCGTTTATTTTAATAGAATTATAACGATGCTTTCAAAACACAGTGTCAATGATAAACGTTATACTATGATGGATGGGAAATTTATCTTGAAAATTGAGTCGTCTAACAGGCAATGACGATATTACGTTTTAATACAATAATTTAATTTACTCCTGTATTCGAAACATATAAATTTGGAATTTTTATAATTTACATTAAATTTAAAAACACAAAAATTACCATACACGTTAATTATATAAATTATAGTTTTAATTTAGTCAGTTGTATAAAATGGGTATATAAATTCACCTGATATTCATTACTAACTATTAAAGGGAATACCAAAATGATTGCCACGTACACACATGTTCGAAGTAATAAAGGTGTCCCAAAGTTATCGCAAGATTTGAATTAAATAGGAAACACAGTTTTTAGTCTCTTGATTATTTTTTTATTGAATCATTAAGTACATAAAATGGGGTTATTTATGGAATAACACATCGGGCAAATGGCCTCCGCGGCTTTGCATGCACATACGCACTCGTTTGTCGAAATTTTCCATGACCATTATGCATAAATATGGCTGAATTTCGTTGATGCAACGTTGAATCTCCTGCTTTAATGCACGGGTGGTTGTGGGCTTGTTGACATAGACCTGTGATTTCAAATAACCCCATAAAAAGAAATCTAATGGTGTTAAATCATACGATCTAGGGGGCCAATTCTGATCACCAAAACGGGAGTACACGATCTGGAAATGTCTCATGCAGCAATTGAATTTTTTCACGGGCTGTATGGCATATGGCACCGTCTTGTTGAAACCACATATTGGCCACACCAATATCATCCAATTTCGGCAGCAAGAACTGTGTTATCATGTCGCGATATCGAGCACCAGTAACAGTCACTGCTTGACCAGCCTCATTTTCAAAAAAGTATGGTCAAATTATGCCTCCAGCCCAAAATCCACACCAAACAGTGACACGTTGTGGATGAATTTGTTTTTCGACAATCACATGTGGGTTCTCAGAACCCGAAAAGCGGCAATTTTGGCGATTAACAAAGCCATCAAGGTGAAAATGTGCTTCATCGCTCAGGATGATTTTGCTCGAAAAATCATCCTAAGCATCCATTTGTTGATGTTCAATAATCCATTCAATGAATTCTCTTCGCTGTGCGTGCATGGTCATTAGGCTTCAGTTGTTGTGTTAATTGAATTTTGTAAGCATGGAGACACAGATCTTTAATGAGTATACGCTGTAGAGAGCTTTTTAAAATTTGCAGTTCTTGTCCACGATACCGAATTGTGATTCCTGGATTGTCACCGATACTCTCACGCACTGCATCGATATTGACATTTGAACGGCTTGTTTTTGAACGACCAGTGTGTTTGGCATCTCCAACAGATCCAGTCTCCCTGAATTTTTCAATTAATGTTCAATAATGAAGACACGTTGTTCTGTCGTGTAACGCTCTATTTTTACTAACCCTAAACTGTCAGATGTCGAATTGTTTTTTTCAGGGTTGCCAACACTTTACTGCACAAATGACGACACATTCAAATCTTGCGTTAATTTTGGGACACCCATTAGTAGTTACTATTGATTAAGCTATCATGGTGATTAAAATTTTATCTGCGTGTCATTTTTTCTGGTAGATACAACTTACAAATTAATATATACACATACATCATTTTTCTAAGTAACAATAACCCTTTAAAATACACCAATCCATCAGGTTCCCAAACTTTTTAAAGCCATGGCGCCCTTAACGTTCAGATTATTTCCGGTGGCGTCTTTCATATGAAACAAAACTGGAGACGTGATTATTTTAACTTTAAAATATTAAATTTAAATAAATTCTATGCTATGATCTCTAAATTTAACTTTTAGATTTTTATAAGACTTTAATTTTGTTTAAATACTTCGTGAATGGTCACTGTTGCTTAGCAATCAGTTCTTGGAAATGGGCGCGCGCGTGCACACACACATACACTGACATTAAATCTAAAATTCAATATACAAAATGAATGGTATTTATTTTGAGCAAATCATTGTTGATTATATTTACAATCAAGTGCAAAAAAAGCTGTTGAATAAATTCATTTTTATAAAATTATATTTTTCAATTTTTTTTTGTTTTGGTGAGGATGTCGCGGCTTCACCGGGCGCCGCGGCGCATACTTTGGGAACCCCTGCACTAGTCCCATCGTTCTAATGCCTTCTCCATTCTCGTCGAAAATAATTCTTTCATATTCACCGTAGGCAATTTTATACCGCATCCTTCACTTGCTCATTACAGGTAAATCGTTTACCTCCCAAGAACTTGAGTGGCCCAAAGAGATGATAGTCACTCAAACCTAAATCAGGGCTATATGGGGGTGAGGCAGTACTTCCCGTTAAATGAGCTGTATGTGGGCCAGCATTATCGTGTAGGAGAATAACGCCCTTGCTTCAAGAGACTGCGTCTTTTGGTTCATATGGCTACCTTAACCTTCACTGTAATAAGCTGAATTAATCGGTTTCCCTTCTTTAATAACATCGACGTAAATTGATACAATAGAGTCCCAGAGTATAGTCGCTGTCACATTACCAGCTGATAGTTATGTTTTGGGCGGAGGTGAGCTTGAGTAACGCCATTCTATGCTAATGTTCTTGATTTTTATAATATAATGGTGTACCCAGGTCTCGTCACTTGTTATGATACGTAACCAAAGTCGTCGTCTTCATAGTCGTAGCGAAGTCGGAGTTCTCTGAAAACCTCAAGTCGTTTATTTTTGCATGGAAAGCTGTTTTGGAATCCACCTGACGTTAACTTTATTAAATTTATTCTTGTCATGGATAATAGTGTGACTACCAACACTAATAGCAATTTCGCCGTTCTAAATGTATTGAGTTGGCAGGGGATTATGTTGAAAGATAGCAATTTCAAACTGCAAAGTTTTTTTTTATTTTAGCTTCACAGACTTTTCAATCCAATCTCGTATTATTTCTTTAAAGAATCTTAATTAAGTTTTTATACACAGTGTTTGAAGTGAACGTGTTTATATTTCATTGAACGACAGTATAAGTGTATTTATCACAAGTATTGAACAATTTTCATGAATAACCAAAGACACAACTATATTCGGAAATGTTTTTGTATAATTTATTTATTTATATAATTCCTCTTTCCGATTTCAAATGCAGCGTACTGTAGGAATGGCAATTAGTAGATGATATAGCGTAATTTTTTGAAATGTAAATCATCATTATCGTGCATCTCGCAGATTTAGTAACATATTAACGATCAGTATAATCGTCTGAGAGTTGCAATACTTTATGCATCCGACATAACAATCATTTTTATGACATTGGAAACTACAACTCTGTTATCTTCTATTAATAAACATGTCATGTGTTTAATGTATAGATGTTTTTAACAAGGTTAAATACTGATTTTTCTGTGGACGTCTAGACTATAAAAATGGACATTATATTTCTCTAAGAGTTTATATCGTACGAAATATTATTGGTGTTAAAATATAATGAAATAGATTCAGCTAATAAAATTTGGAAACTATAAGCAATGTATATTTGAGCAATGAAATTGTAAATACGTATTTATACAACAAACTTTGTTGTTGTTGTATAAAGCTAAGAATTACTGTACTTACAAAATCTATTACAAAGAAATATCGTAGTTCTGTGTAACTTTGAACTTTCAAGATTGAACTTACATTGATATTTTATAAAGTCGTTTTTAATTAAGGTGTATCTATGATTAATTCCGTGCACTTTCTCACATGACGAATTTCGTTTTTTAAATTGTTAATTAAGTTTGTCATTTGGGACTTAATGGACATCCTGTTTATCTTCAAATATATTTTATTCTTCGTCAAACATATGATCATAGTAAAAATACTTTATTCTGCGTCCGAGATTAACACTAAATACATCCAATAGAAATCAATTAATTGCATTTAAAATTTACTAAAGACTAACAATAACTGTGTTGCAAACGTACACAAAATTAAAATGAAACAGTTTTGCACTACTACTGCTGCTATTACTATGTTCGCACTTAGAAGTATACATAAGTGAAATTCTATGTTAGGGTCACAAAAATCGTCTAGAAAACAATTCAAGTAGAATTTATTGTGCAACTTGTATTTCGAATAGTAAAAATTCTTGGGCATATTACTATCATACAATAGATGGTATTTTGTGCGCACTTTATTACTTATAAATTGCACGTAAGGTATTAGTAACATAAAATGAACTACGACAAAAGTTTTACAATAGAGTTTCAATTTTAACAATCGTTTAAAATAACACAGGCCAACCATGAAATTTTTTTTTTATAAATTTGATTCCTCTTTATGTTTTTTGACGTGCTGAATGCGAAAATGAACTTTAAAATACCACAGGACGTAAAGTTTCCTCGCATATTTAATTTGCGTTATTTATGCATTGTAAGCGTATACTAATACCTTGGTCTCTACAACTAATTAGTAGTAAATGCTCAAAGTGTACTTTTGAGTATCTGCGTGATTAATACAAAGGAACTCACGAAGGCATATACTTTCTAATCTGGGATTCATGAGTCATTCTGATTAATAGGGTAATTTGAGATCCTTATCATTGCAATAGACGTTCATATCATCGTCGTTTTTATTTAGTTCACATTTGCATTTAGTTGCGTTCACATCGTGTTCAGTGAAATGGCAAGCCGTTGTTGTGCCAAAAGCCTTGCAATTTTTGTTACTTGTGACGAGTTTAAGATCAAGAAACATCAAAGTGGCATAACAGATTTCGTGAAAACGGTTTACTTTTCTTACTTTGGAGTGAAGCTTGGAGACTAGCAAAAAGCTTGGGCGCTACACAAAATATGTTACGTTTGTGTAGAGGATTTACGGAAGTGGTCATGTGGCAGCATCGATGTCAGTGGCTACAATTCTAAGAATAAAAAAGTTATTTCATATCCGAATCTTCCATCAGCATTGCGTCCAGTTTCTCGTGATGAACATATTTCTGTACCAGACCCACCCGAAACATTACAAGGTCTTTCCATGACTAATAGCGGTTCCGAGTGCGAGGTACCTGATGTTGAGTCTGACTGTGAGTTTGAAAGCGCGAAACCTCGGTTGTTTGAATAACACGAACTAGATGACTTAGTGAGAGATTTATGTTTAACTAAAGAAAAAGCAGAATTTCTGGGTTCCAGGTTGCGAGAAAAGTATTTGTTGCCTCCAGGAACATCCAATCGTGGGTACCGAACAAGAGAACAAAAAGTAAAAAACTGTTCATATTCAAATTTACACTATCATTGTAATAACAAAATGTTAAATTTTTCAATTATACTCTGATAATAAATTACGTACCTGTAAACTTTAACTATATATTTTAATACTATCATACCCAATAAAAGATAAAGATTGCGAAAAATTAGTACGTGGTAGCAAAAAACTGATTGAAAATTTGGATTCAGCAAGAAATAGGTTGAACTTTGAAAAAAGTTTTTGAAAAATATTTATTGGTTGGTTTGTGTAATTTATGCGCTTGTCCGTTCTTCAAAACCAGTCTTCGAACCAACTTTTCCACACTTATTTCTGTTAGTTGGGCACACTTATTATCCCACGTCGTCAAAAAGTTTCGTCTCTTTAGTCTGTTTTTTACCTGAGTAAATAGTATAAAGTCGCGTGATGCTAAAAATTGGTTTCGGCGTAGGCGTTCCTGTATTTTCAGTTAGCTTCTTACTAAGACTCGATATAGACGTTGAAACTATGAGCAGGGGCATTACTGTGGTGAAAGAAAACGCCCAGTCTTGAACGAGAATAAATGCTTTTGAGTGCTTCAACAATTTTGGATTCCTCGGTGTATCGGCGACTGTTTTTTTGTGTTTCTAGCACAACGCGCCCCATAACTGCTCTTACGGTAAAGAAGACGGCCATTATTTCCTTCTTAACGGATCGACATTTCCGTATAGACACGAATAGGCCTTTACCTTCAAAGTATCAGTGGGTGCCATAGTAGTAAAATTAGGTTTCATCACCTGATAAGATGTTTCGTTTTTAAGCTTTACGATTATCTCATGACACCACAAAACACGTTGCTATGTCTGCTTGTCCTTTAACACATAAGGTATCCAAAAGGAGCAAATCTTCACCACCCAAAGATATTTGTTCAGAATAGTTCAAATTGTTGGTGTGTAAATGCCCATTCTTCTATTTCACGGTAACTTACATGCCTATTGGACTTGAGTATCTTCCTAATAAGAACAATGTTCTTCTATGTAATGGATGCCATATGATATCTTAGCCTTGAAGCGTTTTCCAATTCGAGATTTCCTTTCGAGAAGTCCCCACGTCAACTGGATATGGTGTAATATTGATAATCATTTTCTAGCGCTGATGTCGTTTCTTCTAAATACTGATGAATTTGTTACAGCATGCCACTATCGACATATTGAAAAACTATTGTAGTACGCTTTGCATGTGTTATTTAGATGGTTGTTACTGTAGAAAAAAGGCGCTAGTACATTATATATGTAGAAGTTATGTGCATTGTATCTTATTGTTTCCTCTAATTAAATATTCACTTCATTTAAATAAATTGTATTGTTTAGCTTGATTTAAATATCTTATGATTTCATAAATTCAATTCAGTGCTCGAAATGATGTGAGTGGTACTGTAATATACTTCTAGAAATTGATAATATAACAATATTTAATACAATAACGATCAACAATCAAAAAAAGTTTATTAAATGTAATTTGAAAAGGTTTATACAGTAAAGGTTAATATACAGTATTTGATAAAATATTTACAAGCTATAGAATAAATTTTAACGACATATAAAACTAACAAAAAAATGCGTTAAAAAATAAACAATTAGTTAAAAGCTATAAGCTAAAAAACGAAATAAAAGCTAACATTTAATCAAATTTTTTTAGTTTGATTTATAAATTATACAGTGTTCTGTGAATGCAGATGACTAAATTTGTTATACAATTTTGATGCTCAGTAACTAATATATCTTTGCAATACTTGAAGCCTATGGTAGAATATTTGTTTGTGAATTTTAGTCCGTGTGTTTCACCGGTTATTTGAAATAGATTCTAGTTGTTGAGCATAAATCTGAGATAGGTAAGTATATACAAACATGGAAACGTAAGTATTTGCTCTTGCTTGAAGTATATTCTTCAGCTTTCTCTCTTCTTTAGGTTGCATAGAGTTTTGACGGCATTCTCTTGAAGAAAAAACATTCTCTTCACTGAAGGTGAAGTAGTTCAGAAAAGATTACCGTAAATTAATTTCCTGCAGTGTTTTTTCTTCATTTAATTGTAGCCCATTTGCCTGAAATCATTTTTTGATCTTCCAATGCTGCATTTGTTTTCCGGTTTACTTTTTCTATGGTAAGTCATTTGCATATATTATATATATAAAGAGGTCAAGTACTGAACCCACTGTTGTATACTATTGGACAGGTAAGGTGTTAAAAGCTTGTACTGCTTATCTCTGACGCAGACGTCAGTTCAACTTGTTGCTTGTTATCAATATGCCACAATAATCGTCTCAATCACCTCCAATATTCCCATTGTAGTTGATTTATTTCTCCTGCAGCCGTGCTGTTTGCTGTAAAATAGTTATTTCTTTCAAAGAAGGTTAGTATTCGATTTGAAGTAATCCGTTCGAGTATTTTTGAAATAACTGGCAGAATTGTTTTCAATTGGATTTATTTTTGCTAATCTTAATTGCTGAATAGATACTCCTTCCCGAAACACTTTATTTAAATAATTGCTTTCAAGTATAGGGAAATAAACGAGCAGTGTTGGAATTGAGAATGCTGATGATTATTTATGAAGTATGAGTTTGGACAGAAGGAAATCTCTTTATTTAAATGTAATTGCTGAATTTGGATTTTAATGGTTAAAAGTTAAAAATAAGGTATATATATATATATATATATATATATATATATATATATATATATATATACATACGTGGGCAAGGTGAAAAGTTCTCGGCCTGACACAGAGATGGCGTTACAATTAACAGAAATTTATGTTTCCTGCGTGGCTGCATGTGTCTTTAGTTCATATGAAAACCTTCAACTTCTCTCAAGTAGTTTGTTTGCAAGAATTTTTGTAGTACGTCGTGCGTGTTATTTTTTTAAATGGATAAACTTGAATATCGTACTGTTATAAAATTCTTTGTTTTGGATGGTTTAACCCCTATGGAAATTCATCCGAAGTTGACAAAAGTGTACGGGGACTCTGCTCCTTCGATGTCAACCGTTAAAAAATGGGCAGCTGAATTTAAACGTGGTCGTACGTCCCTCGAAGATGACCCACACCAGAAAGCATCGAAAAAGTACATGATATTGTGTTTGACGATAGGCGAGTGACAGTGAGTGAGATAGCTGAGACTGTGAGGATATCGGAAGAAAGGATGCGAAACATTTTGCACAAAAAATTAGAGATGAGAAAGCTCTGCGTAAGATGGGTGCCGCATTTGCTGAATGTTGATCAAAAGCAAATGCGCAAACAATTTTCGGAGCATTCTTTGGACCGATTTAACAAGAGTCCGATCGATTTTGTGCGGCGATTTGTCACCAAAAACGAAACAGCAGTAGAAGCAGTTGTGGAAGCCGGTGGCTCGGTGCCAAAGAAAGCGAAGTCGATCGCATCTGCCGGAAAAGTCATGGCGAGCATGTTTTGGGATGCAAAAGGAATCTTGTTAATTGATTACCTTGAAAAAAGCAGAACAATTACAGGCACGTATTACTCTAACCTTCTTGACCAGCTGGATGCCAAAATTCGCGAGAAGAGGCCTGGTTTGAAGAAGAAAAAATCATTTTTCATCAGGATGGGAAAATTGCGGGATTTGGGGTGCGATTTGCTCGGCCATGCTTCGTATTCTCCTAATTTGGCACCCTCAGACTTCCATATATTCCCAAATTGAAAAAATTTGTTTCTGGAAAGCGATTCACATCCAACGAAGAAGTTGAAAGGACCGTAGAAGAATATTTTGACAGCCTTTCAGACTCTCACTTCCAGGAAGGAATATTGATGTTAGAAAAACGCTGGACCAAGTCTGTTGAACTCAAGGGCGATTATGTAGAAAAATAAAATCATTTTTAAAATTTAAATCGCAGTCTTTCATTGTCAGGCCGAGAACTTTTCACCTTGCCCACGTATATATATATATATATATATATATATATATATATATATATATACGTGGGCAAGGTGAAAAGTTCTCGGCCTGACAATGAAAGACTGCGATTTAAATTTTAAAAATGATTTTTTTATATATATATATATATATATATATATATATATATATATACCTTACTGTATAGTTTTTCTTAAGAAATGTAATTGTTATAGACACTTCAAATTCACCAGTTTCACTTAAATGAAGATTTTTTTTATATCCAAACCCACTTTTGGTAGACAATCACCAGCATTCTTAATTCTGGCACTGTTCGTTTATTTCCCTATACTTCTAAAGCAATTATTTAAATCATTGGGTAATAAATTAGCTGATATTTTTGTCTCTCTTTTCTTTGTTTTCGTTTCTGTATTCGTTACTGTCTATTCGGTTTTCTGTCTGTTATTCGCACTCTATATACATATATTCAGCATTTGCAGCACGTTTATATTACATATAAACTCTATATAGTTTTTCATGTATTCTGTACATACTTTATAACCTTCTCGCCTCTCTCGGTAAAAGCTATAGTACACAGTGCTTCCAAAATACTTTTTTCTCCAGTAAAAGACCAACTCAATATTGATTAAACTGAAGGTCTATTCGAACAATTACATAATCTGGCCAGTCGATATTCAGAATTTACTTATATTGTACGTGCGTTGTAACCATTAACATGAAATATAAATAATTAGAAGCGATGTAATTGAACATTCTTTATCTGAAATTGGAATCAATTACAAATGTAAAGAACGTTCTAGATTCTCATTAAATATATTTCTATGAATTTTTATTTCATCAATACCAGTCACCGTTGGTGTAAAACCAAAGCATGATTATGTGCTTTGTATACCTAATGCCCACGTTGTTCAATACTTTTATTTATTACTACAAGTCAAGCACCTTATGTTTAATATGCATATTGTCAAGTGATGTACATATTTATTAAAAGCGTAAAATAAGAAACGCCTTTTATAAATTAAATAATTGAATGTGATGCAAAATCAAAAACTATTACTTATATCCTGCATGTAAAATATGTAGGACAATGTAATTGTCGATTTAGAGAGCGATTACAAGTCATGGAGCGTATTATTACATTCATTGTGCAATATTCTCTAATTATATACAATGTACAGGTTCTGTGTGCCTTCAGATTATTTCAATAAATAAATTACTATAATAATAATAGATTGGAAGTAAAGATTAAAAAATCTATCTAGGATATGTTAATTTTAACAACTTGAGCTTTATTGTTTAAATTAGGTTCGTATGTATAATATATATATATATATATATATATATATATATATATATAATTTGTTCGAACGAAGATTCTCGCGGTTGTAAGTATGAGTAATATTAGATTCTCTTTTCGCGATGTTTCGATGGCATCTCAATCAACCTCTTCAGGAGTTGTTTCGTAGTGGAGCGTCAAGTATATATATATATATATATATATATATATATATCGTAGTGGAGCGTCAAGTATATATATATATATATATATATATATATGCCGAGGCCACACGCTTGTGACGCGACACTTGGGTTGGGTCGGTGACTTATGTCCCGATGAGTCACCGACCGAACCCAAGTGGCGCGTTACAAGCGTGTGGCCTCGGCATTAGCCCGACCCCTTGCCGCTCTTCTGGCTTTCGCCCTGCTGCTGCTGCTGGATTTAGGAAACTTTCTGTTTCCTAAAGACCAAGTAATCATGGTCTTTATTTAGAAAGAAAATTAAAAAAAGTTACTTTATTAAGATTGAATTACCGTGCAATAAAATTAAAGTGACCATCGTTTTGGTTTTATTTTTATAAGAAATAAGGCAAAATAACGACTTGAGGTGAGTAACTGTTTAACACTATAATGTAAAGATTAATACATATATATATGTTTTCAAATAATATGAAATATCTTGTTAAGCCAGCGTATGATGCGACCAATTCAAATTTTGATTATTCAATATTTTGTTTTAAAACAGTTAGGGTCGGATTTGCAGAGAACTATCCAAATCCCTTTTAAATTATTCCACACATTTTCAATTGGGTTTAAATATGGAGAGTTACCTAGCCACGGCAGGACCTGCAAGTTGCTGCCAGAAAACAAATTTTTATTGATTTTCTTCTGTGGCATAGTACACTATCTTGCATAAATTTGTGAACGACATCTCTGGAACAATTTAAGGAATCGATGTATGGAATTAGTATTGATTCCATTACGGATTTGTATCGTACTTGGTTCATTGTACCCGTGACATAATAGAGTTACTCCTTTCCTAATATGTAGGACCAAATCATAACAGCTGGAGGATGTATGTTCTAAATACCGCAGCTATATGGAAACGCTCGTGTGGTCCTCTTTTAATGAAGCGGACATTTTCGTTACCGCCGCTAAGTGCGATTCGTGACTTAATACAACCTTGAAAAGATGAAATACATATTTACTCGATGTTTAAGTTTACTAAGAAGGTGTAAAACTTTAGGAACATATCTAATATAATGACTCAAACCTCGACCGTGAGATTTTTATGCTGTTTTACCCATTTTAATCTTATTTTCTTCTTCCTTTTGGTTCAGTCTTGTTTTTTCTTTTTGCTAGCCCGTTGCTATAAATTTTCTCCAATATAATCGAGATTGAAAAATTTGTCTCGGTTTTTTGATGTTACTTTACTTTGGAAAAATCATCTGCCAAAAGGTACGTAAAGAGCGGTACATATAGATACATGGTTTTCCGTAATGATTGAGTACAATCGCCATATGGGGCGGGGGGGGGGTTCATCTACTCAACTGAATCATGATGGCCGCCTACAAAAGCCACAAAGCAAGCACTGTTATCTCTTTTTTTTACCACTCGCTGGATCTGGCAATGCGTAACGCGTGACTTTTTAACAGAAAAATCAAAAAAGAAACTCAGTCACCTAAGAAAACCCTGAACTCGACTAATTTTAAGGACAAGGCAGCTGAGATAATGTAAATTTAGAATAAAGTAATCAAGTCATAAACTAAAATTCTAAGCTGCATAGGGCATATCCAAACTCTTTGTGAAAAATATGGGTGGCACTCTGCTATAATAAAATTAATAACTGTTAAAGACTTTTGCCTGGAATGAGTGGATGTTGCATATCTGCGACACAATACTTTTTACTAAATAAACACAAAATTTAAAGAAAAACTGTTTTAATTATTTTCTTACTATAAACAGGATTATGTTTAAAACCAGTAAACAAATTCAATTGTAAAAAAACGAGATAATAAATAACTTTTTGACTTAATTAGACTATTAAACCAAATAAAAATGAAGTACAATAAAAATGCAAAAGAAACGAAAGACGCAGTATCACAGCACATATTCATTGTCTCAATAAAAAGTGTATACATTTCATTATCTTTGTTTTATTTTCATTACAAAAATAAATGTGTTACATCCTTAAGATTTATACCGCAAATAATCTATACCGCTATCTATACTATTATAGAACAGTTTTGTATATATTTTTTCATTGTAATTTAATAAAATTTTATAATTATATAATAGTTTCAGTATTTACAGCTACTCACTAAATTCTTCGAACTCTCTATCGTTGTAGAAACATTTATTAGAAGTTGGAAAAGGATGCTATACAATATAGGCAAACTTGTTTGTTACTTATAACAACATGCAAATATTACACCAAAAGTTTGGTAAAATAAAAAAAATATATAAAATATATGGTTTCCTTTTAAAAAAAGTTCAGAAAAGTTTTCGTTTACTAAGATAAAAATAATTTTTAAGAAGTACAGGAACGTTCAATATTTTGTTGGATAACCCTTTGGTTATTACAAGCAGCACCACTAATCAACTGGAGAAGAACAGTTGCAGAGAAGAAGGGAAAATCCATCCTACAATTAAGAAACATCGCAAAGAAACACCAAAAATGAAAATCATTTATAGAGATATTACAGTTCACAAATAAATATGTAGATATTGTGTATGAAGTATACCTTACCCAAGGAAATACTGGGTTTTAGTGAAAATATGGATTTGCTTTATTATTGTGCAACAAAATTCCACGCAATTTGAGGGATTACCAAAAAATTTTTCAAAGACTTGCTGAAGGAAAACTTCTATATACCCATACGAGTTTATAATTTTAGGCATACAATACCCTCTCGGAAGAAATTCCGTACACGAACTGTGCGTTTTGGCTTTCGCTGATGACAACTTAGTTGTCGAAATACGTATACAGAATACGAAAATTAATGTGGAAAGGTGTTATATATCAACCTTCAGTGATTAAGTTAATCAACCACAGGCTCCATCAAAATTACCTTACCCAAATATTAGATTGCTATTTTGTCTTGGAGTCAAAATTGTATATCCAGGATTCATCGCACATAATGATATTAAATATCTCCTACATCAAACTTTTCTAGTATAAACTTACATCAGTCTACCAGTGCTTATTTTTATTCTTTGCTTAAGAAATGTGGAATTTACTAACTTGCCAGCTTCCCTGCAGATGTTTTGCGTAAGATGATATCTACTGTAAATTATCTAATGATTGTATAATATCTAAGTGTCTTCGACTGTGCGCCTTTCACTTATTAGTTTACGAAACCAGTAATTCATTGTATCTAATGAAGGATTATTTTTACCATAAGCTGCCACTAAATTTTGATGAATTTAGTTGTGTGGTAAAAAGAAATAAAAAGAAATTTCGGTCTTGCTGATTGAAAAACACAACTTATAATAATCAAACAATTGTGTCTCTATACGCTTTAACTTTAATCAAATAAAATTAACTGAAAATTATCAATCGTCAACTGATGCAAAAATTTTTATTTTCGTATGCTTGACCTACTACTAAAAATTTTCAAAACATCCATCGTAGATCAGATGTGATAGAACAAAAGTTTCAATATACACTTTTACAGGGTAGAGACATTACATAAGTTGGTTACTGTACATCTACGTATATATAATAACTTCCTTTGATCAGACAGATTTCTTTTATTCATGCAGTTCATATACATGTACATGCATGCATACTTTAGCTTGTGTAACTACTTTGTTCATTGTCTTATTTTAAAAATAAAACCGTATCAAAGCAATGGTAGACAATAATAGAATCCATTAGTCTGATGTGATGACTAAACTACACAAGCACTTTTTGTACATAATATATGAACTATCGTTTCTTATATACCCACCATCTACATAAAAAAGTCGATATTTTGTATGGAGTATGTAGTTCATAGAGTAAGAATAGATTCGCATTAACAATACGTATGTATATATGTACACGCAAATCTAAACAGACAAAACATTTTTAGTTAACGGTTCATTTGGCATCACTGCTAACATTTAATATTACCGTCGTTGGCCTACTTGAGCTTATCGTTTTGTTCCTATACTTTGTGCGCTTTTTTTATGCTCCCGCTACTTTAACCTTAACTTTACTCTGTAAATCACACGGTATAATTTAACTATTACCGAGGAAAAAAAAGATACATTCATGTATTTTAACATTACAACGTACCTTGCCTGTTCAACATAGATATATTTTTACAGTTAGTAGTTGATTGAATAGGTTTTTGCTACTATTATTAACACGAACTGTTAGATATTGTTTTCTTGCGATTTTGAAGAGTTTTCTTGGAATTCATTACATTCTGCAACATTTTCAGTTTCCATAAAATCTATGTTTCAGTTTAGGTTGTTTTAGTGTCTTTTAATATGCAGTTGCATAAGTTTACATACAGATATACAAAATTTGGAACAGGCAAAATAAATCAAGATTAAGGAGTTTCTTTTTTCGATAGTAGTTCTTTATTTGAATGTTATAAGATCGTTTTAGCTGAAAATACATTTAATAAATGTATAAAAATAAATTAATTGTATTTTATAAAAAGTTACATGGAGCAAGTCAGCATATTAAGTACAAAAATTTTAGTGTTTAGTATTTTATTGCGTTTCCATTTGCATTAATAATGGCTTACGGACGATAAGGCATACTGTATACTACCAGCTTTTCAGTAGTTTATATTACTATATATTTCCCTCACTATTTTTTAATGAAAGTCTGGAAATATCGAAGTGTCGAAGAATTGCTGAAGAATTCAAAATGAAAAAATAAAATAAAAAGTCAATTTTAGATGCTCTGATACATGGAGTTTTTATATTTTGATCTTCCAATTACGAAAAACACACCAGCGCTGGTGTGTCTCTTTCGTCCATGATATTCGTGAAAAAACGTACCAAAATGCGGGAAAAACGCTCAGAGAAATCGTGAATTTTCAACGGCCAATCGTGCAGTCTTCTCGAGCATTCCCAAAAACCTTTTTGCAGATCTAAATTTGACAAAAAATTTTTTTTTGATTCTCAATTAAGCTTCCGGTCATGTTTTTAATGGTTACAATTGTTTCCGAATTTAAATGAATTTAATAGAATTATCTTCGTCTACGACATAGGAAATTGTGAAAACAATAATTGGCGAGTATTATGCCAATTTGTTGCAACAATTAAATAACAAATTCAAAGAGAAACAGGCACGTTTGGCAATGAAGAAAGTACCTTTCCGGATAACCTAACCCATCCGTCTATAAGTTTGCGACTGTTATGACCAAAATTCATGAATTTGGATTCGAATTTTTCAAATTCACCTCTTACCGATTATTATCTATTTCCAAAGTTAAAATAATGAAAAGAGACTTTCATTCAATTCCTGGTTAATCGCTGTTGTAAATAGCTATTTCGAGGACTTAGATTTATCGACCTACAATGAAGGCATTGCTAATTAAAGTATCGTTGGAACAAGTGTGTTGATCGAGCAGGAGACTATATTGACAAATAAAATGTTCTTTTTGTTTAAAAACTTGCGCTTTCTTTGTTTGGTCACGTAGTTATTGAACCATCCTCGTATATAGATTCGTTCGAGCCGCAAATGCTCTTGCTCCGGAACCGGCACTTTCTCAAACGTTTCTCGTTTCTTTCTTGAACGTCTCGGAGTTTAGGTTGCGTATGTTGTCAACCAAGCGTGATACTATGTTATATATAAAGCGGTCACATTTGTCTGCACACCAGGCTCGTAATAAGTGCATACCGAGTATTTATCATCACTCTCATCCAAGGCCGTTCGCTCTTCTCAGTTATGTTTGTTGGAACACATGTCCTTACTGCAACAGATCCTATCCTGCCGCGCTGATAAAAATTGACTGCTCTAGTTATATATTTACTGTGTAAATAAAAATATAGTAATTATTATTATTAAACAAATTATTGTTATTTCTGAAATTTCTTTTGCTAATTTGTTTATGTTTCGCTAATAAAAGTTTAAATGAATTTTAATCTTGATGTGAACAAAAGAAAAATAATATTGCAAATCGACAGTCTGGAAAAACAGCAAGAAACGTCAATTTGTAAGTAAAGTTGTATCGAATCGTGACGGAAAAGAATATATATATATATACCTCGCTAGACGTTTCCAAGACAACTACACGGGCCTGGATTGAAATCTACGTAGGGTGTCCTAAAAAGAGATTTGCTTTAATCTCAGTATGAGAATTGCTTGAATGTACAGTTGCATTTATTTTATTGATAAGAATTTTTTTATAGCAATATTTTTGCTAAATTTTTAATTTCGGATTAATTCAAAAAAATGAACGGATACTCTCGATTTATTGAAAAATCGTTAATATGCTTTCAAGTATAGCAAGTAAATAATGGGATTTTTTGCGTTGGAGATCGCAACAGTATTTTCAAGTGTACCCTACATTCAGTGGAGTCTGTACTGGATGCTATAAATTGCACGTCAATTGCTTTGTAATTTTAGTGTTTTCATTATTCTCAGTCTTAAAAATAAGTGACTTGACAAAAGCGCCATGAATTAACATCAAATTTCTTTTCAAACTTGATGTAAATTTGATGAAAATGGCGAGCTGTGTTCGACGATGAATATTTATCAAATCGTTTAAAGAACAGGCGCAAACCCTTTCTTTCGTATTTCGAGTGCAAACAATTTGTACCAGCCAATTAGACAGTATATTCTATGCTATCTTCTTCTGGGCTTCCGGGCTGGAACCGCGTCATTTGTATATCTGCCGATGTTTCGTACCCATTTGTATGGGACATCTTCAGGACTGAACTACTGCACTGAAACTGGCAGATATACATGTGATGCGGTTTCAGCCCGGAAGCCCAGATAGTATGGATCACGACCGTGGAAGTCTACGTACCAGTATATTCTGTCTTCTACCACGAAGTTTTGAGCCGAGAGTATCACGTATTCGTCCAAAATTGGTTGAATGCGATTGGTTGTTGTGCTTCGAAAGGTTCTTCTTTTTCGTCAAGATGAAGGGTTAGATCAAAGAGACCCACTTTAAAGAAGTTGAGAGCATTAACGCGATCGCGACGCGTGATTTTGGACAACTTTTTCGAAGTTCGCTTTTCGACAAACGATAGTGGTTGGATTGAGTTAGGAGAAATATATTCTGACGAAATGTAACCTTACTTTAATTACACTGTTTAATATACGTTTGTATATATAACGATCTAGTTATTTAATTACCGCACAACCAAGATATGTTTTTAATACTATGAAACATGATTCTTTGATAATGGTTTGATTCTGTGATCGATGTTTGTTGTCCAGAATGAAGAAGCAATAATACAGATATTGGTTTATGATCTTTTAGTGCGAGTACGCGATCTTTATTCACTCTTTCAAAAAATTTCTCATTTTCACATGAAACGTTGTGCAACTTTCTATGAAATTGATCTTCAAATTATATAAAATGATGCAGGCAAAATCTCTCACTTGTATTGTATGCAAAATATATTTATGAATCGGATAAAACTATCATGTGCTTCTTCTATCCTGGCTTTGCTTTGAATTTCAGGATCAAGGTATGTATATAAGATTCTAATTCTATTACAAAATAAATTGACATTTACCGGTAAATTTATGCAACGGTCATAATGAGCAAATGCTTCTCTCGCCAACTCTCGCTATGCTGTTTCCAATTTATCCACATTGACAAGAAAAATTTATCATAATAAACTAAATAAACTTCGAATATAAATAAATACTCCAAGAAATTCTAGTAATTTATCTTTTTCTTTATGATCGAAGATTAATTTTTGATGTTCATTAAATTCAGGCACAATAAACATTTTTATTTCTTAATATGTTCTTCATTAAATTTGATTAACTGTTTTTTAAAATATTCATTAGGTTTTGTGTGATCATTGTAATGTAATGTATTGGAGTTTACTTATTTTCATTTCATAACACAAAAGAAATTAAAATTCTATAATTGCAATTAAATAACCCGATATTATTTTATGCAACTATCTACAACGACGATATCTATTTTATATAGAAGACGTGGAAGGTGAACGAGTTGAAGGTGACAGTGTAAGAAGAATTAGCGAGAGAAACATATGTGCATGACCAATGACTTTGTATTTAAACTAGGATGTGATGTATGGATAAATATTGTCACTGCATGCCAAATGGTTTGACAACGATGCCTCCTAATATTGTCGTGTTCTTATTGAAGGCTATCGGATAGAAAATGCGAGAGCGAAGCGTTAAAGAACTCCGCCAATGTATCGCTCTCACTGTAACGTTTAATGATTATTCAGCAATGGTCTAGGAATGCTTGTAAGAAGAATGTGTATACGCATAGTATCTACCATGTGAGATAGCATGCATATCCCACATGGTAGATACCATAATCATTGAGAATTATTGTAAAGGAGCTTTGGGTCAGTTAATGACCTAATTGAAGAGTGGAAGCTTCTTCAAGATAGTGCTCGCTCTGTTATGACAGAATTTAAATAGTCGTAATATAGTCACGTTCCACATTCATTTATATTTTAAGCAGCAAAATACCTTAACTTGCCTTCTCTTCACTACATACACTTTCGATGGGGTTTAGACGTGGTGAGTTTAGGAGCCAGGTCAAAATGTTTGTGCCATGCGTTTCGAATTCCGGATCGATTTGGCTGTATGACATGGTGCCCTATCCTGCATGTGTATGGTTCTTCGCCTAGCTAAATTTTTTATATCTAATTCATTATCTACTCTACAAAATACAGAGGTTCAGTAGCTACTGCTATTATACATGACATTATGATTTTTGGTGGATGTTCAATTCTTTTCTGCACAGCTTCGTCACTGTAACAATTGTTGGATCTTCATCTGACAAATTGGATACTCTGTCATCGCCTCAGAGCACAATTTATCGCCAAAGATTACCTATCGCAAAGAGAATGAGACTTACACTTACACTTACGAAATAATTAATTAATGATAATTGTTTTGTTGAAAGTAAATGCCAATCTTCAACCGTAAATTTCACGTTCATTTTTGGCTACTGCGAACAAGATTTCTTCATTTTTGCTGTCAGTCTTTGATTCCTGCGCTCATATATGTTTACATTATGTTGTCGTAACAGTTCTCTAATATATTGTTTGTTGATTTTTTTAGTGCTGCGTTTATAATAAATCGATTATCCCTTTTTTCGGTTTTATCAACACCACACAACCAAGAAGACCACTTGATGTCGACGGCAAATTTTCTTTAATTAATGCGATGCGACAATCCCATCGACTGTGTATCATGAAACTTTTTACATTTCTGCGATTTTTCTATGCGAGCACAGACCTGTTTTTTAAATGCCTTTATTTTAATTTTATTGTCTCATTTCTAATATTTTTGTTTTCCCCATACCGAATGAAATTCAAAACTCACAATTTAAACTATGGCTAGAATTAACAGTAACATTGAAATACATTGTCACAATTCGTAATATAAAAAGTACAATGATAAACTAATTAAAAATAGGAAATATATTTAAACACAAGGATAGTTATCAAGTTAATAACATAAAGCACTTTTGTATTACATAGTTTTATTAAAATGTTTTATGTTAATTTCAGAAACAGCACAGACATTTTCCTTGGATAAATAAGACAAGAATATGTTAAAAGTTTATTCAAAACACAAAGCACTATACCTTATAATAGATGACCAAAATGACCATTTTGTTCAGGACAGATAGCTACATGTTTTCTCATATTATCAGAAAAATTTCTCAACATTTCAGTAGAAATATTTTTTACTGCTTTCGTAATGGTGGTCTAGAACTTAACCAAACTATGAAGTCTATTCTTGAATAATTTATCTTTCAAGTATCCAAAGAAGAAATGGTTGAAGGCTATTAATTTCGTTGAATTTGCTGACTATAATTTTGTAGAGACAATACGGTCCATAAAATTTTCCCAAGTAACGTATAGTAACTATTAAATTCGCTGAATTTGCTGACTATAATTTTGTAGAGATAATACGGTACCATAAATTCTCCCAAGTAACGTATGGTAACTTGAATTGTATGCAAGGGAGTCCCATCCTGTTGAAAATAGCTACAGCTTATTTCATCATCATGTAATTGATCATTGATCAAGAAATGGCTCCAGTATGATTTTATTATAATTAACTGCATTTAATGCATTTTGAAAGAAAATTTGTTCTGTAATCTGTCCTTTTGAAATTGCAATCCAAACACCAATTACAATGAGATGAAGAATTATTTCAATTATTTAGTTGATCATGTCCGATAGCTTTGTGCATTTTGGTAGCTCAATAACTGAAATCAAGCCTTATCCGTTCAAAATGATCTAAATTTGCATTATGTAAATTTTCATTCACCCAATGATATAAATTTTGACGTGATACAAAATCTTATTGATGTAGATGCTAAAGAACTTTGGATGGATGTGCGTTTACTGCAGTTTGAACATAGATATATGGAATATTTCAGAAACACACGGAAAATAAATAAAAGACGGTATTATTATGAGTGGTATTTATTATCTATCTGAGTAGATAATTTTCTTGATGATTTATTTGGGATAACTTCCATTTTATTTCTAATCTTTGACAGCATTTGCCAACACCGGAGGCGTCTTTTCTAATTTTCATTTTAAAACACTACCGGTTTCCATAAATGTTTGAACCAACACGCTACGCTATCATTCAAACGTATTAAGCGTATTTCTATGTTGTGACGTAGATGCTAAAGAAGATAAGACTTTAGATGGATGTGCGTTTACTGCAGTTTGAACATGGATATATGGAATATTTCAGAAACACTTGGAAAGTAAATATAAGATGATATTCTTATTAGTGGTATTTATTACCTATCTGAGTAGATAATTTTCTTGATGATTTATTTGGGATGACTTCCATTCTATTTCTAAAATTTGACAGCATCTGTTAAGATCGGGGGCGCCTTTTCTGATTTTCATTTTAAAACACTACCGGTTTCCATAAATGTTTGAACCAACATGCTACATTATATCATTCAAACGTATTAAGCATATTTATATATTGTGACATTCCGTCGAACCCGTTAAAAACACGATCCCAATGAATAAGTCCATCCACCTATCTTCGCTTAGTGTTCTAGTTTGTAAGTGAGCTATAACAATAAAAGTGTCTTGTTGTACTATAAACTACATAGTTCTAATGGTTTTCTGAAGATATATTATTAACTAAAACGCGAAAATCAATAAAGAACAAAAATAGAAACCACACAATGAGCAATTTACAATAATTATAAATATACACGAATACGAAAAAACTAACCAATATACGAAGGTCAAAATGTACAAACCTGGGAATTTTATGCTACTAACTACAGACAGATCAAATTTCTTACGGTATACACAGAAACATAATATGCATATACATTCGAAAATAAAACATTCCCGATTATCCAATCATTTATTCAGAAGCACGTAATTTAGATTCGTTGGTTTGTAACACATGGATCAATAAGTCCCGAGACTAACCCATAGATGGCGCTCGTAGTAAACCAGTAACCACGTCTTTCTAGAGTACTAACCTTTGCTTGAAACGTGTCAAAATTTTAAGTCGATCGGACCAGAAACAGCTGAGTTATCGAGGTTGGAGTAAAGTCGTTTTGTAGTTTGTTTAAACAATGGAAAAAACCGAGTTTCGTGTTCTGATAAAACATTGTTTTTTAATGGGTAAAAACACCACGCAAGCAAAACAATGGATTGAAAAATGTTACCCGGACTCTTGTCCATCAAAAGCAACGATTTGTCGGTGGTTTGCCGAGTTTAAACGTGGTCGTACCGACACAAATGACGCGGAACGCTCGGGTAGACCTGTGGAAGCCGTTACACCGGAAAATGTGAGTGAAGTGACAAAAATTATAATGAAAGATCGTAAAGTGAAGCTCCGTGAGATTGCTGAGATGACACAGATATCATATGGAAGTCTATTTACTATCCTTCATGAAAAATTGAGCATGAAAAAGGTTTTTTCCAAGTGGGTGCCGCGATTGCTTTCGATGGAACAAAAACAGCAACGAGTCGATGATTCAGAAAGCTGTTTATCGCTATTTACTCGCAACAAAAAAAATTTCTTGCGTCGTTACGTGACCATGGACGAAACATGGATACATCACTACACTCCAGAGTCGAAGCGGCAGTCATCTGAGTGGCGCACAGCTGGCGAAAGCCGTCCGAAACGTCCGAAAACGCAGCAGTCAGCTGGCAAAGTCCTGGCGTCAGTTTTTTGGGATACACATGGCGTGATTTTCATTGACTACCTCGAAAAAGGTAAATCGATCAACAGTGATTATTATATTGACTTACTGGTGCGTTTAAAGGAGGAAATCGCAAAAAACCGACCGCACATGCAGAGAAAAAAAATCCTTTTTCACCAAGACAATGCACCCTGCCACAAGTCGATGAAAACAATGGCAAAATTGAACGAATTTGGTTTTGATCTGCTTCCCCACCCCCCATATTCGCCAGATTTAGCCCCCGGTGACTACTGGCTCTTTGCTGATCTTAAAAAAATGCTCCAGGGAAAAAGATTTGGCTCAAATGAGGAGGTCATCGCTGAAACTGAAGCTTATTTTGAAGCGAAAGATAAATTTTTTTATAAACATGGTATTGAAAAATTGGAAAAGCGTTGGAACCATTGTATCACTCTAAAAGGTGATTATGTTGATGAATAAAAAAAAATTTTGCAAAAAAAATGTTGTTTTCATTGTTAGTCTCGGGACTTATTGATTCATGTGTTATGTATCTTGTATGGGGTTATATTCTTTTCGTTTCATTACGATCCGCATAAAATTTCCAAAAATGCTTGCGCGTGTTAAAGATTACATGACCACTTAAGTGCGATTTCACTTTTGAAACTATTTTAAAAGGCAGTTAAGACATAACCATATACAAACAAATAAAATTGACATTTTCAACAAATACATACTTAAACAATTAAAGCGATGCAGTAAAATAAATTTTTTATTTGCATCATTAATTTATCATCCTATAAAAGTTGAATAGAAAGAGACTTGACAAATATTTCGTAATAAATGAACTTTCTGTGACATATGTATTTATTATTTTGGTAGATGTGATAAAATCTTATGTACATATATACAAAAATTATTATTAAGTACATTGATTTATTGATTTCAGGATAATAGGTACTGTTCTATACTTAATTACTGATATTACAATAGTGTACTAAGTTAATTATTATGGGGTCTAGAGTTACAATATAATGCGCATTTTATTCAGTAATGTACGTATAATTTACCTAGCGAAGTATTTACGTTGGTTTTTATATCTTACTATTTGTAGTAAAACTGAAATTATTCCCTAATAATAGTTTTGTGTTCATTTCTTAATGCAGTGGTCATCAAAACCGTCGATTTTTTTTAGTTTCATATTTTTAGTCGTTGATTTTATTCTATTTTTATGGAAGAGCTTTTATAATTCTAATATTTTCTTCCCTTCTTCCAAATTACAAATAGACAAACATTTTATAAGTTTTGTACCCTAATGGCAATAGCAAGTTGGTAATATGATCTTCGTAATATTTTACATTTTCTAGACTATATATTTAGCATTGACAGAAATAAGAATAGTAATTTATCTAATCTGGTACGTAGACTTCCGCAGTCGTGGTCCATACGATCATCTTCTGAGCTTCCTGGCTGGAACCGCGTCACTGGTATAATTGCCGACGTTTCGTACCCACTCGTATGGGACATCTTCAGGGCTCAACTACTGCTACTGTTGGTTGCACTGAAACTGAGTAGTTTCAAATTTTTCGATGATATGGTGAATCGTGCGCTAGGTGGGCCGATTACGTAGACCAAAGTTTCTCTAAGCGCACGAAACACATTTCTCATTGGACGCCGACTTTCGTAAAAGAGCTGAATAATTCGTAGACGCTGTGACGGGCGAGTCTTTCTATAATAAAATGTCATACAATATTTAACTAAAAAAGCGTGAAAGTTGGACACGACTCACGCTTTATCTGTCAAAAAATCGCTATTGAAAAAAGTATATCATAATGAATCACCCATTACAACCGAACATTGATCAGTGATATCGATTTTGCGTAATTATGAAAAAATTATATGCAAAATAAACACCTCATTTGTTGGCTGAGTTGGCTTTCCAATCATTAATTTAGTGAAGATATGATCTGAAAGACATTTGGCGTCGACAATAACGGTGGATGTACATTATATACCCAAAATGAAGCAACAATCGAAACAATGGACTGAAAACGCATTGAAGAAGATAAAGACCGTAAACTCGGCCAGAAAGGTTAGGGTTACTGTGGGACTGCTATGCGATTATTGTCATCAATTATCTTCAAAAGGATAAAATGATTTGTGCCGATTACGGAGGTAATCACTGAAACTAACACATATTTCGAACAGTTTGATAAAGTCTACATTTCTGAAGGAATGATAAGAAATATCGGTGAATTAAATATAATGATATAATAAAAGTTTGTATTTTCTCGTCTAAGTTCACTTATTACTAAGGGTAATCAGTGACAGAACTGATGAAGGGATGCCGATAAATTGCATCGTGTCAGTGACACGAAGTGCCTCGCAAAGATAAACTGTTAACTGCGATGGGTATAAATAAATTTCTAAATCGTTTTCCTACGTTGGAATATACAGAAACTCTAATTAAATGTGTTAACTGCAAGATAAGCCTACCCGGTAAGGCTATACACTATATCAACCCAAGAGCTTTGTTCAACATTACTGACTATTGATTCGTCCTCGTACATGGTTCGTAGAGTCGTATTTGTATTTCAATTTATATTTTGATTGGCTATACGTATGTGCATCAGTACATTTTAAATTCTAGTTATATTTGCAGCGTCATTCAAACAAAAAAAAGCCAACTAATGAAACAGAAACAAAATTCACGTTTACTTTGAACTTAACTAATTCCACTTGCTTCAATTCGTAAAAATATTATAAATTGCATCATTAACAAGAGTAAATATTTGCGTCATCACATTCGTAGTAACACCGTTACACGCATTATCTGTAACGATAAACAAATGAAGAATAAGTAATAAAGACCAAAGAATAATGTTATTATTATTACTCACGTATGCAGTACATTGTATTATGAAAGCTGTTAAACAATAACAAAAATCTTATACAGTGTTTTTAAACTTTAATTAATTTTGTCTCAATATAAATTTTTAAAACACGGTTATAGACAATATTTTATGGGGAGGAGAATTAGAATGATATACAAAGGCAATCTAGAGAACCAGATTTTTTACGTGCTTCGAGTTCTGTAAAATAAATGTGTTGAAACTGATTCATTTGAAACTTTATAAATTAAATACTTAGACGTATAAGTATATTAGTAATTTAATTAATTTTATTTCATGTTTTCAAATCTTATGTTTATACGAGGATATATAATATACTAGGATTATCTATAATAGAAAAAAAGTTCCATAAGATAATAAAAAGATGCCGACTATAATTTTATTGCATCATAATACACACACTTTACACTATTTTTCCACGTATTTCCCTGTGTTATTTTGTCATTTCTCATAGAGTTTTGCTCTTTATATCCTTTTTTCATATAGCGTACTCCCCAAAAGTAACAATTCAAGGTACAAAAACAAATAAAAATCGCTAAGTACGAGGTTTGGGATGAGGGACTGATCAAACGCGTCTTAGAGAAAAGTTTTGCCAAAACTTGCACTATGTGAACGGGTATTGTCGTAGATGAGAACAGTACCGCGGCTGGGTATATATTGTCGTTTATTCTCTATTACATGACGCACTTTTCTAAGTGTTCTACAGTAACGATTAATGTTAGTAGCCTTTCCTCATGTTATGAAAGCAGCTAGCAAAATACTGTGCCCATGACTTTTCCAGGGGTTAACGACGGATTGACTTTCATATTTGCTAGCGATGAAGTTTGTCTATGTTCTAAAAATTGTCGCTTTAATTCAAGGCCTTCATTGGAAAGTAATGTTTTAACCCCGCTCAGTTAACGATGTTAAAAAGGCATCATCTAGTTATATCAAATCAAAAAATGGAATGCATTGGCCAAACGTTTCGTTTTGTGATGTTAGTAACAACGAACACGCAGCCTTTGAAATTTCAATTTACCAGATACAATTTCAAGAAGTAGTGAATGTGAAATTTGAGGGAAATCTATAAAATGTTGTTTAATAGCGTTCGGTTTTTTTCATCTTATTTTTAACTGCCCTAAACAAATCATCAGTGATCAAGAATGGAATCTCACCCCGTTTTTCATCTTGCACACTTTGTGTCCTTTACTAAACGATATGCTCGTACCAATGAATTGTGCTTTCTCTATAAATTTCAAACATTTGATGTTAATTTCAAGAGATTTTACATTATTTGTATTAAGAAAGTCATCTTACTTCATATACCACAGGATATTCAATTTTCTTCTATATTGTAAATATTTACTATGAAACGAACACAGTATTTGGTCAATTCAAACAGACGCCAGACTCTTACCAGTATTTTCTGAATGTACAGTCGTTGTTCATTGAATTAGGATCATTGCGAGGGTTTTAAGTTTCTGAGAATAATTTTCGAATTGTACTAGCAAATATGTATAATTTATTTCTGACTATTTACGGTCTTTGTATTGTATCATTGTCTGATTTAAAGCTCCCATAATTTGTCGTAAATGCATTATTGTATTTTATTGTATATGTATTAAAAGCTAAAACTACATACTTCGTGAGAGTTTCCTATTGCATTACTTTGTAAAAATATTTGGGTTTAGTTTATCTCTGACACTGGTCGATTTATAGCTACGCGTAATGACATTAAAATAAATCCTATTGGGCGTTATTTTAAACATATTTTAGTACTTTATTTTGTTTAAAATCTTTTTGAAAATTAAGTCTGGCATGAGAAAAAAAATTAAAAACAGTATCGTTATGGTAGTTGAGAGTACGCCAAAAACAATTTCTTCTTTCATTAAAGCAAAAGAGGGTCATACAAAATATTAAATAGAAATGAAGATACTTCATCTATCTATGTTTTTTAATAAAATAATTTGTAAGAATGTGCATTTTTATTGCACTTATATACTAAAACTAATGATTTTCCTTGTAGTCCTAATTCAATGATCAGCGACTGTTTGTACTATGTACTAGTGGCATTAATGTGTAACTAGTCAATATTGTAAAGGTAAGAGGAATACGTTATTGAAACACAGCCTCCCCTAAATTTCTTATATCCAGAATATATGTTCAAGAAAATGCAGACAAACAATATGGATATTTTACTATCTTTAATAGACAAAATAAATAAAAGTTTATATCATTTGCTTCCTTTTTTGACTGATTTCGTGGAAATAAAATACAATTTATGACAAATTTGGTATTAAACTATAGTTTACAAGGAGAAGACTAGGGATTCGACAAGTAATACTGTACGAGGGTAGAAAGTACATAATCTATAAAGCATATGTTTCAAGTTTGAAGACGCCACAATGTTTAGTATTTGTTTGGCAGCCAGCCATCAATAGTGAACGTTTTCAGAAAATTTGTAAAAATGGAGAAAATAGATCATCGATACGTGATACAATAACTTTTATTTGAAAGGCCTTAGCCCAACTGATATAAAAGCTGAACTGGATTCTGCTCTGGGTGAGTCTGCTCCTTCGTTTACACCAGTGAAATGTTGGGTAGCAGAGTTTAAACGAGGTCATACGAGCTGCTAAGACGAGCATCGCAATGAAGAAAATCCAGAAAGCGGTACTGGATGATCGTGGACTGAAAGTGCGCGAGCTAGCAGACATAGTAGGCATTTCAAATCGCATATTATCTGAAAATTTGCACATGAGAAAGCTATGTGGAAGATGGGAGCTGCGTTTGCTCACACTCGAAACAAACAAAACAGTGTGGTGAAGATGTTTCAATTGAGTGTTCAGCGAAGTTTCGCAGTAACGAAGCAGAATTTTTGCGCCGTTTCATAACCGGGGATGAAACATAGGTGCATCACTTCACACCCGAGACAAAAGAACAATCAAAATAATGGACTCGAAAGGGAGAACCGGCTCCAAAGAAGGCGAAGACCGTTTCATCAGCGGGCAAGGTCATGACATTGATTTTTTTGGGATGCGCGTGGAATAATTTTTATTGACTATCTCGAAAAAGGAAAAACTATCAACGGCGACTATTATGCAAACTTATTGCAACATTTGGGGCAAGAAATCAAGCAAAAACGGCCGCATTTGGCTAAGAAGAAAGTATTGTTGCATCAAGACAATGCACCAGCTCACAAATCCGTTATTGCAATAGCAAAAATTAATGAATTAAAGTTTGAATTGCTACCTCATGCACCCTATTCGCCAGATTTAGCCCCCTAGGATTATTTTCTGTTCCCAAACTTGAAAAAATGGCTCAAAGATTTTCCAACGACGAAGAAGTAGTAGTTGATGGCTAATTTGAGGAGCAAGACAGTTCTTATTGTAAAAAGGGTATCGAACTTCGCTGGGAAATGTGTACAGAGTTGAAAGGAGATTATGTCGAAAGATAAATATATTTCTTTCCAAAATTTTTGTGTTTTCTTTGTTGGGTCGGGTACTTCTGGGACCACCCTCGTATTGACGTCTGGACCATAAAACAAGGACTGAACAAGGTAATCAAACTTATAAAATGCATAGAAAACTATTCTATGGTATGTAGACTGTCCATAATAAATTGAAACACCAGGTTTTTGGTTTCAACTTGTGTGGTTTATTATTATACATGAGATTGATTTTAAATAAATGTGTCCTAACTCTGTAAGATCCGCAGTTTAGTTATCAGTGATAATTTATCACTGTCAACGTATAATACATAGCTCAATTCAGATTATTGTGCGGTGCGTCAAAAATAGATGTAGAAGCTATTAAATGACCTACAATTTACGCGCGAACAAGTTTTAAAGAAGAATCGAAATTTATCATTTCAGGAAACTAACTGCCTTTCATTCACTTCATAGTTTAACAGGCTGCTATAAAAGTAGTCACCGTTTATAAACTTTCTTCATTTTGTATATCGTTATTTAACATTTGGTTCGCCGAATTTTTTATGGATCGCTATGTGTGGCGGAGAAACTATATAAACATTAGAGGCCGGTATTAGATCGCGAAATACATATATAATAGTGTGAATAAGTAAGTGATCACTTGCAAAATATCTAATTCTTGAACAGTCACAGCTAAGTGCCTGCCTAAAGTCATTGGATCTATGAAGAACCTGCGGCCAAAGTCAAGAATGGACACCTGGTTCCTCTATCACGATAATACTCCAGCTCACCGCGCCAAAGCCTGCACATAATATTTAACCACGACAGGATTGAAACTTTTCGAGCACCCTTGACATAAATGACGACAAACAACCTGGTGCAAAAAATCATCGTAATTGTGCCTGAATTTATCAGAAATGAGCCGAAATCCTCATTGCGGTATGTGGGAATGGAATTAAATATTTCCAAAAACTGACACAGCATTTGGGGCTGAGAAAGATTTGTGCAAAGTTTGTACCACACAAGCTAACTGAATTCAACATTGTACATACTTGATTAAAGACGTGGTGTTTTTAATATGATGAGAACAAGTGTCAAAGCTCTGAATGGAAATATCCAAGCGAAGAAAAAAAGCCGTTTGGAGAAGCCAAAAGTGAAGACAATGTTGACTTGTTTTTATGATTCAAAAGGCATAATGCACAAAGAGTTTGTACCAACTACTCAAAAAGTCAATGCTGTATATTATCTTGGTGTTATGAAGCGTCTTTTGGCGAGTATTCGTCGTGTGTGCTCTCAATATCGTGAAAATGGTAACTGGCGTTTATTACATGATATTTCACAATCTCATCGCTCGACGATTATCACAGATTTTCTAAGCAAATGACATTTTAACCATCAACCATTCACCGGATTTGGTTGAAGGACAGCGTTATGCCGACGTCGAAGCTATTAAAAAGGCGTCGACAAAGATTTCATCTCTAATGATGAACGTAAAAATTCATTCGACATCTTAATTGACCGTGCGAAATGTTGTATTGAATAAAATAAATGAATTTTACCAAATAGTAAGTTTTTGTTTTTATTTTAAAAAAATTTGGTTTTCTCTGCGACATACTGTGTATTACCAAAATCCAAACAGTTGCGGTACCAGTAGAAACAAATTTATTGGTTTGCTGTGTAAAATGGTTGAGCAACTTTAGGTAATATTCGATTGAGAGAATAAACTATTGCAATAAATGTTAAATGCGCTACACTTAGTGAACCTACAGTTATTGTTAATTTGGAGGTCGTTATAATTTACCAATATTTCTTTAAAGCTTACCTTTGCTTCCTCGTCTTATTGCCTTGGTCATTCACCTACTGCACCCCTTTAGTAAAAGATGTTTAACCTGTAAAAATATATATTTATGTATAAAATACATAAGTTTCTATAAAGGTCATAACATATATAAGAAGGAAAGAAAACAAAAGCTGGAGGGATAATCGTGAGTTTCGAGAGAGCAAGTGTCAGAATCCTATCATTGCAATAGCGAGTTTAATGTTTTCGAGTGATCATTGTGAATTTCTTAATTAATAGAAAAAGGTTTGTGAAATTTATGTCAAGGTTTCTTTTGCATGGCGTGCAATTGTACGTAATTTGTTACATGATATCTGTAGGTATGTTGTGGTGAGCGTGAACTGTGCATTTTAAAATGAAGGTGAATGTCATATAGTAATAATTAAAGACAATTGTAATTAAAGATGCTGCTGGTTCTCTATTAGTATTTAAGCACACGAATTAACGAGCCTTTGCAAGTTGCCGAATAAAAATATGGCGCATTAAATACCGAAATATAATAATTTCTATATTTTACATTCTCTTCGATTCGGAGAGAAGTATTACATTTTTGTTAAAATACTATATTTGAAAACCGTATTAATTAAAGTATCAATTGATTTAAAGTTAAATTATATTTCAGAAAAGTTTACATTTTTCTAAATTTGTCTGTTATTTATTTTTTTTTACCGTTTAATTACTAATTGTGCTATTTTTGGGCGGTTGAGAGAGCGCGTATACACTCTCTCTCTTAGTTCGTTCCAACTCGTCTTGATCATTTAAAAAATGTTAAGGCGATTTTAGTTTCTGTTTGGATATTATAGTGGTGGTACAGTAAGTGAATAACAGTTCTTGAAGTGCCCGGAGACAAATCAGTAGTTGTTGCGAAATGAACCAACATAATAACTTACGCTGGCAGGTAAATCTAATGAATAATTAAATCTAACCGCGTTTACATTGAAATACACCATTCACCGATATCAAGGAGCAGGGGACTTAGACCCCAGCAAATGATCGTCTACTACTAAGCAACTGAAATCGCAGAAAATCAGCAACAGAAATAGTGAGCAAATTCAATCGCGAACGTCAGCATTCGGTTTCAGTTACCACAGCCAAACGGAGGCTGGCGGAAGGAAATTTACAACGTCGCGTGGCAGGCAGCTTGCAAACCATTGCTGCGTTAGAGTAACTGATTGAAAGGGCTACATGGGTCCGAGAACATCGGGTTTGGGCGGTAGAACAGTGGCAAGATGTTTTATGGACGCACGGATTAATATTTAAAGTGCTTGTTCAAAGTAGGAGAACGTTAGACGTTTCACTAGTGAGAGAATTCTTTCCGAATGCATTGAATCAACAATAAAACATGATTGTGATTTAGTTTCAGTTTGGGGATACTTTTCTTACTCAGGAGCAGTATTACTTTATCATTATAGCATCCCAGAAAAATATTCGAGAAAATATTTCTAGAAACTTTTATCTTAGTGAGCTCAAAATGATATGGGTGTGAAAAAATATACTTTTAGATAATTGTTTGTTATTTTATAATACAAGTAATTCATTCAACGTCGTAATTTAAATGCTATGGGGTTAAAGTTGAACTATTAAAATAGAAAACAGTATTATACTGACTGATAAGGCATTTAATTCAGTCCAACATAAACGAAAGTAATGGACGATAATGTATGTTTTTCTCAAAATGATTCGTTTATTAAACTTTACTAGTTAAGCAATATTAGATTTAGACGTAATATATTTCATATTGTGTCTTGAGTTCGAAGTATGACATAATATTCACAATCAGTAGCAGACAGCGCGAGTTACTATCAATAAATATTAAGAATCAAATGTTTACATTGCTTTTGTTCGTAATTATTTCTACATATATTCATCAGGTTCGTGATTGTGATGTATTATATTCCCACTATTGTGTATGAAATTTTCGTGTTTTATTTTCACAAAATCAAAATTACATTTATGAGGAAATTTCAAGTTATTACATTCATATCTAGAATAAGCATTATATTTGTCAATTTTACATAAACTCTATAAATCAAATTCTTTAAAAATTTTATAAAGGATATGTGAAATTGGAAATGTATGCATACAAGAAGAATTTATTGACATATTTCTGTCCTGTCGATATTTGGGTGCGACGATTAATAGTTTGCATTTATTTTTTTTATTGTCATTTGATAATAAATATTCTACGTTATCGACAAAAACAAATGATATAGCAAACGAGAGAATAGTTAAAATAGAACACTTAAGAAGAGACAACATAGAACAAAAATTATTAATGCAGATTTAGAAAATAAGCAACTTTCTTGTCAGGTATAAATCAATCTCACTACAATCTGGAAAAGAATCTGCAGCAAGAGTACCTATATATGCTATGAACATGAATATAGCAAAACTTATATTAGTGAGTCAAATTGCTTTTGTTGGAAAAGATTCATCTCAGGATATTTCATAGACAATGCAGCTGTTAAACAATTCTTGAATAAAAATGCCAAATACAATGGAAATTTCAATTGCAGCCAGTATTGAATTGGGTGCAGTAGAACATATTGGAGCTAAATAGTATCAGTGTTTTGGGAACCGTTATGGTCGAACAACCCCTAGGAAGAAAGCTTGAAAAGAAATTGTTACACATACTACAGTCGTATATTATGAGAACTCTCACGATTATATGTTGTTCGAAGAAGCATTGTTCTAAAAAATTTAATAGATAAAATAAAGTCACGATATATTTTACATTACATCATATAATGTGTGCTAAGAAAACGAATCGCCTAATAAAAATACATTGTTTTAAAGTAAAGTTTGTATAAATGTTTGCTGTAAATCTTTAAATGTTCATTGAAGAATTTGTACGCATCATAAAGAAAATTTAAAAAAATCATTTGCCGTTCCACGTACATGAACACATTCTGCTATTCAACCGGTCATGCTTCTAATAAGACATTCTGTGAACTTCTGTGGAAGCTCATTTCAAGTAGCTTGTAGGGCATAATATGGCTGCTGTTAGTTCATTGGAGGATTCGGAAGCATACTAACACTTTGACCTATTATATCCCTGATATGTTCTATACAAAGAGTACTAGGAAAATTTTGCAATACAGTTTTGTTTATTTAATTTTTTCAAAGTAATTTCCTCTAAAGCACACTCGTTATCCCAAGTCCGCAGAAAGTCCTCATCACTGGAAAATCGCCTCTCTTTTAGCTTCATTTTCACATGCGGGAACAGTGCAAAGTCACAGGGAGCAAAACCTGGAATGTAGGGAGGGTGCTTGAGAAGTTTCGATCTTGTCGTGGTCAAATATTCGGTGCAGGCTTTGGCGCGGTGAGCTGGTGCATTAATATCCAGGCGTCCATTCTTGACTTTTGGCCGCAGGTTCTTCATAGACGACTTTAGGTAGGCACTGTTCAGTATATCACATAGCTGTGACTGTCTTCTGTGTGTCCAAAACGACGCGTTCCACAATTCCACTCGATTTGAAAAATACAGCATCATTTTCTTCTTTACGGATCGGGATTTTCTGATCTACGAGTGTGTCCTCATCGTCAAAGACCCAAACTTTGTTTTAAGCTTTGGTCGGCACATCGTAATAGTACAGCCAAGTCTCGTCACCTGTCGTGATGTTGTTCACATACTGAGATTGTCCCTTATTAAACTTTTCTAGCATCTCCCGGCACCAAGTCACAAGTCGTGTCATCTGCTCTTCAGTCAGTCGATGCGACACGCAGAGAGAACAAAGTTTCTTCACCTGCAAATGATCATGCAGAATCGAAAGAATTTCTGGTGCATTTAGGCCTGAAGTACCCTCTATCTGTTGGTAGATCACTCGCCTGTCCTCGCCAAGCATTTTCCTCACAGTAGTAACGTTTTCCTCTGTAACTGACGTTCGTGGCCTTCCCGGCCTCTCAGCATCCTCCACAGTTAAATGTTCCCTTTGGAATTCTCTATACCACCTGAATATCGTTGAGCGATGTGGATAAACATCACCTAGTGCAAGAGTAATTTCTACGAAGCACTGGTCTGTTTAAACGACACACGAAATTATAACGCAAATCTGCCCTTGTCTCATTTCGTAAACACGATGCCATCGCAATTACTTTACACTCTCACTGCTAATGAATAACTGAGCCCATCGACATGGCGCGGCGGCTACTATGCACGTATGAATATGTCTCAACAAGCAACAACAAGCAGGTTCCTACGTTCCTAATATCCTTTGTAGATCCGCGCAAGCCAATTGAGAATATTGATGTAGCTGCAGCATGAGGACGCGCATTGTTTTGCCGAATGTAGCACTATTTAGCCCTTGGATATGTAGTAAAGTGAACGGTTCTACAGCTTTGTTATATTATATTAAATGATAAACCCAAATTTAAAATAGAAAAAGAAAATACAAAGTTTTTTTTGTTCTTATATGATCTTGCGTGACATCCTTCATACTTCGAGGAAATGATATATATATATTGTATATATATATATATATATGGGTCTGTATATATATATATATATATATATATATATATATATATATATATATATATTAATATAAAATAAGTAATCAAAACAGTTATAGTTCCATTAGTTTGTTCTTTGGACCTAAATTATAATATTTTCACTTTTATTTAGGATAGCGTACATTGGTACACAGTTAAATTTATCAACAATATGCTTCTAACTTTCACTGCGGCATTTTTTGGGTTTATAATTTATTGGTCCATAATGAAAATGTATTGGAATGTTCTCAAAACGATTGTATTGAGTTGTTGGGAAAAGTCGTGATCCGTTTTTACAACAGATGACGCTAAATCATTTTTTGTACGTGCTCGTAATGCTCGCCTGCATTCATACAATAAATAATACGAAAAATATAGAAGAAATACGTCATAACTTTTTCGAAAAGTCAATACATAAGAGAAGCATATTTCGGGACGGTCCTATCACTTTGTTAAAAAGAAAAATTTAAAATATGACAGTTATTGCAGAATTCCTTTCATATATCGACAATTTCTTCAGGTTTTAGCAAAACATTATATGTGTCGTTTATATACGTCTTATTAAAAGATAAATTATCGCAAATAATGGATTAATGACCTCAACCTCCATGTGTCAGATGCACAAACATAATTAACCTGTGCTAACGGACCCGATAATATTTACATTTGTCTGGAAATATAATATACGGGACAGGACAGTCATTTCATGCTAATTAAATAAAACTTCTTCACCTTGACATTTACTTAAAACTTGCTTAAAATTTATTTAAAAGGAATTCAGTCAATAAATAATTTAATAAATTGCAGTCAGTTAATTATATTTTGTGCAAAATCACGAAGACAGAGTGCTATACACTACCGGTCATATTTATTTGCCCACCCCAATTTTATGTGTTTCCTGAAATAAGGATTATCTTTCGAAAAATCTGTATTACAATTATTCAACAATATTATTAGTGGAAGTAAGTCCATATGAATTTCTACGATAATCTTAAATTGTTTATGATCAATATTATAAAGGTATCAAAAATTGGAAAAATACCATAAATATTATATAGGCTAATCCCTACAGTATTAACAGTTTTACCTGCATTTCCGAAAGGTATTACCAATATTGTGTTATTGTACTAACTAATTACAATATTAGGATGTGTTATTCAAAAATTGCTGCTGAAATGAAAAGAGCGCGTGCCAAACCAATTAGTGTGTCCACGGTACAGAGAAGGTTAAGGCAAGCGGGTTTATACGGAAGAATTGCTATGCGAAAACCACTATTACGAAAGCAAAACAAGATAAAACGACTAAAGTGGGCTAAAGAACATAAGAATTGGACGATTGATCAGTGGAATAATGTGTTGTGGACAGACGAATCGAAGTTTGAACTTCTCGGTAGTAAAAGGCGAATATTCGTAAGAAGATCCGCAGGAGAAAGAGTACTGCCAGAATGTATTGCGCTTACCGTAAAACATGGAGGAGGTTCAGTAATGATTTGGGGGTGTTTTGGTGGAAGATCTGTAGGCGTCAAAATTGAGGGAATCCTAAGAAAAGAAGGCTACAAGGGAATTTTAGAAAATAACGCTGTTCCTTCAGGACTAAAGATTCTTGGCGAAAACTTTGTATTTCAACAGGACAACGATCCAAAACACACTTCCAGATTGTGTGGCGATTACTTGCGTCAACTAGAAGAGCAAGGGCAAATCTCTATAATGGTATGGCCCGCTCAAAGTTCTGATCTGTACCCAATTGAGCTTCTTTGGGAAGAATTGGACCGGAAGGTTCAAGAACGTGCTCTATCATCCACCACTGTACTGTGGGAACAACTTCAAGAAGCCTGGGCACAAATTACAGAAGATACACTGCAAACATTAATTGAAAGGATGCCGCGGTTACGTGCCGCAATTATCAAAAATAAAGGTGGGCACATCGATTAATAATTAATGATAAAGTTTTTATATAAGGAAAATGTAACTATTTTATGCTTATTTTACACTATTGTATTGGTACAATAAATAAATTTTCAGTATACATTTGATAGTTTAATAATTTTCGCTAAAACTAAGGGTGGGCAAATAAATATGACCTGTAGTGTATATAATACTACGTCTAAATGAAACAAATTAAAAATATCTATCTAAGTACAATGCGTTTATATAAATAAATTTGCGATTATGAAGTTGAAATAATTAAAATGAAAAATAATTTAAAATCTAAAACTCAGGAATATAACAATTTATAATAACAGGGAGTCATTTAATAGTGCAATTAAAGAATTTCAGGGCTTAGAAAATAATTTAATACAATTATAAATTTTTTTTTTTTTATTTTCCTCACGGAATACCATTACAATCTGTTCATTATTAGAACAATGAGTAATTTAAATCTAACCTAACTTGCTAAGTGATTCCTAATTCACAGTCTTACTCGATAGTAGTCCCTAATTTTTAACAGCTTATTTGCTACTTTGTACACTGAACTGTTGTGTACACTCCCGCACTGTGCTCTGCTTTTGTTTGTTAACTTCACTAAACTAATTCATAAGGTTTGATCCTCTTTAGTCGTCTAGTCTGTTTCGTGTTATCCAGGAGTTGGATAGCCTCTGGATTCACGTGCCGATGTAGTCTATCTTCATGGTTCCTAGCATGCTTAGCGATTATCTGTCTAACAGTGTCAATACCTAGATCTTTGTGGATGTCACTATTCCTAACGTACCAAGGAGCATCTATGATGTTTCTTAAGACCTTATTTTGAAATCGTTGTATTAACTGAATATTGCTTTTGCTGGCACATCCCCATATCTGGATGCCATAACTCCATATAGGTTTGAGTATTTGATTGTATAAAAGTATCTTGTTGTGTATGGACAGTTTGGATTCACGTCCAAGTAACCAATACATTCTTTTGTATCTTAGTCCCAATTCTTGCCGTTTCTTTTTGACATGTACTCTCCATCTGAGTCTTGCATCAAGAGTTATGCCCAGATACTTTGCATTGCTTTCATGCGGGATCTGAGCATCATTAATTTTTACTGGAAGGTACTGTTTTCTTTTATTCGTGAAATCAATATGAACAGATTTAGACTCATTCAGTTTGAACCTCCATTTCTTGGTCCAGTCATAGATTTTGTCCATTGATGCTTGTAGGTTTTTATTTGCTTCTTCGTGATTTTTTCCAACTGAAAGTATTGCTGTGTCATCTGCGAAAGTAGCAATGGTATTATTATTAAGTTTAGGGATGTCTCTTGTGTACAATATATATAGAATTGGTCCCAGGACACTTCCCTGTGGTACCCCAGCTCTAATCTGTCTCAAGTCGGAATACGCTTCCTCCTGTTTAATCCTGAAGTATCTGTCACTGATATACGATTCCAAAAGTAGGCAATATTGTTCGGGAAGGCAGTTGTGGAGTTTTTGTATTAATCCTTTATGCCATACTTTATCAAAAGCCTGCGCTACATCTAAAAATATGGCTGAACAGACTTTTTTCTCTTCTAGTGCCATTTCAATGACATTGGTGATCCTGTGTATCTGGTCAATGGTTGAGTGACCCTCTCTAAAGCCAAACTGATGTTCCGGTATCAGATTTCTTTCCTCTATTATTGGTACAAGTCTCTTTAACAGCAGTTTTTCATAAAGCTTGGATATCACAGGGAGCAGTGAAATAGGAGTATATGATGTTACTTCATGTTGCAGCTTCCCTGGCTTTGGTATCAGTACTACTTCTGCCACCTTCCACAGCCTCGGGACATATTTTATTCTAAATGAAGCATTAATAAGGTAGGTTAATTTTCTAATGACTATTTTTGGCAGCTGTTTTAGAACCTCACCTGTTATGAGATCAAAACCAGGGCCTTTTTTCGGATTGATGTTGAATTTTATTTCCATTTCTACTTCTTTAGGTGTGACCGGCTTAATTGTTACATTCTCAGCATTTATTTCTATCTGTTCTTGGAGTTCTTCTCCATCATTAGGTTGGAACGTGTTTTCTAAGTGATCAGCAAATTCCATGGCTTTTTCTTCGTTACTGCGGGCCCAGCTTCCATTGTCTTTTCTAATGGGAGGATTTTGTATAATCGGCCTCTTGAGTCCTTTGGTAACTCTCCAAAGGGAGTATTCTGTATTCTTCTCAGTAGTAAGCTCTTTAAGGTATACTCCGATTGTCTCTTGCTTGATGCGTTTGATTTCGCGTTTTAATTGCTGAGTCGCGTTATTTAAAGTAGTTTTATCAGCAGGATCTCTAGTTTGGTGCCATTTCCGCCTCAATTTTCTCTTTTCGGCGATTAATTCCCTAATTTCTTTCGGATAGTTGTTTCCTTTGATTCTTGGGAAAATAGTTGGTGTATTGACCCAAGCTGCTTGTTGAATGTCATTCGTAAGCTTTTCTACTTCCTCGTCCAATTCTTCAGGAGTTTTTAATGAGCCAGACAGAACTGTGTTCATTTCCACTTGCAACCTAAAGCTGTTCCAGTCGGTTTGCTTGTTGATTAATCTTGGTGAGTTTTCTCTTTGGATTACTGTATCATTGAGTGTGAGAAGGATAGGGGAATGGTCTGAATTCATGTCCCATGCTTCCTGTATATCCAAGTAAGTTGCCGCAATGCCCTTGATGATATAAAAGTCAATCAAATCAGGAATCTTACCTGGATCCGTCGGCCAGTATGTAGGTTTACCAGTAGACAGGGTATCACACTTTAGTCGTTTAGTTGCTTTTAGCAACTCTTTCCCTTTGGTGGTGGTGAGCCTCGAACCCCAGTGGGTGTGCTTCGCGTTGAAGTCTCCTCCAATAATAAATATCTGTTCTTGATTTACCAGCAGGTTCATATAATCCTCTTCTTTCAAAGCATGCCGAGGAGGACAGTACAATGCTACAATTGTAATATCATATTTTCTAGTCGTTACCTTAACAGCTGTGGCTTGAAACTTTGCCGTTTGTAATCCCATCTCTTGGTAGTGATTGATTGTCTCTTTGATGATGACCGCACTACCCCCTTTTGCTGAATTATCCGGATGGATAGTATGGTACACCTTGTAGCCTGGGAATCTGATGAAAGATTCTTTGGTGAAGTGTGTTTCAGAAATTAGACACACATCTATTTTTTCTAAGTCAAGAACAGCTTGTAGTTCTTGTTGATGATTTTGGAGCCCATTAGAGTTCCATTGCAAAATACGAAGTTGCTTAGCCATTTCTATTTTTTTGGTATTGCTCCTTGATGGCGCTTTTCAAGGTTATTGATTCTGTCATCCATCTTACTCAGTCTCTCCAAAATTTGTTGCAGCAGTACTTCGGTAGATGGTTTTTGTTTTTGGCTTTTCAACCCAGAGGCTGTGGCTTTACCCATAACTACCTGGCTATACGTTTGTTCATTAGCTACAGTAGTTTGTCTTGGTCTTTCAGTTGGCTCAGTTGTTACTGCAGCCCTTTGAGGCTGCTTGGGAAGATTGAACTTTTTGGTGTTCTTTTGTCGGAGTTTTTGAACTTCCTTAGCAACCAAGCAGCCCCGATAATTTGCTGGGTGGTCACCCCCACAGTGTATACATTTAGGTGTCTCTTTTTTGGGTCTCTGACAGTTTATTGTGAGATGTTTTCCAGTGCATCTGACGCACCTTGGTTCCTTGGCACAATATTTTTGGGTATGCCCATACGCCTGACATCTTTTGCATTGTGGTACAAGTCGATTTTTCTTTAGTGCAACAATTTCAATGCTGCTACCCATAATTTCAGTAATCGCGTATATTTTATTGATATCTTCATCTTGTCTGAAGGTTAATACGAACATATTTAATGGTTCTTTAGTTCGGAACCTTAACTTAGGAGTGACTTCTAAAAGTTTATATCCTCTTTTCTTTAAGTCGCCAATAATAGTTTCGGTTTTGCACGTATGGTGGAGTCGTTTCGCCAATACTTTTATTGGTCGAGTTTGCTTATTTTCATAACTATGAAATGAATATTTCTGGTCTTGGAGCATACGTACAACCAGTCTGTAGCTTGCTTCATCCTTTACATTAATTTTGATGTTTTCGCTGTTTATAGTTTTAATTTGAAATCCCTCGATAATTTCAGTTAGTTTTTCATATATTTTATTGTAATCCCCAATTTCATCCACAATGATTGGAGGAGGCATTTTGAGTTTAGTTTCAGTATCTTTCTGTTTTTTTGGGTTATTCCGACTTTTCTGTTGTGGATTCATTGTGGTATTCACCGTTGTCTTAGATTTCTTGCTTTTGACTCGTATCCACTCAGTCTCCCTTGCTAATTCTTCTTCGTCCGTATGATATTCTACAGGCGCTACTTCTTTTAGCACTCTTTTTTCTTCTTTTTCATGTTCTATTTGTTTTTGCATCATTTCTATCTGTAATTGCATTTGGGAAATTGTAGTCTGAAGTTGCTGATTAACAACTACTTGTTCCTTCCATGCATTATAATAGTTTATTTATAATCAATTATAAATGTGTTTAATTTAGTTAAACAAATTATATATACATATATATATATATATATATATATATATATATATATATGCACTACCGCTCATAAGAATTTGGTCACCCTTGTTTCATTGCAGTTTTTATAGAAAAGTTGTAATTATAAAATTTATATCTGTAGTAAGAAATAGTTTCATAACAAACATTAAAATCTATAAAAGCTTATTCAAAAATAATTATGCAATTACCCTATTATTCACAATGAATGATAATACACTAATAAAACTCCAGGTAGAATAATTGCATTTAAGGGATTAGGTCTCTCAATTCTTGGAAATTTTCCATGGTTATGATTTTATTTTAAGGTATGGTGTTATTGTAAAATATACTAGTATTTATATTTGGGTATTTTGGCAAAATTGCAGTTGATTTTTGTAAGGTGCTCATAGTGAGAACATCATGTGTTTCAAAGAAGTTAAATCGGTTAGAAATTCCTAAACGGAAAGAATTGAGTGTAGAAACACAATCGTTTATAATCGCATACCAAAAAATTGGCAAAAGCAACCCGAAATTGACACAGAACTTAAATTAAATCAGTCCACCGTGGGTTATATCATCAAAAAACACAGCAAATATGGAAGTATGTTGAGCAGAATTCGAAAAGAGAGACCAAGGGCGACAACCTCAGCAGAAGATCTTGCACTGGTGATATCAAGCAAAAGAAATAGACGACAAACAGCCCTAGAAATCACAGCAGAAATGAATACTGTTCGTCGAAAACCCATAAGTGTTTCCACAGTTAAACGGCGATTAAAGACGAATAAAGTAGTGTGGCTCGATGAATACAAATTCGAGATTTTTGGTTCACGAAGACGTGTTTACGTGAAGAGGCCTGTAGGTGAGCGTGCCCGGGAAGAATGCATAGCCCCTACTGTTAAGCACGATGAAGATTCAGTCATGATATGGGGTTGCTTTTCTGGATCAAATGTGAGCGATCTCGTAAAAATCGAAGATATACCAAAAAAAGAACAGTATAAGCGTATATTAGAGGAAAACGCAATCCCCTCTGGAATTAAAATTTCCGATCAGAATTTCAACTTCCGAAACACACTTCCAAACCATTCCGCGAATATTTGCAGATATTGGAGGACGAGGGAACCATAAAAGTTATGGCGTGGCCTCCTCCAGAGTCCCGATTTAAATCTCATCGAGTTGCTGTGGGAAGAATTTGACTGAGAGATGAGAAAATCGGCCCCACATCTGCTGTTAATATGTAGAAGAACCTGCAAGAGGCATGGGATAAAATAAACCCTGAGACATTACGAAAGTTAAACGAAAGAATGCCTCGATTGTTTGCTGCAGTGATTAAAAATAAAGGAGGTCATATAGACTAGTCTAAAATTTAGTTAAATATATTATACAACAATTTATTTTAGATGTAAAAACATATATTTTTCATATATGTAAATAATAAAAAGATATTAGTATTTCAGTTTTGATTTTTATTACAATTTGCGTGATCAAAACACTTATGAGATATAGTATATATATATACATATACAAATTAAATTAAGTACATATGTATATTGGATGTCGCTCGTAGATTTTTACAGACGTTGTCCACGTCTTTCCGAATACGAGAATGCAAACATACCAATATTTCTATTTTTGCAAACATTTCGTCACTAACTACGTGTGATACCTCCAAGGCTTCTATATCTTGTAATATTGATTGTATCGGTTTATTTTGAGATTGTGTAGTCAAGCAAATGCTGGTCTTCATTGATTAGAAATATACGAATAAGAATTCCAAGTTTATTTCAAACGAAGAAAGTCAAGATACTTTTTTTGACAAATCCGAACATTTAATATATGTAGTATATGGGAATACATGGTAAGCATCTTCTTGCGTGAGGCGAAAATTTACGATAATCTTGTACTCACAATTATAGAATTAAAATTTAAAAACAATTACATTGAATAAATAAGATCTGTTATTCCAGTTTTTATTTATAGTTCCATAAAACTAAAGTCGACCCAATGGGGATATTTAATTATACTATGTGATAAAGAAATGATTATTCAATAAAAGTAAATATTTTTAAACAAAATTTTGTATAAATATTTATTGTGTTGAGAACAATAAATGATTAAATGTTCCTTGAACAATTCTTACGGTTTACAGCGATAATTTAATATTGAATTGCTGCTCCACGTAAAAGAATACACTCTGTTACTCGCTTAGGCATAGTTCTAATAAAAGGGTCTATGGACTCCTGTAGAAGCTCATCTCAAATAACTTATAAGGCATCATGTAGCTGTAAGTTAAATGTAGGGTTAGGAAGCATATCAAACTAGAATATCTCAGACTTGTTCTATGGATTTTAGGTCTGGCGATTACACGCGGCATCTTCATCATGTTGGCATCTTGAGAAAATCTTAATGTAACAGCTACAACGTGACGACGGGTATTTTCTTGCTGAAATGTGACATTATTTAGCCCTGGATACATGGTAAAGCGAATGGTTTTGGAATTTCATAAATGCATATTTGAGCATTTAAATACCCCCGAAGGAAAACTTTTTCGACGAACGAATACGATATACGGATTGTTATTCTATGGCTTATCTCTGCAAAAAAAGCATTTCTCACAGATCTCGAGGTATTATGTTGATTCGTCAGAGAAAATAATTTTAGTCTCCTATCATCCCGTTCGATGAGTCTTCTAGGCCATCCAGAGCCACTTCTATAATGTAGCATACCTTCTTGAAATCGATTTCTCCCTCTAAGAATCAATAACTAAAGCAATATTTCTTTACTCAGTGATTTAACGAAATGCAATACCCGCCTCATGTAATCCTATCATACGACCCCATTGAAAACTCTCTAGCTGGCGATACTTTGGTTGTCTCTGAAGTCTTCGCATATTAACACACTAATTCACTATTTATAGACTGTTACAATCTAATAACCAAATTAAATTGACCCAAAATAAACAAACGATACTTGCAATTCAACAAACAGTAGCAGTAGTTGAGCCCTGAAGATGTCCCATACGAGTGGGTACGAAACGTCGGCAGTTATACCAGTGACGCGGTTCCAGCCCGGGAGCCCAGAAGAAGATAGTATGGACCATGACCGCGTACCAAAGGACACCAAGGTTTGTTGCTCTCTTGCTATTTTTTTATCATTTATTATTCTCAATACAGTAAACCATAGTGAAAAATTTGGTTTCAAATATATATTTTAATGGGTGATTTGTTTTTTCTGTGGCTTAGTATGTTTCAACTTTAGGTAATCAGTTTCTTGGGAATACGTACTGTAGATATGTACTATCTAATTAGGTGAAATTTGTTCACAATTATTAAACATTAAGGTCTATCTTACTGAAGATGTTATTTCCTGCTATGATTCCGTTACATTTTGACTAGCGTTAAGATATCGACTTTTGTTTTGTTTGTTTTTGATGTTAATATAATTCTTTAACTGGTCACAAATATAATAGAAGATCGATATATGCTACTTTACTATTTAAATAATCTCCCGGAGAAAAGAGCTGATACACAAATGAGTACGGAAGGGCGGCGTGTTGCGAGTTTCGTATAAACGAGGATAAGTACCAGGGTCTTGGGATTGGTAAGAAGTTTATACCTTAAGCTAGATACACATATCTTTTAGCGAACTGATGTTAAATATCTGGGCATCTTCTTCCATAGTTAATGCTTAGAAAGCACATTTTTTTCTGCCATGTCGCGCTAGTCCATTAAATATCAGAAACAAGTTGGTCTACACATCATTTCTAAGACATATATAGTCCTATAAATCAGAGCTGTGAAGACGTTCTAAAGTAATACTCTTTGACTGATTGCAAACGCTACATAGTTCACATGCAACAGTCAATTGTAGAAGACGACTGAGCAGTCCTAGTCTACAAAAGTACTTGCAAACCTAGCGGAAGGAACGTAGAAACGAGCAGATATTTCAAGTAATTAGTGGCCAAGCGACTGCTTCAACTTCAAGATCAATCCTTTCGCAGGTAATGACCGGTTCGTAAATTTGACCGCATTGTCAATGCTGGCAAAACAATTCCCACACCTGACATTTAAGAGCCATACGAAATAACATTTAGAATATAAATTCGCCAATTAGAAAAAAATTAAAAATTATTATTAATTATTAATAATTAATTAAAAAAGACTAAAAAAATCCGAATCTCAGATAAAAGGGTACAAGGACAAATCTGTTCAGCTAGTTATGTAAAAGGTAAATGTACATAGCAGTAACAAAGGAATATTGACTAAAATAGTCTAAGAGAAGGTATCCGTAGCAAACTGAAAGCTTAATCTTTAAATTTACATTGGAAATACGAAACAAACGTCTCAAAATGTTGTTGCTAGTAGTTACTCAAAGCTGTGTATGTGTTTAGTAACATAAAATATTGAACATGTTAATTAATTTTAGAAAGTGAAATGTTTTCTGAATAGATATTTACATCGAAGGCCTGTTTGTCTGTAACAATAGATAAGCTGCGAACAGTGTTTTTGGTACACTAGGACGGTAAAGTAACTAGTATTATGCACAATATTGCTTTTAGGAACTTATTTCGCAAAAAAATACCATTAATGTTTGAGGCGGATCGATAGGATCCCTAGACTTTGATACTTGAAGTGCTAGACTACATCACACAGTTTTGAGACGATATAGCCATATCAAGAAAATAAATGGGAATAAAATCACAAAAAGGTACATGAAGTGAAGTCGACAAAAAAGGGGCAGTGGAAAACAAAGGAAAATATTGCATGAAGAAATTAGAAATGTAATTTCAAAAAGGAAAACGAAAAGAATTGCAATAAATATTTCAAATGATATAAGATACACAAGGGCTGAAAAAGAGAGACCCAAGAGGATTCTTAATTCCCTAAAGTATTTTAGACATGTAAGTGTATATAGTATTATGAATTATGGAAGTAATAATAACTCCAAGATACAGAGAAAATACACAATTTATAAAATAAATCACACATTTTGATATCGCTTTGGCATTGAAAACACGTATTCGTATAATTTTATCTAATAATTTCAAAATGTTGCTACATACACTTTTGGATCCGCGTATTTCAAAAGAAACTTATTAATATAATAACTCGCGTGGGACCAAAACCACTCACAAAATATTAAATAAAAAAGACCTACAAGAAATAAACTGTTTTACGATTTTAATAATTTTCAAAAACTACTATTTAGTAGTATTATCATATCGTAAAGTAATTGGATTTATTAAGACAACGATGACCGAAATTTTTCTTGTCTTAAAATGTTTAACAAATTAAAATATCCGCATAAATATCATACTAGGATAAATCGGAATGTTTCTAAAACTTGGATTAAGTGTGTAGAGTTGAAAGGAGACTAAATAAATATTTTCCCCAAAAAGTATTCAGAAGACACTACTTATACATACATGTACAATATCGCTAATACGTATTTAGTCACTCGATAGTGTATACACTATCACTCATAAGTATTTGGTCATTCATATTTAACCCGCAAATTTATATTTTTATTTATTTACATTTTTACATCTAAAATAAATTGTTGTATAATATATTTATCTAAATTTTAGACTCGTCTATATGCCCTCCTTTATTTTTAATCAATGCAGCATACAATCGAGGCAATCTTTCGATTAATTTTCGTCTCTGATTTTATTTAACCCCATGCCTATTGATTTGAATCTGGACACAGAGGAGGCCACGCCATAACTTTTATGGTTCCTTCGTTCTCCAATTTCTGCAAATATTTCCGGCATAGCTTGGAAGTGCATTTCGGGTCATTATCTTGTTGGAAGATAAAATTTTAATTCCAGAGAGGATTGCGTTTTCCTCCAATATGCGTTTATACTATACCTTTTTTTAGTATACCTTCGATTTTTACGAGATCGCCCACATTTGATCCAGAAAAGCAATTCCATATAATGACTGAACCTCTACTATGCTTAACACTAGGGGCTATGCATTCTTCCCGGGCACGCTCACCCACAGACCTCCTCACGAAAACATGTCTTCGTGAACCGAAAATCACGAATTTGGATACATCGGTCCACAATACTTTATTCCAGTCTTCTATGGTCCAATTTTGATGATAGCGTGCCCACTTTAAACGTTTTACTTGTTTAGCTTGTGTAGAAGCGGCTTCCGCATTGCAATTCGTCCATAAAGACCGGCTTCTTTTAATCACCGTTCAACTGTGGAAACACTTATGGGTTTTCGACCAATAACATTAATTTCTGCTGTGATATCTGGGGCTGTTTTTCGTCTATTTCTCTTGCTTGTTACCACCATTGCAAGATTTTCTGCTGAGGTTGTTGCTCTTGGTCTGTCTTTTTCTAGTTCTGCTCAACACACTTCCACATTCGCGGTGTTTTTTGATGATATAACCCACAGTGGACTGATTTAATTTAGGTTCTGTAACAATTTCGCGATTGCTTTTGCCAGTTTTATGGTATGCGATTATAAACAATCGTATTTCTGCATTCAATTTTTTCCGTTTAGGGATTTCTAACCGATTGAACTTCTACGAAACACACGATGTTGTCACTATGAGCACCTCACAAAAACTAACCGCAATTTTGCCAAAATATCTAGAGATCTAATCTCTTAAGTGCAATTATTCTACGTGGGGTTTTATTAGGGTATTATCATCCATTGTGAATAATAGGGTAATTGCATAATTATTTTTGAATAAGCTTTTGTAGATTTTAATGTTTACTATGAAACTATTTCTTACTACAGAAATAAATTTTATAATTACAACTTTTCTATAGAAACTGTAATGAAACAAGGGTGACCAAATACTTATGAACGGTATTTACATACATATACATATGTATACCTCGCTAAAATTACAAATTACTTTTATGCTTATATTTTGAAAATCTGAGGAGAATGCACGCGGAAAGATATTTAAATAAACAAAATGACAAAATTAGAATCGAGGGAATGACTTGTAATTACTTTAATCTAATTTACTCAAGTGTTTTTACCCACAATCTTTACGTTTATACATACGATATAGCAGTTAACACAACAGCGTAATCCAAATAAATTTAATTTATTTATTTTCTTCTTGAAAAGTATATACAATCCTTGCAATATACTAAGAGGCGAAATGGAATAGGAACTGGTTGGGCAAAAGTATACAGACCCTCCCTTTTTGTTCGTTAGCATATGTGTAAAAGATGAACGATATCGTGTTAATAATAATTAAGAACAGTCAGTCAAAATTTTGAATATTATGTAAAAATCTAGTTCTAGACTATAAATATTGTTTTGTGCAAGTTTGAGTTTATCTATAGACATAAGTATGTATTATATTGATATTTTATTCTATAATAACAAAGTTAACTTCAAATATATAGTCAGTCACAAAAGTGTTTGTACACCCCTTGAACGTTGAATATCATCAAATGTAAACATCCGACTATGATAAAGCATATTTATTGCATTTAACAACATTAGAAAACTCTAAAAACCTGAAAGAAGCTGTCATTATTTACAACTACGAAAGAATTTGCTAAATATTCTAACACAGGATATCGTTTTCGTGCACTTTACTTCTATGATATTTCTCTATTGTAAGCAATAAATGTAGAGGAAATTCAGTAAATCCTTTTCATAATATCACGAATTGTGAAAAATAAGTATAATATGTTCTAATAAGATATTTCATTTTCAATAGGCCGCCATTTTAACAATTGTCATGGCTCAACCTGTAACACTGTTTGATAGATGACAAGTAAAAACAACGCATTGAAATTATTAAAATTCACTACAAAAATTGTGAGAATTTCGCGGCCACAGTTCGTAAAATTAAAGCATTTTTAGGTCGTCGTGAAGCACGTTCTCGGACAGCAATTATGAAACTGGTGGAAAATTTGAGCCGTTGTGATAAGTTAGTGATGTGAAGAATCGAACTCGTGCATGTCGCTCAAGAACAACTAAGAATATTGCTGTTGTAGCCCAAAGTGTTGAGGAAAACCGAGGTTTGTCAATTTCTCGTCGATCTTTGAAATTGGGCATTCCACAAACGACATTACATCGTATTTTGCATAAAGACTTAGGTCTTAAGTCTTTTAAAGTTCAATTAACATAAGAACTCACGCCTACCGATCATCAATAACGTCGTGTCTTTGCTGATTGGGTCCTTGAAATACATCAAACTGATCCGGAATGTTATCGAAAAATCATCCTGAGTGATGAGGCCCATTTTCATCTCGAAGGCCTCTCCATCCTCAACGTGTGACTGTTTGGTGTTGTTTTTGGTCTGGCGGGATCATTGGACCATACTTTTCGAAAATGAGACTGGAGCAACTGTTACGGTAAATGGATTTCGCTAACGAACGGTGATTAATGATTTTGTATGGCCGGAATTGGAAGACATTGATGTGGACAACGTTTATTTTCAACAAGACGGCGCTATGTGCCCACACAAGTAATGATACCATCGCTCGTTTGCGTGAAAAGTTTCCTGACCGTATGATTTCTCGAAGAGGCGATCAAAATTGGCCACCGGGATCTTGTGATATAACACCTTCAAACTTTTTTCTTTGAGGCTACGTGAAAGAAAATGTCTATGTCAATTACCCACAATCGATTCAAGACCTCAAAGATGAAGTTATCGCGGATATATAGCCGCAAATGTGCGAATTGGTGATGGAAAATTTCATGAAAAGAATATGGTCCTGCAAGCGTAGCAGTGGCGGCCATTTAGCTGATATTGTCTTCCATTATTAATGGCATACCCTCCTCTTTACAACTAAATAAACATCCGATGATTTCGCTTAAAAATACTTCGTTTTTTTACATATAATGTTAAAATGAAACCCCTTATTGGAAGACCCGTTATTTGATGTTTTTAGAAAGTAGGTCAGCAAGTTGTAAAAGTAAATGTTTGGTAATATGCGCGAGTTAATAACACCACATAAAAAACCGCTTAGGCCGAATAGCCAAATTTATCGAAAAAACGTGTTCTTGAATGGAAATGCGTAGATGTTACTGTATATAAGTTAAAAAAAGACGGAAAATACTGCAACACTTTTAATTAACAATTGCTTATTTGCTGGGTTAGTCAAATTTTGATTGAAGTTTGACATTTATTAGTTAATTTGTTTTGATTACATTTAACAATCGTTTCATTTTATTAATTTTCTTTCTACATCATACAAATAATTTAAATTAATTAAGTATATTTAGTAATAATTATATTATGGTACAAAATTTAATTAGTAAGTATTGATTTAATTCATAAATCGCTGACGCGTGTTGAATGGTCGACTGGACAAATTATTTACAGTTGCGTCCAAAACTATTCATCCACTTGCGTCTCTCTACCATTCATGGGCAATAACTCTATAAATCATTTAATATATGAATTTATTTCATTTGCACAAACGTTTTAACCAGGAAAAAAAATTATGCAAGCAAAAAATATAAGGAATAAACAATATTCAAGTAACGATGCAAATATCATAAACTACATTATATTTAAGTAAGCATAAGTATTAATCTACGAGACTTTACCTTTAAATACAATATAAAAAACGAACTATATATCCTAAAACTAATATTTTATAACATAGGGATAAGCACTGATGACTGCCTGCAGATGTTTCATAATAAATGACGTTTGGTTTCTGACAAAATGGAGTTTATGTCAAGGCTTTTGGATTGTTGCGAGTATGTGTGGAAGACTATACACAATCCATTACTCAGTGACCCCACCCGTGTACTTTGGGTCGTTATCTTATTGGAAGGTGAAATCTTTTTCAATTCCAAGATTTCGGGAACTTGCTTTTACTTGTTCTCTTAAAATATTTAGATACACATATCGATCCAGTGTCTCATCAATTATATGGTAATTTCCCACCTCAGCCGCCTACAGTCCCAGCCCCAGCCTCAGCCTCAGTCAAACCATAATGGATCTTCCGTTATTTTTTACAGTTGGTGTAAGATTTTCTTTTTAAATTTTTCGTTTCGTTTTCCTTTATACAAGCCGTTGTCCAACTCTATGAAATATGTAAAACTTACACTCATCTATAAATATGACTCGTTTCCAAAATATTTCTGGTTCCAAATATATTAATTTGCAAATTTCTTTTGACCCGATTTACTTTACTAACCTATGGCTTTTTCCTTCTTCTACCACTCTTCATATTGGCTCTTTCTATTATTCTCTTAATTGTATCAATACTAACTTTTGTCGGCAGCTTCTTGTACTTGTCATATTTGTTATGCAAAAATATGCAGATTTTTTCGGCACTGTATTAATTTTTTCCGTTTCTACTAGAAATAATTTTGTACTTTTTTATTATGTACTGCACTGTTATTTGTGGCTTAGTTATTGCAGCTATTTTTGTGTTGTGAATTTCCTCCATTATGAAGATTAATAATAATCTCTTTCGACGCAAGTGTAGTTTCTTTTTCTTTTAATGACTAATGTAATACAACAGAAAACATTTTGGAGCTATGAGAAGCTGACGATGTTTCCTTTATCTTGCAAATAATTTCCTCGATTTAACGTATTTCAAATTGAATGTACGATGGTTTACGATGTTTCTCATTGTTACTTCAATATTGTTTGATGTTATTAATCCTGAATACCAAAGAGACGCAACTGGACGAATACTTTGCGTATAACTGTATACATAGAGTAATATTTCACAAATATAAATATTATTCATATTTTCTGAATATTACTCTTGGTTTATTATTAAAATTCTTGGAAATTTAAATGGTAGACGATTATTATTATAAGCACCTGCCTTTTATATAAACTACGCCTGCACTCATTTCTGTATCACTGTAATTACTTCTCGGTACATTGCGAAATAATATCTCAATGTTAGCTTCATTTACGATTTCATAGTATTAAAACTGTATGTAAAGTATGTAAATATTTAATATATCAAGAGAATGGAAAATGTATTTATTTCAATCATCTGAAGCGTCCCAAAATGTCGTACTGATAATTAAATCAGCGCAGGTCCCTGCTATAATGAATAATGTATTTTAAATACATATTACTGTACTTTCCCCTACATATTTCTTAAATACAGAGACTGTTAGCATATATATATATACATTTATTTATTTATTTCAATCATAATATTAAGTTTCGGAGTCGCTAAGTCCTTATCGAACATATAATATTTATATGCACTCGCTAAGTTCTAAGGAAGTGAAGGGGTGATATAATACATTTATACCAGTAAACTTTATTCAGAGTTGTTAGTACTCTCGAAGAGTGTGTTTGTGATAACGTATATACCGTTTTCAGTTTAGTGTCTTAGAGTTAGATTAGTGGTACGTGATCTTATGCGCCATGAGCAAGACGAAAGGTATTACAAACTGAACAAATTAGAATAGAAACAAGGTCTGGTTTGTGATCTCAAAGTGAAATTTTTAGAAAAGTGACTGCCGAACAATGACAAGAGTTTCAACACCTATCAAAAAAAATTTGCCCCCCACATCAAACAGTAGATAACATTATCACCGATCACACAAAACCACCGAAAGAGAGAATACAAAAATTATTAATATTGCTTTGCAAAATAGACTAGATTCCGTCAGAAAGTTGTTACATCTTATGTAGTCCTTTAATACCAAGGTCTCAGAGCGAACCTTTGCAAAATGCAATTGGATTAAAATGTCGGTCAGCGAAAAAAACTTGTTTAATGGAAACAATGAAGAACAAGCATCTACAGGTGTCAAGATGGATTAGTATTATGTTGTTGATAATGAAGAAGGATCTTTGTATAAAATTATATGGCATAAAAATATTTTCTTATTTTATGTGTAATTTTTCAATGGTAGGTCATATTCAGTGACCAGTAACGACTTAAAAAGGTTACATCTATCAAATTTGTGAGACAAACACCTCTAGAACGTTATAAAAAGGAATGTGTAGTACAAAGTGTTAAACATATCCTGCTGCGGGTATGGTCATGAATTACTAGGGCTGAAACAGGACTTCTACTTTGTTGAAAACAATGAACTAGTCTCAACACAAAAAATGTAATAGGAGCTGCTCTGGTGCCCTTTATTGTTTTACTAGATCCAGAGGAAAATCCTTCCATGTTTATGCAAGATGGAACTTAGTGCCATGCTTTTTGCGATTTCGATGTACCAATATTGCCCTGGCTTGGAAAATCACTGGACTTCAATTCAATCAATTTGTTTGGAATATTTTTAAATATCTTGTTTACATTATCAGAAAAGGCTGGACAGAAAACAGAACGTTGGAAGACACCATAAAAGCTGTATCGACAACATGCCGACGCGAATTCAAGCAGACATTTAAGCTAAGTGAGGTTTGGCCAAATATTGAAACGTATATATATCTTATTGTTGTAATGTGTTCAAATTTATACTAGCCCGTGTATTATTCGGGAACTGGCAACACTGTTAGTGTTTCTTCCGATCTGATGAATGCATCCTGAAGGTTGTCATTTTTGACAATATATTTACCTTGGCAGTTTTATTATCCGATCGCTATTTCTATTGTTGACAGTAACTTGAAAATTTTATGTCAGCGAAAAAATGGAATTAACTCGCGAACATTTTCGTGTAATTATTTTTCATAATCTTCGCCGAGGATTATCTCAAAAAGAATGCATCAACGTGCCGAATTCTCTACATGGTGATGAAGCACCATCGAAAAGTACAGTATATCGTTGATACAGTGAATTCAAACTTGGACGGCGTTCTTTGGACGATGAATTTCGTGAAGCTCATGCCACAAATGTAGTTGTGTCGGAAAACATTAATGCAGTGTCTGAATTGATAATGCAAGATCGTCATATGACATACCGTGAGATCGAAGCATCTCTAGATATTAGTAACACCAGCATGCATAAGATTCTGCATTAACATTTAGCCGTTGGGTACCACATAATTTGACAACCGCTCAAAAAAGGGCTCGCGTCGATTGGTGCCAAGAAATGCACAAAATATAGAATGGCGGTGCTTCAAAGAACATTTATAAAGTCGTCACAGGTGATGAATCTTGGATCTATACCTATGAACCCAATAGTAAACAGCAGTCGACTGTGTGGGCATTCCAAAATGAGCCTAAACCAACAAAAGCTGTTCGCGCTCGAAACACATCGAAACAAATGGCCTGTTTTTTCGGAAAAACCGGTCACCTTGTAACCGTGCCTTTAGAGAGTTGAGAAACTGTCAATTCTGAATGGTACACAACTATTTGTCTGCCAAAAGTTTTTGAAGAAATAAGGAAAACAAACCGAAAACGACAGATCATTCTCCACCATGACATTGCGAGCTCTCACAGGTCGGTTCAAATTGACCCAGCAAAACATTGAATTTATGAGCTATCCGCCGTACAGCCCTGACCTTGCACTCTGTGATTTCTTTTTGTACCCACACGTGAAGAATAGACTTCGTGGTTAACGTTTTTCTACGCCAAAAGAGACAGTTGAGGCCATTCAAAACTCATATTTTGGAGATACCGCCTTCACAGTGGCAGCGAAGCTTTTAGGATTGGTTTAAACGAATGCAAAAGTGCATTGATTTTCAAGGAGGATATTTTGAAAAGCAATAAAACTATTTTCGATAGCAAAAATTTTTTTTTGTTTACTATTCCCGAAATATAAACGGCTGCCCTCTTAGAAGTATACGTATTAAATTTCATGTGTTTGTGTTTTATTTCGTTAAAACTTTAAAATTGTAGTGTAGGTTAATTTAATTATCAGGTACTGTAAATATTGTAAGTATTTGGCAATAAAAGCTGTTTTCTTTAATTACTCCTTTCTTCATATATGGTGTTACGTGATGTATTTTTATATTAATCAATGTAAGTATCGGATTACATATTACATTTACGTAAATTAAATGACAAACCCAATGACTATCATATCTGTAACTAAGTATACAATGTACAACAACAAAAGGAAGTAAATTGTAATAAATTAAATTTACTATTCGTCAATTTCGCCGACGCATCATCTATCCAGCGACGAGAAACTATTAAAGTTTAACATTAGTTTATTAATTTGCATGTCTCGTCTAACTCCTCCTAGTCATATTAATTACGGTTCGGCAAAATTAAAGTAACGGTTGAGTGAAGTTTTTACCACCAGGTTAAACCTTAGATCAATTATGGGAGATAATTCGATTATCGGGCGAGCGCAAAGAGAACAAGGAAATTGTTAAATTAGTGCGTTTAACTTTAAAAGGCTACAAAAAGACAACCGAGGAGTGAGTACAGTAAGTGAAAAATCAACTATTCTCACAGTTTTTTTAAATTTTTGTAGTCATACTATACCTTCATTAATTTAATATTTTACACAGAATGATGCAGCAAAAAAGCAAGAGAACATAGAGCTTTTAATGTTATTAAATTTTTGTAAATAAATTATGTCGAGTGTTCAATAATATAATAAACACGGAAATAATACGGGAGTAGGTTGAAAAGCCAATGGAATGACAATAAAGAAAATAACTTGGCAGTTTAAAATCGCGTTTTCGAAGACGGATTTGATATATAAAGTCTCCAATTGTGTGAGTAGTGAGGATATAAACAAGTTCTAACCTGCAAATGGTAATTTCCAGTATTGCGTCATAGCATGCAAAGTTTCATCTTGTGTACCATTGTTGAGGAACTGTCACTTATTATGAGTTCAATTTCTGAGATGAGTACCATGTAATGATACATAATAGAATTTTCTAACGCTGAAAGGTTGCCAGCCCATCGAAATTACAGGCATTTGAAAGCTGTTTGTGACAACGATTGCATAGGCGTGAGAACTTTCGCCAGTGGGTTCGACGTGCAAAACTCTACCCTCAACGCTGGAAGTCATGTTTTGGAATGCATACTGAATATCTGCCGAATCGATCAACAATTAATTTAATAGGATACTGCAAAACTTTACAATCGCTAAAGAAGCATATTCGTAGAGTAAAACTGGAAAGAACGTACTTTTTGCTGCACCACGTCAATGCTAGACCCCAATACAGCAACAATACGATAAAGACAGTGATGAGCCTAAGGTTTATGATTGTTTCGCACCCTTCGTACAGCCCTGATTTGATATCCTCAGAGTTCTGGTTGTTTTCAAAGTTGAAGGTGATATTAAAAGGTCAACATTACAATTACACATTGAAGTTCAGGCTGTTGTTCGCAAGTGGATCAACAATAAACAAGGAACTACTTTCATGTACAAAAGGAAGAAAAGGATTTAGCGTTTGGAGAAATGTGTTGAATGATTATGTGGAAAAATAGTGTACTTTGATAATACAATAAATTTACTTCATTTTGAGACTAGTTTCATTATTTTGCCTTTTCTTATTTTATAGAGTTGGAGAACTTCAATAATTTCGTATAATTAGAACATAATTGAAAGTTTCTAGACATAATTTTATGTAATGAAGCATTATTTTGTGGGTACTTTTTAATATATTTTAAAGTAAATACATGCCATAAACTTTACATGAGCAACCGCAAGTACATTTCTACCGAATAGTTACAATTCTAATTAGTGATGCATTTATGACTGACTGTACAACTTCCAGCAATCATGGGATTTTATGCAGCGGAAAATAATGACGCAAAATTAATGATGTGTATTTTGCATAATGTATATCATTTTAAAATTACAGTTAATTATTAACGTTTATAAATCTAAATTGGTATATATACATCCATATAAAGCCAGAAATATGCTGTAATGTTAATAGAATAAGAATTATAAATATTAAATCAAAAGTATGCACATACGAGGGGAGCTAGAAAAAATTCGCATGACAATGACAGAAACAACTAGTTATGTTCATGTTATACCTCTGCTGTGACAATAAAATCTAGTAAACATCCTCTTTTCCTCTTCACCTTACAGGTATATCAGAGAATTCTGGTCCAGAATTCTTTCCATAAAACTAGCATGCTATGTTAATAAACAAAATCTGGGGTGAGGAAAATCCACGAATTATTCACGGGAAACCTATACATCCTAAATCCGTTACTGTTTGGTGTGTATTACAGTCAGGTGGCGTACTTGGACCTTACTTCTTTGAAAATGCTGCTGGTGAAGCAGTAACTGTCAATGGTGATCGATATCGTCGGATGATAACCGAATTTTTGTGGCCTGAATTAATCAATATTGATCTAGAAGATATGTGGTTTCAATAGGATGGCGCTACACCTCACTTTGCAAACGACTCAATTCATTTATTGAGAGAAACGTTCGACAGTTACATTTTTCTGCTTATGTGTCCCATTTGTTTTTAATTTGTTCATTATTTCGTGTTTTATGTTTCGCAAAAAAACAGTTATTTTTGTAAAATTAGAGTATCGCAGTGTCATCAAATTTTTGACAATAAAGCGTAACTTTCCTAAAACTATTCACGAACGAACGTTTGCAATGTATGGACTCGAGGTTCCGTCATATTTGAAATATGAATACAGTCCAGATTTGCGTTACGAAAAAGTAGTTCTTCTTCACCACCCATCATATTTAGATCCATCTAATTTTTTTATTTAGAAATTTAACAAAAACACCTCAGAGGACGTCATTTTGCAAACAATAACCAACTAACCGAGGAGATTGGTACTTATTTTGAAGAACTCAGAAAGCTTTTCTTTTCTAATAGAATAAGGTCGTTTGTACAGCAGGTGACATAAGTGTATTGAAGTTATTACAGAATACGTTAAGTAACAAAACTTTTCTAGTTGACCTTGTACAACATAAATGTAAGTTATTATTCTATGTATTCATATGAGTGAATAAAACATTATTATCAAACACACTATTGCATATTTTGGACAAAGGGGTATATAAAAATAAAGATTTACTATTCTTTCAGTATAACAATTAAAAGCAATGATAGATTATCGATCGCAGACTAAGTTTTTATTTTTAGAGAACAAAATAAGTGAAATCAAAGCTGAGCTGGAGTTGTAAATAGTCCAAAATCAAACAGGCTAATAAGTAGTAAGTCAGTGGCTTATCACATCGGGAGTCTCGGGCTCGAGTCTGACGGCCTGCTGTCCGGAAATATTTCTAGTAGTTTTCCGAAGCTTGTAATTGACGTAGAGCTGTTAGAGGATGTGAAGGCAAGAAAGTATTTTCACAGACTGATTGTGATTTTACGTATTACTAGTGCACTTTTACAGTTTCTTTCCTGACGTAAAATAACCAGTAATATAACTGTACTCTTTTTTCTGTGTGGACGTACAAAACATGTGTGTAATTCAAGAATCGTTAAAGAAGTATTTACATGATGTTAGATGACGGCAAATAAAATTACACGAAGTAATAGAAGCTCTACATATTTCATATATGGTTTAATGGTTTAGATTTTACATGATGAATTGAGTATGAAAAATTACATAGAAAATGGATGCTAAATTTGTTGATGGTGTTTCGAAAACGTGAATGAGAACGCATTTTAGTCGTCAATTTATCGAAGTTAAGACATGATTCGAAAGACTCATGGCATCAAACAATATCGGTAGTAGTCTATATTATGCCGGTCCTGGACCATCAAATTGTGAACGCCTATTTAGTTGTTTTTCCTATTTTAGAGCATAAAAATGCCTATAGAGCTTAACAATTTAACACTTCATAAACGGTACAGAAATTTGCATTAAAACTCCAATCCAGGACCGACATAATATAGACTATTATCGGTTGATGAAACTTGGATACACCACTATATACCCGAAATAAGGCAACAATCCAAACAATTGACTAAATTAGGCAGGAATGCTTCGAAAAACGCGAAGACTGTACACACCGTCGGAGAGGTTACAACTACTGTCTTTTTAGACTGCAGCAAAATTCTTCTCATTGATTACCTTCAAAAGGTAAAACGATAACAGGCGAATATTATGTATTCCTATTAGGTCATCTGCACAACGCAATACATCGCGTAATATCCTACTTAAAGAAGAAACGGCCGTTTTCTCTTGAGGGTTACTTATATATATATATCTGTGTGTGTGTTCTCATTTCACCTGTATCAATTGCAAAAACTCATGAAGAAACATTTTGAACTGCTTCCGTATCCAGTTTATTCGCCAGGTTTAACCCCCGTAGACTTTTTCAAACCTAAAATATTGACTCAGTAGCCAGAGGTTAGGGTCGGCTAAGGCGATAATTACTGAAACTAATGCATATTTCGAACAGCTTATTTCTTCAGAAAAGATTTTAATATCGGTGGATTAAATGTGATGAATTACAAGAACAATATGATGAAAAATAAAATAAGTTTTTGCTAAGAGTATTTGTAGTACCGAAAATGTTTCTTCAACTTCGAAGCTATTTAGGGAAGCCAAATGAAAATAAGGATTTTTTCTATATCTAAATTTATAATAACAAATGTGTAATAAATAATAACAGTAAATAACCTTGGACAGACTTAGATGCGTACGTCATGAATATGAGTATGGCTGTTATCCTTATAGTAAGTTTAGATTAAAAATTTATTTTGCTGTGCTTTGTCAGAACTGTTTGATTGCGCGTACATAAGCAACTTGTATTATGCTTTACTTATATGTTTGTAAAGTGAATCTAATTTCAAAGTTTCGTTCAACAAGAATAATAATAGAAGTTGGTCGGATAGGGTTGCCTGCGGTTTTCTTTTCATTCCTAGGGACAAAACAAGGGTGGTCTTTTCGGGTTGTAGATTGTTACCTCTCGATATCTTCTTTCGTTGAGAGGCTCCTAGAAATGGAAACAAGCAAATCTATATGAAGCCAGCCGTAAAGATGAACATTGTTAAAAGCATTTCGTGATAATTATTACTGAACATTAGTGGCAGCTGTCATATAAGAGCTGCAGCGCTGCGACACTAACTATATTTTACGAAAGTTATTAACAAAAATCAAAAATAAAAAGTAATTTTGTTTACGTATTAGCTAAAACAGCGTAACATTATATTTTCAACTTTTACATTAGTTATATAACCTCCGTTACTACTGCATACAATCAAAATAAAATAAAGCAGAAATTTTGTATGCGCCAGCAGCGTTCAAAAACACACGATTCCAGTTGATGTACATCCGGTTGCTAATATTATTCACGACAGATAACGGTGAAACTTTTAAATGTTTGCTAGTCGATTACGGTGTCTGCAATATGTGCGAATAACCTAAATTTGATATTAATTTCATTAATAAACCTTCAAAAATCACATTCTCAGGACGAAGTTTTGAAAAAAATTGAAATAAAAACATTTTTAAATCAAAGTGGAGAAAGCAAAAATAGTTCTTATAAAAAACAATGTATAACAAAATTTATGAAAATGTTTCATACATATACTACAGGCCATAAGTGAGGGATCACTTATCATAAATAACAAAACACTTGTATTTTAGACACATCCCTTAGAGTTTTACCTGTTTTGGTGAGAATAATTGAAATAACAGTCGTAAATGTAATTCTGAGAAGGATTATTCGGATTATTATTATAAATTAGATAAATAATAAATGCATGTTTTTTTAAAATTTCATCTACTGATCCCTCACTTATGGCCTGTAGTGTATGTAGTTGTGAAATAAGAAACACATGCTTGTTAAAAGGTAAATCTTCCATTACTTGTTCTGCATCCTTTCCCCCTAAAAAAAGATTAGTCGCCACTGTCCAACACTACGAGGATGAGAGGTACCCGTGTTTGAAGACAGATGACACTTTGTGTCAAAATCTGCATTACCGACTGGGAGTACTATTCTTTAGTTGACGTCTGTCAAAATTTCGAAAAGATTCATCATAGTGTTGTTTCGAGAGCTGATGAAAGTGTGTAAGTTTATGTATTTGTGGAATCATGGAAAACGAATAACACCAGTCAGTAGTTCGATTTCCTTGTTTGGATGGGAAAAAATGTGCAGAAATCAAGAAAAAAGGTGGATGCAATTTATAAGGACCATGCATCTTTGGTGACCACCATCAGTTACTAGTTTAATTAATTTAAGCGTGTTCGAACATTCGTTTTTGATGATGAGGTCGTCCCATTGGGATAACTACGGAGGATATGAATACAGTCCATGATATGGAGTTGGCAGACCCCCGTGTGAAAATTAAGGAGATTGCTAATATGGTAAGCATCTCAATTAAAAGTTTGCAAAAGAGTCTTCACGAAAAATTGAGTACAAGATAGCTATCGGCGAGATGGGTGCAAAAACGTAATTGCGTAAGAACTTGAAATCAATGTTTGGACATGTTTGAGGGCAATACGAGTAAGTTTCAGCGGCGTTATATGGCAATAGATGAGATATGGATACATCATAACACGCCAGAAATCACAGTCAGTCGACACAATGGGTTTTTCCCGTCAAGCGTGCATCAAAGAAGGAAAATACGATTCCATCCGCTGGATATGTTATTGCAGCGATATTTTGAGATTCGAAAGGCATGATACTAGTTTATTTTTTGGAGACCCTAACTAGCGAAGAAAAAAATTCTCTACCATCATAATAATGCCCTGGCCCACTCTACAATAATTGCGACAGCAAAACTAGTTGATTGCTGGTACGAACTGGTGCCCCATCAACATATTCGCCAGATCTGGCCCCCTATGACTTCTTTCTTCTTCCAAACTTGAAAAAATGGTTTGACGGAAAGCAGTTCACCTCAAATGAAAAGCTCATTGCCGAAACAACGGGCTATTTCGCAGAGTTCGACAAATCTTATTATTTAGATGACTTAAAAAAACATCGCTGGAATAAGTGTATAGAGCTAAAAGATTATATCGAGAAATAAATTTACTACATACAAAACCATTGCGTTATATTGCTTAACACAAGTATTTATCACACTATTCTCGTATATACCAGGTGTACCGGAAAGTCATTACCCGTTTTTTTAACAGATGTCACTATGCTTATGTATGCAATGCTATCATTTGACATATACAACCATGCTCAAATGTATTAGACACCTTACGAATTTATGTACATACATACATATATAGTTTATATAGTTTAGTCAAAAGAGAGGTGAGGAAAATAAAACTGTTGTGAAAATTATGTACAAAGTGTTATTTAGTAATATAGTACAATTTATCAATATTTTGTCGCTCCGTCCTTGGCCTTAATGACAGCTCGCAATCGTCGAGGCATACTTGCTACTAAATTGTAACACTCTGCTGGTGGTATTGCAGCCCATATTTCGCGAATTTTTGTTGATAATTCTGCTTTTGACAGGCATTTATGTTCCGTGATCTTAGTTTTTAAGATACGCCACAAATTTTCAATGGGCGGCAAATCGGGACTTTGTGGCGGCCAATCCAATACCTCCACTGTTTTTTCCTCGAACCAACGCATTACAGCTCCCGATTTGTGACAGGGCGCATTATTTTCCTGAAAAATGTATTGTGGAATATCCTGGTCGAATAGTTTTAGCACAGACGGTTCTAATACTTCCTCCAACATGGCTAAATAGCGTTGGCTATTCATCCGTCCATCGCACAGGTACACTTCTACAACACCGTATGCAGACATACAACCCCAAACCATGATTCTACCACCTCCAAATTTTACTGTGGGAATGATACATTGTGGTTCATAAGCTTCCCCTTGCCTACGCCGAACGTATAGCGTCCCAGGTAGTCCCCAAAGTTGCCTGGCAAAAGAAGAAAGTTAGCACTTAGACAGGATTAATTTTGTTTAATGTTACATGTAGACTGAATTGCATACAACGATAAGAATATTAGTCATGAAGATGTACTTACATACCTCGATATTCGATTCATCAGACCAAAGAATCTTCGACCACTTCTCGATTGTCCAATTTTCATGTGGTTTGGCCCATAAATACCGCTTCTTTTTATGAGCGTCAGTTAAAAGCGATGTACGTCACGCTTTACACACTCGTAAACCAGCACGCTGGAGACGCCTTCTCACCGTTTGCGCAGCAACTGTTACGCGATAACGCTGTTTCAGCTCACTGGTGAGCTGTTTCGACGATTTTTTCCTATCGCTGAGAGCCAGTCTCTATAAAATTCTGTCCTCTCTAATCGAGGTACAGGGTTTTCTGCCACTTTTTGGTCTGTTAACAAACGACCCACTCTCTTGATAGCGACTAATGGTTGTACGGACTGCACATCGTGAACATTTTTTTTTGCAATTGCAGCTATTGATAACTTCTGGGTATGCAGTAGCACTATTTGGGCGCGTTCCCCTACCGACAACTCGCGTGTTTTAGACATTTTTCTTCAACAAATAACTCACACAACGTGAAAAAATAGGATAATCTAATTGATCTCTACCACAAACTCACAAACGCACGTTGCTCATACACTGCTAGAATGACACTAAATTTCTAAAATCCACAATTTCACCTTTTCACCTATTCTTTTCAATAGGGGATTAACTAGGGTATTCAAAAACGCATTTCTGTAAATACCATTAACTATTTTTACGGTTAATTTCCGTCAGACGTGGATAATACCGAGAATAAGGGTTCTTACCTGAGGTGTCTAATACATCTGAGCATGGTTGTCATGTCATCTTATTCTACTGACATCAAGCTGTGTTACTTTCGCAAAATATAACATGTATGGCTTCATGTTATATTTTGCGAAAGTAACACTGTCATAGATTTATACCTCTTTCAAAATGTCATTGTCGTGCCTGAAAAAGTGCATTTGCGGCACGCGTTACTTTTCTTATTTAATAAAAAGAAAAAAAGCCGCTAAAAAGCCATCGTTTGCTGGTAGAATATGTAGAATTTTTTTTTAATAAAATCGAATAATCTTTTATCATTCGAATATTAAAATCTGTTTTACAAATAATTTGCATCAAAACCACACTCAATAAAAATACGAATATGAATAATTAATATTGTAAATACGGAATTCACAATGAAATGTATTCGAAACGGAACAGTACGTTTAAGCAAAATTTACCGTTCTTTGTTGTATAAAATTTGACTAATGGTTTACAACATTTTTAAAACAATGTTGTAAGATAAAAGAAACCACGCGTGTATTCAAATGAGATCCATATATTAATTTTGAAGCTCGTGCATATATAAGAATGCAATTAGTAATTGAAAACAGTTATAAGCCCGCTTAATTCCACTTAGTATTCTGGAACGCGCGTCCCAGACGGTAATATGTTTGCATGCTAACTGAATACATAGACATCGCGAGCAGAAATACATAAAGCAGATAATTATCAAGACAAAGGTTAATAATGAAACTGTGAAAAACAATAGCATCGTTAGCGTTCTTTAATGTTCAAAAAACGTGTTAATGTCTGCGAATATGATAAATATGAATGCAATTGTTTTTCTTTAATATACCGTAAAGTTTGATATTTGTGACTACTGTTCGGCGATCTTATTTTGTTATTTCACACACATAATCTATTTTTCATTCAGAAAAACATGTTCGATGCTGCTGCCTCTCGAACAATAGAATGAAAAATAATAATTTATATTTTTTCAACTTAACTCTTTTCGGGATCCTTGCCCTTAAGCCTAAAACTTATAATTTCAAATCAAAACAAAATATTGTAGATCTGAGTTTTTTTTATTTTAGTATTTGATTTCTACTAAAGGAAATGTCAAAACGAGAATTATGTTTCGCAAACATTGTTTATTGACTCAGTCAGATTATAGAAGTAATGGTCTGTTGATATTGAGGTTGATAAATAAATTTCAACTTAATTACTCTGTGTTTTATTTAAATACAAAATTGTTATGTTCTTCCTAAAATCCAATATAAGCAACCGATATTGCTTGGAAACATCCCGGGTGCGATATTGCGAAGTGTTTCCTAAAAGCTAGTTAACATAAGCGTAAACCTCGATGTATATCCGCAGTATATTGCTGTGATTTGTCTAATTTTTAAAAATTCCTAAAAATTATTAGCTTATTTATTCCTGAAGGATATAAACTAAATATATTCACGATATAGGAAATATTGTTTTTGTATCATGAGATTCAAAATGATTATTATCAAAAATACTGTTTTACGTAAGTTCCATATTAAAACTTTTATTTCAATTTAGCGCATGAATATACTTATAATAAACTTTTGTTGATTTTAGTTGATTTTCTGGTATTGACGTTCGTTAAATTGTAATTTGTTTCATAAAATTTTTTAGAGCAAATTTGTTTTAATTTCATAACAAAGTAGTAATTTATTATTCTGTTTTTTAATTTTTTTAGATGTCCAGTGCTATAAAATAAGCATAAACAATAATACGAGGGTAGTCGTTGATATTTCGGGAATAGCAAAAAACAAATTAATATCGAAAACAGTTTTATTGCTTGTTAAAATATTCTCCTCGAAAATCAATGCACTTTTGCATTCGTTTAAACCAATCCGAAGAGGATTGCTGCCACTATGAAAAATATGAGTTTTGAATGCCTCAACTGCCTCTCGCAGCGTAGAAAACTGTTAACCACGAAGTTTATTCTTCACGTGTGGGAACAAAAAGAAATCACAGGGTGCTAGAATAGGGCTGTACGGCGGATGGCTCATCAATTCAATGTTTTGCCCGATCAAATATTCAATTGTTTGAACAGACCTGTGAGAGCTCGCATTGTCATGGTGGAGAATGATCTGTCGTTTTCGGTTTGGTTTCCTTATTTCTTCAAAAACTTTCGGCAAACAAATAGTTGTGTACCATTCAGAATTGACCGTTCTACAACTCTCTAAAGGCGTGGTTGCAACGTGACCGGTTTCTCCGAAAAAACAGGCGACCATTTGTTTTAATGTGCTTCGAGCGCGAACAACTTTTACTGGTTTTGGCTCATCTTGGAATACCCACACAGTCGACTGCTGTTTACTATCGGGTTCATACGTATAGATCCAAGATTCATCACGTATGACGACTTTATAAATGTTCTTTGATGCACCATCATCTTATTTTTTGTGCATTTCTTGTCACCAATCGACGCTAGTCCTTTTTTGACCGGTTGTCAAATTATGTGGTACCCAACGTGAACACTTCTTAACGGCTAAATGCTCATGCAGGATCTTATGCACGCTAGTGTTACTAATACCAAGAGATGCCTCGATCACACGGTATGTCACATGGCGGTCTTGCATTATCAATTCAGACACTGCATTAATGTTCTCCGACACAACAACATTTGTGGGACGACTTTCACGACATTCATCGTCCAAAGAACGCCGTCCAAGTTTGAATTCACTATACCAACGATATACTGTAGTTTTCAATGGTGCCCACGCCGAAAGTTATGAAAAATAATTGCACGAAAATGTTCGAGAGTAAATTCAATGTTTTCGCTGACATAAAATTTTCAAGTTACTGTCAACAATAGAAATAGCAACCGGATAATAAAGCTGTCAAGATAAATATATTGTCAAAAATGACAAACTTCACGATGCAATCATCAGATCGGAGGCAACACTAACAGTGTTGCCAGTTCCCGAAATAAACGGCTATCGTCGTAGCATAAATAGTAATTTACTACGGTCACTGAAAAAGTTTGTAACACAATTGGGAAAAGACGGTATATGCATTCATTATATAAGTTTTCATACGAGCGGCAATCTCAATGTATTTATGTAGAAAAAGATAATATTAAATAAATACTATGCGAAGGAGAATGACAAATTATATTTCAAAAGCGTTTCGAAAGCATTTTTGCTTAAGTTTACAAAAATTTATAATTCAGAATAAATTTCATTAGCATATATTTCGATTTCAAGTTCAATATAAAGCTATTATTATTGCATAAAAATAACCACTTAATTTTAACTAACAATATTTTTTATGAATTACTATGTCAATAGAGATATAATGTTTTAAATGTTACTGTTTCAAAAATTTTAGATATGCATGAACGTCTGTGTATTATATATTCCACTTAACCGTGTATTCAAAAACATTTCCGTCAAGACGACAGGATATTTTCTTTCACCATCAGCTAAGAAAATATTTGCCAGTGTTTGCTTTTCTTTTTTTCTAAATGCAAGCGTTTGTTATTTCCACAAATAAATAGCCCACTAGGAAATTGAAATAATGTGTTTTTCCAGTCGAGTCAGAGTTCCTTATTTTTCAATAGAACCTTAATTCATTTGTAAACAGCAAGCCCGTACAATACCATCAAATAAGGAAGCGGAGCGATAGGTTCATTGAACCATACGTAATATGGGTATAGATTTTGTCAACTCAAGGAGAGTTATACAGTAATGCGGGTTGTAGTTGGCATTACTTATATTAGCAAAGGCAATTAAATTTTTGTGTATGAAAGAGAAACATACAAACAGTGGAAATATTTATTTTTATAATTTTGCATTTTTGAAAATATAATTACATCTAATAAAATAATTTGGTATTGTGTAGTAGATTCCCACCGTGGACATAAAGTTCACGGTTAAATCTACTACTAAAGGCGTGTTGTTTATTATTATGATTAAAGGATTCAAATAATTTGTCTTTTCTATGTGGTCAAATCACGCCATATTGTAGCCAGTATTTCGGCTTCCACTCGTTGCTATCTTTAGCTTCTTCTTCGAAGGCTTCCATAAAAACTTGGCTATGACTGGTGATAGAGGACTCCCCATTTCTGTGCCAATCTTCTACTTGCAGTATCTGTATTCCCAGAGAAAGTAAGTTGTTAACAGGTATAGTTTCTCGAAATCTATAGTACCATAACTCTATTTCCTTTTTTATGTGCCATGTACGAGGTGTGGCTATAAAAAAAACTTGTTTCATTGTTCTGCAGACAATTTGTGAACGTGTCAGAGTCAAAGAGTATAGTGTGTCACATAACTCCACCCCGCATTTTATTGCCGTCGTCGACAAAAGTTGTGCGCTAATCAATCGTGCCGTAGCCTTCGTTTAAAGTTGACTTTGTTTATATGCTCTGTTGGAAGAATGTTAAGTGTTCAAATAGATAGAACAACAGTACCTGAAGGTCAAACTGGTAACCAACATTACTTAGATTTCGTGAACGGAAGAGGACGAACTGAAATGTCGAAATAAAAGTCATGGTTTCTTCGTTAGAATAACGCTCCGGCCAAGACTGCCCCGTCTGTTAAGAAGTTCTCGGCCAGATATGACCTATATTAGAACATCCACCTCATTGATCGGATCTCCCCTCATATAACTTTTTCTATTTCCAATGTCAAATCGGCACTGAAAAGAACAGTATTTGAGACTATAGAAGCTGTGTATAAAAAAGCGACGAAAATAAGCTTTCAAACCAATGGCAAATTTAAATAGAGCGGTGCAGAATTCGTAGTGGGAGAGTATACCGAAGAGGATAATGATAAAATTATGAAAGAAAAACAGTGAAAGATTTTAAAGCATGTTCACGGTGCTCTTCTACCACTTGTTGTAAGAATGATCTATTTCTACATGTCGCTTATTTGGGTTTCAAATATTTCGAGTTTGTCTAATTTTATTTAAATATAAATTATAATTAAATATACTTGATTCACTCCCTCTTTTTCGAATAAAAGAGTTTTCTGCTTCTTCAATACACGATATTTACAGCTTTTGATGAAACTTTTATTGAATACAGCTTCAATTGATATTGCTTGCGAATATTGCGTAGGTGTATTTCAACTGAGAAAGATGTACGCTCTAGAAGACGACCGACGATAACCAAGAACATGCTTTCAAACCAATGACAAATTTATATGGAGCGGTGCAGGAGTCGTAATGGAAGTGTATACCGAAGGGCATACTGAAAAAATTATGAAAGAAAAACAGTGAAAGATTTTAAAGCATGTGCACGGTGCATATCCTTTACTACCACTTGTTATAGGAATAATCAGTTTTTAAATGAATGACACTAGTCATTTGAGAAATCTCCTTTTAACGTTAATTAGAAATTAATTATAAATTATATTATTCTATATTGTTTTAAGGTATCTCACATCTCTCTCAAAAGTACCCTATGTTTGGGTATTTTTTTGTTAAACATTTCTTTTATTAATCTTATTTTGTTGTTCATTTCTGTTTCAAACTTTATCAAATTCTATTTAAATATAAATTATAATTAAATGTATTTGATTCACTCCTTATTTTTCGAATAAGAGTTTTCAGCGTCTTCCATACGCGATATTTACATCTTTTGATGAAACTTTTATTAAATATAGCTTCAATCGATATTGCTAGCGAAAATTGCGTAGGTTCATTTCGACCGGGAAAGATGTACGCTCTAGAGGATGACCGGCTCTTTGCAAAAGATTTCTCTTTAAATTTAATTCGAAACTTTAAACGGTTTGATATTGAAATACTGCAATAAATTCAGTGTACCGTTTGCTAAATTCCTTTGAATTTGTACTAAAGTGATACATATTTAAATTGAAAAATCTTGAAGATGAAGATAGTTATTTATACTATATTAAACAAGAGTTTATATAGTATTTTATAAATATAAATTTATTATATCATAATAAAATGTGTTCCAATAAGACATTTCATTTTCAATAGCACGTCATTTTAGCAACTGTCATGATTCAACCTGTAGCTAGACAGATGCCAAGTAAAAACTACGCCATTAATAAAAATGGAAGGATATACGCTTCAACAACGCATTGAAATTATTAAAATTCACTACAAAAATGGTGAAAATTTCGCGGTCACAGTTCGCAAAACTAAAGCATTTTTGGGCCGTCGTGAAGCACTTTCACGGCGAGCAATTGTAAAACTGGTGGAAAAATTTGAGCTGTTAGGATAAATTAGTGATGTGAAGAATCGAACTCGTGCACGTTACTCAAGAACAACTGAGAATATTGTTGTTGTAGACCATAGTTTTGAAGAAAACCCAGGTTTGTTCATTTCTCGTCGATATTTGAAATTGGGCATTCCACAAACTTAAGGCTTTTAAAGTTCATTTAACACAAGAACTCACGCTATTATAACAAGCAGAATTGTCACATTTGGGGCTCGAAAAACCCAATAATTATTGTTGAAAAGCATCTTATTTCTCAACGAGTGACTGTTTGGTGCGGTTTTTGGTCTGGCGGGGTCACTGGACCTTACTTTTTCGAAAATGTAGCTGGAGGAACTGTTACGGTGAATGAATTGCGCTATCGAATGATGATTAATGATTTTGTATGGTCGGAATTGAAAGATATTAATGTTCACGACGTTTATTTCCAACAGGATGGCGCTACGTGCCACACAAGAAACGCGATCATCGCTCTTTTGCGTGAAAAGTCTCCTGACCGTGTGATTTCTCGATCACAATTGGCCATCGAGATCTTGTGATTTAACACCTTTAGACTTTTTTCTTTGAGGCTACGTGAAAGATAAGATCTCAGCTAGTAGCCCACAATCGATTCAAGACCTCAAAGATGGAATCCGTAAAGTTATCGGGGACATACAACCGCAAATGTGCGAATTGATGATGAAAAATTTCAAGGAAAGAATATGGTCCTGCAAGCGTAGCCGTGGCGGCCATTTGGCTGATATTGTTTTCCATTATTAATGGCATACCCTCCTCTTTACAATTAAATAAACGTCCGATGATTTCGCTTAATAATACTCGTTCTTTTTTACATATCAAAATAAAACCTCTTATTGGAAGACCCGTTATAATTAACGTATGCAACTAATATCAGTTGAGTACATCTATGTATTTTATACCATCCATTCTGTAAACAAATGATTTCTTATACTATTGAAAGCATTGAATTTACACAATAAGTAATAATATTGAACGAAGAATTTACTTTTCCATATAGAGACCTACAATTTCCAAAAAATCAATTTCATATTCCTAACACGATAGTTTAGGATTCGCATATCGTTTATATATATTTTTTTATTTTTTCAGTCTCATTCCTCTCTCCCCTTAAAAAGCACTTGTCTAGCTATTCATTCTGAAAATTTAGCATTAGTACACCAAAAAGCATCAATCATTGTGAAGAAATAATGAAAACTTATCGGTATCAGTTCGTAGTTCATTATCCACGAAAATCGCAATTTTGCAATTGAATAATAAAATAATGAATAAAACATGAATAATAATGAACTTTCGCAAAAGATTTTTTCTTGATAAAGCATAATTTTATTAATAGGGATATCTAAATTCCTAAAAAACGAAAATTTGGTGTTCTGAAAATTTATACGCAATTGATAAAGAAGTACTTCATCCTGAAAAAGGCTGAGCTAAGCCAACGATGAATGATAGATATTTTTCAAAGTAATGTTCCAACAAAACATTTTTGGTCGACACTCGAAATTTAACGATGTGTGATTTCTTCCTGTGTGGACTTATCTAAAAAAAATAACATATTCCGAACAGTTGTACATGAATGATATATAGCAAAAAATTGAAACTAACAAACAATAAAATAATATGTAGCTGAAAGTCATCAGAAATGTAATGGAGAGTTTCATATCAGTTAATTTAGAAGGACAACCTTTTAAACATTTACTATCATTTTAGACAAACGAAGAAATGACCAAACACTCCTCTTACCATGTACGAGAGACACAATACATGGACAGCCAAGGTGAAGTACCTAGGAGTCATCCTTGATACAAGACTCACCTGGAAATTCCAAATGGAAAAAGTCTGCAACTCTAACATATGCAGTACTAACCTGGGGATACGCAGCCAAGGCCCACCTAAAAATACTACAGTCCTTACATAACAGTATATTGCGAATAATCACGCAAGCACCTTGGTTTGTAAGAAATGACACAATACGACGAAACCTAAACATCCCAAATTTACTCGAAACAATTAAAGACATATCCAGAAAATACTTCGAGACAATCCCCAACCATGAAAATCCACTGATCTCCTAAATGGATATTCACCTACACTTCGGAAACCACAGAAGGCCCAAAGGCGTACTATTAGACGACCCACCTTAAATCCGACACTCCCAAAACACATCACATACAATCCCAACATTTCAAAATCCTACTAACCAAATACCGGTTATTTTATTATCCACCTAACCCTAAGCCACAAACCGAACTCGGAAAACACCACCCGCATCAAACAACAGAAATCATGATTTAGGAAACAAAGAACCAAGTTAATTTCCAATAAACCTAGGCCATGAAAATTTGAAAATCTAAACAAAAGAGAATCTCTGCTAACAATAAGCTACATTAGTGTCTTGACAATTTTGAAATAAATTTAGGTACAATATAAAAGAGCTAGAAATTAAAAAAAGATTAGGGCCAAATTTAGAATCGTCTAGTATTTATATAGCGAGTTTCAAAATAACATCAATTTAATTTGATATCTGGATCATGGGGCTTTCTAATAAAGTACAAAGCAGAGTATATGTGTACATACTCTCTAATAATATACAATATTAATCTTTATTTAATTCGCAACTGCTTCTGGGTAATCAAGCGAATTATACGAACTAAACATAGGCATCCTGACGATGTTTCACTTTGTAGTAACGCGTTTCAAAATACCTTAGTGCAAAACAATAACTTTTCTTGATAAACCTGTTAAATCTAACGTCGCTTTTCTCATGACCGTTCAGATATTTCGGTCACGCACTCCAATCTACTCTAGTTTTATTGTGCTCGACTTCAATAAAGTCAGCCGAGCAAATTAATTTCGTGTTATTGAAAATCAGATAATTACCGTGCTTTAATACAGTTTGCTCTTTTGCTAATCCGAAGAAGTTGTAATAGTTAACTTAGTATAATATAATTTATTTACATCTAATTTAATAAGCACCCACTAGGAAATATAAGTTAGAATCCGCTATTTAACTATTATTAGTAATCATTGTCTCTTTTAGTTAACCCTGCAGGTTATCTCCAAAATTTGGAAGGTAACAAAATTTAAAACATTTATTTATTAACACTTACGAAACAAACGATGTATAAAGCTACAGTTTTGGGTAACAGTAGGGCGTTTAGCCATGACTTCATGTTGATCTATAGAAATTAAAGGTTTATTTTACATACTTTGCCTTTGTTATCTATTATGACTATATAAGGGTGGTCCCAGAAGTATCCGCCACAACAAAGGAAATACAAAAATTTTGGAAAGAAATAAATTTATTTTTCAACATAATTTCCTTTCAGCTCTATACACTTTTCCCAGTGATGTTCAATAAGTTCGATAGCCTTTTTATAATAAGAACTGTTTTGCTCCTCAAAATATCCATTAATTGCCGACAACTTCTTCATCGTTGGAAAATCTATGACCACTGAGCCATTTTTTCAAGTTTTGGAACAGCAAATAATCCGAGGGGGCTAAATCTGGCAAATAGAGTGCATGAGGTAGCAATTCAAATTTCATTAATTTTGGCCATTGCAATAACGGATTTGTGAGCTGGTGCATTATCTTGATGAAACAACACTTTCTTCTTAGCCAAATGCGGCTGTTTTTGCTTGACTTTTTCACTCAAACGTTGCAATAAGTTCGCATAATACTCGCCATTGATAGTTTTTCCTTTTTCAAGATATGCAATGAAAATTATTCTACACGCATTCCAAAAAACCGATTCCATGACCTTGCCTGCAGATGAAACGGTCTTCGCCTTCTTTGGAGCCGGTTCTCCCTTTTGAGTCCATTGCTTTGATTGTTCTTTTGTCTCGGGTGTGAAGTGATAGACCTATATTTCATCCATGGTTATAAAATGGCGCAAAAATTCTGCTTTGTTGCTGTGAAACTACGCTAAACACTCAATTGAAACATCTTCACGACACTACTTTTGCTCGAGTGTGAGCAAATGCGTCACCCATCTTGCACACAGCTTTCTCATGTCTAAATTTTCAGATAATATGCGATGCGTGCGGTACATCGCATATTATATGAAAAATGCCTACTATGTCTGCTAGCTCACGCATTTTAAGTTGACGATCATCCAGTACCGCTTTGTGGATTTTCTTCACCATTTCTGGAGTCGTCACCTCCTTTGGTAGACCACTGCGATGCTCGTCTTGGCAGCTCTTCGGCCTTGTTTAATATCGGATACCCAATATTTCACTGTTGTAAACAAAGGAGTAGACTCTCCCAGAATAGAATCCAGTTCAGCTTTTATATCGGTTGGGCTGAACCCTTTCAAATAAAAGTATTGTATCACGTAACGATGACCAATTTTCTCCATTTTTACAAAAGCACTGAAAACGTTCACTATTGATGGCTGCCAAATAAATACTAAACAACGTGTCGTTTTCAAACTTGAAACATATGCTTTTAGTTTGTGTACTTTCTAATACACTGATATTTTTCAAACAACTACTGCCATCTTGTGGTCTTTTGGGACCACACTCGTCCGTTGTTTTCGATAGAATGTTTCTCGCTTTTCTTATAGATCGGCGTTAATCTGGCAATTTTCCAAGAATTGGGAAATGTAAATGGAGTAAACCACCAATTGAAGAGCTAACATAATGTAACCGCAAAAGACGGTATATTATAGTATCGGAAACTATAGTAAAATGAACTTTTAGATTTTTCAATTAATGAAGAACATCATTCTCAGGAATAGTTAGCGAGGTTTAGTTTTAAAAGACATCTTCAAGCCTAAGATGTATCTTTGAAATAGTAATTTGCCATTATTTATTATTTTTCTCCTAAGATCTCTAAACCTATTGAAATCGTGGTTCGATTTAGCCTTCTCATATTATACTCGATAATAATTCTTGCCTTATATGTTATTAATGTGTTTGTAATTAAACCAGACAGGATAACAGAATTTATTATTAGCTTTCAGAGATATATAAATTAACACTATAATATATCGGATCATAAAAAGCTGCACAATATTAGATAAAGTCCGTTTTTATGAAACTATAGCTAAAATTATTAATGCTGTTATACGAGTTGGCAATGTATTTATTGTTATAACTAGGAGGTTTAAAACTAGGACGATCCAAATCTTCTCAAACTAATGGTAAATCTTCTCTTTTTACACAAATATTTAAAAAACTGGTTAATGAGTAACCTCTCTCTGCTATCATCCACGATAGTGGTGTTCCTCAGTCATATAATTTTGCCAGACTGTAATAGGATTAGAGGACAAACAGCATCAAGTAGAAGTAAAGGCTTTCTTATTCAATATTGAAGGTGTAGTAACCAAACGAAGGTTACGTTTATGTGATTGTTCGTTTCCTAACTGGTTTTCATCGTATTTCACAGGCTGATTAAAACAAAAAGGCACTATCTAACCACATCTACATATAGACAAGGATCTTAGGGAAGAGTTTAAATCGAATATTAGCTACGCTTTGCGGAACTACGTAACTGATATTTTCAGAAATATGAGAGTAAATCCAAACATACTGTGGAGTTTTCTTAGGGAAAGGAAAAATTCTAAACGTGGACTAGGGAGGATGGCATTTCGTGAGGTGACTTTGTCCTCGTCTACTGATATAACGAACGCCCTTGCTGAACATTTAGCATTTGCGCACACAAGGGTCAACATTTCTGTATCTGACAATACTATTGGCAATATTTTTACGATGTGATTTATTTAAAATTAGTTCATTGAACCTGATGTTCTACCAGAATTGAAGAGCAAATTGATTGTGGATGCAGATGGGATTCTTGATTTTATTGCTATTATCGATACATAGTCACTTCGTCATGTCTTTAATCTTATATTGATGAAGAAGTTTCTTGTTGTCTGGAAATTGTCTAAAGTAGTACATATTTTTAAATCTGGTTATAAGAATAAGATTAAAAATTATCTACAGTGTCCACAGTGTGTAATTGTATTTGAGGCAATATTAGTAGAAACAATGTACAATAAAGTTATTAATAAACTATTCCTAGCGCAACATGGATTTATTAAGGGGCGGTCGACAGTTATGAATTTGTGTGCAATTGTCAAATTAGATTTGAGAAGGTTTGGGTGACTGTCGTCAAGCTAATACGATATATACCGATTACTTATAAAGTTTTAATCGAGTACAACATGATGTTTTCTTAGTCAGGTTTCATCGGTTTAGATTTTCTGATGATATTGTTGAGCTCCTTCGTTCGTATTTGAATGGAAGTATGAATTATATAGAATACCTTGGTTTCAATTCTAGTTGTGTCAGGTGTATCACAGGATTCCGTTTTAGGTCCGCTCTTGTCTATTATGTTTATTAACGGCGTTACGAGTAGATTGTCTGCGAATAATTTGAAAATTATAAACAAATAGGTACCTTAGGCGACTGCGATGCTTTATAAAATGGTCTTTCAATCATTTGTAAAGGGACTGAAGAAAATCATTTGTTGCTGAACGTTGCGAAGTGTAAAAGTATGACTTTCGCTAGAAAAATGAATACTATTGCCTTTGTCTACAATATGTATAGAGCACATTTAGAAAACTGTAATACATTTAAATATTTGGGAGTATTTTTTGGTTCAAAGCTGACATTTAAAGATTATGTCCTGGAAATACGTAAACAGTTATCTGGAACATTTAGTGTTTTGAATAGGAATACAAGACATCTAAATAGCGAAATGCCTATTGTAAGGTATAATGTATTTGCTCAAGCCAAATTGGAATACTGTTCGGTCGTAGGGAATTCAGTCCATTTATATTATATAAATTTGGTAGAAAAATTTAGAAAATGATGCATTTTACGTTTCTACTACTCGATTTTTGTTATAATGAGCCTCTGTGGGAGTATGGTGTTGTTTCCTTGAATGCCCGAAAAGCTATAACCCAAGTTATATTTGTCCTTAAATTAACAAACTGAGAGACATTTGTCCCCCATTTGCTAAGTTTTTTAAACATAAACCCTCCTAGATTAAACAGCCGGGCCAACACTATTTTCTATCTACCATTTAGGTACACGGGATCATTTTTAGTCACCGTTTAATATTAATTTAATATTATTGAAAAGGTTATTATTTATGAGATTTCAATTGCAGTCATTTATGTTTCTCTTCTTTTGTTTGATATGTATCTATTTATATGCTTTACATTTATTAGTTTCCTTTAATTTTATTATTATTTTTGTTATGTAGTTCCACTTATGTTTAATTCTTGCTACCAGGTTGTTCAGTAAGTTGTCGTTCGATAAGTAAAACACGATTTTATAGTTTGAAATATATTTTATTATTCAATATAAGCTCCGTCCTACACTTGTTCTAGTAATATTCTAATTTATGGATTCCATCTCTGAAGTGAGAATCCGGAAGACTGTGGAAATACGCTTCCGCGGCAGCTCTTACCTCTTCTTTCGATGAAAATCGTTTTCCACGCATGAATTTTTTGAGATGTGAGAATAGCCAGAAGTCAGAGGGAGCTAAATCTAGCGAATTGGGTGGACGTTGCAATAATTTGTACTTTAATTCACTGATTTTTGCTATGACTTTTTGAGTTGTGTTAGAGGGTGCGTTGTTTTGACAAAAAATGACTTTTTCTTCTGTAAAGCTTTCTGAATTTTTTCTGAATTAGTCGACGAGCTTCCAAAACCATTTCCTGTATTTTTGCTACGATTTCTGGTGTTGATGCACTTTTTGAATGTCCTTCACGAGGATCGCTTTCAAGACTTGTACGACCGTGTTTAAATTCAGCAACTCATAAGTCTACTGTTCTAATTGAAGGTGAAGAGTCCTTATACACTTTTAACAATCGTTTATGAATTTTTTTTGGTGCTACACCTTCCAAAAATAAGAATTTTATCACTTCACGATATTCAATTTTTTTCCATTGCAAAGAAATACTGTGACACGTCAACTTTGAACGCCTGTAAATATACGAATGAGAAAATATGAAATGAGAAAACCTCACACGTGTTCATAAAATAGTACAATTTTTAGAAAAATTAAATTTTTAACCTAATAGTGCCATCTCTTATCGAACGACAAAACTTATTGAACAACCTGGTAATTTAATTTCATCCCTATATTATATATTCTTAGCTTATAATAATCTTGTTATTCGTAATTCATATTACTGTTGGATAATAAATTATTATTATTTGTACATAATTAACAAGTTTTTTATCATTGTTACTTATTTACTCAATCAAAATTTAATATTATCATAGCAAAAGTATAATTTCTAAACAATATTCTCCAATAGTAGAGTTATATTTTATAACTCAGATTTATAACTTGCAAACCTGTTGTAATCCCAGCACAAAACAAAACACGTATTTTCTGGCAAATATTCTGAGCGATTCGTTTTGCACAATAATCAGCAATGAGTATTAAACAGAAAGTTATGACTCATCAATTTCTTTGTGTAATTATAGGAAAGTAGTCTAGAAAAGAGGACATGTGCCGCTGCAAGTTTACTCCAATGTTCTCGATATTGAAAAGTGTCAGTGTAAGTATTCAGGCGTTAAGTTTGTTCATTAGTTATCCTAAATAATATTGATTTCATATACACCACGTGCACGTTATTTCCACTTCATTGGCACTGTTTCAGAAAAGTGTAACTAATTATTCTACTAATGAATGTAAAACAAAGTTAAAAAACAATTTTATAACGCTTATGCACATTTTAATTTTATTTTAATTGATCGTATTCTAGTCTTTGACACACTTAGGAGCTGCTTACACTTTCGTATTTCCTTAAACGAGAGAAACAAAATTATGAACATTTTTCTTTAAATTGATCAAACCAGATTATTTTCCATTATTATTCTGTCTATAATATACATTATATAGAACCACAATGTGCTTTATGAACTAAATTTTCATTGGCGATTATTTATTCTTTCAAAATCCAATTTCATATGAAGTATTAGAAATAAATTTACGTCGTCAGGCAACTGCTGCAGACTTTAATAACATATTGCATATGTTAAAATTGACATATTATACAAGAATATTATCTTATATATATTTATAATGTTGCAATTACAAAAGTTTATATTTACAGGTTTTCAAAGTTGACGTACCACAGTAGCTTTTTATAATGCAAGAAATTGGATATCGTGCAGTGATAAAATTATTTTCATATGTTTAATAGAAATTATAACTTTTGGAAGGCGTAGTACGAAAACAAATTCATGAACGATTGTTGAAAGTATGTAGGGGCTCTTCATCTTCAGTTAGAACAGTAGAAAGATCCAGGTGAAGGACGTCCAAAAAGTGCACCAACACCAGAAATCGCAGCAAAAATACAGGATATTGTTGCAAGAACGTCGATTAACCCAGAGAGATTTAGTAGAAGCTCTAACCGTCTCATTAGGCAGTGTGAGCAATATTTTGGCCGTAGTTTTGTGTCTCGGAAAGCCCTGTGCAAAATGGGTGCCACATTCGTTAACGATGGAACAAAAATACATTCGACTTTCTCAGCAGCATTTGAAGCGTTTTAGAAAGAATTAAAACGATTTTGTGCGCTGTTTCATCACTGTGGATGAAACTTAGGTCTGCCACAGTGATCCTCAATCAAAACAATAGGCTAAGGAGTAGTATCAATCCGGTACTTCGACTCCGAAGCGAGATAGGGTCCAGAAATCGGTCAAGAAGATGTTAGCATCGGTTTTTTGGGATGCAAAAAGAATTTTGTTCGTGGATTGTCTTCGGACTGGTAGAACAATAAACTCAGATTATTATTGTACACTTTTGGAGCAGCTGTGTGTAAAAATTCATGCGAAAAGACCTGCTATACAGAAGAAAAAAAATAATTTTCATCAAGACGACCCACCCTCTCACACAGCTGAAAAAAACATCGAAAAAATCAGTAAATTAAAGTACGAATTGTTTTAACATCCACTCTATTCGTCAGATTTAGGTACCTTTAACTTTTGGCTGTTCTCACAAATTCATGCGTGAAAAACGACTTTCATCGAACGAAGAGGTAATAGCAGCCGTGAACTATATCTCAAATCATAAAATCGTGTGTTTCTTATCGAATGACAAAACTTATTGAATAACCTGGTAAAACTCAAATATAACCAACATTCCAAAAATTACATTCAAACCATTCTCAGTCACTTAAAATCACACTGTATTAGAGTGCTAAGTTATTGTTTGCGCACATATAAACACGATACAGATTTTAAATCACAGTAATGTTCAGTAAAACTTAAATGTTTTACAAACTTTAAAAACATGCTTATTTATTTTCCAAACAAATTAGCACATTAAGCAGAGCAACAGTGGTTACATTCATTTAATTTACTACACTATCTTGTCTACTCTTTACATTTGAATTTTATTGAAATTTTATTTACATTGCGATGAAATGAAAACCTAGATATGAGGTAACTTCAAATAAATAGAATACTTATTCGACGTCTGGTTAAATATAAATGTATCTTTATGTAGCTTGGTCAAGAATTATTTGAAATTGATTTTGTCATTATTTGCTAGTAAATGAATATATCTTTTATGTATAAACTTATTTTAAAATAACCTGCACTAATAGACGCAACTTTCGTCTAAGCCAAAGAACATCATTAACCCATTAAGGAATAAGATATTAAAGTTGATGGCGTTTTTATATTTAATGGGATAAAATATAGTCTAATGCAATCATTAGAAATATACTGTCTCAGAGAAAACCGAACTTATTTAAAATAAGGTAGATGTTTCACCAATGTTATGTCAAAATATCATGGTATTTGCATCGTTAGGAGCACATCGAATGCGAATAAAGTAACAGTGTATATTTGCCATTGGTCGAAAAATGAATTTTGAACAAAGAGCAAATATCAAGTTCTGTTTTAAACTCGTTTCAAAACCGTTTACTGAAATGTTTAATTTCATGAAACAAGTGCATGATGATGCATGCATCACGTACGAGTGTGTATGAGTGGTATAAACGATTTAAAGATGGTTGTACAGACATAAATGACGACGAACATGTTGGTGCAAAAAAATCTGGTATGAAAAGTAACATAACGAATTTGTGCGTGAATTTATAAGAAATGAGCTGAAATCCTCATTGCGATACATGGGAATGCAATTAAATATTTACAAAGATTCGATTCAACGCATTTTGACACAGCCTTTGGGACTGAGAAAGATTTGTGCAAGGTTTGTACCACACAAGTTAACTGAATTCAACATTGTACAGACTTGACTAAAGATTCAAAAAAGGACGAAAACTTCAGGCATTTGGAGAAATCAAAAATGAAGATAATGTTAATTTGTTTTTATGATTCGAAGGGCATAATGCACAAAGAGTTTGTACCAACTAGTCACTCAGTTAATGCTGTACATTATCTTGGTGTTATGAAGTGTCTTTTGGCGCATATTCGTCGCCCTCGATATCGTGAAAATGGTAGCTGGCGTTTGTTACATGATAATGCACCATCTCATCTCTCGACGCTTATCAGTGATTTACTAACTACAAATGGTATTTTAACCATCAACCATTCAGTGTATTCACCGGATTTGGCCGCCTGTGATTTCTGTCTATTCTCCAAACTACATTTACCGATGGCAGGACAGCGTTATGCCGACGGCGAAGTCATTAAAAAGGCGTCGACAGCGATCTTGAAGGACATCTCTAAAGATGTACTTAAAAATTCATTCGACATGTTAATTGACCGTGCAAAACGTTATATTGAAGCCGAATGCAACTACTTTGATTAAAATAAATGAATTTTTGGCAAAATAGTAAGCTTTTGTATTTATTCAGTAAGTTCAGTTTTCTCTGCGACAGGCTATGTATAAAGGAAACGATATAGAAAATTAGTCAAGTCTTGTAATTTTAAAAATCTGTAATATACTTTTGAAATTATTAAACTGTTTAAATAATAGATCGGAAACAATAAAAATGAAAACAAATATCCCAAATATTTGTTCAAAATAACCTATTTCCTGTGAATTCAAACATATGTGATGAAAGTGATAACGATAAAATTAACAAATATTAATATGTGTATGTAAGTATCTACGTATCTCATTTCCTACATAGAAGTGAGAACGTTATTGTTTGAGGTTATCTATACAATAATGGCAGCAGAAGAGAAACCAGGATACCAAAGGAAACGTATATCATGGGGAGATATACTAAATGTTCGTGTTTAATACTGAATTTACATTTTAAAATACACTTAAGTATACGAAAGATGCAAAGCTATCGTACGTATTAGATTACTCTTTATAGATTATCTTACATATGTATTTTTAGACAAAATATTAAACGTCTAATAAACAACGGTTTTTTAACATGTATATTTTAAATAAAACAAACATTTTTAGTTTTAATATTTACACTGACTAACGACCTATTTAACATCATTCGAACAATTATTTCGCTTTTTTATTGGACTTTAAAAAAATGAGAAGGGACTTTATACATAAAATAGCAAAATAAATATTTGAATATTGGCAGAATTGCTATTAAATTTTAGGAAGAGTTTAGCCCTACCTACCCCACCAATACTAATATATAGTACGTACAAGAAAAGCATGCCAATATTCCATGAAGGGAGAGTTAATGGGAGAGTGGGAATGAGAAAATAAGTAGAAATGTTTTCCCTCCAATGCACTTAACCATTAGTTCAATTATATAAATAAGTGCAGCGTAGGCTAAGCGGTTTAAAGTCGTGTTTTTGTAACAGCACAATAAAGGTCCTACAATAATAGTTGTAGTGACACCTAGGTACTTGCACAGATGGAAAGATTTCGTCAGGCGATAGATGAGGCATTATCGACAAAATCAAAGTACAGACGATCTGATAAGTCGTGGTGAAAACTACACTATAATAGCATAGCAAATTATTCTTAATTTATATAAGAAAAAATGCAATGAATACTTCGTTAAGTACAATTTTAGCTAGACAAGGAGATTAAATATTAGTTTAATGACAATTAGAAGCAGATTACGCAAACACGATGTCGCTTGTCCAAGCACAATTATTAAATAATTGTCCGATAAGCATAGGTAAATGCACGCGATCTTGGCATAAAAAATCCAATTAAGGTAGTCCAACGGTCAATTCCGAATGGTACACAACTATTTGTTTGCCAAAAGTTTTTGAAGAAATAAGAAAAACAAACCCAAAACGACAGATCATTCTCCACCATGACAATGCGAGCTCTCACAGGTTGGCTCAAACAATTGAATATTTGACCGGGCAAAATATTGAATCGATGAGCCATCCGCCGTACAGCCCTGATCTAGCACTCTGTGATTTCTTTTTGTTCCCACACGTGAAGAATAAAGTTCGTGGTCAACGGTTTTCTACGCCGGAAGAGGCAGTTGAGGCATTCAAAACTCATATTTTGGAGATACCGCCTTCGCAGTGGCAGCAACGCGTTTCGGATTGGTTTAAACGAATGCAAAAGTGCATTGATTTTCAAGGAGATTATTTTGAAAGTCAATAAAACTATTTTCGATAGTAAACAATTTTTGTTTGTTTGCTATTCCCGAAATATAAACGGCTACGTTCGTATTATTCGGTTGGTGTACCAGGCGATTGTTACATAATAATGCACTTGTAGTTCCTGTGTATCACTAATTTTTTTAACCAAAAAATTATGTTTCCATATCTCCTGCATTCGCTTGATTTGGCTTCGTGAGTTTATTGTTAATTTAGTAAATGGCATTTACCAATGAAGACATTTAATAGTAAACAACGAGCTTTCTTAATATATCAGTAAACGACATAAAATGGTTATTGAATATACTATTTTTGTTTTTCTAAAGCCACCTCGACTAGTTTTGAAGCAGAGGATGTAGATTGTATATTCTGGCTTGCGTCAGTAGATTTCGAGTTATTCTAATGTAATATTGTATTTATCAGTTATTGTTTATAAAAGTGTAGTTGCTGTATATTCAAATTCAACTAAACTCTAAAATACTGCAATTGTTGAGATTAAGCTTAAAAATAAAATTGTGTTTACTTAAATAATTATAACGAAAAGGGAATAGACGCAAAGTTATTAACAAATAAACTAACATGACATGCTATTCTCAGAAAAGAAATTATTTTTTTAATAACAATGAATCATTTTATTTAACTAATACAAAACTAACACTAAATATGATTCAGCAGGTTAACAGCTTCTTTGTTAGCTTTGTTCTAGTAAAAACCTAAAAAATATATTTAAAGTTTATTTTAACTTTGGAAATGATTTCAGAAAGAGTTGTAAAAAGTATAATTAAATAAGAAAATAAAACTCAAGTTGCTACAGTTCAGTCACCTTCTATACATACAATTACTTTCGTCGCAAAACCGAACAAAGAAAGAACAAAATCCAGATAAGAATTCCCCCGTCACATTACACGTGCAGTTTTGTACACTGTAACAGGAAGAATATTACACACATCCGTACACGTATAATTAAGATCTTTATAAATCACATGAGAACGTTGTGCTATTATAGTAATTTTGATAACCTAGATGTGCTAGAAATTATGTCATTCGTTTGTGTGTACACGGATGTCGAATTAAACAATTGTAATCCCGTTATCATTACATATACAGGCTATTATTTCAAAAACGAATACTTTGATAGAAACACGAAAAATGTTTTGGAATAATCAAGGAAAGTTTTGTCAAATTATATTTTTAATTTCTAGCTTATCATTACATTGAACAAATTGCGTTTCCACGCATCGAACAAATTTAACTTTCAGTACTTTCGCCAGTATTTGAGTAATTGTTTAAAAACAGACTAAAAGTTAAATTAAATAACTTTAATGTGGACTTAAGTGAATTATTTCCAAACACATTACCTCGTAATTAAATAAGCCTACTCTATAATTTTAGATTTTTAACCAAATAAAACCCAGACATGAAATTTGAAACGTTATATTACACATTTTAGTATAATTTGAATACATATTTACAACTGCAGAATAAGATTGTTTCAAAATTTGGTCAAACCTCTCTTAGCCTGAATAACTGCTTGAATTCGCTTTGCCATGCTATCGATACAAGCTTTTACGGTGTCTTGCAACTTTCGAAACATCGAAATTTTCCTTTAAAACGCTTAAATTTGGATTTGGAGGCGAGTAGACAATCGATTTTAGATCACTCCAAATATTCTGGTCAGACTTGGCTGTACGGAACGAGGGCCCACCTTGCATAAACATGGAAGGACTTTCCCCTACCCTTAGTGAAGCTATAAAGGGCACTTTATGCTGCGTATTTTTTTCTATAACGTTCCAAAGGTATCCTAAATCTCACAAATTTGATGGATTCTGTAACCACTTCCAGTCACTGAATATGACCTGTGATTGTAAAATTAACAACAGTACTAACGCGAAATATAAGAAAACATTTTTAAAATATTTGTGATAATAATTTTATACAAAGACCTTTCTCCATTCCACAACAATAAAATGTTGATGGATCTTGGCCCACTCTAGAGACTTTGTCTTCATTGTTTCTGTCAGACGCCATCTTTTTCGCAGGCGGGCGACATTTTAATTCAGCAGCGTATAATTGATTTCGCAAGGTCCGCTTTGAAACTTTTATATTAAAGGACTGCAGAAGAACTTTTTGATAGTAACTTGTCTGTTGTGTAAAGCAATGTTAATAATTCTTCTATTCCGCCTTTGGTGGTTTTGCGTGGTCGGTGACAACGTTATCCACTCCGGCGATATTTTAATCCAGGAGCGTATAATCGATTTCGCAAGGTTCGTTCTGATGTCTTTATGTTAAAGGACTCCAGAAAATGTAACGATTCTCTGATGGATCTTGTCTACTCTGCAAAACAATGCCAATAATTTTCCTATGCCTTTCGGTAGTATGCGTGGCCCGTGACAATGTAGTCGACCGCTTGATGTTGAGAACAAATTTTCTTTTTTAAGTGATGAAATTCTTGCCTCTGGTCGGCGTGAAACTTTTACTTTTCTAGCAATTTCAGTTTAAGAATACTAAGCAGTTCCTAATAAAGTTTCTATTCTAATTTTCTCACTGTTTGTAATATCTTTCGTTTCGTCCATGGCGCGTAAGTTCATCATAAAAATATAAAGTTAGCGCACCACTAATCTAACTGCAAGACACTAACACAAACACACTCTTCGAGGATTCTAATAATTCTAAATAAATTTAACTTGCATAAACGCATTATGCCACCTGTCACCTTCCTAGAATATAATGAGCGCAGATATAGATTATGAGTTAGGTAAGGGATTAGCATGATTATGCATGAAATGTGTAAATACATGTACGTATATTGTAGGCTAACAGTTTGTGTACTTAGAAATATGTACATTTATCTCTTTGGTAGAGTAAAATACGTATTTAAAATATATTCTTCATAACTCAGACCAGCGCTAATTTATTTGTCAGATATTGTACAACATATGGATGACCAAATGACTTACTTATCATATTGCGCTTCATTATATTAGTGAGATGTGAAATACGATCATGAACGTTTTCTTTTTCTTTTTGAATTGTTTAGTTTAGTTCATAAAATTATTAGCAATTATTAACAATTGTGTGTGAATTGATGTCTTTATTAGACAGCAACATAAGGACTTGACAACTTTTTTTCAAAATAAAATGCAGACTATTTGAGATATTTCAAAAACTTTATTATCGGGTTGAAGTACAATCAAAACATTTATGAATGGAACTCGACTTCGTTCATATGGCCACCGCGGGCACGTTTGCAGCGGTCGATTCGTTGGACCCAATTTTCGATGACTCGGCCGAAACGGCTGCTATTTCGCGTTCAATGTTGGCTCTGAGCTCTTCCAACGTTGTCGGCTTGTTGGCATAGACCAATGACTTGAGGTAGCCCCAAAGAAAAAAGTCTAGAGGCGTTAAATCGCACGAACGAGGCGGCCAATCGACTGGTCCATTTCTTGAGATAACACGCTCATCAAACTTACTCTTCAATAAATCGATTGTAACGTGTGCTGTGTGGCTTGTGGCGCCGTCCTGCTGAAACCACATGTTGTCCAAGTCCATATCTTCCAATTCGGACCAAAAATAATCGGTAATCATGGCGCGATAACGATTACCATTCACAGTAACGTGACGATCATTATCGTCGACGAAAAAATATGGCCCTATGACGCCGCCGGCATGCAAACCGCACCAAACAGTTATTTTTTGTGGATGAAGTGGTGTTTCATGAAGCACATGTGGATTTTCACCCGATCAATAACGCATATTTTGCTTATTGACGAACCCATTGTGCCAAAAATGAGCTTCGTCGCTGAAAATGATTTTGCGATGAAATTGATCATCTTGGCGCATCTTTTCCAGAGCCCAATCGGAGAACGTACGTCACTTCAAATGGTCCATCGGCTTCAATTCTTGAGTCAGCTTGATCTTGTATGGGTGTAAACCAAGATCCTTAAGCAAAATTCGCCGTAAAGTGGTCTGGGCGATGCCCAACTCTTGAGAACGCCGTGGAATTGACTGATTTGGATCATTTGCTACGGATGTTTCAACGGCAGCGATATTTTCGACACTTCGACCAACCCGTTGTCTCGCTGGCACGGCAACATCACACAACGAATATGTAGACTCAAATTTTTGCACTAAACTTTCCGACTCCGAATTTCTGTAGTAAATTTTTATAATTTGCAGACGTTGTTCGTTCGTGTACTTTACCATGATGAAAATGTTAAGTTTACTGAATAAATTGACAGTGACAGTTCGATGATTAGTGAAAGTGTGCGTTCACAAATTGAATTAAAAGTTGTCAAGTCCCTATTGGAAAACCCTTTAGATAGATTTCAGTTTCGTTTGTGCCGAGTTACCCAATAATGCACAGTCCATCGTATTATTTTCATTGAACATGTGAAAGATTACTGCATTCAATTATTGAAACATTCCAATTTCTTAGCTGATAAGCTGTTGATCATACCACAACTTTCAGCGATTTCTTCAGTTGATTCAGTGATATTATTTGAACATTAACGAGCTCAATTAATCTGTACTTTTATGATAAATAGAACTCGCTTATTTTAAATTTTGCGAGTCGCACTATCATTGCAATCTCTGAATATATTTTTGAATATATGAAAATTACTTCATCCTGCACTCTGTAGTATTAATTAAGAAATGTTTACAGAAAAGAAATTTCTGCTTCCGAGCTGGGTTCGATTAAATTATGGCGCATTAAAGGATTCGATCGCACCGGTCTCGATAGCTTAATTGGCTAAAGTGACCATCCCGAGAGCGGAATTATGTACGTTACTGTCTGAAATCGAACCGTGTTCGAGACCAAGAATTTTTTACTTGTAAAAATTTCTGAATTAATTAATACAACGTAATATGGCAAAAAGAATCTTCACTATCACTGTAGAAGCAAGGAATATGTATAGATTGCACGTCATACATTATTGGATATATTTCCTTAATGTGTTTTTAAGGCAATTGAAGCAAATGAATCTCTCTGAAATACCTCTCTCCTCTACGATCCTCCGCGCTTTCATGAACCAAGATATCGATCAACGATATTCTCCACTTTCTTCCGTCATTCTCATATATTCTATTAGCGAGACGAAACTAGGTAGTGTGAACTCGGCGACTGGAGGGTTCCTATAAAAAGGTATTGAAAGGGCGCCACAACATTGATCCTCTAGGAGCTTAAATTGGATACCTAATACGTGCTCTTGCGAAAAAAAAAAGAAAAATTTATGGCTATGAAAAGTTACAAAAAAAAACAAATTACACCAAATAGCACCAAAAGAAAACCCAGGAAATAGTATTACGATCAATCGATTTATTAATCACCAACTGATATGTTAACAAATATGTCAGTCATTATACAAATGCTTCTTAATACGGCTCTGTCGTACTCACATAAATACATATTTTCTGAAAGTGTTCATATAAAGTATTTGTAGGTTCAACCAAATAGGTGTAGGTTCAAATAAAATATTCTCCAGGTAGGCGCCCCCACTACATAATCAGTTAAATAAATACAAATGACTGATAAAATATCCCCTGCTGAGGGTCGATAGATCAAGTCAAGATTACTGGCATAATTACCAATTATTGACAAATAAGGTAAGGAAATATTCTACCTATAGACATTAATGACATTAACAGAATAACTATTATGGTAGATAACTTTAATATGTCAATACGTGATTATCTCGAAGTCAAATTTCTAAGGACGGGATGTATGAAGGATCTTAGGGCTCAAAATTAATTGAGTCCGGAAGGAACGACTTTCTTTCGGTTTTAACCTGAGGGGGGATACCAAAAAAAAACCAAAACCTCGAGAAGTATTATTATTTAAACGTACTAGTTGGTGGCTTAATAAATTACTAGAATTTCCTCAACTAATTAGTTGTTCAATTACAGCAATCCATTACTCGTCCTTCTTCAATATGAATTAACTGAAGTACACGTAAATCTATTATTCTTTCACAAAGAATAATTACATATATATATATATATATATATATATATATATATATATATATATATATATGCTGATTACACGAACTTCCAAATTAATTTGAGACTGTGCATCTACCCTGTACGTGTTCCGTTCCTCCTGTCGAATTAAGGATGCTATGATCCTCAACATGAGAATAACTACTGAGTTAGCCTGCTAAATGGCATGCTGATTAATAAATTCAGATCATACTCCAGCATTTATGATACTAAACTTCCAGAGAAAACAATACCAAACAGTAAAGCAAAATAAATAATGACTAATACTCATACCTCAGTTCCCGTTGAGAGTCTAAATGAAAATTTCTATGTGGAAAGTTTGTCAGAATAGAAAATGGTGGTATAACTTCAAGTGCTACATAAATGTTTGCCAAACAAATTTTCAAAAAATCCAAAATATTATAGAGCGAATATAAAAACTTACGAGCCATTACCCAATCCTAATTCCATCTTAAGAATGTGCTAACCTGCCTACATGAACGCAGTCACTATTCGCACAGAAGTAATCGAATATTGTCGAAGTTTACCACAGACTATATTTATCATGTATATCCAACGGCATAGATCTGACAAAAACAATAAAGGAAAAGAAAGGCAACTATTACATGCTCATTTCTAACAGTCAATTAATTACAAGAAGATTCAAAAACACTAACCACGAACACCGGATCAGAAACCGTCATAATTAGTATAATTAGGTAAAATAGCTACAAGAGAAGGAACCGATCGTGCCGGCCATATTAGTTGATAACCATAATATGTTAAACGTACCCTGCCATTTGGTACGTGGCCATATTAGTTAATAACCATAATATGTTAAACGGACCCTGCGATTTGGTACGTTTAACATATTATGGTTATCAACTAATATGGCCGGCACGATCGGTTCCTTCCCTTATAGCTATTTTGCCTAATTATGCTAATTGTGACGGTTTCCGCTCCGATGTTCGTGATTAGTGTTTTTGAATCTTCTGGTAATTAATTGACTGTTAGAAATGAGCATGTAATGGCTGCCTTTCTCTTTCTTTATTTTTTTTGTTAGATCTAGTGATATCAAAAGAAGAAATAATTCTAATAAATGGAATTATTGCAACTATGATAATCTAGGACAATGAAAATTATAAAGAAACAGCCGCTTAATTTCGATAACACGCGAATTATAATATAAGTGACTTTATCACTGAAGGTTGGTACATATCCCCTTTCCACGTTAATTTTCATATTTTGTATACGAATTTCGACAACTAAGTTGTCATCATCAGTTGATAATTAAACAGTGTTGCACCTGGAAAACTACGGCAAAATACCCGTACGAAAACAAATTCCGCATACGATGCGTACCGTTGAAGGCCAAAACGTACAGAATACGAAAATTAATGTGAAAAGGGGTTATATATCAATCTTCAGTGACTAAATTAATCAACCACAGGCTGCATCAAAATTACCTTATAAGTGACTTTGTGAAAGATATAAAAATGGTCTAACATAGGATTTCCAAAGCAGCTAAATTGACATGTACAACGAGGTCAATTTAATTTTAATAGAGAACAAAATGAGTACATATCGATCTAAATCTAAGTCTTTTTTCCCATTTTAATTACACCAACTACGTCAATATCATAAGAACGCATTTCCCAAATAGATATTACCAACATTAATTCACCGTACATTATATTTCGTAAGCTAAAAATTGTATTGTGAAAAGTGCGTTAAATTATGTGCATATTTTGTAACGATAAGGAAATATAAAAAAGCTTTTAATATTCTTATTCAACGTGTAACATAAAATTATGCATTAATTTTTTCGAAGTTTCATGGACCCGAGAATATTGTCATATTATTTTAAGTTGTAGTAAACAACTTTTGTAACAATGATGAAACTATGTGTAAATAAAATTTAAAAACAACTTTGTGCTTACAAAAGAATTCAACCTTGCAAACGAATTCATGAAAAGGATCCGAAAAATTGTATACATTGTTATATATTTTACAATTACTGAATATGCATAAAATGCGCAAAACAACAATATATGTAATCTGCTTCTGGGTTTCCGGGCTGGAACCGCGTCACTTGTATATCTTCCGACGTTTCGTACCCATTTGTATGGGACATCTTCAGGGCTGAACTACTGCACTGAAATTGTTTCAGTGCAGTAGGTACGAAACGTCGGCAGATATACAAGTGACGCGGTTCCAGCCGGGAAACTCAGAAGCAGATAGCATGGACCACGACCGCGGAAGTCTACGTACCAGATTAACAATATATGTAATGTACGAGATGTGCGGTTGAAGTGAAAAACACATTGTAAGTTTATACTTATTTAACTATTGTTATAAAAAACTTAAAATTATGTTATTACTGTACATCAAAAGGTAAATGTACTCTTTATTCTGAATATGGTTTTATTTGTAAAAGGATAAAAAGCCTCCTCAGTTCTGTGTTCAGCTATGAGACAAAGATTGAATAGTTTAAAATGTGATAAATAATAAATATTACCTGTAACATTTATTTATCTATAAATTTAAAGTTTAAAATTTTATATTTCGTTCAGTTTTTAAAATAAAACTACAATTCCGTTTACAAAAGGATTATGTAACTTGTTTTGTATGTTACGATTTTTTAAAATAAATTTTTAGAAATGATAATTTAATTATCATTTTATCATGATAAACAAACACGTCTGTTATGTGAATATAAATATATCGAAATAATAAACCAACAAGGGAAATTTTGCCAGATAATGTCATAATTGTAAGTTGTAAAATTGTAAAATGGGAGCACAGCTTTATAGAATTAAACAAAACATAGACAACTAAATGAAATTTTAGTGCAAAATAAAAGATGGTATTATTGAAAGAATTTACAAGCAGATTTGAATATTGCCAAAATCAACTTAAAATTTACGTTAGTATAGTTAGTTCAATGATACTGATCGAAGAAAAGTAGTTCTCCGTTTTATGCTTCAAACTCTTTCAACGTTCCGTTCTTAATTGCAGCAATTTTTTGTTTATTTGTCAATTATATATATATATATATTACATGCATCTCAGAATTTAGATACATTATTTGAAAATGTAGGTATTTATTAAAAAATATATAGCCGATATATTTAGAAGTTTTTAAAATTAAAAATACATTTTTATTTTTGAATTTAGGGTCATTTGAATTTTTTTATATTTTAGTTAAATTTTAATTTTGTAATTTTTTGATATACAAGGTTATACACAAAACGGTACAGGGTAACAAAATCCCCTAAATATTCATTAAATTTGTATTTAACTTTTCTAGACTTAAAGATTAAGAGACAATATTCCCTTATTACAGTATTAATATTCAGAACTATGCATGAAACGAAGGAGGGTAACGAAATTCCCTAAATGTTGTGTTATTAAACTTATATTTTTTAAAGAATAGAGTTATCATTAAAAACCACATAAGTCTATAATTAATCTCATACAAGTTTTAATTTCAAAATAGCGCCATTGTCTAGAATCGTTGATGCATACTTGGAGGGTCGCGAAATCCCCTGTATAATAGATAATTTATATATATATATATATATATATATATATATATATATATATATATAAAAAATCAAATTCTATGATTATAAATTTTGATTCAATGTTATTACGAGGGAGCGTTTTTATATTCGCGGAATGGGGGACAAGGGGTGGAAATAAAAAAACCAAATTATTTTTCGTTTTCAATATATTCACCTGCAAGACGGATACATTTTTCATATCTTTCAATTAATTTATTTATACCCTCATAAAAAAATGATTTCTCTTTATCTGCAAAATACGCCGAAACTGCCTCCTTGACTTCATCATCGGCAGTAAATTTTTTACCCCGCAGCTCTTTTTTCATTTTCGGAAACAGGTAATAATCACTCGGGGCCAGGTCTGGGCTGTAGGGTGGGTGATTCACAATTTCGAAGCCCACCTTATGCAGAGCAGCTAACGTAACGCGGCTCTTGTGGACGGGCGCGTTGTCGTGCAAAAGCAGAACACCTTTTGTCAATTTTCCCCGTCTTTTCTCTTTAATAGCTTCTTTTAGTCGCTCTAATATTGAAGCGTAATATTCTCCGGTTATAGAAACACCTTTATCTTTATAATCAATCAACAATATTCCTTCCGAGTCCCAAAATACCGTTGCCATGAGTTTCCCAGCTGATTGTGACACTTTAAATTTCTTGGGAGGTGCTGTGCCCTTTTTATGCCACTGCATGGAGTCTTGTTTGGACTCAGGTTCATAATGATGAACCCAAGTTTCGCCTCCACTAACAATTCCACTCAATACACCATCCTTGTCTTCATTACAGAGGTCCAAAAATGCACGCGAACACTCTACGCGCGGTTGTTTTTGCGGCGGCGTGAGCATTCTCGGCATCCATCTTGCGCTGACCTTAGTCATGCCGAGATGATCGTGTAGGATTTTAAAAATTGTTGTATCGGATACTCCAACCATTTCTGCGAGTTGTTTCTTCTTTAGTCGAGCATCTTCGAGTACAATTTGTTCAACTTTTTGGATAAGTGCTGGCGAGGTCACCTCAATGCTCCTGCCCGGCCTCAGGTCGTCTTCAAGGGATTCCCTTAGTTGTTTAAATAAACTATGCCACTTGTACACCATGGTTTTTCCTGGACAAGAGTCGCCGTAAACCAATGACATCTCGATCAATAAGGTTGATATATAACCCCTTTCCACAATTAACTATTTGTAAATTCTGTATACGCATTTCGACAACCAAGTTGTCATCATCAGCAGATAATTTCAAAGTGTCGCACCTGGTAAAACACGGCGAAAAAATTGTACGAAAAAATAAACTCCGTACGCGATCCGCACCGTTGAAAACCAAGATGTGCACTGTGTCTGTTTCACAAGATTTTTAAAAAATACTTTTACTTAAACTAACATGCACTACATTGAAAAAGGTTATTATGGTCAAGAAGTGTCTGTGTGATTTATGTGTGTTTTATGATATTGTTCCTCTTGTCTTTCAGTAGAGAGAGGAGAGGGGTTTGCAAGGGCCCGGCGTCATTAAAGTTTACCACATGGCTTAAATTCTTTAAGATGTGCATGCTTTCATACGCGTCCAGTTCGCGATAATTGTACACGTTCTTTATCAAATGTAAACAATCCATATTAACACTGTGGTTATTTTCTAATACATGTCTCGCTATACCCGATTTTTCCGGTCGGTTGAATTTTATGTGCGAAAGGTGTTCTTTATACCTGGTTTCGATCGATCTTTTAGTTTGGCCGATGTATTGTCTATTGCACTCTAAACATTCAATTCGGTAGATTCCCGATTTTTTATTCTCTTCAATTTTGTCTTTTGCATTTCCTAACAGCATTTTGAGGGTATTATTGGGGCGGGCATACTTTAAACCCGTGATCTTTAAAAATACTATTCAGATTTTTTGTCACACGATGGAAAGGTAAACAAACAAAATGCTTTTCCCGATTGCTCTGTGGTGAAAGACATAACTAAGGTGTCCAAAAAGGCAACTTTTGGACACCTTAGTTATTAAGAATGATCTCAAAATAGAAATTGATATTTTCCGAAAAGAAACCAATGTCAATAGATTCATTACGGCTGACTCAAATCACAGCATGCAACAGAAGATGGCTTCATTCAATTTTCTGATTAATCGTTTGGTCAATTTCCCACTAACAAAAGTAAGATATGAAAGAGAATTGAACCTCATTAAGAATATCGCGGTATACAACGGTTTCGATTCGGAAATAATCAATGGATTAATTAGAAAGGCCAACATAAGAAAAACAATCCGTGACACCACATGTCTTTCACCACAGAGCAATCGGGAAAAGCATTTTGTTTGTTTACCTTTCCATCGTGTGACAAAAAATCTGAATAGTATTTTTAAAGATCACGGGTTTAAAGTATGTTCCCGCCCCAATAATACCCTCAAAATGCTGTTAGGAAATGCAAAAGACAAAATTGAAGAGAATAAAAAATCGGGAATCTACCGAATTGAATGTTTAGAGTGCAATAGACAATACATCGGCCAAACTAAAAGATCGATCGAAACCAGGTATAAAGAACACCTTTCGCACATAAAATTCAACCGACCGGAAAAATCGGGTATAGCGAGACATGTATTAGAAAATAACCACAGTGTTAATATGGATTGTTTACATTTGATAAAGAACGTGTACAATTATCGCGAACTGGACGCGTATGAAAGCATGCACATCTTAAAGAATTTAAGCCATGTGGTAAACTTTAATGACGCCGGGCCCTTGCAGACCCCTCTCCTCTCTCTACTGAAAGACAAGAGGAACAATATCATAAAACACACATAAATCACACAGACACTTCTTGACCATAATAACCTTTTTCAATGTAGTGCATGTTAGTTTAAGTAAAAGTATTTTTTAAAAATCTTGTGAAACAGACACAGTGCACATCTTGGTTTTCAACGGTGCGGATCACGTACGGAGTTTATTTTTTCGTACAATTTTTTCGCCGTGTTTTACCAGGTGCGACACTTTGAAATTATCTGCTGATGATGACAACTTGGTTGTCGAAATGCGTATACAGAATTTACAAATAGTTAATTGTGGAAAGGGGTTATATATCAACCTTATTGATCAAGTCAATCAACCACAGGCTCCATCAAATTCAACTCCAATGACATCTCAATCATTATGGTCGCGACTGATTTTCCTTGCCTGGTAAGGAACTTTATAACGGCACGATATTCGATTTTTTCCATATTTCACTTTTCACTCCTGATTATGTTACTTGGTTGACGATAGCTCAAAGACTAACTGTCTAATAACAATGAAACTTCATATTTATACTAATCATGAGTCGCTGCACAGGCCACGCCCCCAATGCGCCTACTCACCCCTCTACAACCCGCTCATTCCGCGAATATAAAAACGCTCCCTCGTATATTACATAACCATGAACATTTAAATACTCTGCATTGTTAAAGAACAGCGTATTAATTTAGTTGTAACACACACATATTTAAATTCAACGCAGGGGAAATAGGCATTGTTGTATTACTTAATCTTGAAATAACAAATTGTTAGCCTGTTAGATGTTGTTAATTGTTATGAAGAATCCTACCCAGAGAAATATAAGTTTGTAAGAGACTTGAAATCTTTGTATATACTCGTTAAGGTTATAAAATTTTGAATTATTATTCTACATACTTTACCAATTCGTAGCAATATGTAAACCTTGCAGATTACAGATTCTTTTCTAGAAATCTCTGCTAAATCCTATTGTCAGTACTAAATTGCTTACTTAAATTTTGTAGTTTATGTACATACACATATATACTAAGTTTATATATTTATACATTTTACATACCCATTTAACTTATAATTGAATTTACAAGTACCTGTTACCTGGTAAAATAAAGCTTTTCTTCTTTGTATATGTACTTATGTACGTACTTGAAAAAAATAATCGTCCTTTAGAAAATGTTAAAAAATCGAACACAACTTTAATGGAACGGAATAAACGTACATATACATATATATATATATATATATATATATATATATATATTATAATCCAGACCCCTTCTACCTTTCGGTGTATGGTAACGTACATATATATGCATATGAATCTGATCGTTGGAATTAGAATTATTAATTGTTAAATTCGAGCAAGAAAGAACCGAGAAAATCGGAAATAAATTGCGACGTAATAATAATACATATAAAATATGAGGGAATTGTAGCTAGTACTGCTCGCGATGATGAAATTAACGACACATTTCTAACAATGAAGCCGGTACTATAATTGCCTGCGTATAGAAATTGTTCACACTACATTTGTCTAGCATAATTTTTCAGTCGTAAACGGGCAGATACGAGTACTAGGATATGGACAAAAAACACGTGTCTACCTATTTTATTCATTTATAATGCTTTTACATACACGCGTGTATGTGGTAAATATACATGTAATCATGGCGATGATGACTGAATCAGTCCCACGCGCGTATTAAATCTAGGAGCTATGTCATCGATCCCATATCAACTTCTCCACTTTACTGTTACGTAGTTACTGTATTATTTATGGTTGAACGCGAATTAACTCGTGAAAAAAGATAAAACAATATGTATACACTTTGTGCAATTATTTTTCTAAAGGCAAACATCCAGTATATACAGTCTTCGGATTCGTTTAATTTTCATTGGAGTGTTATTTATATTACTTTATAAGGGAACACGCCATTATTTCTGTATTGACTCTAAACAAGATGACATTAATTTCTTACCCATTTACAAATGACCTTAAAAAGTTAACAGTATTATGCATGCATATATTATTATGTGCATACATATATATGCTTTCGTATATGGTACATACATACATATAACTCGATAAATACAAAATTTTGTTTTGTCGATAAATGAAATCTTCCTCTAATTTCTACAAGAGCTGGTACACCCTTCTTTATTGTTATTTAAGTATTCTTCCCCTCTATTAATTGTGGTGAGTGCACAAAACAAGAAGACTGATTACTGATACCAGATTTTCTGGCTGTTTAGTTATGTAAATACATAATTGAGATATTTTGAAGTTCTTAAAATTGAAATATATTTTTATTTTTGAATTTAAATACGTTCGAATTTTTCTTTATTTTAATTAATTTAATTTTGACCTTTTTCACATACAAGGTAATACATAAAAAGACTGAGGGTAACAAAATCTCCTACATATTCTGTTACTAAATTTACATTTAACTTTTTTAGACTTAAATATTAAAAGATTAATAATAGTTTCTTATTACAGTAATAATATTCAGGGTGATTAAACTTGTAGTTTCTAAAGAATAGGATTATTAAAAGCCATAAAAGTTTATAATTAATCTGGTATAAATTTTAGTTTCAAAATAGCGCCATTATATGGAATCATTGATGCATACTTGGAGAGTAGCGTACACAAATTCAGATGACGCATACATGTATGTATGCGTCATCTTTAACAATTTTAAGCTTCATAAGTTACTCGAGAAAATCTAAATTAAAAAAAATTCAAGCAAGCACTATTTTCATGTGACTTTTAGTTTAAAATGTCCTTTGAAATGTAGATGCCAGGATAATTTAGGGGAACGTGGGACTTAAAATGATGCACCTGAGTTACGGCAACAAACGATTTTTTATTTTTTCAACCTATTTCCCATTAATACACTTGGATCTGCTGTGTCATTATACCAATTTTATAATAATAGTATCAAAGTCATCAAAATACTTCTCTACTTCTGCAATAACTTCCTTGTCTGTCTTCAGTTTCCTTCTAGCGAGAAACGGTTTGAGCTTTAGGAATAAGTGGAAGTCCGAAGGAACTAGATCCAGTGAAACTAGTGTTTAGGACACAAACCGGGCTCGTTATTCATCCAATTTTTCTCGAGCAATCCTACTGATATGTGACGGTGCAATGCCATGACGGAAACGCCAATGCGGGTGGTTCTTCGACATGGAAACTTTCACTTTATTCGGAAGGGCAGCATAATATGTCCCGTTGATAGTCGATAAGGAATACCCCAAAATAATGTGGTCATTGCCTTCTTTGGCGAAGAACTGCCACGATGCCTTCATTGTTGTTTCCATTCTGGCACATAGTAATGGAGCCAAGTTTCGTTGATCATAAGAAATGAATGTAAAAATTTTTAGGGTTGATTTTAAACAGCTTCAAATTATCCCTGGAAATTCGCGTGCTTTCATGTTTTTGATCTGCATTCTATAAACGAGACAACCACTTAGCAGAGAACTAGATGCCATCCGTTCTCGAAGTATCTCTAAAAAGATGGTCGCGATATTGGTCACGAAAGCAGGTCAAGTAGCAACAATTCCTCTGCAATGTCAAAGAATTGTTATGCCCGATTGGTATACAATCATTTGTTTGCCGTAAGTCATCGCTGATCTTCGAATAACCAACCTCAAACGACGATTCATCCTCCACCAAGACAATGCAAGGTCACTCACACACAGCACGCAAGACAATTGAATTTTTAACGCAACAAAACGTCGAATTGTTGGACCATTCTCCGTAGAGTCTGGACCTAAGTCCCAATGATTTCTTTACCTTTCCAAAAATCAAGAACCGACTGCGTAGTCAAAGGTTCCAGTCGTTAGAAGAAGCAGTCGACGCCTTCAAAAAACGCGATTTTGACTGTACCAACAAACGAGTAGAACAATTGCTTCTAGAGTTGGTTTGACCGCATGCAAAAGTGCATTAATCTTCGTGGACAATGCTTTGAAAAACGATGAAATCTTTAAAAGCTATCCTACTGTTTTATTCCAGTTTTATAACGCAAAACTTTAAAAACAACCCACGTATATACCAAAATTAATATTTTGCCTAGTCCTATTTCAATGGCCAACGTGTATGGATATCAAACATTAGATTCATTAAATCCGTATTCATCTCATGCATTATAAAACTACATAACTCTGCTTAGTTAACTGTCGATCTCTTTATTTAAACATATTTAAACCAAATTATCTATAAAACTATTATTTAAAAACATCTCACTGAAAGATTAATAATTCTAAAAACTGCAAGATTTATGTAACTAGTTTTTCCAACATTAAGTGAGAATTTATCAGTTACAAAAATAACGCAGGGTTTAGGGTTTTCTTGCTAGTAGTATCTGAGACTTAAAAGATTGTGTGTATATGCGACTAGGGAATTTATTCTATGTATATGTACAGTGAATATATAGGCCTACGTGCTTTTTAAAAATCTATGAAGCCGCCGGATCCTAACGTTATTTTAGTGAGGCGGGAGTCTTTAGTAGGGTTATAAACATCCCTCAAAAGTAATTTATTTCAGAAAATATTCTAGGTAACGGTAAGGTATATAAAAACCCTTAGTTTAAGTATCTTCCAAATCATCTTCAATATACGCTGTTGTACCATATATTTTCTTTATGTTAAATTTGAAACTATAGACATTACATGGGATTTCCAATAAAGACTAAAACTGATACACTGAAACCAGCAAAACTTTATTTATTAGTCTTAAACAGCGATACTATAAAGTTTTATATACGAGCCATCTTTTTCAAGTAAGCATCGTTTCAATAATGCAGTTGCTGATTTGCGCACGTGCACTATGTGTTTCATCTACTAGCTTAATACAGACGCTATTACACGTAGGGATGCAAAATATTTTTATTAAATCAAAAGGATTAAACATCATGTAAATAAAAAAGAAATCTGCTTTTAGATTCGACACTGTAGAAATTTAATAAATTATTAATTACATAGTCGTAGAAGAATAGAATTTAAAAATAGCAATTTCGACAGTCTGGAATCTAACAGTGGATTTTTATTTTGTGCAATTGTGGCTAATGAGTATAATCTTTCCCTAAGTATCGATTTCGCTACTATTGACATATATATTACTATACCATTTTGCAAAATGTTGGAAATAGTTATCGCAAAGACGCAAAAGAAATTTGGTTGCACGATATGAACAGTGATATAGACTTTACTAATTTCATAAGAAATACACTCACATGACACACAAATTAACCATTTGCTAGATATAACGGACATCTACTGACAATTACGAGGGTGGTCTCAGAAGTACCCGACCCAACAAAGAAAACACAAAAATTTTGGAAAGAAGTATATTTATTTTTCTACATAATCTCCTTTCAGATTGCTCTATACACTTTTCCCAGCGATGTTCAATAAGTTCGATACCCTTTTTATAATAAGAACTGTCTTGCCCCTCAAAATAGCCATTAACTGCTGACATCACTTCTTTATCGTTGGAAAATTTTTGACCACTGAGCCATTTTTCCAAAGTTTGGGAACAGAAAATAATCCGAGGTGGCCAAATCTGCGTGAGGTAACAATTTAAACTTTAATTCATTAATTTTGGCCATTGTAATAACGGATTTGTGAGCTGGAGCATTGTCTTGATGAAAAAACACTTTCTTCTTAACCAAATGCGGCCATTTTTGATTGATTTCTTGGCTCAAATGTAACAATAAGTTTGCATAATACTCGCCGTTGATAGTTTTCCTTTTTCAAGATAGTCAATGAAAATTATTCTACGCGCATCCCAAACAACCGATGCCATGACGTTGCCTGCAAATGAATCAGTCTTCGCCTTCTCTGTAGCCGGTTCTTCCTTTTGAGTCCATTGCTTTGATTGTTCTTTTGTTTGGGGTGTGAAGTGATGAACCCATGTCTCATCCATGGTTATGAAACAGGGCAAAAAATCTCCTTTGTTGCTGTGAAACTTCGCTAAACAGTCAATTGAAACATCTTCACGGCATCTTGCACACAGCTTTCTCATGTCCAAATTTTCAAATAATATGTGATGTACCGCACTTTTTGACATCTGCTAGCTCGCGCGCTTTCAATAGGCGATCATCCAGTACTGCTTTGTGGCTTTTCTTCACCATTTCTGTAGTCGTCACCTCATTTGGTCGACCACAAGGATGCTCGTGTTGGCAGCTCGTAGGGCTTCGTTTAAACTCTGCTACCCAATATTTCACTGTCGTAAACGAAGGAGCAGAATCACCCAGGGTAGAATTCAGTTCAGCTTTTATATCAGTTGGGTTGAGGCCTTTCAAACAAAAGTATTGTATTACGTAACGATGACCAATTTTCTCCCATTTTACAAATTCACTATTAATGGCTGCCGAACAAATACTAAACAACGTGGCGTCTTCAAACTTGAAACATATGCTTTATAGATTGTGTACTTTCTAATACAGTGATATTTTTCAAACAACTAGCGCCATCTCTAGGTCAGGCTGGGTACTTATGGGACCACCCTCGTATTTCCCGCTATAACTTCATTAAAAAATTTGAAAGCCTTATACATTCAATTCAACTGACGTTATATGTATATAAACAAAGAGGAATGCACTTTCCACATGGCTAATATGGAAGAAAGTTAAAGCATTTTTTACATTTATAGATAGGGCAGTAATAAATAAGGTAAGGTTTAAAGAGGAGAATTTTGCATCTCCCATCCCTGAAAATCAACCATTTCTATGCACAATCTATTTACTTTTTGACATCAATGCTTGACTTATGTTACTGCAGAAAAAAGTCAGAGATTGTTATGAATCAAAAAGGTAAAAAACTCCTTTTTACCGTTTTGATTATTCACTTGACACAGTCCCAACGTATTGTATAAGACTTTCATTTCTGCTTGTATTAAAAATGACAACGTATGCATGTACTGCTTTTTTCCAATGATATTACAAGCTTATTTAGTGACGGTATGTAAATTACTAAAAATATTATATTTTACCTTGTGCATTCATTTGGTTTTGTTTTTTAATATTATTTCTAATTATTTTACAACACAGTGCATTTAATAAAATTAAAGACCGGAGAAATTATTACTTTTTATCGAAATTAATACAAGTTTACTCTAAAAATCCATCAATTTTATCAAATCACTAAAGGTTGATACGAGTACATAACCTCTTTCCATATTAATTTTCGTATTCTGTATACGTATTTCGATATCTAAGTTGTCATCATCAGCAGATAATTAAACAGTGTCACACCTGGAAAACTACGGCAAAATACCCGTAGGAAAACAAATTCCGCACACGATCTGTACCGTTGAAAGCCAAAACGCACACTGTGCACACAGGATGCGTTTATTTCCTGACGATCTTTTTCTGTATTTACTATTTTATCTTTAGCATTTAAGGGTTAATCGAGTTTGATATACTAATGATGAAAAAATACATAAGTAGGAAAAATGCAGGAAAACTACCACATTATACGTTTATACATTATACTGGTTCTTTAACATTTAAAATGCGCCATTAAACTATTATAATATTTGTAAACGCGATTACATGTTTCACAATCGAAATGTGGCATGTGTTAAGAATCTATCATAATATAGTAACAATTAAATGCGTAGTAAGTTATACATACATACATATATACATTCATATATACATTTATACATTCATATAATTGATGTTTTCTATAGACAAAACCATTGACTATTTTCGATAATAATTTTTCCATTGATTTCATCAAATAAATATTTATGGATTCCGTATCAGCACATGCAATCCAAAAATTAGATCGTATATTGTGGTTTATACAAAAACCACCGTGCGTATGTGTCAACATAATGTGCCAAAGGTTTAGAATAAATTAAATTAGTACAACAAAAATTATCTGTTTGCGAAATTTTGTACTTAATTTCTACTAACATTTTAAAATACAGGGTGTTTCAAAAAGAATATACGTGTTTCGAACGCATATATTTATTAAACTTTAAGACATACGAATACGAAACTTTACACACATGTTTACGAACCTCTCAAGTTCAGATTACAGATGTTCAATATGTCCTCCATCAGCGACACGAACAATATCACATCGATACTCAAACTCCTCCCATACTCGGGCAAGCATGTCCGTCACTGATGTTATGGCAGTACGGATTTGGTTCTTCAACTCTTCCAGGTTCTGTGGGAGTGGTGGTACATAAACGTTGTCTTTAACGAAACCCCATAAGAAGAAATCACAGGGTGTCAAATCCCGTGACCGTGGAGCCCAGCTGAGACATGCTAAGTCGCCAGCTCCTTGACGACCGATCCAACGGTTCGGAGTTTCATTCTGATATTCACGCACTTGGTGACTCCAGTGAGGGGGTATCCCGTCTTGTTGAAAAATGAAGTTGTTTTCGTGCAGCCTCGGAAACAACCAGTTTGTAACAGAGCGAGATACTGCTGACCGTTAATCGTGTTTCTATAAAAGAAGAATGGGCCGTAAACAGATGATCGGGATATCGCACAAAATACATTCATTTTAGGCGAATCTCGTACATGTTCAATGGCTGCATGTGGGTTCTGTAGACCCTAAATTCGAACATTGTGTTTGTTTACTAGACTTCTAACATGGAAAGTCGCTTCATCACTGAACACGATGCGTTCTGCGAAAGTGCTATCATTGTCAATAGTATCACGAATCTCGTTACAAAATGCCACACGTTTCCATTTGTCATCAGGACGCAGAGCTTGTAACAACTGTAACTTGTACGGCTTCATAACCAACCGACGTCTCAAAACACGCCAAATTGTTGTTGTAGGCAGTCGTAACTCCCGACTGGCACAACGAGTTGATTTGGAAGGATTACGTTTGAATGCAGTGCAACATTTTCTTCAGAAAACAAAGGCGGCCAGGACTCATTCCTTTATATACACATCCTGTATCTACAAACTATCGATACCATCTGCGAATGTTCCACTCATTCGTAGGATCAATTTGGAAGCTCAACCTGAAACGTCTTTGCACTGTAATCACGGAATTGCACTTCGCAAGCTCGAGAACACAAAATGATTTCTGCTAAACATATGACGGTTACTAAGAAAATCAGAAGACAACTGACATCTAGCGGCTATTCAATAAACTAGACTATGTATTCGTTTCTCCAATAGCCGACCCGGGGCGCAGCGATCGATAGTTTCGACAAAATAATACTTTGTAATACGTATATTATTTTTGAAGCAGGCTGTATTTTGGTAGTACTGTTTTAAATTTTACGTAAGACATGCTAATTTTTATCAAAGAATCGCTTCGATTTGATGATTTCAATTTTAATAAAGCTTCGTTGATTTCTGCTTACAGTCTGTATACTAAGAAACGCAAGCCAATATCCCATGAAGGGAAAGTTAATGGAAGGATGGGACTGAGACAATAGGTAGAAATGTTTTGCCTCTAATACATCTAGCCAATTTTAGTTCAGTTATCTGTTATATGTAACGCAAGTAAGAGTTTCTGTTGAAATGAGTGCAGCAAAAAATGTTTCGAAGCAGTGTTTTTATGTTACCGCATTACATCAATTCGGTAAGCTATTTCTAGCTTATTTAAGAAAAAAAAATGCCATTAACACTTCGTCAAGAACAATCCGAGCTAGCCAAGAAGAATATAAATATTAACGGCAATTAGAAGCGGATTATATCAATATGTCGAAGCACAATTGTTAAACCGTTGCTACTCAATAAACATAGACAGGCGCGTGCAAAAGAAGCATATATAGTTTTAATTTTTACACGGCTAATATGATGCAGATACATTGAAACGATATTAAAGAAATAGATTTCTATATAATATTCAGAGTATTGAGAATACGGACAAAGTTTATGTACCAACATAATTATACCCTAGAGGGGAAGGAATCAAAGTTGTGTTTAATTGAGTCATTTTTTGGGCCTGGTCTCCGGGAAAGAAGGCATGGTCGATAGCCAAAAAACGTGTCATACAGCGCACTATAAACAATCCTGTGAAGATTCATGTCTGGCGTGGTTTCGAAACTTTGTGCATGTTTACTGGTATATTAAACGTGAAACGTATAGAAAAATTGTACCGAAAAATATTTCCAGGACCAACAAATTAAATACGTATTAATCCAGTAATTTTAAATATTGGTTAATCTCAATCGCTGTGTTACTGATAATAGAATTGATTGTCAAGTTACTATTTAGTCTAGCAACCAAAATGCTATTAGACTATATTATTCATATATTGTTTTGTAAGTTCCCTCGTATCTAAAATACAAGCTACATTTTTTCAGTACTGTTTGTTTTTTAAACCATCGTTACAATTCTCTTTCAGCATTAAATTATGTACATGTTCAAAGGTCCCAAACATCTTCATTAGTTGTAAATTTGCGTTCTTTCAACTGAATTTTAACATCGAGCAAGGGTGGATAACTTAAAAGGTTTTTTTCAAAATACTCTTGCCTTTTGAACTACTAGTCCTTTATTAGTCGTAAATTTTCATTTTTTAATTGCAGTCTCACATTGAGCATGATCCGGACTATGGGATAGATAATCTAAAACTTTCATCCTTATTTGTTTCAAGTAGTCTGTAGTAGTTTGAACTATGCACTTTGAGCGCTCATTGGTAAGAATTTCTAAAATTCGGTCCAAACATGACCATTTACTTGGAAGTAAACGTTTTTTTGCTTTTCAAGTATAATTGTTTCATTAGTCATCTCTACTGAAGAAAACAGTAAACATGCCCTTTCTTTCATTAGTCATATTAAAATTGGTTAAGTACGGTGTGGCACCAACATGATGCTATATATGTCTAATCTCGACGCATACGATTTTTAACAAATTGTAAATAAATAAAACCACATTGTAGATGTTAATAGTTCTTCATTCTTACAGATCAAGTAAAAGTAGTAAAGTAGATGAAACAACGGCTGCAAGAGAGAATAAAGAGAGAGAGAATTTTAAATGTGTTAGTGCGCATTTTAAAAAGCGGTGAGATTTCCTTGGCTCTTCTTTTATGTAGTAAAATATTACAGAAAACAAAAGCGGAAAGGATAGTAGAAACTATAAAATATACCTTTAGGAAGCTCAATATATCGGCAACCCAACTTGTAATGTTGGTTACAGATTGGAGTTCGAATATGATTAAAGCTTGAAAGTTACTAAAACAATCTAAGGATATGATTGTTTTAGTAACTTTCATGCTCCATGTAACCTGTTTGCTCCATGCATGTCACCTGGTAGCTGAATTGATTAGAAACAGTTATCCAAAAGTAGACCAATTAATAGTTTCTACCAAAAAAGTTTTTATCTCCAAAACGCATTCGTGAGTTAAAACAGGCTTGTTCGGACATTCCTCGGCCACAACACACGATATTGACGAGATGGGGAACGTGGCTTAAACCTGTTTTATATTATCAGAAATGTTTACACATTACTAACCTTGTATCTTAAATATAAATCCGCAAGATGCTCAAGCAATTTCAGTATGTCAGTGACTGGTTTCAGATACCGAAATCCATATTCAAATAGAGCAAATTTCTGAAAATTATTCAATTCTTTTTGATACTATTTCCAAATTAAAGAACACCAAGCTGTCATTACAAGAAGCGCTAAATATAGTACATTACCTCAAAGGAAATCTGACAGATAATATAGGAAGAAAAACAACCGATAAATTGTGTGCGGTTATAAATAAGAATCCCGATTGTCAAACTATAGTACGCATATACAAGAGTTTAACTGAAAACTAAGAGTGCTAATATGATGCGAACGTCATTATTAAGTTCGCAGACACGACATCATTACACGCAGAACGCTGCTTTTCCAAATACACTAACATATTTTCACCTCGCCGTAGGAGTATGACTGAGTCAGCACTGGAAGGCATACTAATAACACAATACTACAGCGAATTTTTGCGTCACTCTACATCAAAAACACAAAAAACAGCTAAAATAATAAGTATTTACATTTATTATTTTTAATATTGATAGTAATTGAGCCGTACGTTACTGCGAAAGCACTCGTTTCTGCAGCTTTTGTATGTTGTAAACGAATTTTTATTCTTTATTTTCTGCATAAAATTTACACTATTTAAACTACAAAATGGTTTTATTGACAAACGAAACGATTTTATTTGGTTAAAAGACACTTCTTTTTATTAATAATTTCGTTCAAGCTATTATAACGAAATGAACGTGTGCAGTATATTAAAGTTGATTGTCGCAGTAAATTGTACGTGAGTACATTAATGTTTGTTAAAAAAGCAATTCCTATATATGCATAAATATTGCCGTCATTGGAAAACACCTTTTTTTCGCCAAGTCTAGTTATTGCGAATATATTTGTCTAGTTAGCCCCAGGTCATTGCTCTCCGGTAATTACCAGATAAATTAGAATTAATCATTGGAATAGCTTTGTGGAGTTTGCGCTCCATTTCGGTCTGTAATCACTACCGAAATGGGCATTCATCTACACCTCAAAAATTATTGGATTATTTTTAAATTATTGTTGGGTTTAATGATAATTAAGGCCTTGAATATTGAGTACGTGGATTGCTTTCTAAAGGTACACAATTCGTGTAAATTAGGTGGTGCATTTTAAATTTTTTTGTTAAAAATGACTTGTATCTCTTACATATCCCTTTTTAAATTGCAATTTATTATAAAATATTATAGGCTATCTAGAACAAGAACGCAGTTTTCAATGTTGCTTGCTAGATACCAATTTAATACGAGGGCAGCCGTTTATATTTCGGGAATAGCAAACAAAAAAATTTTTTTTATTATCGAAAATAGTTTTATTGCTTTTCAAAATATTCTGCTTGAAAATCAATGCACTTTTGCATTCATTTAAACCAATCCGAAAAGTATTGCTGCCACTGTAAAGGCGGTATCTCCAAAACATGAGTTTTGAATGCTTCAACTGCCTCTTCCAGCGTAGAAAACCGTTGATCACGAAGTTTATTCTTCACGCGTGGGAACAAAAAGAAATCACAGGGTGCAAGATCAGGGCTGTACGACGGTTGGCTCATCAACGCAATGTTTTGCCCGGTCAAATATTCAATTATTTGAACCGACCTGTGAGAGCTGGCACTGTCATCAGAGAATGATCTATCGTTTTCTGTTTGTTTTTCTTATTTCTTCAAAAACTTTTGGCAAACAAGTAGTTGTGTATCATTCGGAATTGACTGTTCTACAACTCTCTAAAGGCATGGTTGCAATGTGATCGGCTTTTCCGAGAAAATAGGCGACCATTTGTTTTTGATGTGCTTCGAGCGTGAACAACTTTTGTTGGTTTTGGCTCATCTTGGAATACCCACACAGTCGACTGCTGTTTACTATAGGGCTCATGCGTATAGATCCAAGATTCATCACCTGTGACTTTATTAATGTTTTTTTAAGCATCGGCATTGTATTCTTTGTGCATTTCTTGTCACCAATTGACGCGAGTCCTCTTTTGAGCGGTTGTCAAATTATGTGGTACCCAACGTGAACATAGCTTCTTAACGGCTAAATGTTCATGCAGGATGTTATGCACGCTGGTGTTACTAATACCCAGAGATGCGTCGATCTCACGGAATGTCACATGACGATCTTGCAATATCAATTCAGACACTGCATTAATGTTTTCCGATACAACAACATTTGTAGGACGACCTTCATGAAATTCATCGTCCAAAGAACGCCGTCCAGGTTTGAATTTATTATACCAACGATATACTGTAGTTTTCGATGGCGCTTCATCACCATATAAAGAATTCAGCTCGTCGATGCATTCTTGTTGAGATAATCCACATCGAAAGTTATGAAAAGTAATTGCACGAAAATGTTCGCGAGTTAATTACATTTTTTCGCTGACGTAAAATTTTCAAGTTACTGTCAACAACAGAAGTAGCGGCCGGACAACAAAACTGTCAAGGTAAATATATTGTCAAAAATGAGAACTGGCACACTAAACAGTGTTGTCAGTTCCCGAAATATAAACTGCTACCCTCGTATTATAAATTGCTTGAGATTGTGCAGCAATATTTGGAAAACCTTTTCTTTATTTATTTCACAAAGTTTTAAAATTTTGTGGAATCCCTCGCCTTGAAAATATCTCGTGTGTATCCTATTCTTAAAGCCGAAAGAACAAATCTACAGCACAATTTCAATGCTACGCAATTTTTCCAGTCGAGTCGATACTGTGCGATGACATATGCAATACCGTCCATTGAAGTTTGTTCAAGAAACAAAATTTTAAAAAGTAAGAAATAAAAGGCAACTAATACAAAAAAATAAATTTATTACTCTATAAAATAGGTATCAAAATCTAATGAAAATTTTTTTTTAACTATTTACTATTAACAAAGTTCTTAGATACCGTTTTCATTGAAAAATTCACTTTTTGCACTGATAGTTACTTGAAAGCTGAAAGTATCCTTTCGACTAATTTTCTGAGTGTGTCGCCCTGGATATTGATCCATTCTTGTTGGAGAATATTCCAGAGTTGTGCTTTGAAAGTAGCACCCACAATTCAGGCGATTCTATCAAGCTTATCTCACAAAACCTCAATAGGGTTGAGATCTGGACACTGCTGTGATCATATCATAACTAAAATATTCGCCTGATTTTGCTCATTCAAATACTATTTGCATATACTTTGAATCCTTATCATGCACAAAAGTGAAATAACATGGGATTCTAATATTTTGGCCATAGTGCTCTTCAATATTATTCCTTCGACTCGATGTAACGTCTCTGTTTCTGAGCAAGAAAAACAACCCTATTTTCTCATTAGCGTAACGTCTGAAAAACACTCTCCTGCTTTGACCAAACACTTTAAATATTGATTCATTAGTTCTAAAACATTTCGCTACTGTTCTACCATCAAAATTGATGTTTTCAGGTTCACTGTAACGACTTCAATTGATTACCCCAGCTTAGCAATGGTTCACTATCTGCCAAGCGACTGTGTAAATTTTCCTTCTGCCAGGCGACGTATGACCGTAGTAACTGAAATCGGTTGCTAATATACGCGATAGAATTTCATTTGTGATTTTTTTTGCTTATTAGTTGTAGTAGTCGATTATCCAATGGGGTGGTTATTCGTGACGGACATGGCCGGTTACGGTCCTCTAAGTCGCCTGTTTTTTCGATATCAACGAATGGTGTATTTTACTGTGGACGCGGTTTGGTTTAATTTTTTACCGACTTTGTTGCTGGTGTAACCTGCTTCGTACAAAGTTGTTATACTGGATCAATTAGTAAGACCAATTGATTTATCATAGGGCATTTCCAACACTGTTATTCACTTGCTATACCACCACAATACTATTCAAACAGAAACTAAAATTTTCTAAATGATCAAACCGGGCAAGAACAAGCCCCTAAGAGAAAGAGGAGATGCAGTCAAATCTTTTCCTGCTTGGTTCCATCGATAAGACGTATTTAATAAATAGATTAGAATAATTCAGTGCAAATGCGGTTGGGTATTTCGGGTATTAAAATGTTTAATTACATCTTTAGTTCACAATACTTTCCTTAATTCAGTTGCAGATATGTTTATAACAAATATATATTAAGATTATCATTGTTGAATGCAATAAAACTTATTAAATTAAGGTATTTTAAAACTTCCTTGGCCAAACTTCCGAGAACAGTAGTGTAAACTGTATATTTTACCAATTCAACATGAATTTATGATGAAACGATGAACAGTCACAAGTTGTTTTACACAATAAGTGTTAGTTAATTTGAACGTTTATAGAATTGAGTCTCCTTATTGACAAGCAAGTCGATACACACGGACTTTCGAAAGGCTTTTGAGCTAGTTAATCACTATACGTCTTTATGGAAGCTTGAAGCATTTGGATTTTCAACTTTGTTAATCACTGCATTGAAGACTTATCTGCTCGAAAGAGAGCACTACGTGTTACATGTACACCAACGCGGTGCTACAAAATAACTCACAATTCTCTAACAGCTATAGCAATGTACTAAGACCGTGCTCCGTGATTGAGCTATGTATTGTGTCTATATGTACACATCATATGATTTGGCAAATATACTAACAGTTTCCGCGGCGTATTCATTATGCTTATAGTGCATGTAATAAATAAAATTGTATACCGTTCTATGATATCTGAAAGAAAAAATAGTCAAGTAAGCGATCAATCATAGTTAACTTCAATGGCAATGTCGTCAATCCTACAAAAATTGGTGTGCCATTTAAAAACTTTGTTCTTTTTTGGACAATCTTCATCTGGGATAATAGCATTTAAACTCAAAAAATACACTTGTAAATTAGTTCTAAGTACAATGTTGTATTATTTGAAGAATTCGTCTAGAATTTATTTTCAGAATCTAAATTATTATTATTATAATTTACTTTTTTTAGTAATTTAATAAAATATGCGAATACGGTTAAAGAAGTTATTAGTCTAACATAAATTTCATACTATAAGAATAATATACGAGTATTTTTAGCAACCATATATCTAATGAATTAGGTTAAAGCAATAAACTTCGGTAATAAAAATAGTCGTCAAGTGTTTTTCGATAAACTAAGATAAAAAATCAGTAGATGTAAGACCAGAACTGAAATAAAATATAATTTTTTTTCGAACATTATCATACTTTTCAGTTTAGTGCGACGAATTATTATTGTTTCAATTTTCTTTTTTTATCCTTTGTTCAACGAAGGTAAGCTAATATTATAAAAGAATCATTACATTCATGATCGACTGTGATCTTTTTAAAAGCAGAAACAGCTGCCGTGGCAATCTCAGAGGCCGTGTTCAACGGCGAAAAGCTATCGGTAAAAAGGATGGGAACAACACGAAATCCGAACACGCAAGGCGGACAAAGAGAAGGCAATAATACATGCCCTTCGTATTCAGAATCACGACTCGCTCCTCCACTATAAGGTGATTCTTCTTGCAAACTAATTATAAGGTTTAAGATGCGTTGTCTTTTCTTTTTAGACCATGTGGAAGATGTTACTTTCGATCTGTCTAATGTTTGCAGCAAAACTGTCAATTATCTTCTGTATTCTTGGTGAGTGAAACAAAGAAATTAACATACATCATTCTAAACACGATTTAAAATCAAGACACAATTTAAAATTTTGAAATATAAATCGAGCTAGATATTTCATTTTATATCGGGTGATCCAATAAAACGGAACGATTTCAAAAAATTATAAAACATGCAAAATCATTTGTGCAAATTTATTAATGAAAACTTTATCTACTTGAGCAGAAGTTTTGAAGAGTCAACAAATATTCACTGTTTCAAAAGAAAGTCGAAAATGTGGCGTCCCTTTTACACATATTCTTGAAGCCTCGTTTAAAGCTGCCCTAAAAATTTGCCCAGAATTCCTAGCAGTACAATGGTCACATCAATTTAAGTAATTTCATTCGACCCCTAGATGGTCCTAGGAGGATTGTTCTGAAACACCTTTATTTTTAAGTATTTCCAGAAAAAATCACATGCGGTCAAGCCAATAGAACGCAGTATTTCCTTCTAATAAGACGACCGAAAACGCTTATCTCAGCACATACATTGACACTCATGTTGTGTGAGTCACACCATTTTGTTGGAAAAGTGTTGCCTCAATTCTGTATATATTGATTGATAAGTGAAGTTCTTAGGAAGTTAATGCAACTTTTTATGCACTATAGAAAATAACAATAAGAATTTACTTAAAACATGTAAGATAGTAAAAGAAAAAATAGACTTTTGTTTAAATAATACATAAATTTATCTTCTTCTGGGCTTCCGGGCTGGAACCGCGTCACTGGTATAACTGCCGACGTTTCGTACCCACTCGTATGGAACATCTTCAGGGCTAAACTACTGCCACTGTTTGTTGCATTGAAACTCAGTTTCAGTGCAACAAACTGTAGCAGAACTGTATTCTAAAATCAGTACACCATGCACACTACCGGTAGGTTAGTTTGCGACTTTTAGCTTCGATACACTGAACTTCTATCGTTGAAAGGCTACCACAAATGATATGAGTAAAGTCTCTTTACAAGTCGCAAGGGGTTTCATTTTCGGGGAACGAAAAACAAGACAAGTTGAATTAAATACGTTTTAATGTAAGAAAAAAAAAACAGCGGAATAAGGAGTAAAGACAAACGATTTACTTTACACCAAGAGGGCCTATTCTAGTGACTGAGAGAGATGAACAAGACAGCAGCGGAAAAGAAATAGGATAAAATGAGACAGGGTTAAACGAGATAAAGACTTAATTGTATACGTAAAAACTACAAAAGTTTATAAATTAATGGATGGAAAAATGGGCATGCTTTGATGATATGTATGATTGTGTGTAAATATATTGACGCACCTAAACTTAAATGTGATTCCTATTGCTTTCGTTGGGCAGAGCTAGTGTATTACATTATACTATTGGTCCACTGGTTTATAACGGGTCAGGTAGATTTACATTTTACACAAATGATATAGAATATTCGGAAACTCTAGTTAAATGAAAAACTATAGACATAGTTATATTACGATTTCTCATCGCTTTTGGACAGAATGAAATATATATTAAATTTGTTTCATTATGTGCATTTGGTCAACGAAATCATTAATTTTTTAAGTTATTTGTACCGTTAATCAAGGGAATAATATGGGCATACATTATTAGACATAATTTGTTTTACTTATTTTTCAAAGCTATATATTATATGACATCGTATTTCTTTTGATGATTTTAATAGATATATGTATTGGGCAATGAAAGCTTGCTTGTAGAAACACTATTTTTTGAGTGTTTTTGGTTACTTCATTTTAGTCATTTTGTTTAAAAAAATTTTCAATTAGAAATTTTAATAAAACAACCACGTCTCTTAAAAACATCAGAGGAAGGGAGTCATGTAAAGAAACTGTTACCTTTTCTTATTTTTGTAAGTATTTTACATTTTAATATTAGTTTATATATATTACGATTATTATCATTTTGTTGAACTCGCTTCAATTGGAGAGTATTATATTTACTCTTGTAGAACCTTTTTAAAAACAAGAAATTGTTATTATTTATGGTAATTTTATATTTATAAATATAATAAGAAATTTTTTATATCTGAAATATAGAATATAACAAAAATAAAACTACCATTTCATGAGATAATATATACTTCTAAGAGAAGTCACAAAAACAGAGAGTTCTATAAAAATAAACTTATTAAACAAATATAAACATGCAGCACAGAAATATAACGTAAAAGACAGAAAATTACCAAAACAGTAATAATTATGAGGTTTTATGAAAGGAAATTATAGAAAGTTACTTCTTTTAGCTTCCTCGACATAGATTCCTCTAAATTATGACAATAATTACCATGATTTAATTGTTGCCACTCATCGTAAATATGATGTTCCAATTAATCTCTATTTCTAAATAGTATCTCTTTTTCTGCTTCATTATTCCAACGACGTTCGTCCAATCTTTGTATAAATTTTGCAAAGCGAATGTCATGAGTTCCTGGACGTGGTACTCTTCAAAATAGATCACTGTGGCTGACTTCCTTCAGTCTTCTTGCAACTGTGAATCTACTGTATTGCAAGTTTGTAAAATTTAGCAATTGAGAATTGTTATAAAAAGATGCTACAGTGCTGCATTTTCCAGTCATTTGTTTTGAACTGATGTAACTTTCGAATGACCCGATTTTGGCCTTGCTCTGGTGTGTCATTTTATTTCGTACCGATGAATCCATCTTAGGAGTATCGCCTTCTAAAATTTATAATTTATATTTTAAAGAACGCTACACAATTCAATACAAATAAAAAATTTAAATTAACAGGCAGGTTAAATTTATTTTTAATATTAAAGTTATAATGTAAAAATATAACATACCGACTTATTCACTTGTAAACTAATTTCTCTCGCGGAAAACCCATTTCCGTGAAGAGCTAGAATTTCTGCTTTTGCAGTTTCACTTGTATATGCACGTCTTTCCATTGTACTACCAATACATACTTATTGATTTATTCGGACTATCTAATCACCGTGATTAAACGCGAAACGAAAGTTCGATCCTTTATAAGTAAATGCTATGTATTAGGGGTATTAGGACTTCTTAGAAGTCACTTTAAATCTACTTTGGTAATCTATTTAATGTAAACATATTTATTTGAGAATATTAAGTTAACATTAATGAAGGATAACAAGCGCCTCCCTCTCTCGTCTACTATACTGAACGACAAAGCGAGAAACGTGTCTACCTCGCTTGTCGATAACTACGTTATCAGAGCGTATAAGAGAGACGCATTGCGTAACAGTTATTTACCAATTGAAAGAATGTTAGAAGGAATCATTCTATTATTAATAACACCCTATCTACTACATATGTTTCACCGATATCACGGATCGCCAGGCAAATTTGTGTTATTGAATAACAAATCTGCCTGACGATCCGTGATATCGGTGAAACATTCCTTTTAACAACATTAATGAATTCTTAACAACTAATGCTTACGATTTATAGAAACCGAAAATAAACCTCTTTGTATTATTTATTAAAGTCAATATTCATTTTAGATACTTACCTTTATTTAATTTTAATTATTGACAATAGAAAATATACCTGTTATAATTTCGACACCCCAATATTAGTAAGCGTTACAAAACGTATTTACATTTTCAATATTTAACATACTTGGAACTACCTGATATCTGTATTCAGATATCTTATGCATTGAAGTAAAGGTCCTATCGGTTCCATACAGTGGTTCAATTTCATTTTGTTTCATTGCTTTTCGAACCATACATACTTGTACACACCATCGTACCACGGAAAGTAAAAAACATAAGGCAAAACATATAGAAATAATATAAATTATTGTTGTTACACCATAAACAATATGTATAAAATTAAGTAAATAATTTGATATAGAAACCTTTTAAAACAACTTTGTATTTATTTTAAAAAATTTTGGTACTTAGTCTGTTAATAATAAATACAAACAGAGCGAAGGGCACGCATTTACCTGATGGGAGGGTCTTTTTCTGCAAAGCGCAAGAAAGATGGTGATTTCTAAACAAGAAAACAAGTTGGTTACAGGCCCTTTCTTGTGCAAGTAATGGTCAAGGTTACTTAAATTCCACAGAACCAAAACTTTTATGTACAGATGTTTCGAGAGGAAAATAAGAATTTTAACGTATTTAGACTATCCTTCGAACATACATTTTTGTGGCAGAGTAAATTAATGTAATAAGAATTTTTTGATAATTTTTTGCAATTTGTTACATTTTATTTATCAGAACAGCTTTATTTACTTCAAAAAAACAAAATATAATAAATAAAAAATTTCCTTTTAGCCACGGCAATTTTCGGCAATTATACCAAACTATTAAAAGAAAGCGTACGTAGCAGTAAGTGTGACTAAATTCCTACAATGACTAAATTGGTATAGAATCATTACTAAGTCAATTAGAGAGGATCTGAACCTGAGTATGTCTCGGGATAAGCTAGTATTAACATATCTTTTAATTAACGAAGCTTGAAATTAATTACTATAAAAAGAAGTAATTAAATTTAATAATTCTATAAGAAGTGCACGCAAGAATCCCGACAAGCTTTAATGAACACGAAAACATTTTAGAATTTTAAGTAAATTAAGATCGTCGTCAATTGGCATATATATGTTTATAGGTGAACATTTATTACCTAAATATTATTCAGCACGAAATAAAAAAATTTAACATAGATACGAGTGTAGTTTGACAAGTAGTGAGAATGGAAAAGAAAAACGAATTTTTTAAATACAAAATAATTTTTATTTTTCAATATATTCTCCTAAAAGAGCAACACATTTATTCCAACGGTGCTCCAATGCCCTTATGCCATCTCTAAAATGCGATTCCGGAAGGCTTGCAAAATACTCATTTACGAAGATGATAAGCTCGTCGTTAGACGAAAATTTCTTTCCACCTAGTGCCGTTTTCAATTTTGGAAAAAGGTGGAAGTCGGAAGGGGCTAGATCCGGCGACTAAGACGCATGCGGTACTAATTGGAAATGCAACTCGTGGATTTTGGACATCGCAAGTGTGCTGGTATGCAAGGGAGCGTTGTCTTGGTGAAACAGAATCTTTTTCGTTGCCATTCCTGGCCGTTTAGCACGAATCTCAACATTTAATTTTTGTAGAAGTTCTGCATAATATTGTTTATTGTGGCACCTTTCTGAAGGTAATCAATGAGCGAAATGCCCTTTGAATCCCAAAAAATTGATGCCATCACCTTGTTTGCCGATAAAGTGGTTTTCGCTTTCTTTGGAGGTGCAGAACCACGTTCTAACCATTGTTTCGACTGTTGTTTAGTTTCGGGTGTACTGTAGTGTATCCAAGTGTCATCGCAAGTAACAAATCGCCTACAAAATTCAACCGGATTCCGCTTGATACTCTGTTTTTTTCCATTTTAATAAAACGACGTGTTGCTTCTTTTTCAATCAGCTGTCAAAAAAAAAACTAATCAACCGATTTATCTAAATATCGGAATGTAAACATATAAATAGGCAACCTAAATTACAGTGCATTTGTTTTTCTAATTAGAGCGCTACCTATGTGTCATTCTCACTACTTGTCAAATTATCCTCGTAGTTAACTTTATTTTACTATTTTAAATACAATATGGATTTGAAACTCAAACATAACTAAAATTTTGTTTACTTAATTAAATCGTGAACTTTTAACACTATAAGTTACCATTTAGGTATTCCCGGAAATTTCGATTTTTTCTGTCTTTTGTTACTTGGGTGGTTTTCTTGAGTTTTTCTGAACATCTTTCGGTGGACTCTACCATCAATTTCTTGTTCTTCCTTCCTTACTACGCTCTCATGACACATTTTTTCAATATTTTCAAACCATTTCTTCTATGTATTCTATAGATTTTGTCTTCAGTTTTTCTCCATATATGCGTATCTTTCACCTTGTTCACCAGTTATGCATTAATTATCTACATTCCATGCAAAGGGTACTAAGAAAGTTTTGCAATACAGCTTTGTTTATTTAATTTTTTCAAAGTAATTTCTCCTACACTCAATACACCTCTCCATCCTCCGAAATCTATCTTTAAACCAGTTCTGCCAAGTTTCACTAGGGAGTAAAGTACACTCGTTGTCCCAAACCCGCAGAAGGTCCTCATCACTGGAAAACTGCCCCCCTTTTAACTTCGTTTCCACATGCGGGAAGAAAGTTACAGGAAGCAAGATCTGGACGTGCAAGTGATCATGCAGAATCGAACGAATTGCTGGTGCATTTAGGCCTGAAGTACCCTCTATCTGTTGGTAGGTTACTCGCCCGCCCTCACCAAGCATTTTCCTCACAGTAGTAACGTTTTCTTCCGTAACTAATGTTCGTGGCCTTCCCGGTCTCTCAACATCCTCCACAGTTAAATTTCCCCGTTGGAATTCTCTATACCACCTGAATATCGTTGTGCGATGTGGACAAACATCACCCAGTGCAAGAGTCATTTCTTCGAAGCACTGGTCCATGTTTAACCACGCACGAAATTATAACACAAAACTGCCCTTATCTCATTTCGTGACCACAATGCCATCGCAAGCACTTTACACTCTCACTGCTAATGAATAAGTGAGCCTGAACATGTCTCACCATGCAGCAACAAGTAGCTTCCTACGATTCATTGTTGCGTCATATTGCAAAACTTTCTTAGTACCCTTTGTAAGTATATTATTTGGATTGCCTCTCTTTTTCATTGTCCATTATTACAGTTCACAAAGGCGAATTTCGCTTTGATTTCACTTTGCATTTGTGTGTTCCTTAAACCATAAATTTATTTTTATGACATTGAAAGCTTTCCTATTACAGCTCTCTTTCATTATCTTATCTTACATGTAAATATGTCGGTAAAACACATTTTTTATTTAATATTTAATACCAAATAATCTCCATCATAGTATTAATTTACTGAAAAGTTATTATTCTGTTAAAATTTCTTTATAAAAGTAATACTGATTTATCAAAACGTAAGAACAACTGTATTAAAAGTTGAAGCCGTTATTTTATGGTAGTTAATCATGTTGATTAAGTAAATAAGAAACTGTTTTGCTATTGAGTTCCAAGCTTCAGATGTACACCGTCGCGCAAGAAAATTTAATTCCTAAAATAAATTATAAGCACTAATTATTTGTATGCAATTTAAAGTTGAATTTGATGGAGCCTGTGGTTGATTAACTTAATCACTAAGGTTGATATTTAACCCCTTTCCACATTAACTTTTGTAATTCTGTATACGCATTTTGACAACCAAGTTGTCATCATCAGCAGACAATTTCAAAGTGTCGCACCTGGTAAAACACGGCGAAAAGACACCTGTACGAAAAACAAACTCCGTACGCGATCTACACCGCTCACCTGTCGAAATGCGTATACAGAATTACAAAAGGTAATGTGGAAAGGGGCTAAATATCAACCTTAGTGATTAAATGCAATTTCAAGTTTAAAATGCCCTTGGAACTATAAATATACGAAAGGGTGCTCGAAAATAACAGAGATCTTCCAAAAATTAATAGATTTATTAAATTTAAATTACAAATATCTGCCCTTCAAAGTATTAGCTATTGCCGCTATATAATTGTTACTTCCCATCGTTGAGACATTTTAAATTTGAAAACTGCTTGGACTATTGGATTGAAGAGAAAATCATAATGAATTTTTGCACCAAATGTCCCTAGTTCATTTTTACAAGTGTTAGAATTCGCAATTATCTATATGCTATGCTACATGTCAACTGATAGTTCTAAATTAATTTAGGAAATGAAATGAACCGCTTTGGTTTAATGCTTGAAGCTTTTTAAAAAGTTGAAAATGGAAGACCGAAGTGTGCATTTTCGTCATATTTTACTCTTTTACTTCTTTAAAGGGAAGTATGGGAGGCAAGCTTGTAAGAATTTGCGAAAAGAGCCCTACAAGAACGTCAATGTCGACGTCGAATCACGAAATTTCGTGTCGGTAATTTTAATCTTAAGGTATACCTCGGGAAGAGAGGTCAACTGAGGTTGATACAGGGTAAAGGCGTTGGTCGAGTCAAATCCACGACATATTTATTTATTTATATTTTGCCCAATAGAATTAATAGGACAACACCAATCACACATACACACAAATGTGTTCAAGAAGAACAAAAAGTAAACATAAATCATAACTGAATATAATAATTCTTCATGTAAGTACCTGACTAAAGAAAAAAAATATAAAAGTACAGAAACAAGCAGAGAAAAAATGAAAACTTAGCAATCCCCCTACTTGTCCTCAATTGCTAGTCTGAGTAAAGCTCCTATGGAGTCATTATGAATGTCTCCCGTACAAAATATTTTATTAAAATTACTGCACATTATATATAGACGCGATTTTAACATTACATTAGTTCTAAAAGGTTGACAGGAAAATGTAGTGTGATAACGAACCGACAATCGAGGAATGTGAAAATTCAATTCTTGAAGGAGTGAAGGACAATCGACGTTATTATGTAAAAGCTTATATAAAAATATTAAACCAATAGAAATGCGTCTGTCTTCTAGCGAAGTGACACCAAATCGTTGAATCAGTTCTAACTGGTCAATACCCTGTACTGAATAAGAGCCATCAATTCGAAAGGAGAGATATTTTAAAAACTATCGTTGCACAACTTCCAAGATGTTCTTATGGACATTATTGTAAGGATACCATGCTAAAATCACATATTCAAGTTTCGATCTAACCACTGAAAAGTACAGAGACTTCATTGCTTGTATAGAAGTAAACGCTCTACAATTGCGTATAACAAAACCCAATGACTTCTTCGCGGATAAGGCGACGTTTTCGATGTGGTTGACAAACGCGAGTTTCTCATCAAATAAAACGAGATCTTTGACTAGGTTAGTCCTTGTTAATGAAGTAGCACGCAATGAATAGTTGTACCTAATTGGGTTGAGCTTCCTTGTGCGTGTCATAATCATACATTTAGATAAATTCAAGTGTAAAAAGTTACTCTCGCACCAATCATTAATTATATTTAGTTGATTTTGCAAGAAGACACCAATCATTCATATTTTGGATTGATATAAAACTTGTTAAGTCAACAACAAAAAGCAACTTCTTGGACGCAATAACTGATATCAAATCACTAATATACATACAAAATAAATTCGAGCCCAGAGGCACACCCGAGGTTGCGCGAATATGGTAAGATTTATGCCCATTAGGGCACACAAATTGTCTTCTGTCTTGCAAATATGACTCAAAAAACTTCAACAGTGCTTCACTGAGCCCAATTGATTTTAATTTATTTAATAACACCGAATGATTTATGCGATCGAAAGCTTTAGAGATGTCAGTATATATGACATCAACCTGTCCGTGCTGATTCAAAACGTTAGCAACGAACTGGGTGAACTGCACTAAATTAGAAACCATTGATCGTTTTCCAATAAAACCATGTTGATCGGGTGACATAACATTATGAATTGCCAAAGACAGATAAGTACAAATGCACATTTCTAAAGCTTTACTGAAATTTGAAAGTATAGCAATAGATCTGTAGTTGGCAATAACTGCTGGATCTCCATTTTTTAGCACAGGACATACTCTTGCTAATACATATAACATGAAGGATTGCAGAAACGATAAACATTCATCATTAAAACGTTCACGAGCACACGACGACGTATTAATTGTAATTACAAAAGATATAAAGGTTGGTCTAAAATTGTGTTCACTATATTATTTAATCACTCTGGATATGATTTACATATTGGGTTGGCAACTAAGTACTTTCGGTTTTGTAGTATAAAATAAAACACTTTTTTTTTTAAACAAAGAATAGTTTTTAATCAATTATATATTTTCCATTTTGCTCAATGACCTTTTGCCATCTTTCTTTCAGCTGCATGATTCCGCGCTCATAAAATTTCTGGTCCTTATCAGCAAAAAACTGAACCAGGTGCGAGTGAAGGTCATCGTCATTTGTGAAAGTTTTACCATTCGAAGAATTCTGCAAACTTCGAAATAAATGTTAATCAGATGGTGCTAGATCAGGGCTGTATGGGGGATGTGGCATCACTTCCCAGCCAAGCTCCAATAGTTTCCCACGAGTTGCCGAAGATGTGTGAGGCCTTGCATTATCTTGGTGGAAAACTACACCTTTCCGATTTGACAATTCTGGCCGTTTTTCTTTGATTGCTTCATCCAGTTTTATTAATTGTTGACAGTAAACATCAGAATTGATCGTTTGGTTCCTTGGAAGCAGCTCTAAAAACACAACACCTTTGTAATCACACCAAACTGACAGCATGATCTTTTTTGGATGCAATTCAGCTTTCGATGTGGTTTGAGCTGGGTTATCGTGTTTGCTCCATGATCGTTTTCGAACTATGTTACTGTACAGGACCCATTTTTCATCACCAGTGGTGATTCTTTTTAAGAAAGGGTCGGGTTCATTTCATCTAAGGTGCATATCGCAAAAGTTGATTCTTTGTGTTAAATGAATTTCTTTCAATTCGTGAGATACCCAAATATCAAGCTTCTTAACTAGCGCAAGTACATTTTAAATGTTTTTCAATTGTTGTGTGCGACACATGTAGCCTCTCCGCAACCTCTCGAACAGTTATATGACGATCCTCTTCAATTATGACTCAACTTCAGTAGGCCGACCAGAACGTTGATTTGGTCATCATCAACTTCAGTAGGCCGACCAGAACGAAAATGTTGCTCATCTTTGAGGGAAAAGTCTCCGAACTTGGAATTTTTTATACAAACGGTAAATTAACATACGTTATACAAAAAATAAAGCGTACGCTCTGTTAAGCAATTAGCACCATAAACTTCACATATTGCCGACCCAATATAATAATTATAGGTTGTAACAGAAAATACGATTTTTTGTCTTGTATTAATATGCTAATGTTAAAAAGCTAACTAACTTGATTACATACAAATATTAACATTTCCTAATTACTCTTCAAACTTATCATAATGCTATTTTTTATGTAACGTGCGTTCAAAAAAATTTACCGCCAAATCCATGGAAATGTTATCGTGTTTGAAATATAATGCATGAAGTATGATAGCGTAATAAATTTATTAAAAACAATTCTATAGGATAATATACAAGCAAATGTTCATGTCAAGATGTTTCCGTTTGCAAGTAATTGTAACACTGCTTGAAATTTTACTAAAATGCTATATTAATTAACAGCACATTAAGCAAATGTAAAATTAAATATTTGCATATTTTATAGAATCCTTGCTAAACATAACACCTCTTTGTGAGATACCTTACTGTAGAAGAAATTACACAATTTTATTCGTATGCTGTTCATCCTTTGGTGGTACATAAAAATAAAATGGAAATACTATTAAAAGCAAAACTTTTATTCATTTTCTAAAAGATAATAGTCACTAGTTGTATTACATTACAAATATGAACGGTGAACAAATTATTTTAAAAAATGGCTTTAAATAATTTTGAAATAGATTAATTGTTCATAGGGTCTTTAGACATATCCTTAAAATAAGGAGCGTAGAGAATTAAAATAATTGATTTAAACAATGTGACAGATATTTCTTATAAATATCATCCAAAAAATATAAATAGATTCAATAAGTAATTGATATCATGCAAGTCAAAAGAGTGATTGAATAACACAGAATGTTGCCTGGTGACACACATTAATACGATACAGTTGCCTAAATTAACAATAATAATGACGATAATAAATTATCGAAGGTGTTGAAATTGTCCACCATCTTTCTCCGAGCATTTCACACGACAATGCTATCAAAAACATTTTTCAGCTTGAGACTATTTTTAATTTCATTATTTTTTTCTATATTTTTATCTTAGGGATCAATATAATTTTGCACCGGTACTTGATAAATTGAATTCTTTTTAAAAGGGACATAAAAAGAAATCACACGGTGGAAGATCCCAAGGTTTTGGAAGAAATTCACGTTCGCTACTCAAAACTAATTACGCGATTTCCAAATACTTCTTGTGAGGTATTTATTGTTTTATCGGCTGTGTGACTTCTAACACTATCTTGTTGAAAGTAACCCAAATGTAGCTCATAATCACAAAAGCCAGTATTTCTTGTCGATGTCTTTCCCCATCAATTATGCATTAATATTAAATTACTTTTTGGTTACAATTTAATATAAATGATAATGTATAACATACATTTAGGTATTCTAATTAATATAATTTAGTTTTCGAATAAAACTAAATTTCAGTATATCATAATATCAATTACACAGGCCAACCACGAAAAAACTTTTTTGATAAATTTGGCTCCCCTTGTTTTTTGACGTGCTGAATCCGAAAATAAACTTTAAAATACCACAGGACATAAAGTTTCCTCGCATGTTTACTTTACGTTATTTATGCACTGTAAGCGTATAATAATACTTTGGTCTCTACACCTAATTAGTAGTAAATGCTCAACGTGCACTTTTGAGTGTCTGCGTGACTAACACAAAGAAAATCACGAAGGTAAATACTTTTCAATCTGCAGGTACATTTTTTACACACACATTTACATTTTTTCCCCGACAATCTTGGAGATGTAAGTGAGAAACAAGGCGAGCGTTTCCACCAAGATATAAAAGAGATGGAGAAACGGTATCAGGGTCATTGGAATGTCAACATGATGGGAGATTACTGTTGGACCCTTCTGCGAGCAACTCCAGAAGCATCATATAAAAGGTAAAGCTATACTCGAACTTTTACCGTGAAGAGGTTGAGGAAATACAAAACTTTAGATTAAGAAGTAAAAAACTGTTCATATTCAAACTTACACTACCATTGTAATAATAAAATGTTAAATTTTTCAATTATACTCTGATAATAAATTACGTACCTTTAAATCTTAACTATACATTTTAATACTATCATAACCCACAAAAGATAAAAATTGTGAAAAATTGGTACGTGTAGAAAAAAAACTGGTTTTTAAAAAATATTTATTGGTTGGCCTGAGTAATTTATGCGCTTGTTCATTCTTCAAAACCAACCAACTTTACCACATTTATTTTTGATAGTTTGGCACACTTATTATCAAACGTCGTCAAAAGTTTCGTCTCTTTAGCCTGTTTTTTACCTGAGTAAACAGTACAAAGTCGTGTGACGCTAAAATTTTGTTTTGGTGTAGGCGTTCCTGTATTTTCAATCAGGTTCTTGCTAAAACTCGATATAGACATTAAAACTATGGGCAGGAGCATTATTGTGGTGAAAAAAACGCTCGGTCTTGAACGAGAATGAATGCTTTTGAGTGCTTCAACAATTTTGGATTCCTCGGTGTATCGGCGACTGTTTTTTTTTTGTGTTTCTAGCACCATCTGCTCCATAACTGCTCCTACGTTAAAAAAGACGGCCACTATTTTCTTCTTAACCGATCGACATTTCCATATAGACACGAATGGGCCTTTACCTTCAAAGTATCAGTGTGTACCATAGTAGTAAAATTAGGTTTCATTACCTGATAAGATGTTATTAACATGAGATGTTCCATTTTTAAGTTTTACGAGTATCTCATGACACCACAAAATAAGTTGCTATGTTTGCTTGTCATTTAACACATAGGGTACCCAAATGGAGCAAACCTTCACCACTCGAAGATGTTTGTTCAGATTATTTCAAATTGTTGGTGTGCAAATGCCCATTCCTCTATTTCACGGTAACTTACATGCCTATTGGACTTGAGTATCTTCCTGATAAGAACAATGTTCTTCTATATAACGGATGAGACGTACGTAGTAGAAAAAAACTGATTGAAAATTTGGATTCAGCACACCAAAATACATAAGAATCAGGTTGAACTATGAAAAAAGTTTTTAAAAAATATTTATTGCTTCGCCTGTGTTATTAATGCTATTATAAGCTCGTCTTTTTATAATACATATAACTATAAAGTATAATAGATTGTATATTTGACATATAAATTATTAACCAGATTGTTATATTTTAAACAATAAATTTAGTTAATTAATAAATTTTGAATAAACTGACACTATAATTTAATTAATATTAAATAGTAATAGAAGTTTATACTCAAAATGACTATAATTTCAGAGGTTATTAACATAATTTTAATAGATATTCTATGAGAATAATATTTACTCCATTACATGAATATAACATCATGTTGTTTTAAGGTATAAATATTGTAATAATTGTAACTAAATATACTATTAAATATATTTATATTATAATATAATGTAATCATTACAATATACACATATATTATGACGTTGTTTCTACAATCGCTTTGTCCCTATAAAAATACAGAGAACAGGTTTCAAGACAATCAATATCACATTATGTGCCTACCAGTAAAAGTAAAGCTACAGACAGGTAGTTAAAATTTGCCTTTGCCTGTAGATATTAGATCAATGCTGCAATACTTATTTTTAGTAAATATAATCTGAGATACTTAATACATTTCTGTATTTATTTAGACAATTGTTAATATTTAAATGGTAAATAATTTTCATATAAGTTACAGTTTATACTTCTACATGTTTTGCAGCTTTCAACAGTTCATTTCCTTTTAATTTTTATTGATTCTAACTTCACTAGATTTTCACGTAATTATATTTATATGAAAAATTTACATTTTCATATATTTTATAATTTCCTAAAACCAGTCTTTTACCTTAAAGTTTTATAGTTACAGATAAGTAAATTTTTGTACATAAAAAAGAATAAAAGAATTTTGTCAGTATTCATAGTTAAGAGACAAATGGAAATACAAGTATGATTTATCAGGTAATGAAACTCTTTAACTGTTTATGGTGAAAAATGAAATTTGTTTGAAGTCTTGTGTTATAGATCATCTAACAGAGTGATCTTGGAAGAATAACACAAATAGCAAGAAAAGAAATGGTAGAGTGAGTAAAACACATACAACGACAAATTTGGAAATTCATAATAAAAAGAAGAATTAAAAAAGACGACACCTTCGAATGGTTAAGACGAGGGCAGCTGTTTATATTTTGGGAATAGCAAACAAAAAAAATTTTTATTATTGAAAATAGTTTCATTGCTTTTCGAAATATTCTCGTTGAAAATCAAAGCACTCTTACATTCGTTTAAACCAATCCGAAAAGCACTGCTGCCACTGTGAAGGCGGTATCTCCAAAATATGAGTTTTGAATGCCTCAACTGCCTCTTCCGGCGTAGAAAACCGTTGACCACGAAGTTTATTCTTCACGTGTGGGAACGAAAAGAAATCACAGGGTGCTAGATCAGTGCTGCACGGTGGATGAGTCATCAATTCAATGTTTTGCCCGATCAAATATTCAATTCTCTTGAACTGACCTGTGAGAGCTCGCATTGTCATGGTGCAGACTGATCTGTCGTTTTCGGTTTTCCTTATTTCTTCAAAAACTTTGGGCAAACAAATGGCTGTGTTCCATTCGGAATTGACCGTTCTACAACTCTCTAAAGGCACTGTTGCAATGTGACCGGTTTTTCCGAAAAAACAGGCGACCATTTGTGTTGAGTTCTTCGAGCGCGAACAACTTTTGTTGGTTTTGGCTCATTGTGGAATATCCACACAGTCGACTGCTGTTTACTATCGGGCTCGTACATATAGATCCAAGATTCATCACCTGTGACGACTTCATAAATATTCTTTGAAGCACCGCCATTGTATTTTTTGTGCATTTCTTGGCACTAATCGACGAGTCCTTTTTTGAACGGTTGTCAAATTATGTGGTACCCAACGTGATCATAGCTTCTTAACGGCTAAATGTTCATGCAGGGTCTTATGCACGCTGGTGTTACTAATACACATAACGGTCTTGCATTATCAATTCAGACATAGCATTAATGTTTTCTGGCACAACGACATTTGTGGGACGACCTTCACGAAATGCATCGTCCAAAGAACGTCGCCAAAGTTTGAATTCACTATACCAACGATACACTGTAGTTTTCGATGGTGCTTCATCACCATATAAAGAATTTCGCAGACATAAAATTTTCAAGTTACTGTCAACAATAGAAATAGCGACCGGATAATAAAACTGTCAAGGAAAATATATTGTCAAAAATGACAAACTTCACGATGCAATCATTAGAGAACTAGCAACACTGACAGTGTTGCCAATTCCCGAAATATAAACGACTACACTCGTAGAAGTAAGAGTTACGATAACAGGATTTTCAACAAAACAAAAATGTTCCATCAGAGGAACCAGCTTTGAGTAGACAAAAATAGTTAATTCTCTTGCCTAGTTTCAACAATAAATTATTTAATTGATGGTACAATTACAAACAAGAAATTTAATATTTATTGCAAAGCTTATATAACCAAACCAAATTTCTTGTTTATTAATTGCATGTTTCAGTTAATATTTTACGTTATAGGTAATAAATTACCGTAATATAATAATATATCTTTTTTAATTGCCTTGTTCTAGGCAATTAGTTGATTTGATGCATAATTTGGAATCTCATTGTAAAAGATTAATTTAAATATTCATGTTTGTTATTTGTACATTTGAGTAACGATTCTAAATTTCCAGCGTTAATGTTTGATTTTCCAGTACTTCCATTCGCTTATCGAATATACTCTCGTCATGGCAACGCACCCATTTCCGTATTTCAATAACTTCCTTGGCGTGGTTAAAGCATTTTATATGTAAGCTTTACCTCTCAGCAATTTTAACTGTCTGTTACATTTATGAACAAATTGCATGATCGAATCTAACAAAAATTACACTAATTGGTGGAAAAACATTTTCATTACACGGTTTAAAAATGCGTGTATTTCTAAGAGCGATTTCGTTCCAAAAACATGTGATAATAAGAAAGAGCTACAACAATGTGATCAAACAAAAAGTGCAAATAAATTTCACTCTATTTTCATTCATGTAACTCAAGTACATATGTTCTTCGTTATAAACACATTTAGTATTGTTCGTCGTAAAATTTGTAATTGCTGTAATAGCTCTATTCATGGAAGCAGTCGCTAGCGTCTTATCATCAATCATTGGACCAGTTACATAATTAAGAATAGTAGTTACTAGAATGGAATATTTCGTTCAAGGACGAATAGTATTAGAAGTTTTGATGAATTGATTCGAGCAAATTACATTTAAAATTTCATAAAATGCTTACTAAAAGCGAACAATCGTAAGTCACTTGGACAAAGCTCTAGATTGGGCGACTATAATAATCCCGCCATCGAGAAATGTCTGCAAAAACTCTATCTGCATACAAATTAACAAAATGTGTACTTTTGTAGTGTCTAAAAGACACTACTAAAGTTATGCTATATAGAACAACTGATTGTTACACCTTGTGGCAAGTTCAATATAGATTGTCACCAGTGCAAGTCTACACTGTAGCCAACGGCCCGGTTTCTCCTTATTAATTGTCCCAAAATTATTCTAGCGACGGTGCTGTGCAATCTTAATCAGAAACGGAATGCCAAAGAATTTTACGCTACAACTTTATTCATTAATTAAATATTGGTTATTGTTTGGAGAAAATGATTCCTCTGCTAGATGATTGTCCAGATCGCATAATCGTATTCAGGCGGTAAAAGGAAATCTAGAAGGGAAACTTCGGCTTTAAAGATGATCAGATTTCAGGTCGCTATCGATATAAACACTGATACTGTCAGGAAGATGTTAGAGTCCAATATCAACGAAAGTTATCGCAAGATAGAAGAATGTTGGGGCATGCACGAACATTTTTGTATGAAGAAGGTTGAAACACATCATGCGATTCGTTTATCAGATATGGCATGTAACACAGAAATGGAACATCTGTACTACGTACCATAACTGACAAGTAAATCGCATGATGTGTTTCATGGTGCTGTGAGATGGGTCGAGAAGATTAAAATCGAACATCTCCTTATGCCAGGTGACGTATTCACTAAAGTATAGAACAAAGCTTGTCTCTCCATCTTCTTTACCATTATAGAAGTTGTGCTTGGTTATAACATGGTATACCGAGAAGTGACTGCTTAGAATGGCTAAATCGTTCGACCAGTAAAGATTTGAAAGATCTAGCCCCACGTTAACTTCCTCTTATTCTCCAAATTCAAATTTGTCTTAGTGGAAAGAAGTTTCAGACAAATGAAGAACTTGTTACATCAACAGGTAATATGAAAATGGTATAACGGCACATCAGCACTTTGGTCCAAATGATTGATTAAAAAATATGTGTTGCCAGTTAAATTATAATTAAAGCTAAAATAACCGATTGCGTAATTATTTAAAGCGAAAAGAAACTCAAAATTTAAAAATATAAACAAAATTTCATATGAATTAAATCGTAGCAGAGATTAGAACCAAATCGAACATTAACTCTTCTTTAATTTGCTAAATATGGATTTTCAGTAGATCAATGATGGTAGTTATGCCAATTGAACACTCCACAATTGTTAAATCAGGTTTCTTCACAGTATTCTCATAGAAAAATTAGCATAATCTTCATATTCCTATAGGTACGACCTTCTAAATTATAATCTTCGGTGATAGTTATCGATTAAACCTTGTACAATTGTTGGTTTGTAAGGATGGTATTTGTTTTTCTTCAAGATTTTGTAAACAGCGGATTTTGGAATTTCAGTTTCTCGAGGCACTTGTCGAACTGTATGTTCTAACTCACTTCTTTCATTTCGGGTCTCACTTCCTGTAAAATCATCCTAGTATTTCAAAAATTTAGAATGTACTATAAATCATAAAAAACTATAATATTACTACTTTACGTAAGAACCAAGCTATGAAATAAAACTAATGTCTATAATATTGAGTTGTCGGGAAAGTTACAACATAATTTGTGAACAGATGGCGCTAGTTCATATTTGCAGATGCTAGTCTCATTCTCGAATCTATTTTTACACTATACCATATGACAGATAACAGTTTTAACTTCATTTTGAACATAACTTGAGCAATTTGGTTAAATGTTTGAAATTTTATAAAAAAGAAAAGTTGAAAATGGGAAACCAAAATGTGTATTTTCGTCATTTTTTACTAAAAGGGAAGAAAGCGTGTCGATTTTGTGTAAAGTTGCGTAAAGTTTACGGTGACAAAAACTACAAGAACGTCACGAAATCTCGTGCTGGTGATTTTAATCTTAATGACACTTTTCAGTGAGAGAGGCCTATTGAGGTTTGTAACGACAAAATAAAGTCGCTGATCGACTCAAACTGGGCGTGGGTTTAACTCGTGTCATGTGCTGCACATGATCACATGAAAAAGCTCGAATACGTCAACAAATTAGATATTTAGATTCTTCGAGACCTCAAAGAAATTCACTTGACGTTACGCATTTGACATCTGCGATATGCTCCTAGTAGATTGTTTACGCCGATGTGGTGCAAAAACGAAGATTCTTCTGAAACGTCATCCAAAGAAAGCATCGAAAGTTATACACTCAATGATGCGGGATTTTTAAGGCTTTTTTCGAGCTCCTGCCAAAGAACCAAAATAATTCAAGTGTTTACTATAAGCAATTGGAGAGTTTATATGAGCCTATTATTTAAAAATATCCATAGTTCGTTAAAAAGAGTGGTATTTCTTCACGACATCGTCAGACTACATACACGTTTATTAAAAATGATTGAAAATGAGCCTATTATTTAAAAATATCCATAGTTCGTTAAAAAGAGTGGTATTTCTTCACGACATCGTCAGACCACATACACGTCTGTTAAAAATGATTGACTTTAGAATGGGATGTGATGTCACACTCACTACACCTACTGGACATTGCATCTTCAGACTTACACTTGTTTCATTGTCTTCAAATCTCTTTGCAGGGTTTTTCGCCAACGAAAATAAGTCCTAGGGTTATCGAAGAAAGCAGGTAATATATATTAATTGGTCTTTCTTATATTAATAAAGGACCCATGAAAAACGGAAAAAATACGTTATTACTTTTCAGTCAGGCCAATAATTTCTAGTTTCTAGATTTTAATTTATTTAATTATAAAGCCAATAAGAAAAGCGCAAATAAGGATTTACTTTAAAATCATAAAGACTGTTGTACAAAGATAACGTAGATGTTTATTTACAACCTTTTTCTTTCCAACTAAAGGCAGACCATATGAAAACAATCTTCGCTTTTATACTCGCACTAAAGAAATATGTCAACTTGCCCATTTAAAGAAGTTTTCATTAAGCACTCTATTCATATATGTACTTACATTCTCGTGCACTGCTTTTCTAAGATATTAGTACTTTCAAATGCACGACGCTTTTAAAATCAATTCCTTGATGTTTCTGCAAATAGCAAATAAATGAGGTACAAGGTATACTCTGTTTCTAAAAATACATGACGTTATTGCTGCTTTCTATAACTGCAGGTGCCACACGTAATATTATTAATTACTGGGATTTGTGTTACTTGACAAAACTTTTATACATTAAATATTAATTACATGATGAATTATTACATATAAATAAGTCTATTTCAAGCAAGTCAAATTTCATAGTGAATAATGTGCATCATATACAAGGGTGGTCTGAAAAGTTTCTGACCTCAACGTGGAGATGGCAGCACTCATCAATAAAAGCTAGGGAATCTAGTTGTACATCTGTTGTCAGGTACTCACCAAAGTTTCAGCCATTTTTGACGCGCAGTTGTTATTCGACAATCGTTTGAGTGAGTCGATGTGAGTGTCGAGTATCGAGCTGTCATTAAATAGTTATTTTTGAAAGGCAATATGCTTACGCAAATCATTTATAACAGCGAAATTTTGGGCAACTGAATTTAAACGTGGCCGTAAGAGCTTGGGAGACGATGAGCGTTCGGGACGTCCAAAAACTGCAACTACTGACGATAACATCGCTAAAGTTCACCAATTGGTGCTAGACGACCATCGAATTAAAGTGAAAGAGATAGCAAAGGCTATGAATATGTCCAAAAGACGTGCTTGTCACATGTTAAATCAAGATTTAGGCATGAGAAAGTTGTCCACGCATTGGGTGCCGCGTTTGCTAACGTTAGACGAAAAACGTGTTCGAATGAACTTTTTGAACGCACTCTTGGCCCAGTTTAGGCGCAATAAATCCGAGTTTTGGCGCCGATTAATTACTGTAGATGAAACTTGGATACACCATTATACGCCCGAAACAAAAATACAGTCAAAACAGTAGACCTCAAAGGAGAAACCGGCTCCAAAAAAAAGCAGAAATTCTTTTTTCGACTGGGAAAGTGATGGCGACTGTTTTTTGGTATAGTCATGGAGTTATCTTAACCGATTATCTTCAAAAAGCAAAAACTATTACAGGAGCATACTGCGCATCATTACTTGACAAGCTGAAGGCAGAAATTGTAGAAAAACGGCCGCATTTGCAAAAAAAAGAAAATCCTGTTTCATCAAGACAAGGCGCCGTCCCACACCATGGCGAAAATCCACGAATTACGGTTCGAACTGCTTGACCATCCGCCTTACTCACCAGATCTAGCCCCAAGCGACTTCTTTTTGTTCCCTAATCTAAAGATTGCGCTGTGAAGACAGAGATTTTCATCAAATGAGGAGGCAATCACCTTCGTGAACAATTAATTTGCAGAGAAAAACGCCGAGTACTATTTGGACGGGTTAAAGAGATGGGAGCATCACTGGGAGATGTGTGTAGAGTTACAAGGAGACTACGTAGTAAAATAAATACAAATTTTGAGAAAAAAATGTCTTGTATCTTTGTTAGGTCGGAAACTTTTCAGACCACCCTCGTAAGCTCGAAGTAATTGATGTAATGCGAGCGGTGTCAATTAAAGTGCAAATACATTTATGCATGCACTACAATTTTACTAGACAGTGCATCTTGAACATGCATATATGCATATAGAGGTACAGGACAAAGTTAATATTAATTTATTAAGTTCTTTATAGATTTAAATTACGACAATTTTAGTAACAATTTTAAAGAATAACATTTCCCAAAATATTTAGGGGGTACTGTATATAATATGTATTTGAAAGAATATATATTTGATTAATTAGATCTGTTTTATACTCAAATAATACTAAAGATCTACACTACTGTTCACGGAAATTTGGCCAACCAGAGATACATAGAAAAATAAAGAAAATATAATAGAAATTAAACTCAAATTTAAAATTTAATATTTAAATAATATTGTAGATTTAAAACTAATAACAATACGATATTATTGAATCTTTTGTGTACCTGCGCCTTATAAATGAATGTACCCCTATTTACCGGAAATGTCGGATTTATAAATTGTTCTGAATCAAGACAACCATAAAATATCGAAAACAAATAACAGTTTTATACAGAATAGTATTTAATAGAACTGTTCTTACCGCGGTATGATTGATTTTGAGCAGGTGTTTTTACTTAGCATTGGGCTATCTTACAAGTTTTATTAATAATAATAATTCAATTTTTAATATTTGTGTTGAAATACCCCTGAAAAACCAACTGGTGTTGAAAAACGATGTGCCATTACTGTATTGCACGAAAAAAGTTATGCAAGTCGGCCAATTAATGAAAGACCAAATATTTCAAAATCTACGGTCAACAATACTATTCGTCGGCATCAAGATACTGAGGTTGTTGAACACCACGGACGACTAGGTCCGTCTTTTTACCACGGAAGCTGATAATAGACAAATACAACTAATTGCCGAAAAACAGCACTAGATATAGCGGCAGAATTCAGTCGAGAGAGGGTAATCTGCTCGGACGTGTAGTTGTGCGTAAACCATTATTGCGACGAGGAAATCGACAACAAAGATTTGATGGGAACGGCATTAGCACAGCATAGTAACTGGACAGAAGAACACTGTCAAGTCTCTATGTCTTCTGGACTAACGAATCGAAATTGATAAAACGCCATTTTAGAAAGTATTAAAAATTTTGCATTTATGCACGAAAATGATTTCAAACATACTGCTGAAATAGGCAAGGTTAATGTGTCATAAAAGCAGACAGAAAACGTTTTGCAAATTGTGACGTGCCTTTCTTAAAGCCCAGATTTGAATCCTATCGAGTTGTTGAGTGTTGTTGATTCCACTTCAAAGTAACAGCTTTGGAGTACACTCCAAAACGAATAGAATAATATGCCGTTGTTCAGGCAGTACTGAATTGAATTAGTGAAACATTGTTAATTAGTCCATTATTCATTTTTCTTTTCTATTATGTTTCTATATACATTTGGAATATTATATAATTCTATAATTTCATTTCATGCATTTATTTAATTCTTCCTAATTTTTCCCTTTGGCCAAACGTCCGTGAGTGGTAGTGCTTGAAGCTGGAAAAAAGTTTGATTAAACTAAGTCTTGTGATTAATGAATTAACAACATCTATTAGGAATACCGGAAAGTCATTACCGGTTTTTCTAACAGATATCGCTAGGCTTAAGTATGCAATGTTATGATTTGGCACATATTTTATTACTGACATCAAGCTGCAAAGCTATACATCCTATATTTTGCGAAAGTAACAATTTCATAGATTTACACTTTTTTGAAAATGTCGAGTTTCATGGGTGAAAAAGTGCATTTGTGGCACGCATTACTGTTCTTATTTAATCAAACGAGAAAGGTCACTAAAAGCTATCGTTTGCTGCAACTTACGATGAGCATGCTCCAACCATAAAGTTTGAAGATATGAAACTACAGGAGCTATTGTATGAAGACTCAACCCAAATCAAAAAACAATTGGCAGAAACGTTAAATGTGGCCCAAGAAACCATTAGCGACCGATTACGAGCAATGAGAAATATCCAAAAGATGGGAAAATGGATGCCACATCATTGAATGACAAGCAAAATGGAAAATGGAAGAATCGTTTGTGAAATGCTGCTTCAAAGGTATGATCGGAAGTAATTTTTGCATCGAATAGTGATGGGTGATGAAAAAATGGATTTATTTCGAAAACCCTAAGCGCAAAGAAAAAAGACAATGCTCTGCGTTTGGTGGGACCAGGGTGACGTGGTATATTACGAACGGTTGAAACCTGGCGAAACAGTTAATACTGTTCACTACCGACAACCAATTATCAATTTGAATCGTGTATTAATACAGTCCAGAACAGGTCCGAAGACACGGTAAAGGATTCTACAGCACGATATTGCGGCATCTCATACAGTAAAACCGGTCAGGGAAGCGTTGAAAGCACTTAAATGGGACCTAATATTGCACTCGCCGTACTCTCCAGGCCTTGCCCCGTCCAACTATCATCTTTTCGCATCAATGGGACACGCGCTTGCAAAGCAGCACTTCGCCAATTTGGTTCTGCTCCAAGGACAAACAGTTTTTTTGCCTAAAATTGCTTGAAAGATGGGCAAGATGTGTAGAATCAAATGGCCAATACTTTGAATAAGTAAATTTGTCCCTTTTTTTGAAAATTATGTAGTTTGTTTACGAAAAAAAACCCGTAATGACTTTCCGGTACACCTGGTATACAAATTTAATGGTGCTATAGCTTATTAGCACATCGAATGTAATAGTAAATTAATTTTTTTGAAAAATTTCCCTGAATACATGGCTTGAACGGACAACAAATTATAGAGCATATAATTATATAAATTGTTCTTTTCAAGCTATGAAAATGATTTTTAAAAACTATTCCAGAAAGAAAGAATAGAGCTAGCAACCCTCAAATAGTATAAGACATATTTAACATTTAATATTATTGACGCCATCCTATACAGATCCATTAAAACCATTTGCAGAAAAGTGGTATACTTACCTGGCCTTTGACGCGTATTCAACATACGAAAGTTTGTAGATAATGATTACGAAAACATCTAAATGAGACATTCAGTGAATTTTCTGTTGAGTATACATGTACATACATTACAAGTTCGTAATAGTTCTTGGAGCTAAGAAATATTTTACTGAATATTAATCGTTTGTGGTTTGATTATATAGATCAGGGTTAGTAGTAAATTTATATTTTGCACGCAAGGTTTCAAGTGCTATTATAATAAATATGAAACATTTATTGGAGATATACCGGATTTAATTTACGATGGTTCAAACACCAAACGTGTGGTTTGCGATATATCATTAATGTGCTGGACGAGAAGTGACGGTAAACGACACATCAATAATGCAAAGCACAATTATAAAAACGACCGGCGTACGATAGAATGAGCAATTTCTTTTCGATTTATGTATAATGCTTATTTTGTGTAATCTACCGTTCACTTTATTAAACAACGAACAATGTATCTTCTGGAATAAATACGCGAACTGTATATTACTTAGTCGGAAAACGTTACAAAATTTTACACCATCTACTTATGAACGTACTGAAAATAGAATTAAATCAGAAATGAAAAATAAGCTGATTGTGCGGACGAAACAGATCGTAAAAAAATTCTGTTAATATTATGGAACGTACAATGGAACCACATCAATCGCCATCTTTAATCTCACTTTCATTAAAGGATAACAATATACCACCGAAGTAATAGCAAGGGTGGTGTTAAACAGTAGAAAAATTTGAACTTACAAGAAACTAAATCTTAATGTTACTGACGACGACACAACTATGCGTTCTGTGGGCCGGCCTCTTAAAGAAAACTGTAGTAACTTCTTAGATGTTACGTGTAAAATTCATGCTTCACATCTTATGGTAGAAACTATTTGCAAGTACACAGGTAGTGTTTTATCCCAAATGTACTCGAGAATTTCACAGACTACAGTCGTATATCCCTGAACCATCACAGACGATTCTTACACGGTAGCGAACATGGTTACAGCCAGCGTTTTACTATCATAAATATTTTAAGGATATAAATAAGATAAATTTAAAGTTTGATCCGAAAGAAGTTACATCTATCAAGAAAAGCCAGATAAAATGTCAATACGAGTAGTCAAGTTAAAATAGATATACAAAACTATTCACAACAATTACTTCGGACTAGTGGAGAGAACAGAAAAATAAGAAAATCCTTTCTTGTCGTTAGCGAAATCAGTACAAATAGTGTACGCTGTTCAAGCACAGCTATGCGTTGTTCAAGATGCAATTGTGTTTTATAAAGTTTGAAAGTGTTTTAGACCAAGATTCAGATTTAACACAAATTTGTGAAGGTTAATTAGTTTCAAATATTATTTCAATAATGCAAAAATTACATCATTATATGTAGAATTTTTCTACACGGCGCACGCAGTTTGCCTAAAGAACTGGGAAAATAATTCTTATGTTTCAAACATTTAACAGATTCTATCCAGTTTGTGACTTCACGGCAGACACTTAAATCGGCAAGTGCTTCACTACATTTCATAAATTACTACTTACTATTTACTTTATTTTATGTACCTACTATCCAAGTGCATATTTATAGCGCGCAGCCCAATTTCGCTTCTTCAATATTTGATATTGAAGATATTAGGCACCAATGCAATTGAATAAATGCGTTTAGCTATATGAACGTCAAACTACAATCCGATCAAAAATAAATTACACACTAAGAAAATATTTAACAGAGCAATCCACATCCAATTCGATAGGGTTATTAAAAAAATCATAACAGATGTTTGCAACAGATGGCGTTAGTTAATTTTTACAATTATTCGCATTTATCTCTCTGTTATACCACATGGACGATTTAGTTGATTGTTTGAAACTTCATAAAAAGTGGCAGATGGAATATCAAAATGTGCATTTTCGTCATATTTTGTTGTTACTTCCATTTAGGGAAGAACGCGCGTCAAGCTTCTGTAAAGCTGCGTAAAGTTTACGGTGAAAGCGCTGACCATTTCTCAGTCAAGACCACTGAGACTGATGACGTCGTTGATCGTATCAAACCCACGACATACTACACGAGACCTTACAGAAAGATTAAACATCTATCATTGAAGTGCTCACGACTATCTGAAAAAGGTAAGATATATTTGCAAGCGCGATATATGGGTTCTCCATGAACGCAAAAAAGTTTACTTGACGGCGCATATAACATCTGCGATATACCCTTTAGAGATGAGGAAACCAATCCTTTTTGAAACAACTGATAAATGGCGATTAGAAATAGATTATTTACAAGAAAGTGGTGCCAAAACCGTCTCAAAAATTCGCCTCAAACGTTGTCTATTGGAGATATTTAAAGCCACAGGAAGATTTTGCTTTCAGTATGGTAGTATTTTAAAGGCGTCGTGTTCTCCGAACTCCTACCAAGAAATGAAATAATTAATTAAAGTGTGTTCTATCGCCAGTTGGTCAGTTTGAATCAATGCATCATACAGAATGATTCGAAGCTCGGTAACTGTACAGGAAGAGTATTTAATTACGACGACGTGGGACCATACAGGTTTTATCGCCTATCAAGAATTACTGGATCATATTCACCGGGCCTTGCATTTGTTTCGTTTTCATGAAAACTCCTTGCGTGGCATAACGATCAACTCAAACAAGGTTGTGAATCAGCATCTTGTAAATTTTTACGACGATAAAGGGCATTTGTGAGGATTTACGACGGTCACCGAAAGATGTCAAAAGGTTATCGAAGGAAACAAGTAATACATAGACTGACTGATCTTTTTTGTATTCCTAGAAGAATTATGAAAGACCAAAAAAATCCGTCGTCTTTTCCACCAAATCAGTATTTTCGTCTATGTTTAGAAGATTATTCAAAATTCTAAACTTACTGCTTCAAGTTAAGGCAGTGTTGTTGCAGTAATGGACAGGTATTGTTGCCTTGCAGTTATTCTTTATAATTCTTTAAAATGTCTGAAGTATACTTTAATTTTACCCAGGGTTCAGAGAACCCTTCGTCGACATCAAGAATATTGGCTTGCAAATCTTACTGACAGTATCTGTAATTAAATTTTTATAAGGTTGTGAAAACAATTCTATTATTTTTACTAATAACATTAGACTATTTATTATTATAACATACAGTATATATTGATCATTCCGCGCAAACTGTTAGAGATTTTACTTACAAACGTATGTTCCTTAAACAGCAAAATTGAATTACATAAATGCGTAATATAGTATTTGGCATGCACAGAAAGTTTCTTCAAATGATTTATGTGATGTTAGAACACATTTAACAGTCATCTTCCAACATTTAATTATTTATAACTAGTTGCCTATTAATTAGTTTTTAAATAATTTAGTTGCTCAATAAGATACACTTTGTAGTACATCGAGAAGGGAGGCAAAGTCATTAAGGAAGATTGCTAACTGAAAATAGATATAATTTATATCTAAATACCGTGAATATATTTTATAATGCAACATGCACATACATACATTAGTTGCTAGAGTAACGTAATAATGAAATGACAGCAATGTATTTTAGCGTGTATTTTATTTTGCAACATAGGATGTGAAATACAGTAGTTGAACAAAATTTAAAAACTAATTTAACAAATTTTCAAAAATGTCACCATTGACGGCCAGACAGTATCCTAAGCGATTGTAGAATTCATTTATTGTATTTTGTATCTGCTCTGGAGTTATTTCTCTTCATGAAAAACTTTATTTCTGATACATGACCAAAGAAAGAAATCGTTTGGAGACAGGTCTGGTGACCTTGCGGACCATTCTACTTCTCCTCCACGGCCTATCCAACGGTTTGGAAATCTTTGGTTGAAAAATGTTCTAACCATATGAGAATTATGTGCCGGCGCGCCATCATGCTGGTACCAAATCTCACCATCAATATTTAAAGCGTGGAGGGCTGGCATAACTCTGTACTCAAGCAATTCTAAATATTTTTCTCCTGTAAGAGTACCCTCAATAAAAAACGGTCCTACAATATGGTGTCCAATCAACCCAGTCCAAACATTGACTTTCTGTGGCCGCTGAGTCCTTGTGATATGATATCTATGCAAATTTTGTCTACTCCAGTAGCGGCAGTTCTGTGAATCTACTTCACCATTTATATAAAATGTTGCTTCATCTGTAAAGCAAATTCTGCGTAGTAAAGTATCATCGTTATGAAGCTTATCCAACATGATTTCACAAAAGTTACTTCTTCTTTCTGCATCATTCACAATTAGTTCCTGATAGTTTTGAAAATGATACGACTTAAAATGTTCTCGTTTTAGTAGTTTATGCACGGAAGATTTGCTTACATTTGTAGTTTGTGCTAAAGCTCTTGTGGAGAGCATATTATTGTTTTCGATTGTTTGTAGAATTTCATCTCTTTTGGCGTCAGTAATAACATATCTTGGCCTATTCTTTTTTTTATGATTAGGAACGATGCATCCATTATTTTTATACTTCTGTACTAACCTACTTATTGTAGTTGGACTCGGTCTTGGACGGTCAGGATATGTAATTTGAAACAAATCTGCTACTCTCCTCAAACTCATATTCGAGTTATACCAGTTCACTAATAACAGTTTTTCTTCTACACTATACATACCTCAAAAATAGAGTAACTTATTTTGACATCCTATGTTACAAAATAAAATACACGCTAAAATACATTGCTGTCATTTCATTATTACGTAACTCTAGCAACTAGTGTATGTATGTGCATGTTGCATTATAAAATATATTCACGGTATAAATAAATCTACTAATTTTACTTTACGCATTATTGATAAAAGCTTGCAAGAAGACACTGCAGAAATTCCCCTTTTCTTCTAGGCAGAGAATTCGAACACTATTTAACTGATCTATTACTTTACATTTCCAAATTGTAAATAATCCAAACAAATCAATTATTCTTTCTAAAATTCCAAAAGACTTTCCAAAAAATTGATAAAACTTTAGTTTAAAGTACATATAACCCCTTACTGCTATTATTCTGTCACTACTGTACGTATTTTTTACGTTCTATTTTATTTATTTGGTAACACATTTCTATTTGTACATTCAGTCTTTGATTTTTCTGTATCCCTTAGAAATTAATTATTTTAATTTCAAATAAATTAGTTCTCATTATTTTATTTGTATTTACTGCAGGGCCATACTATAAAACTAATCGAATAGTAATAGACAGGGACAAGAAATTCGAAATTTATTTACTAAAATTGCACTTCCATCGTTAATATACTTCTTAGTATATTAACTTCTTCAGAGTTGGAATATTCGCTACTCATATAATTTAGTTTTTTTTGCAATCAGGTCTGTTCAAATTCCGATTTACTTTTATTTATATTTATTTAAAATGAATCTGCAAGAAAATTAATGAAAAATATTATATATTCATACATAAATTGCTATTTGCTTACACAATTATTATATAATTCATTCACAATCGAAAGAACATGGAAAGAGTTTAATATACATAAGTACATTAATATTTTCCATATATTCAATACGTGAATAAACTTTGTTAGACTCTTATGAAATATTAAAATTTACACTAATGCTCGTAGTTTCTTTTATGGCTTGTAGAACTCAATAGAAGAGTTATAAAGGAGTGTCCAACATCGAAGGAGAAACTTCGGAATATTTTACAAAAAGAATGGAAAACAAACTGTAATTTATTCAATTTTCATTTTTTTATTTTCTTTTTTTGTACTATTAATTGCAATAACATACATATGTATGTATGTATGTACACTACCGGTCATATTTATTTGCTCACCCCAATTTTATGTGTTTCCTGAAATACGGATTATCTTTCAAAAAATCTGTATTATATTGGGTCTGGGAAAAAGTTCGTGGCGTTTTTCCCGATAGATGGCATTGGTTGCCGATAACTAAAGAACAACAAGTCACAGCGACACCACCGACGGCTCGTTTTTTAGATGACCTTCCGAACGTTAGTTTGAGCGTAGAAACATTGTAATCGGTGCAGTGGTTGGAAAGTTATTCGCACTTGAAAATGGAGAAGAATAATGAGAAATTTCGCTATATTCTGCAATATTATTATGATAAGAGGAAGAACGCTGCGCAGGCTTGTGATAAAATTTGTGCTGTGTACGGTGAAGGTACTTTATCGAAATCTGTTGCGCGGAAATGGCATATCAGCAGTGTCGATATTGGCATGGAGCTAGGCATTGACCACAAAACTGTTTTGAACCATTTACACAAAGCTGGTTACAAAAAAAAGCTTGACGTATGGGTTCCTCATGAGTTGAGCGTGAAAAACATGATGGACCGAATTAACATCTGCGATGCGCTGCTGAAACGGAATGAAATCGAGCCGTTTCTGAAACGTTTAATAACCGGAGATGAAAAATGGATTACGTACGATAATCGGGAGCGTAAAAGATCGTGGATAAAGGATGATGAGCCGTCACAAGCGTTCGCTAAGCCAACATTGACGCCAAAAAAAGTGATGCTGTGTGTATGGTGGGACTGAAGGGGAATCGTCCACTACGAGCTACTTCCAACTGGTCAGACGATTGATTCTCAACTCTACTGTGCACAACTAGAGAGATTACGCCAGACGCTTGAAAGAAAACGGCCCGAATTGATTAATAGGAAAGGTGTTGTCTTCCATCATGACAACGCCCGACCACACACTTCTTTGATGACCCGTCAAAAATTGAGAGAGTTTGGTTGGGAAGTTTTGATGCACCCACCTTACAGTCCGGATATAGCACCCTCTGACTATCATCTGTTTCGATCTCTGCAGAACTCTCTCAATGGAATTAAGTTGGTTTCAAAAGAAGCCTGTGAAAACTACTTGATTCAGTTTTTCGACCAGAAACCACAGAAGTTTTTCACCGATGGGATCATGGATCTACCAAAAAAATGGCGAAACATTGTCGATAATAATGGAGCATATTCGGTTTAAATGAATTCGTCCACGCGCCATGCGGGGACCAGTTGAATTTTACTGAAAAAACGCCACGAACTTTTTCCCAGACCCAATAATTATTCAACAATATTATTAGTGGAAGTAATTCCATATGAATTTCTACGAAAATCTTAAATTGTTTATGAAATATCGTAAAGGTGTCATAAATTGGAAAAATACCATAAATATTATATAGGCTAATCCCTACAGTATTAACAGTTTTACCTGCATTTCCGAAAGGCATTACCAATATTGTGTTATTGTACTAATTAATTACAATATTAGGATGTGTTATTCAAAAAGGAAAATAAATTTTATGTCAGTCATCGTTCATCTTTTGTTGCGAAAACAGTGAAATAGAGAGTTATTGTGAATATTTTAATGCAATGCCGAAGACGAAGGAATTATCTGTTGAAGTGCGTGCTATGATAATTGCTTATCATCGTACGGGTAAAAGTAATCGCGAAATTGCAAAAGAATTACGATTAAATCGCAGAACCGTTGATTATAACGTTAAAAAAATTGAAGAAAGTGGTACATTTTCCAACAAAAGAAGATCTGGACGACGCAAAGCGACAACATCTGCAGATGACCGGCATCTAATACGGATAAGTAGACGCGATAGATGAAAAACAGCACCAGAAATTGCTGCTGAAATGAATAGAGCGCGTGCTAAACCAACTAGTGTGTCCATGGTACAGAGAAGGTTAAGGCAAGCGGGTTTATACGGAAGAATTTCTCTGCGAAAACCACTACTACGAAAGCAAAACAAGATAAAACGACTAAATTGGGCTAAAGAACAAAAGAATTGGACGATTGATCAGTGGAATAATGTGTTGTGAACAAACGAATCGAAGTTTGAACTTTTCGGTAGTAAAAGGCGAATATTCGTAAGATCCGCAGGAGAAAGAGTACTGCCAGAATGTATTGCGCCTACCGTAAGATATGGAGGAGGTTCAGTAATGATTTGGGGGTGTTTTGGTGGAAGATCTGTAGGCGTCAAAATTGAGGGAATCCTAAGAAAAGAAGGCTACAAGGAAATTTTAGAAAATAACGCTGTTCTTTCAGGACTAAGGATTCTTGGCGAAAACTTTGTATTTCAACAGGACAACGATCCGAAACACACTTCTAGATTGTGCGGGGATTACTTGCGTCAACTAGAAGAGCAAGGGCAAATCTCTATAATGGTATGGCCAACTCAAAGTCCTGATCTGAACCCAATAGAGCTTCTTTGGGAAGAATTGGACCGGAAGGTTCGAGAACGTGCTCTATCATCCACCATTGTACTGTGGGAACAACTTCAAGAAGCCTGGGCACAAATTACAGAAGATACATTGCAAAAGTAATTGAAAGGATGCCGTGGTTATGTGCCGCAATTATCAAAAATAAAGGTGGGCACATTGATGAGAGCAAAATTTAATAATAATTAATGATATAGTTTTTATATAAGAAAAATGTAACTATTTTATGTTTATTTTACACTATTGTATTGGTACAATAAATAAATTTTCAGTACACATTTGATAGTTTAATAGTTTTGGCTAAAACTAAGGATGGGCAAATAAATATGACCGGTAGTGTATGTACAGAACTGAACAAAATAATAGCAGTAAGCAATTATAAGTATGCTATTAAAAGCATGATGACTCCTCTGTATGGTCAAAATTGTTGAGCAAATGCGTTAATCTTAATAATAGTTGTAATTAATAAAAAGAAAATAATAGCGGTAATATAGTAATCAAAAAGCAAACGACAATATTGAGAAGATATTTATTAAATAATATACTTAATAGTTCGTTGAGTAGCTCTTATTTTTCAGTAATGGTTGACAGCATTCTGGGGTGATGGAATACCAAGTAGTTTAAAAAATTTCCCGTATTTGTTGTTGTGTCCTCGGATTTTTTTTTGAAAACTTCTCCTTAATATCAGTCCATAAGAGATTGTGCCGATCACTTCAGAATCTCAATTATATTTTGAAGTAACCAGCTCTTCGATCTTCAGTTTGTATGTTTAGGGTCTTTATCGTACATTAAAGCCCATGTTAATGGCATATCCTCTTACCTGTAAGGCAACCTAATGTTTTCCAGTACGTGAACAAACCCGTCTTAGCTTAAATGTATTTTATCCAATATATGGGTCCTGAATCGTAATAAGAAAAAAACCATAAATCATAATTTTTTGCATCTTCGTGTTTAACAGTCTTCAAAATATATTGTGGATGACAAGCTATGTTGGTGGACGTCTTCTAACGTTTATTTGAGTCAAGTAAAACGATTTTGCTTTCATCAGTCCAGAGAATATTACGCCATTGTTCCTCAGCAAATGTTAAACGACACAGTCCTTTCTTGGGCTTCTAGTTAATAAACTATTCTCATTCAATCGCCGAATTGTTCTGACGGAAACATTTAAATTCAACTCTTGTTTTAATGCAGTGGCTGTTAAAAAAAGTTTGACCTTTTGCATGCTGTACTATCAAATTTTCTGGGCCAACTGTCGCTTTCTTTTGCAGCCACAAGTTTCTCTCATCTCTCGATGTCGTAGTGTATTTCTAATCATTTTCGCCGAACAATTTGAGAGCTCTTGAATAAATTAGTAAGTTGTTCGTTCTTTTCTTAATTTTGAAATTAACTGTTGTGTTTCTTTGGTATAATGTTTCTTTCGGCTCATGCTGTTTCTTTAAAATAATTTTGTACTTAATCGCTATTGAATACTAATGAATGTAGAATAAAGTATAACATGAAATCACTTCTATTAAACTATATAAGACGACGATCGGATGTGTACTGCTATTATTTTGTCCAGATACAATACATATTGTTAACATAAAATGAGGGACTTCCCCGACAGTTTCAGAAGGTGAATGTCTTATTAATGTTCTTATGAAGTTTTATTAAGTTGGGATCACATGTGCAGGTAACATCATTATTACTTTCAAGAAATTGATAAAACTTTAGTACAAAGTACTTATAGTCCCATACTGCTTTTATTCTGTCCGCAACGGTACGTATTTTTTACGTTCTCTTTTATTTATTCGATAACACATTCCTACAATCAGTCGTTGATTTTTCTGTATACCTTATAAACTAATTATTTTAATTTAAAATAAGTTCTCATGATTTTATTTGTATTTACTGCAGTCATACTATAATAACTAATTGAATAGTAATAGACAGGGACAAGAAATTCTAAATACATTTACTAAAATTGCATTTCCATCGTTAATATACCTCTTAGCGTCATTCATTTCAAGATCAGCTGTTAAGTCAAATACACATGCGGCGTTCAATTATTAATCGTTTGATTGATTTTTTGTTTAATTTTCTTTAGCGATAGATATTTTCTTCAAAGATCAAATATTCGTTACTCATATAATTTAGTTATTTTTACTATCAGGTCTGTTCAAAATCCGATTTACTTTTATTTATATTTATTTAAAATGAGTCTGCAAGCAAATTATTGAAAAATATATATTCATACATAAATTGCTATTTGCTTACACAATTATTATATAATTCATTCACAATCGAAAGAAAATGGAGAGTTTAGTATACATATGTACATACATTCATATTTTCTGTTTTCAATATATGAATTAACTTTGTCGACTTTTATAAAATATTAAAATTTATATTAATGCTCGTAGTTTCTTCTATGGCTTGTAGACTGCATTTGCTTAGTTAAACACCTTCTCCAGTTATTATACTTTTAAGTTTTCTTTTAAGTTAGTGGATTGAATTCCTATCCATGTTAATACAATATTTTTCAGTATTATTAAATTGAATGTTTACCCAAGCCCCATTGATATACGAATTTCGTTTCAATTCTGATCGTTAAACATCGTTACCAATATTCGAAAATTATTCGGAACACGATCACCTATTCAAACCGAATTTGGCTTTCTTAAACTTCTTTAACCGTTCATGTAATTTTTAATGTCGACTACAAAAATACTACATACAATTTTATCGCTACTAACGCAGTTTACTTTTCCAAACTCACATATCGAAGTGTCTCAAATAACAATTTAAACAATTTAAAGTCCGCTGCGTAAGAAATTGTAATTGAAAAAGAAATTACACACGTATGCCTATCACTAAGGCAGGCACAAAAATTAATACTGTTAGAGGAATTAATATTTTTAGAAATTGGTACATTATATTGTTGTAAAAGTGTACTCTCTCTTGGAATATAATTGAATAGAGTCAATTTGGTTTCAAAGCAAAATTGAGATATATTCGCACATTACTTTAATTTAAAAAACAAAAAAAAAACTAATTTATTAGATTCGTAGTATCCTGTTAATATAACCTTTATCATTAGATTAAGACATTAAAAAATTGAAATATGTAGTCAGAAATAACAAGTTTCTTATGATATATTAAAAATTTATTATACACTCCCGCTCATGGAAGTATGGTCACTTAATTAAATTTTATATAACGATCATAAAAATTATATTAATGCCAATAAATAGCAATAGTATTATTATACCTTATTCTTAAGTAGGTTTATAATTCAAGAAGGTATTGTACTCGTATATATTCTCCAAATAATATGATAGAAACAATTTTATCTAACAATAACTATAATTACCTGATATTGCATCTCAATAGCATTGTACGATAATTCTAACTATATATAATCAGGATTAGTGATATGATCATTAAGAAGGGACTAAAGTCTAGAAAATTCCCTGAAATGAGTCGGTTACCCTATTACTACCTCCTTGTGCCCATCAGTAGATCACTGAACGTGCTTGTGTGAAGTTGTCTATTTTGTAAGCGAATAGTGTAATTTCTGTTTACAAAATGCCACAGGGACAACCGCTTGATAGTGAAACACGATCAACGATACTTACTTTGCATCGTAAGGGGTATTCAGTTGGCGGTATTGGCGAAAAATTAAAAGGGAAACACTCGACAGTGTATCTCACAATTCGTCGGTTTCAAGAAACTGGCAGTCTGGAAGACCGTAATCGGCCGGGACCGTCGAGAGGTACTTCCAAAGCTGACGACGAAAGAATTAAATTAATTAGCAAGAGAAATAGAAAATTAACGGCACCTGAAATAACAGCCATATTTAAACAGGACCGTGCTAAAAAGATTTCTGTGTAACGACATTTAGTGGAAGCAAATTTACACGGTCGCGTTGCCTCACGGGAACCATTATTACGACGTGGAAATAAGTAGAAACGACTTCAATGGGCAAGGTTACACCGTAATTGAACAACCGATGAGTGGAAGAACGTACTGTGGAGTGACGAAGTGTTCGGGCATAAGAGAAGAATTTTTGTCAGACGATTGGCGCGAGAAAAAATGTTCCCAGATTGCATAGCTACAACGGTGAAACATGTTGTAGTCTGAGGCTGTTTTTCATTAGCCGGAATAGGAGATTTGATAAAAATAGATGGTATTATGGGAAAGGAGAATTACCGAGAAATTTTGGAAAATCATGTATTACCGTCAGGCCTGCGATTAATCGGTAATAATTTTTAATTTATGCCTGAGAATGACCCCAAGCACACGTCGTTGTTGTGTAAAAATTACCTTGAGGCGGAGAAAAATGAAAATATATTGAAAATAATGACATGGGCGCCTCAGAGTCCGGACCTCAACCCCATTGAATTATTATGGGATGAGCTCAATAGAAGAGTTAGAAAGGAATGTCCAATAACGAAGGAAAAACTTTGGAATATTTTACGAAAAGAATGGAATAACATTACACCAGATGTAATAAGGAAATTAATAGAAAGAATGCCTCGAATAACAAAAGCTGTAATCGCCGTGAATGGTGGTTTCTTCGATGAAAAGAAAGTATAATTAATATAATATATAAGTATATTAGGTACAAGTTTAATGAATTTAAATTTTTATTATATGTATAAAGAATCCATAAATATTAAATTTTGATCAATTTCGTTGATATTTTGTTATTTTTTTTTTTGTTGTTGCTTGATATAGTTGCTGTCCATACTTCCGTGTGCGGTAATGTATATAGGTGCGTATTCCGCGTTATTTATAGATTATCGTCTTCATTCTAGTTCTTAAAAATGTATTTAGTATACGTTCCATCTTATAAAGAAATTATTTAAGTTCAAAGGAAAAAATGTATCGCTTACAATAAATAATATTCTAAGTTATTAGGAACAAAGTAAAGATTTTAATACTACTAACTAAAGATAATCTGCATCAGACAAAAACAAATCTGGTTTTGCGCGAACAGACAAGCACAAACAAGAAGTATCGAATGGCAATTTTTTCATGTTTATTTACTTGCCATTCTGTCTGCATGACCAACATTTGAAAGCGCTGCACCACACCACGAGAAAAACAATATTTTTTATGACGAACAATAGGTAACAGAATTCTCTTCTAACTCACTCTAAACATTTTTCATTCTTCTCTAACCACTACACTTACATCATCGATCGCAGTCTAGAGTTTGAATTAGCGCCTGCATAAAGAACAAAGAAATGCACGTATATTTACAGTATTTTCAGACACTTGAAAAGCAAGTAATTTCCATAATTATCTAAATTTATGCAAAATTTTATAGTTGTACGGTTTGTGATTTCATTGAAATTGTGAGCAAGCTTTGAATTCAATCTGGGTACTCAATGTTTATAAACAATCAGCTGATCGTTGCCCAGGTTTTATGAAATAATTTTTTGTTGTTTAAATATAATTACTTGGCACTATAGTATATTATTGCATTATAATCACTTACCTGGGGTTTCAATAACCGTTATGATTTATATAGCGGATGTAAAGGTCGAAAAAACACGCAACCACTTCCAACTAACGAGCCCAGCATTCAGTCAGCTGAACACTGACAATGTTCTGTTTCCCTTGTCAGTAACATGACAACCCTCTTCACCCCTTACTTAAATGTTGTCATAACTCTCTATTATCTCTATTTTTTATGATGTATCATTGGATATCAATTTTTTAAATTTTAATATTAAATTTTTACATCGCACATTTGATTACAAAGATTATGTTAATTCTAAAGAAAACACAACATATGTTGTTTATTGTGCTTTCAAACTAATTTAAGCACCTTAATATTAATATTAGCAGCACGTGGAAAAATATATACACCTACATATAAACATTTCTTATATGTATACTATATAATTGCAATAAATAGTCAATTTATTTTAGAAAGGGAGATACAAATCCTAATTACTTAACTATATTATTTAAAAATTAGTATGTGGAAAAGAATAACTTGGGCTAATCAAAAATATATTTAATGAATTTTACTTCAGAAATTTTTAAATGTTTTTTAAATTATTGAATTCTATCTTTCGCGTGAGGATAGGCCACCAGACTAGCAGTACATTTTACAGATTACTGTTTAATTTAAATTAAATACTAAAAATAGCATAATCTTAACTACATATAGCTCATGTCATAAATACTAAAAATAAACGGTGACAAGTTAAACGGACAGGGACTACTTGGCACTTATTAATTTTTAAAAGAAAATAATTTTCATCTTAACTCATAGAAAGCAAATCTATCATTTGGGCAAATGAGTCAAAACAAGCGACTTTTTGAACTGCTATATTTGTCAATTTTTTGGTAATGTAAAAATATTGTTATTCTAGAAATTCAAATTTCTACGTCGTCCATCTGTCGGCGGATAGTATTACTACAAATCGAAAGAAATTAAATTGTGATTACCATCGTATTACTAAATCAAGGAATCTGTCAAAATTTTTCGATATTTAAATAATTCCTTCAATTGCCTTAGATTATTGGAGGGTATTTATTAGTAAACTGCAACAAATTATTCAAAATTATTTCACTATATTATTCCTTATTAATTGCATATAGCATACTAAATTTCCTATTATATGCTTTTAATAAATTATTTTTTGAGTTAATGAATTTATTTTACGACAAAATAGTACCTTTTCAAAAAACTTTTAGGTAATAAAGCCACTTTTACTTTAAAATGTAACATTATATTCTGAAAGGTTTGTCATTCTGTATGTGGGTTGGCAGCATAATTAAGATCATTTAGGTAATTGCAGCGACATTGGCGAAAGTTGTAAATAGATAGGTTATGTCAAGTTAGGTTATCTGATTTGCTATTTGTCATGCACTGTTTTATCTGTAGATTTATTGGAAGTTAAAATATCCTATTAAATAGAGATATCAGATTTTCTATTTTTTTAGATGTAGCATACAGTTATATTTAAGTAGATTTTTTAAATTTAAGATACGACAAAATGTATTACTTAAGTAATCAGACTAAATCATTTATAATAAGAGGTATTAACTTGTTTAAACAAAAACGTATCCAATATAAAACTGTAATATTTGCTTCTGCTAGTATTAGTACAATTTTTATAGCTCAAGACTTAAATAAAAGATCTACATCTTCATACTTTTGGTCAAGCATTAGATTTTTGCGGTACTAATATAATAATTCATCAATTTTTAATTTGCTTTATTGTCTATATTTTAGTTCTTTGAAAATTGGAATTACAATATCTTTAGATTATTATTTTTCAACAATTGGTTTAAATGAAAGGTTACCAAATTATAAACCAATGATGAGTTTAGTTCATAAAAGAGCTGCTACCAGAATTCTAGAGGGTTGTTTAATAAATGGTGGAACTTATATAAAACTTGGTCAGGGTCTTGTGTCACTAAGCCATATATTGCCAGCAGAATATATACAAATCTTGACAGCATTGCAAGATAAGTGCTTAGGACGAAGCCTATTGGAATTGTTACAAATTGTTGAAGAGGACTTTGGTAAAAAAACATCTGATATGTTTAATTGGATAGAAGAGCAACCAATTGCAGCTGCTAGTCTAGCACAGGTAAAGTAAAGGATTTTTTTGTTATACATATTAATTAAAATTACATTGAAGGTGTTTAGAGCAGAAACTATAAATGGAGATCAAGTTGTAATTAAAGCACAATACATTGATTTGCAGAACCGTTTTCTAAGTGATGTGGCAACAATAGATTTTTTATTAAAAATTGTTGGCTTCATACATCCGAGTTTTAATTTTGGATGGGTGTTAAATGATCTTAGTTCAAGTTTAAAGGAAGAATTAGATTTTTTGGAAGAAGGTAAAAATGCCGAAAGATGTGCTGAAGATTTAAAAGATTTTAAATACATATATGTACCAAAAGTATATTGGGAATTTTGTAGTTCAGTAAGTTAATACTAGAATGCAGTATTGTTTTACATGAATTTCTCAGAGAATTCTTGTAACTGAATTTGTAGATGCTATCAAGGTAAATAATACAGAACGACTTAAGAAAGAAGGTTTTAATTTACGAGATATCGATTTAAAAATCTTTGAAGCTTTTGGTTACCAGATTTTTCAGAGTGGATATGTACATGCTGATCCTCATCCTGGAAACTGTAGGAATTTTTCTTAGTCAGTGTAATTCCAATATCATAAATATGTTTTTGATGTAGTGCTTATAAGAAAGAAAAAGCGATCAGTAGAAATAATTCTTCTAGATCATGGTTTATATCAAAGATTAGAGAAAAGTACTCAGTTAGCTTTAAGAGGAATGTGGAAAGCAATAGTTTTCAGAAATGATAAAGAAATGCAACAGTATGCTAAGTTGTTAGGTGTTGAAAGTAAGTTGTATTTATATTTGTTTTTATCACTGAAAATTAAACAAATCACATATTCATTTCATCAATTTGTTTTCATAGTGAAAAGCTGCAATGACAAGAGGATGGTACATTCATTATATTATAATAAAAAAATAATTACATTGACACATTATCTATTGAAAATTTTTAAGTATTTGTGAGGAATTTGTTATATTCCTGAAAAAAATCCACTTCTTTCCATGCATCCTTTGCATTTTTAAAATTATTAATAGCCATGCCCTTACAATTATCTAATTATTATGTGATTTGCATTTTTAAATTTCATTACAGACTATGAAGTGTTAGCAGAAATATTAACTCAACGACCAATTAGAAATAAAGGATTCAAACTGACAGCTAGGATTACAAAAGAGCAAATGCAATATATGGCAGAAGCAGCTAGAAATAGGTTTGATGAAATAATGCAAGTTTTAAGAGTAATGCCAAGAAGTTTATTGTTAATTATAAGGTAGGGAGGATGTATTGTATTATTGGAAAAACATACACAAACAATGAAATATGGCAGTAACTGTCATATTCGCCTGCTATTTACCCAACAAATAAGTACTGCAGCATAATATTTATGTTATGGCGGAGGAAAAAGTGTTCTCAATTAACTTTTAATTTAAAATTAAATTTTAAGTCTATTTACAATGGACGTCGTTACAAATTATAATAAAAATATAAAGTCTATTTACCAGATAAAGTAGACACTAGATGGTGTGGACGTCAGGTAATAGAAATTCGGGATAACGTATGTCTAGGAGATTATTATAATTATTTATTACTGTGTAGCAGCTAAATTTCAATAACATGCCTGTATATTTTAGAAGCTTCTAATAAAGGGGCATTTTACCAATAAATAACCTTCAGATGTAGGTAATGTTGTAAATATTATCCAAACAGTCGCTATTTTCGCATTTATTATTTTACTGGGTTTTCCCTAGCAGTAATAAATATACTATCATCCGATAATTTTTCCGTTAAATCTAAATAAACTATTCATAGAATATTTTTCATTTGTATAGATTTTATTATTCTTCCCTACAATTATGCTGTCACATTTTATACTTGCACTTGTAATTGTTAACTCTAAGAATTTGATTATCCTTAGCAATGAACGACCGAGTTTAGCAGGCAAAAATGTGGCAGATAAACAGAAAGTTTTTTGTTACATTTCAAACGAAGATCATCAACAAAATTAATTATGCGTCCTCGTTTATAATACACTCCGCCCAACATGAATAGGACCACCCGACTTGTTGCAAGCTTTCGGTGTTTTGAAAAACAATTCATTTACTAAAAATACAATGCAAGTTTGTAATGGTATGATATGGCAAATAATACGCATTATTGCGTAATAGTGCCTAACGTTATGCATTGGGTGACGTAAGTACCACATACATATAAAATGCAACTAAGAGAGAACGTCGAGCCATATTACGCGAAGCATCGAATTCGGCATTAACGGCAAGACAAATCGCGAATAACGTTGGAACGAATGCATCGGTAAGAACTGTACAGAAGTTACTGAAGACCTGTCCGCATTTAAAACGTTTGAAAATTAAACGACGGCCTCCTTTAAGGGAATTTCAGCGCACTGCACGTGTTCAGTTTGCTCAAGCAAAAATGGGGTGGACAAGAGAATGGCAAACTGTTATTTTCAGTGACGAGAAGAAGTTTAATTTAGCTGGCCCGGATGGGTTTTCTTATTATTTCCCCGATTTACGTAAAGATGAAGTGATTCAGTCACGAAGGCGAGCCGATGTTGGTTCAGTCATGGTATGGGGAGCTGTTTCCTATAACGGACCTGTAGATTTAGTAATAGTGAAGGGCAGACAGAATTCGGAAAAGTACGTCCAGCTGCTGCAACAGGTGAAAGACAAATTTTCCAACGTTATGGCAGGTGGGCCATTTATTTTCCAACAGGATAATGCTAGTATTCATACCGCGCGCATTGTTCGACGCTGGTTTCAAGAACAAGGCATGGAGGTTCTCGATTGGCCATCGCTCTCCCCCGTCCTGAACATCATAGAAAATGTTTGGGGATGGTTGTCGCGTAAATTGTACTCCAATGCTACCCAATTCAGTTGCGCTGACGAACTAGAGCAGGCGCTGAAACGAAGTTGGGCGAAACTTTCCGTTGACTACTTGAGAACCCTGTATAATTCCATTCCATCCCGACTATTTGAGGTTATAAGAAATAATGGCAAAAGTACTCATTATTGAACAATAAAGTATTTTGTTATTGCAAACGAATCTTTTATTTTGTAGATTGGTCGTATTCAAGTGGCGTTTAATTACTCTACTTATTGTCATTAGTAACGTACATTTGCACTGACTTTTACAAAAATTATATTTGGTACCTACATACATCTTTTTATCAACCCTCTTATTTTCGAAAATAACAATTCCAGCGCGCTACCATGTTTATACCAACTACAAATGTCATATATGCAGTTGGTCCTATTCATGTTGCGCGGAGTGTATTTCCGAGCGTTTTTAAATTAAATAAACCTTATATAGTAAAGGTGTTTTTATTTGTACAAGTCTCCCCGCAGACTTATAATCTGTGGCTAAATAAAAAAATACCAAACCCAGCGCGCAAAAATAATAGAACGTGAACAAGCGTTTTAATGTGACTGTAATGTCACGCTGTATTTCCTCGCATTTTATAGTGAGATTTTTTACGCATTTCGGTGTTGATGACGTAGAGCTATCTGGCTGTTGAACAAAGAGCTTGAACCTCAATAAATAAAAAATCACTGAAAAACCCAAAATGTTTTACTCTTCACGAAAAAGCACTTATAATCACGAGATAAAAAGTGGTATAAATGTAAAATATTTATAAAAAAATATAAGGGATCTAAATATTTGGAAGTGAGTTCTACAAATAATGTTTAAATAAAAGAAATAAAAATGTTATGATTAGTAAGGGTGTGATAAAGGGAAAAACGAAAGCATCGCATTCGAACTTAAAGAAGACGCAAATGAAGAATTTAGTGCCAGTGATGATTGGTTATAAAAATTTGAAATTCGGTATTTAAAAATTACGGAAGAAAAGCTTTCATCTTAGTCAGAACTATTATAGATGACCCGTTTAAAGTGCAGTTAAAAATAAAATTAAACAAATAGGAATAACATCTGGTTAGTTATATAATGTTGAAGAATCAGCATTGTCCTGTAATTTTCTGAAAAGAAAACACTTGTGTCATCACAAGAAAAGACTTTTAGAAGAAAACCTGCCATTAGTAATTGGCATAGTAAAAACTTCCAGATCATTTCACAATTTTTCTCCTCTATGACTACTCCAAATCTGCTTGGATGACATAATCAATTTTTGAATATTGGTTCTACAATTCGTTTATTTCTCACATAAGTTTCTACAGTAAATTTAATTGTTTAATTAGCCAATAAATCTTTTCAAAATTATGTGATATGATTATTTTGTTGGCAGGTTACATGTTTCCTGAAATCAAATGTTCAGTCAAGATAATACTTACTCATTGTGAATAATAATACTCCTTCACATCCTCCAGAGGACCAACCGCAGTGCAAAGATGAATAAATTGTAACAATGTACTATCTGCCAAATGTAATACTCCTTATTTAACCCACCGATCAAAATCTGATCAAGCTCACGAAATTATAACACAGAATTAACATTATCGCAATGATTTCCTATATAGGAACATTAAAAGATGCTGTTATTAATTTAGTCTATACATGGAGCCAATTAAATCCTACTAAATAAGTGCCAAATACTGGGGAAAATGTTAGATTTCAATGATTTTTTCTCTCCATCTAGTTTTATATTAATAAGTAATTACATGTTCATAAGATACTAAGGAACTTAAAATCTAAAAGTTACTCCTTATTGGCTACTCCTAGATTTTACTGTCCATTTAGACACAGTTTTCTTGTACACTGAAGCAAGCATTAGCTCTGCTTTTGTCACTACATTAACTCAAAAAGCTTCTTTTTTTAAATCTTACTAGATTCACATTGTTGAGAAGATGGATTGCATCCACATTTAGTTGCTGCAGAAGTTTTTAGTCAATTAAGGTTAACCACGAAACCACTGTAACCGCAAGAAAACCCGCACTGAAATAAAGTGTGTACTAGACTTACACCGTCGAAAGCCAAACACACAGTCTTCACCTCGTTTTGAAAACCGTGGATAAATTTTGTCTTACTTTCTGATTCTCAGAGCTGTATACAGTAGGTCCAAGTTGGATACTAATAAAGTAGAACCAATATATTTTTCAATATTTGATATTTAACTTGTCTCTTTTCTTTTTCATATGAGCTTTTCAGTGTCGCTTCGTGTTGAGTGTCAAACCACGGTATTTCGCTATGTTGGGGTATGATATATGGATATTCATAATTACAGGGATATTTTTAGTCCATTTGTTAGTGGAATCAACTGATTTGATTTCATTGAGCTTTATTTTCCACTTTCTCGAATTTGAATTTATTAATAAATACTTGCAATATGTTTCGTCGCTTGTCTGTATCTACAACAGTAATGAATATTGTTCGCCAGGAGCATACTTGCAGCACTAGATAAGTAGCCCAGGAGATGAACATTCCAAGTAAGACAGCAGTTCTTTCAGTGCTTGCGGAAAGCCTTTTAGGACCGTTTCATGTTATAAAACCATTATGCGAATATGATAATTTGCAAAGAATAGTGTTTCGCAATACAATTTTAAATAAAATTCAAGATCCAAACATTTTATCACTTATTTTATGGAGCGACTAATGCATTTTCGCAAGAGATGATGTTTTTAACAGTCACAATTTCCATTTTTGGGCGGGTGAAAATCGTAGAGAATTGAGATACCAAAGAAAATTTTCTGTAAATGCTTGACTAGGCATCTTAAATTTTGAACTTGTAGGATCATGAATAGACTAAATGCAAGTGAATAGATAAATATGTTGAAGGAAGTATTGACTAATGTTCCATTACATGCCAAATCCAACATGTACTATATGCACGATGATGCACCACCTCATAATGCAAAAATTACAAGAGCATGCTTCCAGATAGGTGGATCGGGTAAAATGGAGCAATATTATAGTCTGCAAGGTCATCAGATATGAATCCCCTCGACTTCTTTGATTAAGTTATTTTGAACGAAATTTTATGCGAAGCCTTCGGCCAATGAACAGGAAGTAATAAATAAAATTAACGCTACAATACAATTCACTACCCCAGATATGTTGCAACGCGTCCTAAACTCAATTTCATAAAGCCTACAGCTTTGTGTGCAACTATTGGCTACCGGTTTCAACATTTACGTTAATTATCATTATTACTGTTATTATCATTAGGCTTAAATAAACCGCTTATTTTGTCATATCATTCTTACTGATTTGTTGATGGTTCCATGCCATCAAATCTACATTTATTTTAAGTAATTCGTATAGCTTAAAATATGACAATACAACATTTTTGTATTAGGATTGTTAACCCAGAATTAATCATAGAATCGCCCTACCTAGCAATTATCCGCGAATTTTTGACCACAATTATTAAATTTTAGTGTGTCTAATAACTTTTCAAATATATTATTGTTGTTGTGCACTTGTTTAATATTTTCGAGTCTCCTGGTACGCATATGTACCACTCAATTTTATGACAAGATTAAACGCTTTTAATCGGATTAAATGTCCGCGTTTGCGCCGGCCCAAAATTTGTTTCCTTTAGTCCACATGTACATACATAGCCCGAGCACGTTAAGTGACTTTGCAACGCAGTACGTATTTTCTTTGAAAATTTAATCACGTTTGAAAGAAACTGATAAAAGTGAAGTCCAAGTTGTGCTGAAAGCATACTGGCTATGTACTACAGTCATGTTTTGCAAATTAGTGACTGTTGATCCACTATCCTACGTTGGCAATACGTCCATACGAGATGCAATATCGGATAGATGTAAAATTATATCTAGAAAATGTACTTTACACCACCAACGAAACTAGAAAAATATCCCAAACTTTGTTATATGGACGGCGTAGATCAATATTTAAAAGATCTTTTCCAGAAATACCATCAGAATAGTAGCTTTCAAAGCATAGACGAATCTATAATAAAATTTTCGTTCGTCTTTGAGACGTATATGCCGCTAAAGCCCATAAAAAGAGAAGTCTAATTGTGGCCCAGATCGTATTTCTTTTCTATTAGAGGTACTATTCACAAGCATGTAGTAGACAAACTAATCTCAAGTGCAAGAGAATAAAATATTCTGTTTTGATTGCTTACTTATTTCGGCCACTCTACTTCAGAATTTAGATCATGCTGCAATAGAAACTAACGGTCGAAATAGAAAAAAAATACTTAAAATGAAGAATAAACTGAAAATAGGTGTGTTGCGAAGACATACAGCTAATGTTGGGTTAATTATTAAAACTGTTAAACATGGTTTCAAAAAGAGTATACTTTATTTAGAAGTCGTTGTACTGTAAAAAGAGATTATGAGCGGGATTGATCTAGCTGACCAGATGATGAGATTATACGAACTAGGTCGTTGATCTAATAAGGGTGGAAGAACATTTCTATCCTCTATCGCATGAATTATCGAGATTTTCTAATCTATATGATAATCTTGGTTTATTAAAACATAAGAAAATCAAAAAAGTATTCCAATTTCCCGTAGAAAAGAAACCATCGCGTAAGCGTTAATATTATTAATAGACATCATAAAAATTTCTATACAGATTAGAAAAGTATACATATTTTGATATCCAATTTTTAATAGTTAATTTTATACCCAAGGAACAATTTTTAAATTACGCGGAAGTTTTGAGTTGGTAGTAGTAAAAATAAAGGTTAGCTATGATTTCAATTCATTCAAGAAATTAGGAAATAACATGTTTTTAATGCGTACGGTTTTCGTTTTAATTTTGATTTTGAAATATACACCTTAATCATTAATATTCATGCTGTAATAAAATAAAATATAATTTTAGATGTAGTTATTTTTTCCTTGGGCAACTTAAAACACCCGCGAAATTTAAAAATTGTTCCTTGGGTAGTTACAAACAGGATAATGAACGTTTTCATCTACTTACAGAAGGCAAATAATCTCAATGAAGTTTAGAAATGGTGATATGCGAAACAAGTTCATTATTATCTGTAACAGAATTGTAATAATACAAAAAATTAATAGATAAATTATATAATATGTTCATATTCTCATACATCCAAGAGGAAATACTTTTATATCTTCAAAGTGTTAATCCAAATTTCTGTTAATGTAACTGTGCCTGCGTTTGTATATTCTATAACACGTAAATGATTGGATGTAGATCTGGGAAAACTGATATATTTATTTTATTAATGACAGTGACATTAATTTTATCTTTATACATTTAATACATTTATAAAGATAGTAAAGATGGGTGAAAATTATGTAATAAAAACTCGTCAGACTCGTCAATTGTTAGGAGAATTAAATAGAATTGGTGGGCTTGGACCAAGGTTTGATGTAGGCGTCACAGGAACTAAATTACTAAATGTGCCTGAAATACATAATGGATCTGACCATCTCAAAAATGGGCAGTCACTTAGTCTATTTCGTGACATAAAAAAATCACAAATGCATGACTTAGAGCATGGAATTACTAATACACTCAGTGGTGGTTATATTATAAAATCACGGAAGCAAAATGTGGAAGACACTCAAACAGTGAAATGTCCTGATGGGCTAGAATATCTCACAGACGTGGATTTATTATTCGTTGCACAAGAACTCGAACCGTTAGAACTAATGCCCGGCATTGAAACAGATGTCAGATATGTAGTACATAATGTTGAAGGAGAAAGATTATTTTTTGCTGTGGAACAAAGCGCAATTATGTCGAAATTGTGCCTCTGTTCTAGAAGACCGTTCGAAGTGCTTGTTTTTAATAATAACAATAAGCATATAATGAATATATGTCGACCCTATAAACGCTGTTTTCAGAAGGCGACTATATCTGCTCCACCAGATGTTCGTATAGGCTCAATTGAACAAAAATTCACTTGCTTTGGTTCTTTATTTGTTGTGAAGAATTCACATGGAGATATATTGCAAAAACTAAAGGGTCGTAAATGTTCATTTATACAATGTCGACACGTTGATTTTAGTGTTCTTTCGAATGATGGTCACACAAGAATCGGATTGATTTCAAATGATTGGGCAGGATTGGGTGAAGAGCAATCTATTGATTCTCAATGTTTAGGAATTTCATTTCCAGTAGACTTAGATTGTGAGGCTAAAATTCTTCTTCTAGCAGCAATGTTCCTGCTGAATATAATAATATATGAACGTTTATAGGATTCATACATATTTTAATTATATAAATTTATATATATCTGCAGTAGTTCTGCTTTTTTTTAACATAAATACTGATGATACAAATTAATACGCAAAAAAAATGATTTTAATATGAACAAGTTATGTTTGTGAATAAAATTTCTAGAAGCTACTTATAAACGTTAAAAGGAATCATTCAAATATTAACACCCTGTTTACTACCTGTTTCAGAGATTCATTCTTCATCAAGTAAACCTGTGTTATCAACGAACGATTCCTTTGTAGTGTTTATCGTTTCTTTTCGATACAGAAAAATGATGAAAAAAGATTGGCTCCCTCTCTCGTACAATATACGAATGTATTTGAACGAGAACGTGTCTATCTCGCATGTCGGCAACAAAGTTCCCAGAGCGTGTGTAGAGAGACACTTGCTATCTCGGCGATTTGCCAAATAGGTGAATTTTAAAGGAAATCATTCAAATATTAACACTTTGTTTACCACATATGTTTCAGAGATTCACTCTCCGTCAGTTCATTTTAACATGCGGATTTATGGCATAACAAGAAACGCGAAACTGTACTGCCTGATGACCTAATTAGTAAGGCAACTGTCTAGCAAAAGACAGATAGAGATTAGAGTCATTTTCTAGCGCTTAAATTTTTAATTTCCGTGACATTAATTAACAATAGCGTAGCATATATTAATTTTCATTACTTTCCCATCGTAAAGAGCTTAATTATATATTTATATGTAATTATTAACATGTGTGTATATCAAATTGCAAATTATCTAAATTCACCGCAAAAGGTGGCTGAACAGTCAATTTTTAATGCACTTTAAAAAGTTGCACTTCATCAATTCAATACTTTTGAATAAAATGCAGTCCTTTCATTCTTAATTCAGTTAAATATTCCTTGTTTGGATACCGTTCCTTGTTGATTACGATATTCCATTGCTTCTATGAAATCTATTATGGAAAAGCTTGAGTAAAGGATATACATAGGTATGCATTTTTGTGTAAATAGCATATTTTTCTTGCGAGACAAGCGTGACATAGACGTGTATTCATTTTATATTATTGCTATCAATAGTTGAAGTTTTTTTTTGTCCTAGAATTTAAATATTAAATTGATAGAACAGGTGATACACGAAAATATGTGCAATTATTGCAAATATATTGTTTTGAGTAATATTATGGTGTTCACAATGATTTTATAATGCAATTATTCTATTTTTCTATGCAGCCATGACAAAATGACTATAAACATACGAGTTTAATGTGGAATTCGAATATCTTGAAAACAACACTTAAAAATATATATGTTGAAGTAAACCTTTCAGACTGAAAAGTAACAAGGGTATTACAGTATTCTTACTTATTTAATTGGTTTCACAGTTTTCTAATGAAAACTTAAAACAGAATGAATAAGTATCTAATAGTCTATATTTCTGTTACATTATATTTTTATTTATTAAGGAACTTATTCATTGTACGTTAGTACTTTAATTGCACATTTTCTTTCAGGAACTTAAATATAATTAGGAGTATAGCGCATGATCATGGTGATCCAATTGATAGGTATGCGGTATTGGCTAGATGTGCGAACGTCGTTAGTTATAAGAATAAATCTTTAATTGAAAGAGTCAAATATATTAACATTAAATTTTATACTGAATTCAAAATATTGTAAGTACATAAATTATTAATATAAATAACAATTTTAAGATGTATTAAAACTTGATTTTCTCTTGTAGCACTGGAAGAATGTGGGTGTGGTTCTTAAAAACATACCTAAATGTTTTGAGATTATTGGGCAGATCACCTGACACTAGAGTATTGATAGCCGATCTAAACTAATAGTATATAATCAAATGTGTATTAATAAATAGAAAAAATACAATATTTTACTTCAATATATTATTTATTAAACAACTTTTCTTCTAGATTTACAGTATAAACGTAACTTGTAAAATTGTCTATATAATACACGCACGTGACATACAAAGAAGACTTTTTGTTTAATAAAATTCACGTTTATACAGCACCTTCACAACGTTTTGATTTATCCTGTTTGAAAATTGCCTAATATGAAAGTGCATCCATTACAAATTAATATATTAATGTATATTGATATTGCGAATAACTTAATAGACTGATGTGTGTGATTAAGCTGTTTTTGCACGTATAGCAGCTCTTTTTGATGTGACGGCCTGAAAAAATAAAAAAATCAATATTTCAAAAATGGTTAGTCGATAATTATATCTAAGAAATAAAATTCTATACATATAATGAACAATAGGCAGTAACAGTAATAACTGAAATCCAACAGCCGTATTAATAAAAAAAAGTTAGTGGCTATTAAGGTGTTACTCTTTCGACACTAATAGAATCCCTATTAATAAACGACTTTAGTAAGCTATTAAGCTTAATTGTCTAATAATTTCTTAGCAGCATCTGAGGGTATGTTTAGCTTGCCCTTCATCTATTAAACCTAACCAATAAAAATAATGGTGCATGTTTACTCAGCGTGTTTCAATTTGATTTTAACAGGTTGGTGGTAATAGATGTTGTTATTAAACAAGAAATACTACTATTCTAGTTGCTAATAATCACTAAATTTGTGTTTAGTAATAGGTTCTCCAAGTAGCTATCTAGTGACCACTAACAAGTAGTCTATTAATGAAGCTGTCAATGTTTAAATATTATTTTGTGGTAATTTGTTTTACAATGATTTCAAGAATGTGTGGCAAAAGAAGTTTTTTTATTAAGCTTAAGGTGTATTTTAGTTACATTTGGTTTTCGAAAATATGTTATCTAGTATAACAACCAGATATACAAGAATTGAACTAGTTTCTACATTCCAAACAATTACCGATTGTAAAACATATTTGTTGTCAGAATTATATGTAAATAAAAGTTGTTCAGTTGTATTTGGTATAAATTAAAAGTTGAGAAGATTTATATTATTTCTACATTTGTTTTACTGACACGAAAGAAAAATCCCAAAAAAGATGTAATAATATTTAGTACAGACATGCATTTTACAAACCATGCCAATAAAATTAATATAATTATGCCGGCTAAGCTGATGATAATTGGACTTACCTGGAAACCGGATTTTATACTAGCAACTGAACACCTTGAACCGCATGTTTCGCATTGTAGGAAGAATAATCTGGTATCTTTTTGAAGGATAGTGTCTGGAGAACGACACGTGTGACATGTTACGTATTCCTTAATGTATCTATAACACAAATATTAGAGACACCAATAGTTTCAGGCGTAATAAAAAATAATTGTCATCCACAAGTTCCTAGTTCAGTTTAAGTGATATTACTGTGATTTTACTTAGTATTGGATTTTTTAATATCACTTAGAATGAAATAAACGAGAACGCGAAAATATGTTACAATAAGTATACAAATTGAAAAATTATTAAACACTTGCAAGATTGAAATTTTTGTGGTTGTTTTCCTCACATCCTCTATTTTTAAACTATGGCTAACTTATTGAAAACTGTTAGCCCCTAATTCTTCTCCATTATTTCAACATATTATTTTACATTTATTATTAACAGATAAATGACCAAACTTGCAGAGCTTATGAAACACATATGTATGTACCTTTATATATGTATATTTAAATTAATTAATTTCAGAACAAAGATACCTTCTCAGTACGTTTTCTATTTGTTTCTGTTGAAATCTTCCTTTAATGATTAGTTGGCTGTTACCATCGACTGAACCACTAGTACCCAATTCAGCCAAAAGGAAATCCAAAAGATGTTTAGGTTGTCTATGTAATGTTTTACAGATTTCGGTAAAATTTGCAAAAGAGGTCTTCTTTGTGCCGATTCTAACTACTTGCGGAGGTCTCATAACGAATTTCTGTTTCTTGCCGGCGATCATATCCGGATTTTTGTCTCTCATGATTTCGAAAACACGATTGAGTAATTCGTCATATGTGTAATCTCGATCTGAACCCAACCACAAGACCGAGTTGTCGTCGACTAGAATATAAAATATAATCGTTATATTAAGCTACTAATTATGGTAATAAATATTACAGAAAAAATCGTACCTGTTTCGGGCAATTTTTCAACTAAATTGCAGCATGTTAAAAGAAATAATATTTAGATATTTATTGTTACAGGTCAGTGCTGTAGCGGCATGATAAATAACAACGTGAATCATTAATGATTCGTGAGAAAATTACCATATTAACATATTTGTAAGGCGATTTGAATGGCTAGATATATAATGTTTTAAATACAATGTGTATTTTCTATTTTGCATTGTTAATGCAGTAATTATGAAACGCAAAACTATCTACAAGAGCTGCATTTCGATACACTCTTTTTCATTTTTCAATGTTGGCTTATTCAACACGATCGTGGAGTTCAGACACTAATATAATATTAGTGTTATTGCTAAAGTATATTAACGAAAGATTCAGGTTTTATTAGATTTAAACAAACCTTTGGTGATAGTGGGTCTGCAGATCCGTTAAGCATTAACAAAGATTATTTTAATTATGCAAATATTTCATCAATAGATGTTGAACGGTCGTTCAACTGGGGAAACTATTACATATTTAACTGGTCTTATCCATTTAGTGCATCTGCATACTGAAAACGCTGCTTAAAAGCGTAAGTGCTGGTTTACATTTATTATCTGTTAAACGCCTTGCACTTTTCGAAGCGCGCCGTTGATTGAGGGCTTACAGTGCCAACTACTTATTATAAACAAAAAGTTTTAAATAATATTTGTTTTAATGTAAATATGTATTTGAATGGGATTTTATATGTTTATAACTAACAAGAATGGAATGAAACATATCGTATCTCTACATATTTGCTTACTTTTTCTAAGCAAGAATATTGTGTTTTTGAAAAATAAGATCTGTAAAAGTTTTAGTTAATGCGTGGATTTAACACACGATTAAAATCTAAATCTGTAAATATGAATTTACGCTAATGTTCCTACAGTAATTATCTAATGATGAATTGATAAGATATAAAATGAAAATTTTTGAAAAATAATCAAGTCATTTTAACATGTCAGCTTGTAATTAATTAAGAAAAGCTAAAAGAAACTTAATTATTATGTATGCATAGGAAATTTATATCAATAGCTTCAATTGCAGGATTTGCTTCACTAGATTGTGAAACCTCTAGGAATGATTTAATAACCTTATTATATAGCTATTTGCAGACAATAATTTAAACAAAGTATTCTTTTAAGTGTGTGCAGTTATAAGAAGCAGAGGTTGAAGGCATATATTAACGATATTTTATGATAAGTTGGAGAAAAGTTATTTGTGAACAGGATATGTTTGCTATCAAAGATATTTAGGACATGAAGACCATTTCAAAATATCAATACGTTAAATTGAAACCAGAACCTATCCCGATTCTGGTTTAAATCATACAATTTTAATTCACCAGAAATTAGATATAAACAAGATTTTAAAGATATTAAGTTAATATTTTCTATACAATACAAAAACTTAATTTAGTAGTTTTTAAGATTTTAAAATTAGTTTCACAAAAATTTCTTGAAACAGTTCATAATCTAACATCGAAAGTTAAATTATATTTTCTAAATCATGTTTCATAAACATCAGATACATTATGTAAAAGAGATAAAACATGCTGAAAGTTGAAAATTTTTCAAATCTGGTCATTTTGTATTTCACGAATTTTTTTATTGTCGAGATTAGATCATGCAAATTTGTAAAAAAAAATTTTAACAGAAAATTTGTTTATGTTCATTTTTTTAATAAATATATTGAAAGTTGTTTAGCTGCCTTTTCAAGCTAATATTACATGAGAGTCATACTTTTTTGAAATAGTCCCTTCAAACTTTTGAACTTACATTCAATGCAATATCTCAATAATTATTAATTTTGTAGTAATTGAAAAAGTATTATGTATAATTTTTTCTTATTTGAGATAACTATTTGATTACAATGTTGAATTCGTTAATTCTAGAATATTTAAAAAATACAAATGAGTCTATCTTCAATATTACTAAAAATTCTTTGATGTGGCTTAACATAAAAATTATGGAACCTTTATGCAATTTTATAAATTTTGATTATGCCATGTAAATAAAAACTGAATACGTATTTAGCTGTACTTAAATATACTTATTAGAGAATCAATACCATTTTCTTTGTCATCCTGCTTTTCATCAACTTCAGCCATTATTTCACCAAAATCCCTCTTCTTTTTTTTCTTTTTCTTGGCTTTATTAAAATCTAATTCCCAATCAAGACTATCTTCCATTACAGATTCTTCAAGATTGGCATTTTCAACAACATCATCTTCCTTGGCTTCTGGAAGAGCACCATCCAACTCTTCCATGTTAAATGGTTTCTTCTTTCTTTTCTTTTTCTTTGTGAAGTCTAGGTCAATGTCAACATTCCCATCATCATCCTCATCTTTCTTTTCTAGATCAGGTTCGTTTTGTGGAGTTGCTTCTTGGTATTCTCCTTCAGCCATTGCTGCATCTATATCGTAACCCTTCTTCTTTTTTTTCTTCTTTTTCAATGTAGCATCAAATATCTTTAAAACAATATCATTTTACAATAATGTGTAAAAATTAGTTGTTAGAAGAACATTTTGGGCTTCAAGGATTGTTTAATAATTATACAATTAAATGGCATATTGACTAAAACACAAAAAGGTAACCTCAAAATTTTAACACTTACCGCTTCCTCTTCAGTCATATTTGCTATTTATAAGAACACGGAACGAATAATAATCTTGATTTTAACAATAAATGTTTATATACGCCGTTAATAACACTAGGATATTTAATTTCAATTAAAAACAGTATTGCATCAGCCAAGTTTGATATGCCACATGTGTTCTAGAAATGGAAGGTTGGCAACTGGACTAAAATGACAGCAACAGAAATGTGAATTTTTTGACATTTGAAACTACAGTGCTGAAGTAGATTATATAGAGAGTGTCATTCGAGAACTTCAAGGAGTAGAGTTGTATGTTAAATATTCAGTTATGTTATACACAGTGAAGAACTAGTATTTAATAAAGTCATGATTATTTATATGTTTTCGTTAATAAAAATGTTTAAACAGTTACATAGATTTCGCTCACAATATCATTTAAAAATGTGACAAAAGTTTGTGTTTTGTGTATGTTTCCATGTAGTATTTTAAAGGTAAGCCATGCAAAAAAAATATTCAACTGTATTTTATTACAGCTTACTCCCACTCAAACTTATTAAGAACTAAAAACGCGTGTACCGAAGAACTATTTAGAGCACTTATTTTTCTCTGATAATATGTTTATACTGTTATAAAAAAAGTTTTGTTTACAATTTAATATTTTCAAGATATTTTGTCGTTATCTTCTCTTATCAAAACCACTTATGTGTTTTAATGCTGCATTTATAATTTTTAAATCATTTAAATGTTAACTCATGTTAACTTTTTATTATAATATATATACATATATACAAATCGTGCGTGAAAATAGGTATACTTATTTAAGTTACAAGTTATAATTCCAACCAACAGCTGTATCTCTTCCAAACGCACTACCGGATGCCCATTGTCAATTTATTTATTTTTTTCATATCACTTTGACTATTGAAATATAAATGTTTACATTTCAAAAATGTATACGTTTACTTAAGCATTTTCTAATAGTCCAACAATAACAAATTTCACAGAATATTTCCTCAATAGTGTAAAGTGGTTCCGAAAAACAATTTAAAATATAGACAGGATGCCTGTTTTTTATATATATTGCGCTATAAAAGTTTCGATTATAACGTATATAATATTCTGATAGTACGAAATGTAGTATATACAGTAAGCATGTAATAACAAACTGTTATGCTGTAATGAAAGAATTATTATTATTATTACTTTATGTATCATATAATCAAGAGATTACAACGGATGTGGATTATATACATACATTATTTGCGTTGATATTAAGTGTAAATAAATTATATAAAACAAATTCTAATGTGCAGTAGGTGTTATATCTTACATCAGACTTACTGCAAATAAAGCATTAGAATTTACAGGAATTAAAATTGCTAATTTTAAAAAAATGTGAAGGAGATATGTCATTTTGAAAAAATAGTTAAAACACACAAAAATACAGTTTATGATGAAGATAGTCCAGGCTATGTCTGGCACGTAAAACTTTAATTGCTACTACAGAGTAATATAAACATGTTGATTTGAGTGTAGTCAATAATTTTCTAGTTAAGATGGAAAACTTGAAATTGTTAAAATAGACAAGTCATTCATTGTTGTTTCAACAGCTATACAAATTAAACTTGAAGAGCGAATGAAAGTTAATAAGGCGAAAAAGGATGCTTATTGACGGTGGATGTGTTTCGACTGTCACAGTGTCCATAGCATTGAAATCTTATTTGTCTTATTGAGCTTTCCCTCAATACTCTATATATCTACTGCAGCCAATTCAGTACTCCTCTCATCTGTACTGGCATGTACTAATCCACGACAGGTCGGTGGCTGTATGATGTTTCATCTGCTTTGGGATGCCAACACATGGCTTGTCTCCCGATATGCTTAATGATTTCTATAGCTGTATTGCACAGTGCGCAAGTAAGATCTACATAATATTTGCCAATTTTATCTAAGAGTGGTTTTGCTATTATTTTAAGCTGGTTCTTTCCAACAAAAGCAATTCGTTAGCCTTTGTACAGGTTGCTTCTCTAATAAAGACTTTGCCATAATCGTACTTTTGCCCGATTCTCCAGTACGTTCTATGTTGAGCTTATTCGTTCCCGGATAATATATTTAGGCACTCCCACTACTACATGTTCTAGACCAATATGTAATTGATGAATCATCTAACACTATTTTTCCATCCACTACATTAGTGGTGAATCTTTTCACGTACGTGCGCCTAGTTAACATAAGAATAATCTGGGCCTTCAATGTTATTTTATCATCTTCGTTCCAGGTAAGTCGAGTCTGAAGTTGCCCCGAGATACGTCTCTTCCCCGGAGATTGTTAACTTGTTTCAATTTCTTTGTGTGACATAACTGGATATTGAAATAAATAATAAAAAATTCAAGAAAATTGTAGCACAATTAACCAGAAATTAAGGAAATGCACACATATGGAAGTATGTGTGCATATCTTTTACAAATATTGGAAGAGTTTATACTAATTACAAAAAAGACTGAAAACATAAAATTTTACACTTTAAAAAGGAATGTCGAAGTAAAGAATTTGTTTTTAGAAAAATGAGTGATACGAAATTGCAAAGGAGCTAGATATTTTTAATGAATTTATCTTTTGCTAAGGATCGGCAATAGTTGCGAATGAAGATTTAGTACAATATTCAATATAGAAAAGAATATTTTATTTTAAACGTCAATTATAGTTCATTTATATTTCCTCAGCAACATAATAGCTTGTTTCAGTAGACTCAAATACCAAAAATATTTGTTTTAAATGCAAAGACCTTTATCAAACAAGTGTATCAGTTCAAAAAAAATATATGCATCTTGTATTGGTACTAATTTTAAAATTTCTCAGTGACGTGAGATGGCAATGGCTATTAGATCGATCGAAAAAGTAGTTAATGTTCTTAATTCTAATTTATTGAGCTTGAAAAACTTTTCTTATCTTAGTTATATACATGTTCAATGAACGTCATGACTTTTCGCCCAGAAAAATTGTTTTCTTGTATTAAAAGTACATGCTTATTTAGTATACTCTTTTGCTTCCATTAAAATGGTAGGGTCTTGAAATTTATATGAAAAACATTTATCTTTTTGAATATAGAAGTCTTAAAAGAAGAGCCCGATCACGGAAATTGGTATTGGGCAAGATATTTTTAGTGTATTTTTTAATGTATTGAAGTAACGATTGAAAGTAAAAACATTGCTAATGCTGATGTTTATTTAATATACACATATATTCGTGTGATTATCAATATTTATACTAGTTGAGACGTACGTATTTTATAGTGCCTTTATTTAATCTCCATCTTGTCGTCTTATATGTAAGTTTGTGTGTTTTTTAAACATCATCAATGTATATAAGTTTCTGTGTTTTCTAACATCACCAACATTTACGTTAGATATTTACACGTTATTTGCAGCCTTCTTCAACAATGTTTTATATGTATGTAGGTGAGATTTGTTTTGTACTTGCTAATCTAGTTTCATAATACTTGATTTTAAACAGCCTGCAAAAACTTACTAATAATTCAATAGCGTATACTCTGGCAATAAGCATGGAACATGAAAACGAGCTTTTTAAAAACTAGCAATATATTTTAACATTACATTATCTTAGAATACACAGGTATACAGTCCCTTCAATTTACTTGCAACACGACTAGGTTAGTATATATGTATATATAAAGGGTATTTCAAATTTCGCGGTTTTTTTAAAGAATAAACAAAACACATAATTTGTATTCACTTTCAAAAACTTTTTATTGGTAATTGAAGTAACAGTTATGACATTTATATGCGAAAAATAATATCTGCCAAATGGCCTCCTCTTGCAGCTCCACAGACCTCCACTCTTTTGTTAAAATTTTCAATGGCATTTTGACATAATTGAGGCTCCATCTCACCAATGACACGAATAATTTCATCTTCCAAAGCAGGAATTGATTGTGGATTATTTTTATAAACCTGACTTTTCACATAACTCCACAGAAAATAGTCTAACGGTGTCAAATCACATGATTTTGGTGTCCAATTAACAACACCGTTTCTTGAGATTACACGTCCAGGAAACTTTTCTCTCAATAAATTAATTGATTCGTGTGCTAAGTGAGGTGTAGCGTTGTCCTGTTGAAACCACATATCCTCTAGATCAATATTCATTAATTCAGGCCACAAAAATTTGGTTATCATCCGACGTTATCAATCACCATTGACAGTTACAGCTTCACCCGCAGCATTTTCAAAGAAGTAAGGTCCAATTACACCACCTGACCATAATGCACACCAAGCAGTAACTCGCTTAGGATGCATAGGTTTCTCATGAATAATTCGTGGATTTTCCTCACCCCAGATATGGCAATTTTGTTTATTAGCATAGCCACCAAGTTCAAAATGTGCCTCATCGGAAAACATTATTTTTTGAGAAAAATCAGCTAGTTGTTCATTGATGAAATTGACAAATGAACAACGTTTTAAACGATCTAATGGCTTCAGTTCCTGTTTTATTTGAACCTTATATACCTTCAGAGCTAAATCATTGTGTAAAATACGGCATGTTGTTGATCCACTAAGTCCAAGTTGTTGTGAACGTCGTCTAATGGACATTTCAGGATATTCGGCAATACTCACGAATCAAACCAATATTTTTTGTGAACGACCACTACGACTGTATTTTTCACTTTTTTGATCTTCCACGGAACCGGTCTCTTGAAATTTTTTAAAAATTCGACCAATAGTGCTTTCAGATGGACGATTATGTAAACCATAAAATTCGCGTAATTTTCTAAAAACTCTTTTCACAGAACGCTGATTTTCATAAAATAATTCAACAACTTGAACACGTTGTTATACCCTGTACGAAGCCATTCTTGTAAATGTCTTACATCACACTTTTTAAATGCCCACATACCCAGACAAATTCAGTGCACTATCTATATTTTATTTATTGTTAAAAAATCGCGCAATTTGAAACAGCCTTTATAATAGAAATTGCGAATTTGCAAACACCGTATCGCGACATGCGAGAAGATTCCTGCAGGACGGGTACTACAACGTCGAAAAAAGCAGGAAAATGTGGTCATAAAAGAGAAACTACACGAAGAAGTGATAGAAGTATTATTAACCAGGCATTATATAACCGCCACGATACCAGAAAACACGATAAGAACAAAACTGAAGTCCTTAGAAATTAAAGTTTCGGAGATGACGATGAGACGGCGACTTTACGAACGTGATATTAAAGCATGCCGTCTAACTAAAAAGCCCAGATTGACTGAAAAAATGAGGAGAGTACGCTTCAATTTTGCGAGGACATATGCACGTTTCACTGTATATCAGTGTAGCAAAGTATTTTCGTCTATGTTTTAGTAGAACGGCAATTCGACCGCAGACATGTGGGCGAACAGCTAAGAGCTTGTTGTGCCAGTCGTACTATAAGATATTCGCCTTAGATATTGGTTTAGTGTGTTATCAGTGAGCAATGATCTGGGCCTTGACCAATATTTACATGGTAATTTTGATGGAGCCTGTGGTTGATTCACTTAATATTTACATGTTTTAAATGCATCTTGCCATGTTGCGCAGAAATTTAAAATTTTCTTTATTAAAAAAGTTTATGCCGAAATAAAGAAAATTGTTTACCAAAGAAAAATTCACACAAAACAAATTTTAAAAGAAAATATTCAGGTTGTATAGGATGATGAGATTAAAATAAAGAACACCATTTCTACGTGTATAGGGAGCATAACTGGAAGGATTAAAGTTGTTATGAATAATGAAGGAAATTTAACTACATATTTGCACTTGTAAATATCCAGTTTTAGTTACTTTACTTATAAATATTTGATATGAAATCATAATATTCCACTTTTCTTTATAAAATAGAAAAAAATTGGGTATTGCAAGTAGTTTTAACAGGAACTGTAGCATTAATGGAGTTAATAGGTGTTGTATCATAATTTTCTACTTATTTGATTGAATGCCTTTGCACGTACATATTCTCCCTACAGACATTTCTGTCAAAATTATCAATTTTTTATAAATATGTTTTTCTATTATGTTCTTTATAATGAGCACTTGTATAAAAAGCATTTAAAAAAAGTAAATAAATATTGTAGGTTATACCATATCGGCGAACAATTCGTGAAGTATAGGAGTGTATGCAATATAACAGAGTAGGGCAGATAGATTTGTTTTGCAGTGTTTTATATAAGACAGACCATGTACTCCTCATAGCATGAGGGAAACTGCCCGTATCCGTTTATACATAAGCGGGAAAACGCCCTTCCATTGGTTGTATAAGAACATTCTGTAACTACTTCATCATTCATATGCAACTAAATCTAAAGTATGTCTTTCCCTATTATTCACGTCCGCTTCCACGTCTGACCAATTGGTAAGCGATAATTTTCTAATATAGATTTGAGTGCACACAGAATTGCTCGTCAGCACGGTATACGAAAGTGTGATTTTTTTTGGTATTATTTCCGTTCATAAAGGTATCGCTTCTGTTATAATGCTCCCAACTATCCTTCACAAGCGACTGCTAGAGCTCTATTGCTCTGTTTCCAAGATGTACTAAATGCAGTAGGTATCCTTTAGTTTTACATGATCCGCAACCTATTTTTACTGACCCAGTAAGTAGTTACTTATATATGATGAAAAAGAGTGTTACCTTATTAAAAGTAAATTATTCGGTATCTTAAAAGCTTTAGTAGCGATGTCTCCAGTAAATGTTGTCACGAAACGATTACCGTTTATTCTGTCCTCTCACAAAAAGATTACCCCAATTCCTGATGCCGACATGCAAACCCACAGTGTATAGTCAACTACATGTTTTGCAGTGGATACAAAAAAAAATTTGGTGCAAGTATAAAATCATGGAGAAACATAGCTTACATGTTTTATTAAAACAGATCACAATTTTGATATTTTTCCCTACACTAGGTATTTTCCTTACGTTGCTTCTTAAGAAAGGATTTCCTATGTACTGCCTTATTTCATTGCTTAATCCTCAGATGAAGTTTGCGCGTTTATAGGGTCATTCGCTTTAAAAAGAGATCAGTTTTTATAGTAGTGCGAAGCCTTTGCCCTGTGTTTGGTTTTTATTGCAATCTATTTCTTTGTAATATTTCACTAAAAAAATATTTTTTTGGAGACTGCAACCTGTGAATACATTTTCATATTTTCATACTTAAATGATTTGGATTCTCCTCAAATGTTTTCTGATTTTTATCATATATACAACCATGTTCAGATGTATTAGACACCCCAGGTAAAAACCCTTATTCTCGGTATTATCCAAGTCTGACGGAAATTAACCGTAAAAATAGTTAATGGTATTTACAGAAATGCGTTTTTGAATACCCTAGTTGATCCCCTATTGAAAAGAATAGGTGGAAAGGGGAAATTGTGGATTTTAGAAATTTAGTGTCATTCTAGCAGTGTGTGAGCAACGTGCGTTTGTGAGTTTGTGGTAGAGATCAATTAGATTATCCTATTTTTTCACGTTGTGTCAGTTATTTGTTGAAGAAAAATGCCTAAAACACGCGAGTTGTCGGTAGGGGAACGCGCCCAAATAGTGCTACTGCATTCCCAGAAGTTATCAATAGCTGCAATTGCAAAAAAAAAATGTTTGCGATGTGCAGTCCGTACAACAATTAGTCGCTATCAGGAGAGTGGGTCGTTTATTAACAGACCAAAAAGTGGCAGAAAACTCTGTACCTCGATTAGAGAAGACAGAATTTTACAAAGACTGGCTCTCAGTGACAGGAAAAAATCGTAGAAACAGCTCGCCAGTGAGCTGAAACAGCGTTATCGCGTAACAGTTTCTGCGCAAACACTGAGAAGGCGTCTCCAACACTGAGAAGGCGTCTCCAGCGTGCTGGTTTACGAGGGTGTAAAGCGCGACGTAAACCGCTTTCAACTGACGCTCATAAAAAGAAGCGGTATTTATGGGCCAAACAACATGAAAATTGGACAATCGAGAAGTGGCCGAAGATTCTTTGGTCTGATGAATCGAATATCGAGATATGTAAGTATATCTTCATGACTAATATTCTTATCGTTGTATGCAATTCAGTCTACATGTAACATTAAACAAAATTAATCCTGTCTAAGTGCTAACTTTCTTCTTTTGCCTGGCAGCTTTGGGGACTACCTGGCTTATGAACCACAATGTATCATTCCCACAGTAAAATTTGGAGGTGGTAGTATCATGGTTTGGGGTTGTATGTCTGCATACGGTGTTGGAGAAGTGTACCTGTGCGATGGACGGATGAATAGCCAACGCTATTTAGCCATGTTGGAGGAAGTATTAGAACCGTCTGTGCTAAAACTATTCGACCAGGATATTCCACAATACATTTTTCAGCAAGATAATGCACCCTGCCACAAATCGGGAACTGTAATGCGTTGGTTCGAGGAAAACACATTGGAGGTATTGGATTGGCCGCCACAAAGTCCCGATTTGTCGTCCATTGAAAATTTGTGGCGTATCTTAAAAACTAAGATCACGGAACATAAATGCCTGTCAAAAGCAGAATTATCAACAAAAATTCGCGAAATATGGGCTGCAATACCACCGGCAGTGTTACAATTTAGTAGCAAGTATGCCTCGACGAGCGCGAGCTGTGATTAAGGTCAAGGGCGGAGCGACAAAATATTGATAAATTGTACTATATTACTAAATAACACTTTGTACATAATTTTCACAACAGTTTTATTTTCCTCACCTCTCTTTAGACTAAACTATATAAACTATATATGTATGTATGTACATAAATTCATAAGGTGTCTAATACATTTGAGCATGGTTATATATATATATATATATAATCATAGAAACCACACCATGTGAAGGTTCCTTACTTAGTTTATAAGTTAGACATCGAAAACATGTGTACTTAAAACAAAATTTTACATAATATACATATGTACATATATATGGTTAGGATATATAAAGAAATATTCGATTCTTTGTAAAATTTAGTTCTCGCTTGTGACATGCATAAAGTTCAGCCGCTTAAAATTCATTGTTGACATTTAAAAGTCAACAAATAACACGAAACTCAAACCATTTATATTTTTATGATTGGCAGACCGTGTAGAAATATGCTTGAATGAGTAACTTTCTAAAAGAATAATTTCGAATTTTAAAATTCTGAGTATTTGTTTGGATTGGAAAAGTACATAAGACCGATTTTGTACTCTCTTAAATTTTGTTTTATTGTTGATGAGATTGAATTAAGTTTTTTCATAAGATAGAATAGCTTTCTTTTTTTACTTTATTAGATTTTTTCGAATCATTATTTTATAATATAGACTATAGCTTCTACATGGTAATTATGAACAAAATTTATGTTTTTCTGTCTGTACATTAATATTAAATAAAAAGTAAATTTTTGGAAATGTTTTTATTAAGAAAAGACAGGATTTCATCAATACTAAGTGCTGCCTGTCTTTGTTTTTAATACTGAATTTTTATACCGATTTATTATTTTTATACTATATCCAACATACTTATTTTTGCTAAACATTTAAAAAAATATTTTATTTGCATTCAGATTAAATAAGAAAAAAGTTTGGGTCTAAGAAAACCGAGATAAAATTCATTTGTGTTAGCAAAATTCACAGCAAAACAACTTATTAAGTTTGTCCAAATGACTCGATCTACAGACAACGTGGACAATTTGATTTGTCTGTAGTTAATAGCACAAAAGTCACCAGATTGGAGCATTTTTATCTCTGTAGATTGGTGACAATATCAAAATAAGTAGTAGAGCCAATTTTATATTAATATCAATCTAAGAATTCTATTGTCAACTGTGGATATATGTCATTGCTCACCACATAATTCTAGGAATACAAGACATTTGAAATAAACTCAAAAGCAATAAAACAATTGACAAGTAGCTTTTAAAGACTTCATTGTTTTTCGAAGTATTCTCCACGAAGACTAATGCACTTTTGCATGCGCTCGAACAAATTCTGAAAGCAGTTCCACTCGTTTGTTGGTACAGCCAAAATTACGTTTTTGAAGGCATCGACTGCTCCTTCTAATGACTGGAACCTTTGACCTGTACGGATGATGGTCCAACAATTCGACATTTTGTTGCGTTAAAAATTCAATTGTCTCGCGTGCTGTGTGCAAACTTGCATTGTTTTGATGGAGGTTGATTCGTCGTTTGGGGTTGATATTTCGAAGCTCAGCGATGACTTGCGACAAACAAATGGTTGTATACCAATCGTCAGTAACAGTTGTTTGATCTCGTAAAGGAATTATTGCTACATTACCTGCTTTCGAGACAAGTGTCACGACCATCTTTTTGGATACACTTCGAGAACGGATGATTTTTGTTGGCATTTCTTCACTTTGGAACAGTCAAACAGACGACTGGCGTTTATTTTCTGGCTAGTATGAGTAAATCTATTATTCAACTCCACTGACAATGTCGTACACGTTCTTAGAGTTTCCGACGTAGAAGCGATTTAGAGTTTTCTGACACCAATTTACCCTAGCTGTTTTCAGTTCTTCGGTCAACAGATGCGATATCCAACGGGAAACTAATTTTTTTACACGTAATTCTAATGCAAAATTCTTTAAACTGCGATCTTTGAAATCACCAATAATGCATCAATCTGGCGATATGTCACATGTCGATCTTCGTTGATGATCTTGCCCAGAGCATCGACGTTTTCCTGTGTGACTACCATTTCTGGCGAACCTGTTCTTGGATCGTCACTAAGACTAATCCGTCCACGTTTGAATTCTCCATACTAAAGGGAAATTGTTGACTGATGTGATGCTTCATTGCCGAAAACAGAAATCAACTCGGCGGAGCATTCTTCGAAAATTATAAAAAATTATTCCGCGAAAATGTTCTCGGTTGAATTCCATTTTTGGACTAACTTGCCATCTTTAAAAGTTCGTTGTAGCTACAACACTGCACACTTAACTAAAGATGGAGTTTAATTTTTAGTACTGACATGATTAGTGGCGCCCTCTATGCCCCACTACGCAAAACTTAAAAGACATCCCATATATTATACAGTGAACTACATGTATTTATTAATTCTTTTACAGAGTTGTTATGGATTTTGTTACATTTTTCAAATAGATAAGGTAATTGCAGATTTTTCATAGAAGTAGTTTCAATATCTTAAATGCCTGTCGTATAAAAGCAAAATCCCACCAAACAGGAACCGATGCTTTTGATTTAGCATTTTTTGTTTTCCTTTAATATTTTACAATAGTTCGCGGTAGTTACCACAATTCCACGACCACAAAAACAGTAAAAATTCACCCAAAGAAGATTTTTATGATTAATGTTTAATCATATTTTAAGCTTCTAATTTATTGCGGTTGTAGGAAATCTTAACATACATTTTTTTGTCGATTGTTTTATGGATTTCTTCTTCTGCCATGTCGATATAAAAAGGAGACATCATTAATATCATAAACTATCAAATATAAGGTCTAGTAAAAAGAAATCCATTATTTTTGCATTAAATTGAAGGTCTTATTTAGCATAGTTAGAATGATCCGACTTAGGTCAAATATGCACCGTTTTGTTCGATAACTTGTTGCCATTTTGAAGGTAATTTCATAATGCCTCTCTCATAGAAACCCTCGTCCCTATTGGCAAAAAACTGGGATAGTCGATTTTCACAAGCTTCTCTGAGGCGAATTTTTCACCAGCAAAATCATTCGCCATAGACTGGAACAGGTAGTAATCACTTGGTGCTAGGTCCGGACTATAAGATGGATGCATAAGAACCTCCCAACCAAACTCCCGGAGCTTCTGGCGAGTCACTATCGATGTGTGTGGCCTGGCGTTGTCCTGATGGAACACAATTTCTCTCCTATTGGCCAAAGCTGGCCGCTTCTGGGCGATTGCTTCCTTCAAACGGTCCAATTGTTGACAGTACCAGTAACCATCCGCTTCAGAAACGGATCGATTTTGTTGCGATTCAGCAGCGATTCGCAGATGTAAATTCGGTCCATGAGGTTCTTTTGCGTTAACTCGTGTGGCACCCATACATCAAGCTTCTTTTTGTATCCAACCTTATTTAAATGGTTACAAACGGTTTTTTGTGCAATGCTTAGCTCCTGGGCAATCGAAACAGTGCTTACATGACGGTCGGACACGACGATTTCCATTATTTTATCGATATTTTCGACAATTGGCCTTCCAGAGCGTGGTGCATCTTTGACATCAAGATTACCGGAACGGAATCGACGAAACCAAAATTGCGCATGATTGACTGTTACAGTATCTGGACCATAAACACTATTCACATTTTTAGCCGCCTGGCTTGCGTTTTCGCCTTTATCGAAGAAAAACTGTAAAATATGGCGTATTTTAACTTTGCTGGTGTCCATATTTGACGCGCGCTCAAACAATATTAAGTCAAGTAATCACAAAACTGTCTGAGAAGTTCGTTTAGTACGAAATCTTATCTTTCGAACGCCATCTAGCGGAACGCGATCGCACTTATACAACGCGAGATACTGATTACTAAAGCCATCTATTGGAAAAATAATGGATTTCTTTTTACTAGACCTTATATAAGACTGTTAATAAGAAGTAAATGACTGTGTTCAAGAATATAAGTTGACAAATTATTATATAAAAAGATTTATGAATTATTTATAAATTATTTTTATATAATAATTTGTCTTCAAACAAAAAAAATTACAATATCTTATCGTTCATGCAATGAACTTTGTTCAACACAAGTACAATTTCATACAGTTTTCGAAAATTATTTACTACAAATTTGAATGTTTAGGTGATATGTGTAAAAAAACACGTAATAGTGTAGCAAATGTAATTTCCAAATACTAAATAATACATTTAAACACGTCCTAACTGATACCTATACATAACATATACATACGTATGTACGATTAGCCTAATCCGACAGAGTTTTGTTTAGGGGAAAGGGCAGTATTAGAAAGAGCCATGCTTCCATTAAATCCAAGTCTTATTACCAACCATAATTAGGAAATTCTTGCTCCCCTTATACCATGGCTAAATTGGTTGCCATTCCCTGAGAACAGGTCAAAAGTGGGTTAACGAGGTATTTAGTGTTATTGCAGTGTCATGAATGCTTTCATAGTTTGATGGTATTAAGTTTGGTGACAAATTATTCACAGGAATATGACATCCTGGCAATGCATTTCCTATTATACGTTCACGTTCGTTTAGAAATTATTAGCATTATCGCTACATAGTCATTTAAAATATTCTGTATTAAAAATTCAACAGTAGGTATTATGCGCTTTATTCACTATCGATGTTTATATAACCACAATGTACGAGGGTGGATTGAAAAGTCCATGGAATGGAAATAAAAAAGAGAAATTCGAGGTTCGAAACTGCATTCATTTCCTCATCATAACCATAACATACTTCATAAAATTCAGAATTCGCGAGTTTGATAAAAAAACACTTGCAACAGCATCATTTTCTGTTGAAAATTTCTGACTTGCGAGATATTTCATTAGTCGTGGAAGAAAGTGGTATTCCGAAGGTACTAAATTCAGCGAATAACGCTGGTGCGGCAACAAGTCGAAGACTAATAAATTAATTTTCGCCGTAGTAACAACGCTTGTGTGTGATTGATGGAAAATGTTTCTTTTTCTTGCTCAACTAGGGTGTTTTTCCTTCATGTTTTGCTTTCATTTGTCTAAAATACTGACGTAATATGCGCCCATGATTGTTTGGCCTTTTGGGATTCCTGCGATGGAACAGTGATTGCCTTCTTCGGGAAAGGAGAACTACTATGCCGTCACTGTTTAAAATTGTTTTGTTTCGTGTGTATAGTGATGGACCTATCTCATGTGGTTATAAATCGGTGCATAAAAACTACCTTTTTTTTTCGAAAACACTTGAAACACTTACGAGAAATTTTCATTCGTACTAAGCTGAGCAATCCCAACATCCTCTTCAACAATATATGTTATGTGTTATTTACAGGTGTTTATATTCTCGCTATCTCAAACATTTTCTAACAACAGTCTTTTAATACCATAGCTTTCATTTTTTAAACAGTTTACGGCATAGTGTCGGATTTCGGACGTCCACTACGTGTTACATCTCTAATGATTGTATGACCACATTTAGATCGACGAACCCTTTTATCAACAGTGGAGAATGAAGGAGAGGAGTTTTCCAAACCGAACTTTGTCTCACTATGAATATTTATTGCTTGCGAGCCTTTTAAGAACTACTTAATGACAGCAGGAATTTCAACATTATTCATCATCTCAAAAATTCAGAGGCGCTCTTAATTAAACAATCATCACAATAAAATTAATAAATGTAGCCATCTGAAATTTGATTCTCGATCTTAGAGACATCTTCCCGGCGTATCACAGAAACTCTTATTATCAACCTACAATCTTTACAACTTCAAGAAATAATAATAACGGAAACTCTTCTCCGATCATCGTGTACATGTATTGGTTTTTTTTAGAAATCGTTTTTATTGAATTTGGAAACGTGCGCTCTTATACTATAAATAATAATAATAAATTTACTGTGTATATTTCGTTATTGAACGTAAACGATTATCTATTTCCGCATATATCATGATTTTTGTTGGCCTATGTGTATAATGAATTGACATGTAGAAGCATAAAGTAGTGTTTAATTTTGGAATGGGGATATCTAACGTTACCGGACGTTTTGTAATATTTTTTGAAATAATATATCCAAGTCCTCTATTAATATATCCGGCTCCTCTATAAATTCTTGTTATTTATTATAAAGATTAACGCAAATTTAAACAAGGTAATTCTTGTTAATATTATTAATATAAATTGCTTATAACTTATAACGTTACACAATTTGAAGTTAATGTACGTACTTATTTACGTATTTATTTACTTAAATACTAACGTCTACACGAATATATATGTATGAGAAACAAATAAAATTTGAAATTCGAAATATTTAATTAATCCACATAATACGCCCTTAATACATTTGTTAAAACGAACCTGCAACGCCTCTAACTCTTTCAAAAAATTTTTTTCAACCAGGCTTGCGAACCAGATATCTACAATTTTTATCACTTCTTCCTTACGACCTTTCAATTTTGAATGAATTCAAGTTGAGCGAAGAATGATAATCAAATGCAATCGGATTAGGTAAATATTTTTTTCTATGCCAGCGTTCCACACAAGCAAAACACCTTTGAATACTCTTCGTGTCTTTGTTCCTTACTTCTTTCTTGTAGAATGGTCAGTAATCTCGAATAATATTCTTCATTGTTCGTCTTATTCTTACTTAGGAAATCAATCATGATTACACCATGGAAATTCCAAGAAACTGATGCAAGAACTTTTCCAACAGATTTTTGAAATTATTAGACCTTGGAGAATCTAGGTGTTCCATTCCATCGATTGATGCTTTATTTTTGAATACTTAAATATTCATTTTAGTTCAATTCTACAATCTCATAACGTCATAAACTGCGTTGATATTTTCAGAATCTCACGGAAACCGGTCTTCTAAATCTCCGTCGTTCTTCAATAGAAAATTTACTTACTCCGTTTTATCAAGGGTATTAAGCATATTTTCGTAGAGCTGTTTACCTTTTTACCAGTTAACTGCCTCTCACTGACATAATATAATTAAGATTCGAGAAGTATGAAGGCCATTAGTAATTCTGGTTTGTTGCAAAAAGATTATACTTATAAGATTCCAAGAAAGTTTTTGCTTGGACTTTTACCTATTCCTTCAGTTATTATCAAAACAAAATAAAAGATAAAGTATTATAAAAATTAATTAAAAAAATAGTTCATTATTGCTATATTTTACCTTCCAGATGTGTGACGGTGATAGCGAACATTTACATATCAGAAAGCTAAGAAATGTGTTTGCTTTATGTCTTCTACGTTTTGTTTTACATTTTTCGTAAAATTTATAATAGGAGCATTTGCTCTGCATTCGACGTGTATACTCTTCATCGTTATTGCTTGATTTCTATTGCAAACTTTGCAAGGGAATTTTAAAGAAAAGTTCCGCGGTTAATAGGTTAATTTCTTCAAATAAAGCATAAACTTAATCAGTCCGCGACACATTTATAAGTTTAGTGTTTTGTACAGACGCCCTTGTCAAAATATGTCGTGTTTTCTACATTTTTGCGTTCAGTCTGGGTCTTTTGATTGATCTGCGATACTTGATTCCTGTATCATTAATTTTGGCCGCAATGTACGCTCAGATGTGTTTACATGTTGTCGTCCCTTATTTATCAGTTCTCCAGTTAATACTTGTCGATTTTTGAGTGCTGTGTTTATAATAAAATTTAATCATCCCTGTCATCGGTTTTATGAACGCGTCAGTGATTACGACTATTCGATGTTGCCGGCAAATTTTCTTAACTAATGCGGCAATCCGATCGACTGTGGACCATGAAACATTTTGTATTATTGCGATTTTTCGATGTGAATACAGGCTTGATTCTGAAAATGTCTGTATTTTAATTTTTTTCTTCTACTAATGTCTTTTGTTCCTCCAGACGGAATGAAATTCGAAACTCACTCGTAGCCAGAATTCACAGCAACATTATCGAAATATTCTGGCAGACTTCGTAAACCTGGATATTATTCAAAAGTTCACACATTTCATAATTATCGTTTGTAAGAGTGCGCGGGTACCTGATCTAAAACAAGCCAATACTTTAGTAATAAACGGCTTTGCACAGTGATATAATTATTGTATTTTGTAGGAATAGATCTTTGAACAACCAACACTTTACAATCGAAAACGTGAAAGCGTTTCCAATAACGAATTTCTTGAAATGCGAAAGTGGGCCTAATTCAATTACCATTTTTCTTCAATTTGTTCAATTTCTTTACTTGCAGTATTATCCTTAACATTAAATCGTTTAAACAACAGTATTGTTGCATGATTTCTCTTTAGCACAGACGTTATAATCGCATACGATTTTTTGTTCCTTGTACTGATAATTTCTTTTTTCACATATAATCCTTTTTTTGTAGGTACCGCTTTTTTCTCACTTTTCGTATTTCGAAAAGGCAATATTTTAATTGAAATAAATTAATGAAAGCACTACAAAACATGCAGCCCATGATTTTGAATGAATCTGAATTATAACACTAGGAGAATACCCAAAACTTCATAACGTACTGTGATGCGGTATAATTACCATATGCAACATTTCCATTAAAGACAGATTTGTACGTCATACTTTACAGTTCTATATATTTCGGGTCTTCTTTGGATTTTAATAAAGTATACAACATAATTTTTATAGAAAAAATCTGTATGCAGATTTATGCAAATATATATCTCTGCTGTAGAATTTGTTATTAACTTTATTTTAAAAAAACACGTTAATAGTATACGTATAGTTATTATTTTGGACAATTACTTTGCGTAAGTAGTTAATTAAAAACAACTGTTTTTCTATGAATGAACGTCGAAATTAATGAATGAAAATCAGATTAGCTTATTGATTAAATTTATCAGTTCAAGGTTGGTACTTTTTATATTTGCGATATCATGTCAATAGTAGTTATACTTCATTTCATTAACAGTTTAATTTTGAATTGTTTAAACTGCTCGAGTATAATTAGAAGTTAATTAATAGTTAATATAGGACAAACTCATTAAGAATGTAAACAGGTTCCTTCTAATTAAAAGTTATTAAGTGAATGACAAGCACGTAGCGACTGTAAATCGTTTTCGAAGTCAAGTAAATGTTTTATTACAGTCTACTACATTCATAATATGGTAATAAGAATTTTTAAATTTATATATTTACAAATATTTGCGTTGAATAAGACCTTATACATTATACATTTTTCTCTAACATCAAAGTACAAGAGCTTAACGAGATATTTTAAAAATATTTCGTGCAGCATGTTTTTATACACCAAATTTTCATTTGACCTCCAATTCTTAAATCAGGAAGAAATCGAATATTGTTTCTTTCAAAAATTGTAATTCAGCTTAATGTTTCTCTAAATAATATGTATACCTTTGAAATCAATTGATAAATTGTCGGTGTATGTAATTGTTCGCTTAATTTTTACATGATTTTTTTGTGATACTATTCACGGATATGTAAATTGTTCCACTGATTAATGACTTTCGCCTGAGTGTTCGTTTATTTTTGTCTTTCTCGTGATATATTTACTTAACGTTACACCATATTCGAACATTTTATGTTATAATAGTTTATGTATTTCATTGAAATCGTACAAGATTTTGTGCAGAAATTATTGGTTGATATGTTATACACACTTAATAAATAAACTATTTTGCATATTCTGCTATACGAGGATGGTCTGAAAAGTCTGGAAATTGCCTTTATTTCTTAATATAATCCCCTGCCTCTCGATATATCTACAGCGATATACCAAAGTCTCTACGTCTTGATAAAATTCAGAACTCGCGAGTTCGTTAAAATCATACATCCAAATCAACTTTATTGTTTGTTGAAAATTTCTGACCTACAAGATATTTTTTCTGAGTGAAAAGAATCCAAAAAGGACTCCAGAAATACAGCATATTATATAGATTTTATGCGCTAAATATCACTACATATGAGACATGGGTTCATTATTACGCGGTAATGGCTTTCATTTTTTGAGAGAGAGAAGAGTATTATGCTTAACGATTTCCTTCCAAAAGATTAAACCACGGGCGCATACTAGCCAAGTCTTTTAGACATACTAAAGCAATAATTTAATAAAAAAATGTCCGGATTTAGCCAAGAAAAAAATCATTTCCAACCACATCAATGTTTTACTACGGCAAAAGTTAACTAACTGGCTTTGATTTGTTGCCACACGCACATACGAGGATAGTTTGACAAGTAGTGAGAATGACACATAGGTGGCGCTCTATTTGGTAAAACAAATGCACTGCAATTTAGGTTGCCTATTTATATGTTTACATTCCGATATTTAGATAAATTAGTTGATTAGTTCATTTTTGACAGCTGATTGAGAAAGAAGCAACACGTCATTTTGTTAAAATGGAAAAAGCAGAGTATCGTGCGGTGATTAAATACTTCGTAATTAAGGGTATGAAAGCTACCGAAATAAAAGATGAGTTACGGGAAACATTAGGTGAATCTGCTCCATCATCCGCCACAATAAGTAGATGGGTAAATGAATTTAAACGTGGTAGAACAAACTGTGTTGATGAAGCGCGCTCTGGAGCACCCAAAATCGTGTCTTCTAAGGAAATGATTATAAAAATCCATAATATTATTGCGCAAGATCGACGACTCAAAGTGAGAGAGATAGCAGACATGGATAACATTTCAACAGAACGCGCACACCACACCTTTTTCCAAAATTGAAAACGGCACTAAGTGGAAAGAAATTTTCGTCTAACGACGAGCTTATCATCATCGTAAATGAGTATTTTGCTTCCGGAATCGCATTTTAGAGATGGCATAAGAGCATCGGAGCATCGTTGGAATAAATGTATTGCTCTTTCGTTTTTCTTTTCCATTCTCACTACTTGTCAAACTACCCTCGTATTGTAGCGACGTAATCGTTCAGCGAGCGGGATAGACGCGAACTACTATACGTTTTCTTCTCTCCTATAGTTCTCTTCACCATTAATTCTAGAGTTGCTTCAAAGCTGTTCAGCAATTTTGAAGTATGTATGTTAAAGGTATTTCTCATTGCATAATAAGCTCACTGAGCTTAGTCATAGTCATATTATTTCCTTGGGCATCGCTTATAAGCCCAACACCACTTAAAATTTGGTATAAATCCAAGAGCAAAATTTCATGAAGAATCCTTCAACTAACGGTATTAAATAGTGATACTGCATAACGATTAACTTGACAGCTTAACTTTACAATACGAGAGCCGTTCTCTTTCGGTTGAGCCCAGTAAAGTAATATATAAATTTTGGTTGTTCATTTTATTTTTAAATATCGTCAACAGTTTCTTCGATCAACGTAAAACGATGATGTTCTCACTTTCCTTTACATGTGAAAACAAAAAGGTTTGAACAATACGGCGAAAAATCCATTACTTCAACGTTTTGAAAGCATTCAAATATTCGTTTCAAGCTCCAACATCGAGAAATTAGAAGATTTTCAATTCAAAGTTCTAAGTTTGATCATCAACACTCCTTAATAGATTCTAAACAGTCTGACAACCCAAGATCTGAGGATTAAAACTGTGGAAATAAAAAGCTTTCTTGTATCCAGAAAGATTCGGCAATTATCTTAATCGCTTGGTTACGAACGTGATGACCGATCCAATTAGAAGACGTCGACTCCAGAACCTTCCAACTCTATTCTAGAGGGCACCTAGACGTACCAACCTTTTTCTTAAAACTTCTAGTTATTGCAATCGTTTTATAGGAACCCGCCACTAGGAGGATTCCTAGAAGTCTCGTATAAATAAGTAAAAAAAATGTAACTGTTTGTGATAAAAATAGTCAATTATTTACAATAACGAAGGGCCATCCAAACTAGAAAATGTGTTCATTGAATACCCAGTTTCAGTGCAACAACGTCAACAGTAGTAGCAATTAAGACCTGAAGATTTATTATGTAAGTGAAGGCGAAATGTTGGTAGTAGCGGTACCGGAGGCGCGGTTCTAACCCGGAGGATGAAGTAATCATTGATAAGGACCGCGAAAATCTGCAAGCCAAATGTGCTCACTTAAATTGGCAAAATTGAATACATTTGCAATCAACAGAATAAATACATCTTTGTAGGAGGCATGCAGGCATACCCCGCAATTTGTTAAATATAAATATAAAACACTAGAAATGCGTAGTCTGATTAAAATTTAAATCAATTAACTGTTCTGCATAATTCTTTCTCGCCGTAGAAAAGTAAGTAATTGTACCAAATGAGTACCATCATGAGTAATGAGAAATACTTAATTTTACGTAGTGATGACAAACTTGGATATGCTGAATATTGTACAAAGAATAAAATTACAGGCCCGTCTTCTGTACTAAAGAAATCCTTTCAAAAATGCTAGTTTGGTTTGCTATCTTTTCCAATGTTATTTGGAATTCTCGAGGAGTAGCCGTAACTTATTGGGTTTACAGACATACAAGAGTGAATACTTAAATGATTGAAATTTACACAAAAGTACCATATGATGGACGAACATATATTTTGATCTGATTTAGTTCGTTCTAATTATCTAGAGGCAACGTTTCAATAGTTTAAAGCCAGTACTGTAAGCCAAGTGCTCGAGGACAGAATCCAACTAATATTCCTAAAGGCCAACATTTGATGACTTTTCGTTTGTTATCATGGGTGACAAAAATTAAAATCGATAGACAGGAAAACTGTCCGAAATATTATAAGCAAATGCCCGACAAATGGTGACCATTATAACGGGTCTTCCAATAGGAACTTCCAAAACTTGACATCTGATAGCGGCAATATTGTTGAAGTTACATCTGTCGAATTGGCTGTCATTTATTCAGTCTGTTTTGCCAAATCACCATGGACAGATATAACGTTCAACAACATGTGGCAATGATAAAATTGTTTTATCAAAATGGGTGTTCTGTTCGGGCAACTTTCCACGCGCTTACCCATTTTACAGTCGCCATAATAAGCCTACCGAGAGGACTATTTGCAGTGTGGTGGATAAATTTGAGTCCATTGATTCGGTAAACAATGAATCAGCACACGTACGACTTCGAAACGCAAGATCTGCCGAAAACATCGCCGCTGTCCGCGAGAGTGTGCAGGAGAATCCGAGGCTATCGGCTAAATTCAGCCTGATTTATGCTCTAGTCATGGAAAATTAGACATTTCGGAATCGCACCACCCAGCGAAGCCGCGATGTACATTTGCACGATGTTTTATTCTATACATAATGGCATCGATAGGCCTCTCAAACGAACAGAAAATTTCGATTATGTCTCGCACATATTTTGTTTTATTTAAATTTAAAGATAGGAAGCGCTTAATGAAAGACCCGTAAACTGGGCCAAAATAACATTTTGTTTTTTCTTAGTTCATATGTGACACATTTGAGTGGTTTTTAAGATGTGATTTTTCGCTTCTTAGATTGCTAAATTATATATATAAGTATACCTGGGCAAGGTGAAAAGTTCTCGGCCCGATACAGAGATGGCGTTACAATTAACAGAAATTTATGTTTCCTGCGTGGCTGCATGTGTCTTTAGTTCATATGAAAACTTTCAACTTGTTCTCTCAAGTAGTTTGTTTGCAAGAATTTTTGTAGTAGACGTCGCGCGTGTTATTTTTTTAAATGGATAAACTTGAATATAGTGCTGTTATAAAATTCTTTGTTTTGGATGGTTTAACCCCTATGGAAATTCATTCGAAGTTGACAAAAGTGTACGGGGACTCTGCTCCTTCGATGTCAACCGTTAAAAAGTGGGCAGCTGAATATAAACGTGGTCGTACATCCCTCGAAGAAGACCCACGTGCAGGACGGCCAAAAATCGCAACCACACCAGAAATCATCGAAAAAGTACATGATATCGTGTTGGACGATAGGCGAGTGAAAGTGAGTGAGATAGCTGAGGCTGTGGGGACATCGGAAGAAAGGGTACGAAATATTTTGCACAAAGAATTAGAGATAAGAAAGCTCTACGCAAGATGGGTGCCGCATTTACTGAATGTCGATCAAAAGCAAATGCGCAAATGATTTTCGGAGCATTCTTTGGATCGATTTAACAAGAATCCGACCGATTTTGTGCGGCGATTTGTCACCATGGATGAGACATGGGTCCACCACTACACGCCAGAAACGAAACAGCAGTCGAAGCAGTGGGTGGAAGCCGGTGATTCAGCGCCAAAGAAAGCGAAGTCGATCGCATCTGTGGGAAAAGTCATGGCCAGCGTGTTTTGGGATGCAAAATGAATCTTGTTAATTGATTACCTTGAAAAGCGCAGAACAATTACAGGCGCGTATTTCTCTAACCTTCTTGACCATCTGGATGCCAAAATTCACGAGAAGACGCCTGGTTTGAAGAAGAAAAAAATCATTTTTCATCAGGACAACGCACCCACACACAAGGGTGCGTTGGCCATAGGAAAATTGCGGGATTTGGGGTACGATTTGCTCGGTCATCCTCCCTATTCTCCTAATTTGGCACCCTCAGACTTCCATCTATTCCCAAATTTGAAAAAAATTGTTTCTGGAAAGCGATTTACATCCAACGAAGAAGTTGAAAGGATCCTAGAAGACTTCCAGACTTTCACTTTCGGGAAGGAATATTGATGTTAGAAAAACGCTGTACCAAGTGTGTTGAATTCAAGGGAGATTATGTAGAAAAATAAAATCATTTTTTAAATCTAAATCGCAGTCTTCATTGTCAGGCCGAGAACTGTTCACCTTGCCCACGTATATGCTTCAATTATAACACATGGATCAATAAGTCCCGAGACTAACAATGAAAACAACATTTTTTTTGCAAAATTTTTTTTTATTCATCAACATAATCATCTTTTAGGGTGATACAATGGTTCCAACGCTTTTCCAATTTTTCAATACCATGTTTATAAAAAAATTTATCTTTCGCTTCAAAATAAGCTTCAGTTTCAGCGATGACCTCCCCATTTGTGCCAAATCTTTTTCCCTGGAGCATTTTTTTAAGATCAGCAAAGAGCCAGTAGTCACTGGGGGCTAAATCTGGCGAATATGGGGGGAGGGGAAGCAGATCAAAACCCAATTCGTTCAATTTTGCCATTGTTTTCATCGACTTGTGGCAGGGTGCATTGTCTTGGTGAAAAAGGATTTTTTTTCTCTGCATGTGCGGTCGTTTTTTTGCGATTTCCTCCTTCAAACGCACCAGTAAGTCAATATAATAATCACTGTTGATCGATTTACCTTTTTCGAGGTAGTCAATGAAAATCACGCCATGTGTATCCCAAAAAACTGACGCCAGGACTTTGCCAGCTGACTGCTGCGTTTTCGGACGTTTCGGACGGCTTTCGCCAGCTGTGCGCCACTCAGATGACTGCCGCTTCGACTCTGGAGTGTAGTGATGTATCCATGTTTCGTCCATGGTCACGTAACGACGCAAGAAATCTTTTTTGTTGCGAGTAAATAGCGATAAACAGCTTTCTGAATCATCGACTCGTTGCTGTTTTTGTTCCATCGAAAGCAATCGCGGCACCCACTTGGAAAAAACCTTTTTCATGCTCAATTTTTCATGAAGGATAGTAAATACACTTCCATATGATATCTGTGTCATCTCAGCAATCTCACGGAGCTTCACTTTACGATCTTTCATTATAATTTTTGTCACTTCACTCACATTTTCCGGTGTAACGGCTTCCACAGGTCTACCCGAGCGTTCCGCGTCATTTGTGTCGGTACGACCACGTTTAAACTCGGCAAATCACCGACAAATCGTTGCTTTTGATGGACAAGAGTCCGGGTAACATTTTTCAATCCATTGTTTTGCTTGCGTGGTGTTTTTACCCATTAAAAAACAATGTTTTATCAGAACACGAAACTCGGTTTTTTCCATTGTTTAAACAAACTACAAAACGACTTTACTCCAACCTCGATAACTCAGCTGTTTCTGGTCCAATCGACTTAAAATTTTGACACGTTTCAAGCAAAGGTTAGTAGTCTAGAAAGACGTGGTTACTGGTTTACTACGAGCGCCATCTATGGGTTAGTCTCGGGACTTATTGATCCATGTGTTATTTAAACACGTTTGCAAGGACCTATAATCAGAAGTAATTATTTTCTATTGTGTGATTAGATATCTCAAGCGAGGGAGGATGTGGATTTTTAACAACGCGTTAGAGATTATAATCTTTATACATGTGCGATATTGTGGGTGCGTGCCAAATATCGGAGCGAAAAAAAGTCATGTCAATAATTCATGTTACGCATTATGAAATTGGGGTATTTATTTAACAGTGTACCCTTATTAATTTCATCGCTTGGATTATCTGCAAACCGTTACGTGTTTATCATACAATATATCCCTTTCAAGGCTTATGCACACATATTAGCGTTATGGTATCATATACAACCTTTGATAACAATATTTACACATTTGTTGAAAAATATGGAGTAAGAAGTTTCATATAATGGAAAACCAAAAATATACTGCAAATATGTTATAATACTATTTCATGTATATACGTGTACAGGTTTAATAAGATGAACTACGTATAGTTTAGAAGCGGCCAAATTAAGGAACTGTTCCAGGCACGCTACTGTGTACTCGATACAAGTTTGACTGGTGTCGGACAGAATGATTTTATTTATAGTTATTTCGCGAAATTGTGTATTAGTTTACACGAGTCGTTTCCACAGCGTGTATCGCTGATTGCATCAACCGTACACAGTTGAGCGAACATGTTATGTAAACGAAAACGCTACATGCAAGTTATTAAACATAGACAATGAGTATCCTGATTTAATATATCGTGAACTTGGTTTATGAAGAATAGTATTGCAAATGACACGTGATTTTGGCGAGGCGTGGAGAAAATTTAAAAAATTATATATTATTTTTTAAATCTAATAAATTATCTTATTGATTTTAAGTAATTCATCACTAACGAAGTAATTGATATGTTGTAAGTTAATAAGAGACATATACTGTAAAGCAAGCAGGCGACGAATTCCTACCTCAGCAAACGTTTTTCTTCACTTTGCAGGGACAAATTTCTGTAAAACCAGTCAGATCAGAAAGTACATAAATGTATACAAGTTAAAGAGAGGAATCGTTTGCATAGATTATGAAATGCATAGAATGTATATTAACTGGCAATTGATTTAGAGCCAGGTTCTGATTTTGGTATTTTTCAAATTTATCAGAAATAAAATAAAAACAGAAACATTTTACCAATGCAAAATAAAATGTTTATTTATGCTTTATAAGAGATATTACATTAATATTTTGTTAATCCTCCTTTGACTTTAATGACTGCGCTTATTCTATTTGGCATACTGGAAATACAAGTTTTTACCACTTCTTGTGGTTTTGTGTTGTCTTGCCAATATCTATTAATATTATCTTTTTGAACTGCTATTGTTGGGTTCGGGGATGAATACGTAAACTTTTCATGCTCCATACATTTTCGATTGGATTTAGATCGGACGAGTTTCCGGGTCAAAACAAAAGGCATATGTTATGCCCGTAAAACAGCTTTTTATCGATTTCGTTGTGGCACAGTGTTCCATCCTACATGAAGGTATATTATCCTTCTTCATTTCGTGAGGTTAAGAAAGTCAAAAGTACAATTTTAACAAATTTTTATATTACACTTAATTTATGGTGCTCTCCACAAAAGAGGTGCAGTGCTATTCCCGGTTATTCATGACCAGATTATGACTGATGGTGAATATTTATTTTTGTTCAGCTTCATCACAATAGCATTCCTTGGGTTTTCATCTAACGAAATAAAGTCTCTCTCTTCCTCCGGAAGTCGGAATTCATTGCTGAAGATAACCTGTTGCAAAGATAACGTGACTTGATTTTTCAATCAATGAGTTAAAAGATCTCGAAAACAAATAGTAAATTTTATTATTTTATTCGTTGTATATTTTATAGATTAATCGCCTGTATAAGTAACATACCTTTGAATTAAAGATATATAAGATTATTCTTTTTGATTAATTTAAATTTACTTAATATGATGGGATACAACACCACACATTATAATAAATTTATAATTCAACTCAAGAAAAGAAAGTAGTTATAAATATAGCAAATTAGAATCCATGATCAAATCAAATATATATAATACAAATATTTTACCAATTTTATTACGAGAAAATTGTATAATGTAGGACAGCATATAATAATAATGTATGCTTGTTAGAATTTTCTTGTTTCCAAAATTAAGAGAAAATGTTCCTCTTATAAATACGTTTCACATTCTTATATACAATATTTGAACACGAGGAAATTACCAACTTTTAATTTTCAATACTATTTTTTTGTTTCATACTTTAAATTTCACGTTTCAATATTAAATATAAAATAGTTAGCTATCCAAAATTACAGCCTGAACATGTCCGGACTATAAATGTTTGTTGTGTTAAGAATAAATTACCAAATTTTCATTGAAAATTTTCCTGCTCCATGTAAATGAATACATTCTGCTATTCGCCCTGACAAATTCTTAATAAGATGTTCTATGGACTCCTGTACAAGTAGGGCGGCATCATGTAGATATTGTAAGTTTGTTGGAGGATTAAATATGTACTATGGACAATATTGATATCGGCAACAGCCATTACTTGAGAATGGGCATTGTCTTGCTGGAATGTAACAATATTTAATCCTTAGATATTTGGTAAAGTGGATTATACCAGAACTTTGTAAACGTATGTTTGAGCATTTAAATGACCTAGATGGAATACTAACGGAGTCTTACTTTCTATGCTAATTCCACGCTAAACCATCAATCCTCCTAGTAAGGTTAGTCAAACATTACCTTTCTCTTCTTCGACGACTCAGATTCGTTTACAACCATTGTGGGTCCACTAACATCACTACCTTGTTAATACAAGGACACAATGCCGACTATTGAAAGGTAGTATTAGCCTTATACGATAGGAAATCAACCCAAATGAACGAATGTGGCGATACATGGAACGCATTGTTATTCTATGACTTACCACTGTCAAAAAGAAACATGTCCCTCAGATTTTGAAGTACTATGCCGACCCCTAAGAGCAAGCAAACTTTAGTCAGCTACCTTGCCGTTTGGTGGTTCTTCTAGATCATCTAGAGCCTCTTCTACGACTTTATCTATCTATTTGAGACAAATCTCTCCAACAACGAAAAACTATCAATATTGTTTTGCATCTGCTTAACGATTTTACGAAATACAATACTCCCAACGATACGACCTCTTTCAAAAAATCACTTATCCGACGATAATTTGTTATTGTCTTCGACCTCTGGGTATCCTAATACAGTCATTCACAACTATGCTGTTATTAGAAGCACATCTGGGCGAGTAGCAGAATGTATTCGAAGAAGGAGAACTGCTGTTATAATAATTCCATTTAGTGTATACTTAACAAGAATAACTCCCATTGGTACCAAAAGACGGTCGGTCCAGACCATCTTCACTCTATATTTCACTTCAAAATATAACAGTCTCATACCACACACACTACAAGTATTTGTTCGTGAATAGTTTTAGGAGAATTATGTTTCTTTGTCAAAATTTTGACGACACTGTGATATTGTGATTTCACAAAACTAGTTTTTTTTTGTTGCGAAACTGTTTATAAAACACAAATCAAGAATGAACTGTAGTGAAATTTGACACATAAGTAGAAAAATGTTGTAATTATTGCATGTTACAAGGCAACACACAATTAGTTGTTTCTATCGTGACTTGGTGGGTTTCTTTTTGTTCAAACAATTGTGCAAGATGTGTATATAGCTTTCATACCATTATCTAGGGTTAAATTGAATCGAACGAACAGTATGAAAATTTCCCTGCTACATTTTATCTATACCTGTTTTTGGGAAATAATTAATCCTTAAGCGAAGCAAAACGAAATTATTTAGAATTGCAACTAGTGAACGTGACTTAATCTGAAATACCTTCATCAGTTAATCTAAATATTTTTACCAGCTTAATCCACGTTTGATGTTTTGCATGAGTTCTCATAAAGGTATGTATCTAATATGACAAATGCAACTTCAAAATATCACTTTTTGTTTAGATTTGTTACTTTTATTAAATTCTAAATTTTAAAAGAAGAATTGAATAAAATTCCCATCAGTAATTCACCGTGTAATGGTTAGATTAAAGGAATATTAACATTCAAGGAATATGTCTTATATATGTGCGTAATCTAAATATCAGGTTTTGATTAACTCAGGATGTCATCCAATTTAGGGAAATGGATGTTATCACATCCGCTTGCCTACGAATAAAAAGCGCAAGTCTTAATGTATGCGAAAATTTACTAGAAAAACCTAACGCAAATCTAACTTTTTTAAAACGAATCATAATAATAGTCGAACATCAGAATGGTTATGTTACAGTGGTGATTTATGTTTTAATAAAACCCATGCATTTTCATTTGAATGTACGTCCGGTGCCTGAAAAGGTAACTCTTACACCTTAAATGAAATACCACACCCACTATGATGTTTGAAATCATTATCTTCTTATAGAACCCAAAGCTAACTGTCGTTACAAAACTATGGTTATGTGTGTTGTAATTTTCTCGTAATAAACTTTTAGATAGTACAGGGTGGTACGCAGTTGACTGAAACATTTTAAATGATCATAGATTGTAGACCAAAAGCAGGACAAGTAAATCGAAATAGTTTATAAGTACTTTGAAACTACTATTTATTATCCAAAGTTCTCAATCTTATATCTTGAAAATTATATCAGAAAAATGGCCTCGATTTAAATCAGTGCAAATAAATGGCCTCACGAGCGCGTCCATAATTTTCCCTCAATAGTCGCAACTTCATCAGCAATTACTTATTTGAGTTCTTGAATGCTCACGATATACCTCCGAAGCTGTATTAAACTGTTGCATCGCCATGCAGAAAATAAAAGCTCTTCGGTTCAATGCAAGTTATCGAAAGCAGAGTTTTCCATCACTATTTCTTCATCGTTATTTTCAAAAAAAATATGGAGCTACAATTTCAAAAATACTGACTCCACATTTTCAAAGAGTACTATGACTTTTCATGCAGCTTTTAAGGTGCACTGGAGACGATGTTACATACTCTAATGCTCCTTTCTGATTGACCACATGAAATGGCGTTCTCTCTTGTAACTATGCCGCCCAATACAAGTTATGCGCCTGCGAAATATTCAAATTAGAAATGTATCAATCAGCTTCGAGCCATGCTGTATTTAAGAAAAAATCTTTCACTCACCGATTTGCATGAATTTACAACGACTAGCAGTAAGGAACGAGTATTTGAAAAAATCTTGTTTCACACCTAAAAAATTTATATTGTTTTTGATGTTTGACGTTCTATTATTATTCTCTTGACGCTCATAGATGGTTTTATTCTACAATAGTTATTAAGATTCTTTTGGCTAATATTCAAATGGAATAGCATTTTTCTTTGGTCATTCCTCATTATTGTGTATATTATCCATGTTCACCAAAATCATACACATTTGTAGGGGTCTTTTATCACTAAGATTTACTTTCTTATAATGAGTGTTTTTAAGCTGCATAAGAACTATCGATATCAATAACTATGGTAAGACAGCCGATAATGTCAAACTGTGTTGACATTTCTGTTCAGTAAGGTTAGGCAAATCATCATGAATCGTTTAACACCAGAACAACGCTTCCAAATTGTGGAAATTCACTTGGAAAAAAAAATCTGTTCGCGAAGTTCATAGAGCACTTCGTCCATTTTACGGTCAACATAATCGGCCTAGTGAGCAAGCAATTCGTGCAGTTATTGATCGTTTTCGCACTAATTTTGCTCTTCTCGATTCAAAACCATCAACAAGACAAAGAAATGTGCGTACCAAAGAGAATATTGCTGCTGTAGCGCGAAGTATTGAAGAAGATGCCGAAATGTCGATTCGTCGTCGTTCTCAACTTGTTGACCTTTGTCCTTCGACTACCTGGAAAATTTTACGTAAGGATCTTGGGTACCTACAAAATACAGTTCGTGCAAGAATTGAAGCCAAACGACCATTGTTTGCGTCGCATTTTTGCAGGTTGGCCTCATTCGAAACTGGCCGAAGATGAGCATTTTTTTCAAAGAATCGTGTTTAGTGATAAAGCTCATTTCTGGTTAAATGGCTACTTTAATAAGCAAAATTGCCGTATTTGGAGCGAAGATAATAGGCTGGCGGCATCGTTGGTCCTTATTTCTTTCGAAATGATGAAGGAGCTGCCGTTACAGTGAATGACGAGCGCTATCGAGCCATGCTGACTGAATTTTTGTTTCCAAAAATTAATCAGCTAAACATCGACGACATTTGGTTCCAACAAGACGGTTAACTCGCCATACAGCGCGCTTAACAATCGATTATTGCAAAATCAATTTGGTGACAATTTTATTTCCAGAAGTGGTCCTGTTCACTGACCCCCTCATTCATGCGATTTAAGGATTCTGGATTACTTTTTATGGGGCTATGATAAGTCATTGGTTTATGTCGACACACCAGCAACTCTTGAAGCATTGGAAGCCAATACGCAAACCACCATTGGCGCCATACCGCCAGATTTATTCGAAAAATTAGTCAAAAATTGTACTGATCGAATGAACCATGTAGCTCGTAGCCGTGGCGGACATATGCCGGAAATCATTTAAAAAATAAATGCCATGAAATTATCTACCAGATTATATTAAAAAAATTTCATTCCAACAATATTTCTGTCTTTTATTATCATTTAAAGTTCTCAAAGAAAACACCCGTTAAAACCTTCTGATCCACGCAAATATTTTATTACAGTTCTGAATAAAATGTTTAGATTTTTTGAATGATTACTCTGAAGTACCTCTTCAAACTTCATATACACCTACAGTTTTCACACATTATGTACTCGTCAAATCGTCCTCTCTCTACTAAATTACAAACTCGTCAGAGGTAGTTAATAATAATGCCTGCATTAACTATGTATTATCTTTTCTTAATTCGGTTTAATTAAGAATTTAATGCTATTGTTTATAATTCATTGCTTCTTATTTTCAATTAATTTCTTTATTTTTGCGCGAAGTTGTTAATATGTCAAATTTCCAATTCGACACCAGCGTTGGTTTTGACTTAATTGCGAATTTTATAGTAAGAAATACATTACATGCTTTAGTTAAATCTGTATTAGTTATTATAAATCTACAAAGATTGCTAAATTTCCGTATCTGTGAAAGTGGATGAGAGTATTAGTAAGTTATAAATATGAGAAATTATATTTAGATTGAAAAAAGTAACAGAAGAAAGTTCATTCAATTTCTAATAATTATTAAGTTACTGCTCCCTAGAAAACAGATTTTCTTGTTTACACTTTTAATTTACAAAATTATCAGTACGATATGGTTTGTAGAAATTATATCTCAGATATTTTTCATGGAAATTTATTTAAGCTCTGCGGATGAAGATAATAACGAAAACACATTCGAGTAATCGCCAGGAACTTTTCATTGATAGTCCAAATGCGGTTTACTTTTCTTATTTAACCTAACCGCGAAGTTATAATCTCAGTGGTATTTAACGTTATAGTAAAAAAACAATTATTTATCATGCTTTTAATAAGTGACTAACGAATTATTTACCTTTAAATTCTACCTTACTATATGATTGACTTGTACAGAATTGCTGTGCTTGCAATAATTGAAATAACCCATTTAATAATTTTAATATTAATAATAATGTATTTTTTTGTCCAACATATCAACTCAATAAGAGGACAATTAATTTGAATTATACCATAACAAATACTAAAATTAGCCTATGTATTACTATATAATAATTATTTTATAATTTTTAAGAAACTTTGCCGAAATAAGCCGAAACAACTTTATTTTGCCTTCCAGGTTAGAACCGCGTCCTCGGTATGTCTGCTGCCGATGTGTTGTCTTCCCTTGCATGTATTGCCACTAATTGCTATCGTTGAAACTAAGTTTCAGCGTAACAACGATAGCAGTAGAGGCAGTTAAATTCTGAAAATGTCCCATGCAAGTGAAGACGAAACGTCGGCAACGGAAATATCGAGGATGTGGTTCTAGCCTGGAAGCTAAGATGAAGTATCCATGAATAACAACCGCCGAAATCTACAAGTTATGAAATCAATGTATCAAAATACACATGTAGATCAATACTTAACGAATCTGACGAAAAAGATCTGTACTAATACATAAAATGTCTTATTTGTTATTTAACTTGACAATCTTTTAAAACATAACATTTCAATTGTAAGGATGCTTGTTATTTGAAAATAGAAAGTGAACAGTTTTTAGTTTGTGTTGAAACATGGAAAAAGTGGTTTTTGAAAAGAATAAAAAAACAATGAAACTAAAACTGCACTAGAGTCTGTTTATCCATCGATTGTGACCATAAAATAATGGACATCTGAGTTTATAGGTGTCCGGATCAGTACATTTGATGTACAATCCAGTGTACGTTCAAAAGTATACTATATAATAACAATAACACTAGTAATAATAATAATAATAACTGGTAACAATAGTTAAACGGGAAAGGGAATCGACTCGACCTCGAGATTCCAACAGGATAACCTAATAACTTACAACTGAGCTATCAGCTGGATACCTATGATGACCGTAGAATAAAATATACGCAAAGCAGTAGAAGCTCTGCACATTTCATGTGGATCAGTTGTTTCGATTTTTCATAATGAATTGAGTATGAAAAAATGAAGTGCAAATGCGTAACGCATTTGTTGACTGTATACTACAAACAGTTGTCCTATAGTGCACAATATGTGCATTAATTTTAATGAGCTTCTTCTCAATGAAGAGATAATAGATGTACCACCAAGAGATAAGCAACTTAATACACCGAGAAATTAATATCATAATATACACTACTTCTTATGGAAGTTTGGCCACTTACAAGCTTCTATAGAACCACAACGTACAAAGTTGTACACTTGTTAAATAATCATACAATTAACATGTAATAGTGTACAATGGATGTAAAATAAGAATTCAGATACAATAAATATATTCCTAGGAAGATGGTTCATTGCGAAATTTCTATTGTTTATTTTATTGCAGCCGGTTTGTATTATGCTGGAATACCAAGTTTCGTACACATGGGGATGTTTGCAACGAAAAGAGAGACAGTATAAGATTGTAAATTTTTATGAAAATGTCTTGTAAGTATAGTTCGGTCGCTGTTCGTCACTTATAGAGTATAAAATAGTACACAATTTATTTTAATATTAAGCAATTGCATTTTAAAATGCCGAAAGGAAAACCAACAAGTATACAACAGCGATTCGCTATAATGGCACTCTAGGAAGAGAGCTATTCAGAACGTGCAATTGTTGAAATACAGCATGTAAAAAACCAACACTCCAGCGAAATCGTGCGACAGTGTCTGTCGAAGATCGTAATCGACCAGGTCCTTCTCGGATAACAAGGGCTGTTGAAGTTTAATGAATGAAACTACTTAGCAAACGAAATCAACGATTAATGAATCCTGTTTTCGTTAGTACAACAAAACGCCCTCTAAAAGAAGCCGATCTTCGCGAAGGCGTTGCATTAAGAAAACCATTGTTGCGTTCAGGAAACCGGCAAAAGCGCATACAATGGACTCAAAACTATCGCAACTGGACGCCAAATGATTGGGATAAGGTGCTTTGGACAGACGACTCCAACATTAATGTCATCGGGTAAAAGCGTAGGAAATTTGTCAACGAGAAAATGCTATGCGAATGCATTGTCCTTACGGTAAAGCAAGGGAATGGTTCAGTTATGGTCTGAGAATGTTTCTGTACAGCAAGAAGGGGTTATTTGGTAAAAATACTTAGATGACATTATCCGTAAGGACAACTAGAAAAGAATTCTTGAACATAGCGCTATTTCTTCAGGATTACGCTTGACTTGGGAAAACGTCACGTTTGTCCATGACAACAACCCGGAACATACCGCTAACATTTGCAAAAATTATTAGAATGCTCAAGCAGATGCTTGCAAATTATACCGTAGCCTCCTCAAAACCAAATTTTAGTCTCCTGGAGTTGCTATGGGATGAAGTCAAAAATATAAGATTATCACTATCCATCTTCAAAGTATTATCTTTGGCGGCTTCAATTCGAATGGAACAATATTTTTATAGACACGCTTAGCAAATTGACTGATAGAATGTCGCGTGTTATGCAAACCGTGAAAGGAAGACGAGAAAAAAGTGTAATAACTTACAAGGAAATCGGAATTATGACGGTGAATATTTTGTTACTTTTCTTTGTTAGATGTTTGTCAATAAGAATAGAATCAATACATGTTATTTTTATGTGTGTTCTTGTAATTTTCTGTATGTTTTCAAAATTTTATTGAGTGCCCAAACTTCCGTGGGCGGTAGTGTAAGTATGAGGTTAGTTGCTTGAACAGTTTTAGTATTTTATTATATATTTTATGACGTTTGTTTTCTTTTAACATAATAAAAATACATTTCTGTATCGCACTTTTGTAAAGACAAAAATTCCACAGCAACGGAACAATATATACAATTTAAAATAAATAATGTATTTCCTAAATAAAAAATAGAATGATCTTAATCTGGAAAATAAAGTTGATATTTCAACAAAAACAAAATTTGTAATATAAAAATTTAAAGCAAGTAATAAGAACCTAAATAAATACTTGTTAAAATATAACAACTTAGACTTTCTAAAATAAAATTCTACAATTTAAAAATATGAAAAATAAATTTAAAATATTAATTAGAAAACTGAAAATCTCATTCTCTCTTTTGTCTGTACATAAGCTAACTGCTATTGCGATAGGACTAAATTATTGCTTGATTCTAAAGTAAGTATTCCTAGTCGCTTAGTTTTAGAGTCAATATTATCTTGCTTCTTTTTCTTCTTTATTGGCACTCTAGAGGGACCGTGTGCATTCGACACCATTTCGCTTCCTGCAATGAGGTCGAAATATTTAATGAATCCGCCAAAAACTATCGACTTATCATAACCGTTAATTCATTTGTTACAGAGTACAAATTGATTATAAAACTTGATATTTTATTTTTAACTCGAACCCGAGTTTTCATGCTTATCAGGTGTGTGTCTTCACTCTTAGACGAAGAATGGTAAATTCGAGTCTTCTAATATCCTATTAATTGCATTATAGAAACACCAATGACAGCCACGGTTGATTTTTAACTGCATATACGAGGGATGTTTCCAAAGTTCTGGGAATTACATATGTATAATTTTTATAATTTTGTTAATTTTCGTCAATATTACAATGTCGTTTTTTAACATAATCTCCATTTAACTGAATACAATTATCCCAACGATAAACTTAATTTTTTTAAGCCGTCCTCAAAGAAGTTTTTCGGTGTCTTGTCGATCCACCTATTTATGGCACGTTTTACGTCAGATAAACTTTCAAATCGAACACCTCACCCCGTAAGTGTTTTTTCAAATCTGGGAACAGATGGTAATCACTGGGTGCAAGATCCGGGGAATAAGGTGGGTGCGGCAGCAATTCCCATCGTAAATCGTTCAAAACATCCTTCGTTTTTCTTGCGGTGTGTGGTCTTGCATTATCCTGTTGCATTAACGGACGCTTATGCAACTTTCCAGGCCGTTTTTTGTGCGTGCCTGTCGCAGTGGTCCGGGTAATAAATTCGAATAATATTCTGCATTAATTGCAGTACCTCTCGGCAGATAATCCATGAAAATAATCCCTTTGCAATCCCAGAATACAGTAAGCATTACCTTTCCAACAGACGGAACTGCACGCGCCTTAAGTGGAGGCCCTTCTTCATGTTTACGCCATTCTTTGGATTAACTTTTCGTCTCAGGATTGAAATAAGGAATCCATGTTTCGTCAGTGGTTATTATTCGTTGCCAAAATTCATCACCGCAACGAGCTAACAGCTCTTGAAGTTGACAAGTATCGGACCTATTGAGTTTCAGTTCTGGTCCCAACAGCCTTGGCACCCAGCGCGCCGAAACCTTACTAACGCCCAAACAATCATGCAAGATGTCATAAATTTGTCTGTAGCTATCCCTAGGTGTACACTAATTTGACGAATAGTCATTCGCCTGCCGTCTTTCAGTAGGTTTTCGACGGCAGTAATGTTTCTTTCATTTACCGACGTGCTTTGCCGCCCACTGCGTGGATCGTCTTCTAGTGATGTTCTACCGGCTTTAAAACGATCGATCCACCGATAAACAGTACTTTTGGATTCTGCAGATTCACCAAATACTCCTTGCAGACGACTAATAATTTCTGACGTTTTCACATCTTCTTTCCACAAAAAGAAAATTATCTCTTTGAGATTTTGCCCCGTGTTCCATGATTACAAAAACAGTGCTACTAAAACGCGTTTACATCAGTGGAATACCTGAATCAGACTGAACAATGTTGCACTAGATAGTTGCATAAACATGTTAAGACTTGTCTGGAATCAATAACATTACGTATAAGTTCTGCGTTATTTAATTATAGCATCAATTCCCAGAATATTGGAAACATGTGAACATGTATATATATATATATATATATATATATATATATATATATAAAGTACATAATTTGTAAATCTTTTTATTTATTAACCGATACTTCGAAGAATGCTTGAACTTGTTGTTCCTTATCTGTTCAATATCATTGTTTCCTTTTCCGATGTTTTCTGGTTATTGCAAATCACTGCATATACCTCTGGCAAAAAATCAATGGCGCGTTGTTGAAAGTGTGTGAAACATTCCACATATATTACCTAAAATACAAGGGCTTTTTCGTCTTCCTCAATGTCACTAAATTCTCAATTAATTTTAATTTTATTAGTCTTAAACCATAACAGCAGTTTCACAAGTTCACCGGAAATTAGTTTGACAAGGGGATGATAAATATTTCAAAATATGTAACATAATGATAAATGATAAGATAAAATAATGGTGTCCATAGATAAATTTTTCTAAGACAAACGAACAAGTTCATCATAGAATAACTTTATATGCTCTTTTGACAACATTCTACAATCAAAATTTGGTTTATAGAGAACCCTAGTACATTTTTTGGAATTATTTGTTTCTAATGTACTTCGTAAAAATATTCATTGTTTTACCGATTAATTATATGTAAATTAGCTCCAAGAAAGTTCCCTTTTTTTAAATCTAATCTAATAATTATTTTATTTTCGTATTCTTTTTCATTCTTAATATTGTTTATAAAGGATAGCTAAGTGTGATATTTTTAGATATGTTTATAATTCCTATAGGAGTTCCATTCTAGTGTTTACAAAGTTGCTTAAATACCGCAGTTATGTGATTAGTAATATAATGCTCTATTTATCAGTGAATATTCCCTTTGAGTTATATTTGGATTATAAAATTAAATACAAATTGTCCAAAAATTTTCAACTTTTTTAAATGGAACAACTCTATACCATCAACTATAAATTTTATTAATTATATTATGAGAGTGAATTTACGACTATAAATATACCCCGCATTAAAAAACATGAAAAAGTAAAGTAGATACAATTTTATGAATTATAATATAATTGAAATGGGAGACAGACATTTACTAAATTTTTCATTAATAATATTAGATTGTTAGAAAAGTTGTGCCGTATATTTTCTATTTGTTTATAGCTCATTTATTAATATAAAAGCATATCAAACAATCATATATTGCTCATTTTCCTCGATGACCTTCTGCTACCTTTCGGTGAGACTCATCTGAGTTATACCACGCAAGGAAATTTGTATTCTTTCGAAGAGAACGCAACCTGAAAGCCTGAGGGCGCAAGGTCTGGCGAGTATGATAGGTGTGATAGTACATCCCATTCAAGATCAAATAATTTTTGACGGGCGTTCAAACTTGTGTGTGGTCTCGCATTATGGTAATGAAGTACCGCTTCTTTCCAATTTACAAGCTCTGGACACCTTTTGATGATCTATGTTCAAACTGTTCAATACGGAGTCGTTAAGGTTTAAGTCATTAGCATGAACTTTTGTTAATCACCGATGACGGGATATTTTTGTACAGCACTGTCACCATAAACTTCACACATCTTTTCAAAAGACTGATGCGCGTTCTCTTTCAGAGAAGTAAAAGAGTATGATAAAAATGCACACGCTCAACCAGATCGCGCAATTTTGTCCAAAAGAAGTTAGTTAACATGTTACTTATTATATGGCATAGTATAAAGTCTTGGTTTATGATTTTCTCGAAAACACAATAGTATTATTCGAAACATTTAGTAAACGTTTCAAGGTAATCATTAGTTACAGATGGCCATAGGCATCTTAATTGTTTTCCAAAAACCGTTACTACTGATAACATGCCTTAACGTCGCGATACAGCATGGTACCAACACTGTTGTTGATTTTAATTTCATTTTGTATAGTTACGAACAGATCGTAGCATTGTAAGTCATTTTAGGATGAGATGCTTTTGTGTTCAGTCGATCTTCAAAACAAATTTTTCAAAAAACAAGAACCAAAGCATAAATTTTCACAATCATATGTTGTACGAGTTTCGAAATCAATTCATTTATCATTCATTGATTCATTATCACATCAACAAAAGACAGAGATCTCGGACCAATAGCTGAAAACGACCCACGGTCATTACTGATTCGACGCTATGTTTAATAGTTGGTTTCAATTTATGTAGATGCAATTCCTCAATTGACTATCATTAAACATACCTTGCCATCTCACCAAAATCAACAAACAATGTTTTTCCAGAAAGAAAACCCTTGATTTCTCTTACTAATTAATAGCTTTTGTCTGACCTTTCTGCTATTTAGATCCTTATTGTTGACGCACTGCTTTTTCCATCAACTCATTTTCAACAATATTAGCTAGCTATGGTACACTAAGAAAGGATCTACTTTTATTTTTCTCATCCGATTCGGTACAAATCTTATTGTGGGCGGTTTTTGGCTTATTTTCCAGTTGTTTGTTGGTTTTCAACTGATAGAATGACTTCTACTGACAATTTTTGAAATCTCTAACATAGATTTTCTATCATCGGCATGTTTAATGACCAATTTCCTTATTTCAATATTCGTTTTGGCCCTTTATCTTAAGATACGGAATATTTGAAACCTTCTCTCCGCAATAAATACAAAAAAGTCTTCTAAAAAATTCCCGTTAAATACTAAAATCCTTTGCACGAAGTAGCTGTAATTATTTTTCAGGGTTGAAATTATTTAGCGCATAGTTGCCTACTGTCTGTGCATTGTTTTCAGACCAATTGTAGTATTTCAGCTAAACTTTTTATTTCAACGAATGTATTTAAATTTTCCTTTTTTTTATTATTAATGCTAAAGGGTTTTCCAATAGGGACTTGACAACTTTTAATTCAATTTGTGAACGCACCTTTTCGCTAATCATCGGACTGTCACTGTCAATTTATTCAGTAAACTTAACATTTTCATCATGGTAAAGTACACGAACGAACAACGTCTGCAAATTATAAAAATTTACTACAGAAATTCGGAGTCGGTGACCGCTACTTTAAGAGCGTTAACTCCGATTTTCGGTCGTAATTCTCGACCTAGTAGACAGGCAGAAACAAGTTTAGTGCAAATATTTGAGTCTACATATTCGTTGTTTGATGTTGCCGTGCCAGTGAGACAACGGGTTGGTCGAAGTGTCGAATATATCGCTGCCGTTGAAACGTCCGTAGCAAATGATCCAAATCAGTCAATTCCACGGCGTTCTCAAGAATTGGGCATCGCCCAGACCACTTTATGGCGAATTTTGCGTATGGATCTTGGTTTATACCCATACAAGATCAAGCTGACTCAAGAATTGAAGCCGATGGACCATTTGAAGCGACGTACGTTCTCCGATTGGGTTCTGGAAAAGATGCGCCAAGATGATCAATTTCATCGCCAAATCATTTTCAGTGACGAAGCTCATTTTTGGCTCAATGGGTTCATCAATAAGTAAAATATGCGTTATTGGTCGGGTGAAAATCCACATGTGCTTCATGAAACACCACTTCATCTACATAAAATAACTGTTTGGTGCGGTTTGCATGCCGGCGGCGTCATGGGGCCATACTTTTTCGTCGACGATAATGATCGTCACGTTACTGTGAATGGTAATCGTTATCGCGCCATGATTATCGATTATTTTTGGCCCGAATTGGAAGATATGGACTTGGACAACATGTGGTTTCAGCAGGACGGTGCCGCAAGTCACACAGCACATGTTACAATCGATTTATTGAAGAGTAAGTTTGATGAGCGTGTTATCAAGTCATTGGTCTATGCCAACGAGCCGACAACGTTGGAAGAGCTCAGCGCCAACATTGAACGCGAAATAGCAGCCGTTTCGGCCGAATTGTGTGGCCGAGTCATCTAAAATCGGGTCCAACGAATCGACCGCTGCAAACGTGCCCGCGGTGGCCATATGAGCGATGTCGAGTTCCATTCATAAATGTTTTGATTGTACTTCAACCCGATAATAAAGTTTTTGAAATATGTCAAATGGTCTGCATTTTATTTTGAAAAAAAGTTGTCAAGTCCTTCTTGGAAAACCCTTTATGTACACTCTATTAAAAATCAATTTAAACGACTTTATTAATTCATTTTAGTTGCTGAAAGTTGATATATAACCCCTTTCCACATTAATTTTCGTATTCTGTATACGTAGTTCGACAACTAAGTTATCATCGACAGATAATTAAAAAGCAAAATACCCGTACGAAACAAATTCCGCACACGATCCGTACCGTTGAAAACTGAAACACGCACTGAAACGAACTTAGATTCATTTTAGGTTCTTTTATTATCTAAAGAAATTTTCATGATTTTGTCTTGAAGCGACTGTATATTATTGACTAATAGAGCAGTTTCTTTTGCTTTTGAAAATACAGTCGCTTTCTTTTTATTTTTAAATACGACACCAACTTTTGCAATACAATATATTTTCTATTACTTTCATACTTTTTTTATATTAAATATTATAAATAACAAAATTTGCATTGCATAGTAGTGATTAATATAATATTTGAAATAGTCTCTTATATAGACCAAGGTTTGTATATGAAATTTAATAGGTATATATATATATATATATATATATATATATATATATATATATATATTTACAATGGACAGTTAAAACAATGTGATAGAAAATTTGTTGGTTTTACAATTCCTGTAATTGTCATTCACAAATTTAGATAGGTATGTGAAGGTAGACTTAGCATTGTATAATATAGGGGCGACTTGACTATGATTGTACGAAAAATATGTACATACATATGTATGTAGGTACATTATAAGTTAATAAATTGTGGATAGTCAAGGTCTACGTATCTCTGCAGTAGATAAATTCCGCGTGTCTGACCTCTATTAATACCTTATTAGAGATAATGCGTGGGGTATCAAATGAATATTTCGAAAATTACATTTGAGAAAGTAGATGAGCAAAACTTTCCAATCAATTTATTGCACATCTTCAAGCATAATGTTACATTCTAGTCAGTAGTTTTATTGAAATTGTGTATAATCTTGCCATACAATAAAATATAGTTTTTATTTAGTGAATGATATCTATTTCGTATATACAATACTGCTCATAGAAATTCGGACATTGACTTAAATGTACAAAATAAACGACTACAGATTAGCTGTGGAAATATATATTTAATATCATAACATATCTATGGCTATAAACATAAAAAGTAAGAAAAAATAAAAAAGTTTTTATAACATTAAATATAAGCTTGCTGGACTTTTCTTTCGTCAAAGTATTCACCCTTGGCACTAAGGGCGTTTTGAATTATACGGGGCATTATTGTACAAGTTCTTCTAGGACTGCGTTCGGAATGTTGTCCCAATCTTCCTGGATAATATTCCAGATGGTTTACTAAGATTAGACATTCTTTTTGTTTTCATCTGTCTAGCTTGTTCCATTATAACTCGATGGGGTTGTGATCTGGGATTCTGTGATGATAATAAAAGGAATCCAACTGTTTGGGGATGCTAAATTTTTAAAAACCTTTTAAAATTTTCCCCCTTTGGGTAAAATTTAAAA